>JARHVA010004453.1:0-1252500 GCA_037957365.1 Torreya grandis
AAAGCATTCTCAACCAATTGTTGGCATTGTTGTTCCTTAGTCAACAATCATGCTTCTAAAAAAAAATCAATCCATACCAATCTCACAAAAACCCCATCTATTATGGGAATTGTAGTGTTCAATTTATTCAAGAATGTGTGGCATACCTCCACGACCTTAGAAAATTGCTTTGTTACCCAAATATTCTCTTGTTTAGGATCCACTTGGTTTTTACATTTTTGAGTAAAAGGTCTATGAGCATCTCAAATTTATTTATTTTCTCACCAATAATTCTAAATCCATCCACAAGTGTTGGTTCACTTCTCAAAAGTATTTGACAAAGGCCCAAAGTCCTAAGTCAAGCCACTTTTGTTGTATTTAGTTGGCACTTGAGTTCTTCAATTTCCTCTTCAAGATTTCATCATATTTCATGTTCTTCTTTGTATACTTGTGAAACATCTTGATGTTTAGAGTTACTTTATCCCACATCATTGATATTAATAATATTTTTCTAGAAACTTCTAGGGTAAACTTGGTAAGTGTCATACCTATTTGCATTAGAGAGTAAATCATGGGACTTATCCAGAGAATGTTTGAAACACCTACCACTTCTAGGCTTATATTAGTATTATCTTTTATAATCTCAAATCATTCTTCACATGATACACTTCAATTTCAAAGGACATCTCACATTGAGTTTGTTATGTGGACTCATGTTTAGGTAAAAAGTTCCACAAATACAATCGCTTGTCTAGTGTGTCATGTTGGAAACAACATGAATGGGAGGTTATTGATTTGATTATTTCTATTGTTCTACCTCCTACATCAATTCCTTATCCTTTTGGGGTTCATGCTCCAAGTATATAATATCATGGCTCTTTTCTTGTTTGTTAGTGTTAGTGTTAAGGTCCTCTTCATTGGGGCCATCTCCCCTATTAGCTTCTTTTGGTGTTGGACTTTCAATGTTCACTTATTGTTCAACCATAAGATGTTACACACTAGGCATAGTAATATAATTTTCACTCAAATCATGATGCTATTCCTTGCTTCACTTAGGATTGGGATCTTTTACAAGTTTGGATTTTGGGGATGTCTCACTTGTGTCTAGAATCACCATTCATAATGCTTAGTATTTGGGTTCTACACTGGTAGTGGGGTGTGTAGTGTTATCTTTTTGATCTACAGGAAAGTCTAAGGCTTTTGTTGATGTTTATCTATGTCAACAAGAATCAAGTTTTAATGAGTAAGGTATTAAATCTAATAGATTATAATAGACTAGATGAGACTCTAAAGTAACTAACAGACTTGAGTCTAGATGAAATCCCCACTTGGTCATATATCTATAGAGCATCTATCTCTATCAAATCTAGTATGAGGGGGCTCACTTTTATCATTTGGTCTCTACTTGAGTATCTAACTAAGATATAGTAATGTCATCTTAGTTTATAGGCAACCTATGGGTCTTTTGTGAAGGTGAGGCCTGTCATTGACATTTTTGGATGACCCTAGGTTGATCTTGTGTCCCATTACAAATGGTGACCTCAAGTCTTGGATTTTTCTCTTTTTCCTATACCCTCACCTCTACATGTGTCTCTGGTTGGGAGATAAGTGGTTCCTTCTCTACCTCTTAGCCTTATAATATTTTCTTTCATGGCTAGATCATATAGAATATCACCCATATTTTCCCTTACATGACTATCTAATAGGGATTAAGTTTAGTCTTATTAGATTCTTGATTTTCCACATATGTGTGCCTCCCTAGGTAAACATAAATATTATGAAGGGTATGGATCTCAAAATCAATCTTGTATACTTCAATATTCATAGGTTACACATCTAAAATGTAATTTACTAAGTCCATGAAGTATTTGGTGGTGAAAGCATAGGGCAATTTAAGCCACCCTCATTAACTTGTTTATGGTTTCCATCCAAATCCACATGAGAGAATAGTGTTGTTTTATAAAAAACTAAGCATAAGATCCCATTTATATGGGAAACTATTTGGTTATGTGCCACTCATTCCCAAATGCCTCCTTCATGCCATCAAACCAAACCTTCATATTGGCTTTGTAGGAGGGTGTGTTGGAACTGGGGCAATTGACTTTCTTGAATTGTTCAGCAGGGAACTTATGTTTTAGTGGGTAAACCCACTTTATTTCTTTACCCAAGAACTCTAGGATGAAAATCTCATCAAAAACTAGAAGTAGCAAATTTTCACTCCAAATAAACTTGTGGTTAGGTAGATGATGTGCCTTATTTGCATCCTACATAATATTCTTAACAAAGTACAAGGAGAAATTTATTTGATCCCTTGGACATTTAGTTGGAAACATAGAGGTAGGCCATATCCACCTCCTTCCACATTTTTATGCCCCTAGCTTGGTCATGGCCAAATGCATAGCTACTCAAGTTATAGGATCCTCCAAGTTAGTAATGTACATAACATGGACTTTTTTCTTATAATGTAATGCCACTATCATTCTATCAATTTTTACCTAATTTTTAAGGTGCATTCCAAGATAAACTCTAAAATAAAGTAACCTAATTACTCTAATGATTTGATCAGGGGTGATCCTCATTCTACACCTCGCAAAGTAGATGTAGTCTTAGTGAACATGTGAGATTAAGAACTAAACCACATCTTACGATTTCCAAAAATATAGTAGTTTGAAGAGTTGGAGTACCCCTACATCCTCTAGTAAGTTGTAGATCATAAGATCATAGGTGATCTAATTTTAGGTGTTCTAGTGCTCCACTTGATAGTCGCACTATAAGTCAACTTCATTTCCCATTTGATGGTAATTATAGTATATGACCTAACGGGTGGAAACCTTATACTCCAAATCATGTGTGCACAACACCATCTTTGGGTATTATATCTCTTAAATAAAAATATGAGGGGGAGATGGTGTTGTAATGGCATTTTTTTCCCACATGCACCATTTTTAGTGTTTGTTTGATAGGGTTACCTTCCCTCAACCTTTATAAGTCCTTACCTTATGCATTTCTCTCTTTAGAAACTTATTTTTGAATAAACATGGGACTTCCTTCTTTCGTTCCCTCAAACTCTTCAACTTAAATAATAACTAGAAGTGGATCTATTTTCCTACCTTTTTGCTTTTTCTGCATCACTAACTAAGGTCTCTAAAGGTTAAATATAGCCAACGAATTATCCCCAATGAATAGATCTTGACTTATCTTCCCTGGACCCAAAATGCTTCGACTCCCTGATTTAACCTTATATAGTGATAGACCTATCACCTACATGTTGGGATAAATAATGAAAGCACACAATTTATTACCAAGCAACTTAACATGCAAAAATTAACCAGAATACACAAGTAACTAGAATTCAGAAATAACACAGAATATGAGAGACAATACACAACTTGTATTAAAACTCTTTTAGAAGGAAATACAACAAAGAAGGCTACCACAGTTCTTCTTCCTTACACCTCTAGGGCTCCCACACCTCTAGGGCATAAACAGTAAATCTTCCCTCAAAGCTCTCTCTCTTAGGTCCCAACACCCAACTCAAACACAAAGTTGCTGTTCACCTCCAACCAGCCAGTATCCACTACTGCCAGTACACCTGTGCTCCACGCACTCCACAAGTACACAAACGTACTTCAAGTAGATCTCCCCTAAACCTGCAACAACTTGCACCTCAATTTGATCTTACTTATGGAAGGATCTTCCTTGCCTTCCACTTTGCTCTCTTTCTGAGTACACACACTGTACTCCAAGTAGATCCTGCCTGATTCTACTCCCTGTTGTGTTGCTATCTTGTCTGATCTTACACACCTGCAAATCAATCTGGTTTTGCACACCTGTGAACCTTGACCTTGCACACACATACACCTATAGATCAATGATCTTACTTACCATGTAGATCTCATAAAGTAACCATGCTCACCTAATGACCAAGATCATACATACATGAAGAACCCTACTGATTCTCCAATCTAGCACCCACACTTGGTACTATGGCACTAAGAGGAACACACCATGCTCTCTTCTCTTTAAAGGAGCTTATATATTGCTCTCTTACTCTCTATCACACTTTACAATACAACCAATGAGTCTCTTAAATAGATCTCATGCAAACAATAATTAGATATCTAATTACAATAATTAGATCCGCAGCTTCTAGTCTAAATTTGGTTCTTGACATGCAAACACTTGGTTTGTTAGCTAACTGCCCGTAACACTCACAGCTCAAACCACACAGGTGACCAACATCGGTCCCTGTCTGCCTGGGGGTGCCGATGCCAACTGACTTCTAACCAACGTCAATTTCCTTCTTGTTTGATCCTACCGATGTCGGTTGGCCTGATCGACGCCGGTGTTTGTAACACTCAGCAACCTTCCTGAAACCTCCTCCTCTATTTGCATCAGTGAAGTTTTTAGCTCCATAACCTAATAATCTCCCACTTGGAGATAAACAACTACATTGTACCTGTACCTATACCCGATCTAATCTATTTCCTGGCTTTTATCCCTCTTCAAGCTCAATCCTGAAGACAACCCACCACACAACTTGTGGTGCACCACCTGTCATCCGAGTACCCTGCCACATCCGAACCTACAAACCCATGTAGTGAAGTCCTGACCCTATGTAGCATGAATCCCTACTACTGGTCCCTCTTAAATACCTGAGAATCCACTTCCTTGAATTGGCTCCTAACTCTCTGACAACACCCACTGCTTGGGCAAACTCAGGGCTAAACCAGAACTCATGTGATTTCAGACACTGCACTATCCAGCCATTAGTGTGCTCCAGTTCTACATCTTGTGTAATGAACCTCACCAACACCTGATTCACATTAGCTCCCATTGGAGACAAAATCAACCTATCTCTCCATGTCTCCCATGCCAAAGAATTTCATTGCTCCAAATTCTTCATAGCAAACCACTGAACTAATCTTACCCTTAGCTCAGCAAAACCCTGTATATACAAACCCTGCTAGCAAACCATCCACATAAAGTAACTAGATAATGTTGTAACCATCATCCACCTAGTAAGACAAACCACAGTAGTTACCTTGACATTAACTAAAGCCCTGCTTTGTCATCCACCTGTCAAAACCTGTACCACTATCCTGCAGCTTCCTCAAGACCATATGACCTAGTCTTCTATCTCACGTGTCTGTTCTCTCTATTCTTCAACTAAGGTATCCATTTGTCTCTATGCTTTCATACTGGTTGGAAACCCTACCAAATCTTTTGCTTGGTTTTGTATTCTCTCCATGCCATGCTCCTACTATTTCATGGATCCTTCCTGCTCTGCAATCAGCAACTAGTATAAAGAAGAGGAACAACAAATTTGAGGCTTACATACCACCTTCAGTCCTCCATATGGGTGTTTAAGACTCCTTGACAGCTTGTTGTCTACCCAAAATCTATTACAGTGATCGACCTCAGTCACCACACAGTCTGCATCTGACTGACATTGGTTTCCATGTGCCTGTCCTGACTACCAACCCTGCTGACATTCGTGTCTCCTGTTGTCGACATCGGTCCTCTTGACTGACGTCAGTCTTACCTACTACCGACGTTGGTCTTCCTAACCGATGCTGGTACCTGTGTTCACCTGTGAGTGATGACTTTTTACCCACGAGCTCTTTTGAATCAAAACCCATGTCCAAACTGCCCTGCTCAAAAGTATCCAGCCCCATCCACTGGTCTCTGTCTGCCATCTCCTCCATAAACACCAAGGCTTTCCAGTTCTTAAGCTTGTCAAATATATCAGTCTTCCTCTTAAGAACATGCATCTCCTTCTTGCTCATGTGACCAAGCCTACAAAGCCATGTCTCTACAATAGAAGAAGAATCAGTAATATAAACAAGTAGATAAAGAGTACCTATTTTCTTACCACTAGCTAATTCAAGTGCATCCACTATGAGAGTTCTTGTGCATCTCTTATCACCCAACTTTTTTGAATAAATTAGCCACATCTCCAAACCTAGGACCTGCATGACCTCCTTCAACACCCATGTGTTGGCCACCTACAATTTCAGCTTCACTTCCCCTTTGCCAATTCTTTGGCAAGGCTCACCAGCTCCTCTACCCGGGGCTGCATGGAAAGAGGCAACAAAATCTATTAACCAAGATTCAACTTTATCCAAGAAACCTCCAAGAGCATCCTATGCAACAACACCTGCAACATCTGCATCTTCAGTTCCTTCATGTTGATCTGCTACCAACCAAAAATATTTTTTTCCCTGCTCTTTCTTTCCATAGGACCGTAAGTGATTATTCATGCTTTTCAATTCCTCCATTCTTAGCTTACTTTCATCTGCCATTGCTCTACTCCCACTCAATCAGAAACCCCTGAGAGTGACCTGTAACCAAACACAAAACCTGCTCCCTGCAACCTTAGCTCTGATACCACGTGTTGGGATAAATAATGGAAGCACACAATTGATTACCAAGCAACTTAACATGCAGAAATTAACCAAAATACACAAGTAACTAGAATTCAGAAATAACATAGAATATGAGAGACAATACACAACTTGTATTAAAACTCTTTCAGAAGGAAATACAACAAAGAAGGCTTCCACAGTTCTTCTTCCTTACACACCTCTAGGGCTCCCACACCTCTAGGGCATAAACAGTAAATCTTCCCTCAAAACTCTCTTTCTTAGGTCCCAACACCCAACTCAAACACAGAGTTGGTGTTCACCTCCAACCAGCCAGTATCCACTACTTCCAGTACACCTGTGCTCCACGCACTCCACAAGTACACAAACATACTTCAAGTAGATCTCCCCTAAACCTATAACAACCTGCACCTCAATTTGATCTTACTTATGGAAGGATCTTCCTTGCCTTCCTCTTTGCTCTCTTTCTGAGTACACACACTGTACTCCAAGTAGATCCTGCCTGATTTTGCTCCCTGTTGTGTTGATGTCCTATCTGATCTTGCACACCTACAAATCAATCTGGTTCTACACACCTGTGAACCTTGACCTTGCACACACATACACCTGTAGATCAATGATCTTACTTACCATGTAGATCTCCTAAAGTAGCCATGCTCACCTAATGACCAAGATCATACATACAAGAAGAACCCTACTAATTCTCCAATCCAGCACCCACACTTGGTACTGTGGCACTAGGAGGAACACACCATGCTCTCTTCTCTCTGAAGGAGCTTATATATTGCTCTCTTACTCTCTAGCACACTTTACAATACAACCAATGAGTCTCTTAAATAGATCTCATGCAAACAATAATCAGACATCTAATTACAATAATTAGATCCATAGATTCTAGTCTAAATTTGGTTCTTGACATGCAAACACTTGGTTCATTAGCTAACTGCCTGTAACACTCGTAACTCAAACCACACAGGTGACCGACGTCGGTCCCTGTCTGTCTGGGGGGTGTCGACACCGGCTGACTTCTGACCGACGTCGGTTTCCTTCTTGTCTGATCCTGCCGATGTCGGTTGGCCTGACTGACGTCGGCGTCTGTAACACTCAATAACCTTCCTGAAACCTCCTCTATTTGCATCAGTGAAGCTTTTAGCTCCACAACCTAACACTAAAACCTATAACTAATCTATTTGTGTGGATGCATTTCTAATTTTATCTCCTTGAATACATGTCACTTTAATCTCTATCTTTTTTGTAAATGGGAGCACTGTGTAATCACCTTCTTCATCACTAGTTTTTGCTTGTTCAAGCTCTGTAATTATTCAAGTTTTAAATCATTAAAAAATGGAAATGAGGATCTTTATGGAATTTTATAGGATATCCCTAATTTTTACATTAACTTCTCCATGCTACATTAATTTTATTTACATTGTCATCCATCATTTCAACCATTAATGCTCCAAATGGCATCTTTGATGTCCATTTAGCACACTTGCCATTCATACCACTCCATCATTAATAATTGCATGTACCATCCTTCTTCAAAGATTTATTAGACATTCCTCGTAATACATACCAACTTTAATAATTCAAATTTTCCATTTTCATGGTGAGAATTGTCTTTTCTATTTTAACTTACTTTGTGATGATGTTGATGATGTTTCCTTTGCCATCTTTGTTCTATTTTCATGGGTCATGTGTCACCTCTTATGTTCCTTGTGGTACCTCTTATGTGCATCCCTCATGCACCCTATTTTGTATACCTTATCCTTATATTGTATCTTGTGCACCCCATTATCTTCTAAGCTCTTTGATATTTCTCTATGATCCCACATAGTTTTTCAATCATTTTATTTATGTGATTTATTCACACACCTCCTCTTATACACTTCCTTTATGCACTTTTAGCTTAAGTAACGTATCCATGAATACATCCTACACAACATTAAAAATTTTACATGGTCCTCTACATCATATCATAGTTTAATTCATGTTAATAAAGATAGAGAAATAGAGTGATAAATACCAGAATTGTTGGGGATCAACCAACAATAAATTACACTTGTGAAAGCAATAAACACAGAAATAAATCAGATAGACAAGTAACTAGAATGATAAATAGCAAGAACACGAGATACAAGAAACCACCCTGAAAACTTGTATTAACAAACTCTTTACAAAAGGAATACAATTGAAGAAACTTCTTTCTTCCACACCTCTCCTAGGTGTATAGATCTCTCACTAGATCTCTATTCCTCAAGAGCTCTCTCTCTCAAGAACAATCAACTCCAACAAACCTGGATTGATTCAATTCTATATTGTTCTTCACATACAATGAATTACTACAATAATCCACTAACTACAATAAGCTAGGAAGATCTAATTCTACATATAGAATTAGGAGACTTGAGCATGCACTTCCAACAAATAGTTAAGCCACTTGAACAAGGGCTCTAAAAATAGTATTGCTAATAATAGAGACACGATCTTAAGACTACAACTCAAACTCATCATGCAAACACTCGCTTCTGTCCTCAAAAATAGCTTCCTAGACGCACAGGTAACCGACGTCGGTTCCTGCTGCTTGCCTGTGACCGCCGCCGGCTGACCCTCTACCAACGTCAGCGCCTCTGCAATTGCTCATGACTGACGTCGATCACTCTTGATCGACGCTGATGTCTGTGTAGACTCGAAACTGATAAAGTGTGCTCCTTGGTGAAGCTTTTAGCTCCACACCCTAACAATCTCCCACTTGGAGATAAACAGCTGCACCAGTACCTGTATAGCAACATTTTTTAGCTCCTCCATCTTCAGCTCAATCATGAAGACCAATAGAATTTGAATGAAGATTCAACTTCTCCTTTGTAACCAGCTTGGTTAACATATTAGCAGGATTCCTATCCATATGGATCTTCTCCAACTTCAACTCACCATCTTCCAATACCTGTCGTATGAAGTGGTACCTTAGATGTATGTGCTTTGTTCTTGAATGAAAGGCTGAATTCTTAGCCAAGTGGATTGCACTTTGACTGTCATTATACAATCTACAACTCTCATGCTCCCTACCAAGCTCATCCATGAACCGTGTCATCCATATCATCTCTTTGCTAGCCTCTGTGGCTGTAATACACTCTGCTTTTGTAGTTGACAAAGCAACAACCTTCTGCAACTTAGATATCTAGCTAACTGTCGTTCCACCTACAGTGAAAACATAACTTGTAGTGCTCCTCCTGCCATCCAAATCACCTGCCATATCTGAATCTACATAACCATGTAGAGAAGTATCTGAACCTCCATAGCACAAGTGCCTACTGCTGGTTCCTCTCAAATATCTAAGGATCCACTGAACTGCTTTCCAATGTTCCTTACTTGGATTGGCCATATACTTACTTACCACTCCCACTGCTTGGGCAATATTTGGTCTAGTACACACCATTGCATACATCAAACTCCCTACTGTGAAAGAATATGGAACCTTACTCATGTACTCTACCTCATCATATGAATTAGGACATTGTTCTTTACTCAACTTAAAATGTCTAGCCAAAGGTGTGCTTACCGATTTAGCATCCTGCATATTGAACCGTTTTAACACCTTGTCCACATAATCTTCTTGAGACAATATCAACTTGTGATTTTTCCTGTCTCTCTTAATGCTCATGCCAAGGATTTTCTTTGCTGCTCCCAAATCCTTCATAGCAAATGTTTGAGCTAATTTCACCTTAAGCTCAGAGATATCCTGCATGTGAGATCCTGCAACCAGCATATCATCTACATACAACAATAGAATAATATATCTACCATTATAAAATCTCTTGAAATACACACAATGGTCAGATTGACACCTACTGTAGCCATGCTCAGTTATAAACTTGTCAAATTTTAAATACCATTGCCTAGGAGCTTGCTTGAGGCCATACAGGCTTTTCTTCAATCTGCACACAAACTTTTCCTTACCTTTGACCTCAAATCCTTCTGGTTGTTCCATATATATTTCCTCATCCAAATCTCCATGAAGAAATGTTGTCTTAACATCTAGCTGTTCAAGATGCAAATCCTCAAAAGCAACCAAAGACAATACAACCCTTATAGAAGTCATTTTAACAATAGGAGAGAAAATCTCACCAAAGTCAATACCTGGCTTTTGTGCAAATCCTTTTACCACCAATTTGGCCTTATATCTCATATGTCCATTCTCACCTTCTTTCAACCTGTAGGTCCATCTATTCTTGAGTGTTCTCTTACCAGCTGGCAATTCAACCAAATCCCATGTTTGGTTCTCTCTTAAGGACTCCAACTCCTCAACCATGCCATGCTCCCACTGACTCTTGGACTCCACCTGTATTGCTTCTTCAAAACTCTCTGGTTCTCCACCATTAGTTAGTAATAAATAGAATAAAGAAGGAGAATATCTAATTGGAGGCTTACTCACCCTTTCTGACCTCCTGATGGGTGTCTGAGACTCGTTCACAACACGTTGTCCACCAAAATTCTCTGACAGTGACCGACCTCGGTCACCTCCAGACCTGTTACTAGCTGACATCAGTTCTGCCTGACCGACCTCGATGCCTATCCTGTCAATTTTGGTCTCTGTACGGCCGACACTAGTTTCTGTACTGTCGACGCCGGTTCCTACCCTGCCGACATCGGTCTTTGTGTTTTCCTGGTGTTTTCCTGCAAGTGATTATTTCTTTTTCCCATGAGCTCATCTTGGACTTTCACCTCATCCAATTCACCATTGCTTTGCTCAGATTGATTTAGCTTCCTTAGCTGATCACAATACATCACTCTTTTGTTGAAAACAACGTCACGGCTCCTGATTACCTTGTTAGTTTCTAGATTCCACAATCTGTAACCAAAATCATCTGAGCCATAGCCAATAAACATGCACCTCATAGACTTAGCATCAAGCTTCTTTCTATTTTCTTTATCTATGTGCACAAAGGCTTCACAACCAAAAACTTTGAGATATGAGAGATCAACCTTTTTACCTGTCCATGCCTCTTCTGGAATACCACCATCCAGAGCTGTAGAGGGTCCTCTATTAATCAGGTATACTACAGTGTCAATAGCTTGTGCCCAAAACTGTAAGGGCAAACTGGCATGCAATCTCATACATCTTACACGCTCCATTATTGTCCTATTCATCCTTTCAGCAATTCCATTCTGCTGAGGTGTCCTTAGAACCGTCCTTTGCCTGCAGATTCCATGCATGTAACAATAATCTCTGAACTTATGACTGCAAAACTCACTGCCATTGTCTGATCTCAGGGACTTCAATCTTTTACCTGTTTCATTCTCAACCATAGCTTTCCAAATCTTAAAAGTCTCAAATACATCAGATTTTCTTCTAATATAATAGATCCATACCTTCCTTGTAGCATCATCTATGAAAGATACATAGTACTGTGATCCTCCAATGGAAGCAACCTGAGCCGATCCCCACACGTCTGTGTGAACAAGCTGCAACTTATGCCTCTTCTTAGTAGACCCAGTCTTGAGAAAACTAACCCTTTTCTATTTTCCAAATACACAGTGCTCACAAAACTCTAGATCTATGCCTTTTAAATCTGAAAGCATACCTTTGGACTTAAGAATTGACATCCCCTTTTCACTCATGTGGCCAAGCCTTGAGTGCCACAATTTAGCATCCACATCTGAAGTAGATAATATAGAAGGAGATTTGTTAGTAACGCAATTACACAAATAGAGAGTACCTTATCTCTTACCTCTGGCCATAACAAGTGCACCCTTGGTCACCTTCCAAGATTCTGTTGTGAGAGTTACTGTACAACCCTCATCCCCTAGCTTTTCTGTAGAAATCAAATTTCTCTTCAAGCTAGGAACATGCATCACATCTCTCAACACCCATGTGTTGCTATTCTACATCTTCAGCTGCACTTTACCTTTGCCAATTATTTTACAGGGCTCATCATCCCCTAGATACACTATTCCAAAATCTCCATGGATATAGTCACTAAAATATTCCCTGTTAGGGGTAGCATGAAAAGATGCACCAGAATCTAACACCCAAGATTCTATATTATTATGTAGAGAGAAAATTAAAGCATCTTGTGCAATACCTGCAACCTTGGCTTCTTCCTTTCCTTCGTGCTGATTGTCCTCCTTAGGCTTTGACCAGCAGTCTCTGCT
Source organism: Torreya grandis (assembly GCA_037957365.1). Taxonomy (NCBI): domain Eukaryota; kingdom Viridiplantae; phylum Streptophyta; class Pinopsida; order Cupressales; family Taxaceae; genus Torreya; species Torreya grandis. The sequence continues at coordinate 12,519 of JARHVA010004453.1, forward strand.
TATGTTCCCCATCTTTCCACAATTCTAGCATTGTGGCCTTCTGCCATTTCTGGATTTAGATCTACCTTTCCCCTTAGATTTGGATCTTGATCTGCCTTTCTTTCTCTTCTCTTTCTACCTCCCCCTGCTCTCAAAACTTAAAGCATTCCCAGATGCTCTTCTGTGCTTTTCTTGCGAATTTCCTCATTCAAGATAACACTAACAACATCCTCTACTTTCAAAATATTTGATGCAGATGCAGTATTACTTACTGCCATTACTAAGCCATGCCAGCTTTCAGGCAATGAACATAATATTAAAAGAGCTTTTATTTCATCATCACACACTATATTGACTAAACTTAATTGATTCACAATTCCATTGAAATCATTCAAATGAGTAGAAACAGATCCACCTTCATTCATATGCAAATTAAATAACTGCTTCATAAGATATACCTTATTAGAAGCTGAGGGTTTTTCATACAAATTTGCTAACGTAGTCATCAACTCTATCGTAGACTTTGCCTATGATAAATTAGATATCACAGTGGATGCTAGACTCAGTCTTATAGACCCCAGTGCCTTTCTGTCAAGAACTTCCCATTCTTCATCCTCCATGTCTTTGGGCTTCTTTGCAACACCACCTAATGGTAAGTAGAGATATTTTTGATACAAATAATCCTCTATCTGCATTCTCCAGTGTTGGTAATTTTTTCCATTAAACTTTTCCATTCTCAATTTACTTTCATCTACCATTGCTTCTCCCACTCAAACAGAAATCCCTGCAGAAACCCCTGTGAGAACCTGTAATCAATACACACTACACAGATCTGAACCACCTGTTAGTGAACCTGAGCTCTGATACCAATTATTGGATATCAAGCTCTGAACCTGCAACCAAAGCTCTGATACCACTTGTTGGGGATCAACCAACAATAGATTACACTTGTGAAAGCAATAAATGCAAAAATAAATCAGATAGACAAGGAACTAGAATGATAAATAGCAAGAACACGAGATACAAGAAACCACCCTGAAAACTTGTATTAACAAACTCTTTACAAAAGAAATACAATTGAAGAAACTTCTTTCTTCCACACCTCTCTTAGGTGTATAGATCTCTCACTAGATCTCTATTCCTCAAGAGCTCTCTCTCTCAAGAACAATCAACTCCAACAAACCTGGATTGATTCAATTCTGTATTGTTCTTCACATACAATGAATTACTACAATAATCCACTAACTACAATAAGCTAGGAAGATCTAATTCTACATATAGAATTAGGAGACTTGAGCATGCACTTCCAACAAACAGTTAAGCCACTTGAATAAGGGCTCTAAAAATAGTATTGCTAATAATAGAGACGCGAGCTTAAGACTACAACTCAAACTCATCATGCAAACACTCACTTCTATCCTCAGAAATAGCTTCTTAGACACACAAGTAACCGACGTCGGTTCCTGTTGCTTGCCTGTGACTGCCGCCGACCGACCCTCTGCCGACGTCAGTGCCTCTGCAACTGTTCCTGACCGACGTTGGTCGCTCCTAACCGACGCCGGTGTCTGTGTAGACCCAAAACTGATAAAGTGTGCTCCTTGGTGAAGCTTTTAGCTCCACACCCTAACAAGAACATCAAAAAGGATCAAACCAATTACAAAAAGGCACACAACTAATGTGATGATTATTTGAAAATGAAACAAAATACTAGACAAACCTAGTGGCATACACCTTATTTTATTAATTGAATAATTACATAGAATGGTAGGGCTAGAGCTGATTACCACTAAAATAGCCTAGTATGAATTGGCCATCCAATCTTTTTAATTTACAAGTGCTTGTCAAATAAATAACATGAACAATAAATGGACAATCCCAGTGGATCTTAATTTACATAAATGGAACATAAACCTTTAATCATAGAATAGGACACATATACCAAGATGAAAAACCTTAATTTTGATATGTCAATCATGTAAAGCTTTCTATTTTTTATTTTTAATTCCTTGGATCCAATGTATGAGGAAGTGTGTTTCATCCATTTGAAATAAAGTGTCCAAGTATGCTTTTATATATTATTCATCATCTAATTGGCCAACACATGTAATACATAAAGAGGGCACACAGAATTTGGTTAGTAAAATTGCTTCAGCACCAAAGACAAGATTAAAAGGAGTACTCTTTTTTAATCATTTGTATGTGGTTTGATATGCCCATAAGACTATATAAACTTGATCATCATAATCTATAGGATTGATGTTTCAAATATTGGTTAGTGTGGTACCCAAGATCTTGTTGAAGGCTTTAGTTGTACCATTATCTTGAGGCTAGTATGGACTAGTTTTATGGTGCATAATCATGAATTCATCCAAGAGGATGCACATTGTCTCATTGAAAAAGTGAATGTCATGATCACTTGTTAAACATAAATGGCATCCATACCTTGTGATGATAGTTCTCCATAGAAATATGGTGGTGATAATAGTATTAAAATCATGCATGGGCATTAATTCAACCAAATGTGTGAGATAATCTATGGTAATAAATGTTAGTCCATCACGTAGGTGGTTGAAAGGGCCCAAAAAAATCAATTGCCCATTTCTCAAATGGTTCATGAGAAATTATTGGATGAAGAGGCATATTATCCCATCGATTTGTTTTACCTATGCACTAACAGATATCACATTGGCACACATAAGCTTTAGCATCTTTCAATAAGGTGCGCCGCCATAATCCAGCTAGTAGAACTTGTAATCTTATTGTGTAACCAACATAGTGTCCCCCTGTGATGCATTCATGAAATTTTTGAAGTACTTCTACATGATAATGTTATATTACACACCTTTTTAGTACTTCATACTAGCCAAGTTTATACATGTCTCTACCAATAAACCAAAATAAGGCAGCATAGATAGCTAGTTGCTTTCTCTCTTGGGTGGTAAGGTGGTCTAGTATTGAACATGTGGTAAGAAAAGTAATAATTTCCTCTAATTATTCAAGTATGCATATGACTTGAAATAATTGTACATAAGTTAAATCATCCTCTATGGCACATGTTGGTTCACTAGATTGAACGTGTGAGAGGTGGTCATGACCAAAATTGACTTTTCCTAATTTTATGACCATGGAGAATTAAAACTCTTGATAAAGGACAATCCATCAACATATGCATCCATGTAAGACTATATTATTTACCAAATATTTAAGCACTTCATGATTTGTATATAAGATAAATGGGGTTGCCAACAAGTATTGGTGAAACTTCTAAAGCATATAAATTATGGACAAGGCCTCATGGTAAATTGTGGAATAGTTATGTTCCACTAATATGAGTTTCTAAGTTGTAAAATAAATAGGATGATCAAGGTTTCCCTCACTAGTTTGTGCTAGGATAACACCTAATTCCATGCTTAAAGTGTCAACATGTACATGAAATGGTTGGTATCAATTTAGGAATTGGAGAATAGATGTAGTCACTGATTTCTCTTTCAAGGTCCTAAATTCTTGTTGATGTTGAGTCATCCATTAGAAGAGGCCATTGTGTTTGAAGAGTTCTTCCACCATGGAGGATATGTTAGCATAACCTTGAATGAAATTTTGATAGTTCCCTATGTGACCTAAGAAGGTGAAAACTTTGTGTAAAGTGGTTGGCATTGGGAGTTGGACAATGACCATAATTTTAGCCAGATCCACCAATAGGCCATCTTGACAGATGATATATCCAAAAAGGGTCCCAAATGGGGTGGCAAAGATGCATTTCTTCATATTCAAGAAAATCTAAAGTTATCATTAATGTTTGAGCATGAAACATAGATTATTACCATGGTCACACACTAAACCATATATGGTATAGTCATCTAAGTACACCTGAAGGAACTTGTGGATGAAATCCTTTAAATCATCCACCACAATGCATGAGAACACAATTGGTGCATGTTTGAGGCCAAAATGCATAACATTATATGTAAAAGAACACCGTTTAGTTACAAAGGTTGTTTATACCTTATATTATTAAATAATTTGGACTTGGTGATAGCCAAAAAACCATCAATGAATGTGTAGATATCACACCCAAAAATAAATTCCAAAATTTCCTCAATGAAAGGTGTTGGGAAAGGGTTTATTACACATAATGCATTGAGTATCTTTTAGTCCACACAAATGAAAAATTGAAAATCCTTATTGATTTTTATCACCATGGGATAAACCCATTTAGATTCATCAATGAGAGTAATAACTCCAATGGGTAACATGCTATTGATTTCCTCTTTAACCCGAGCACATAGATTTGGGTTCATCTGATATGACCATTTCCTCATTAGTCGAGTGCCTTCAACCAACTTAATGATCATTTTTTACAATTATAGATACACTCCTTTCATTTTCATGTATTTACATGGGAAAAAAATATTGGTACTCATGGAAAATTCTAAATATCTTAGTTATCTCAACATCAGACTAATAATACCTAACCATGGCTAGTTTAGGTGCATCGTTCATTCTAATTTTTTATTGAACTATTTGGAGTGTCATAAATTATGGTTTTTTGTTAGACTAAATTATATATATGACATCACATTCCCCATACTCCATATGTATATTTAAGTGGTTAAATTATGGCTCTAGTTGATTAGAATTGGTACCTTCATCAACTTCATACACAACCTTTATCTTACCCTTTCATATTTTTTCTTGATGGTCATATTCAGAGTGGAAGTTTGATTCCAATTGATTCATAATAATATTATTAAGTTATTATAATATGTCTAAATTATCCTTAATTGTGCCATGCAAGTGGTGTCTAATCTTTAACTGATGCCTGATCACCCATAACTACCTGAAGAATCATTTGCAAAGATAAATTCAAATCCATCCTTGGTGAAGAAAATGTAAAGGTGGTAAGTAGACCATGTTTGATGTGCTACCAAGTATCCATGTCTATGCATGTTTCTTGTTGAATGTACCATGCCCTATCCCAAATATGAAAGGCACCATAGAATGCATGTACCATAAAAATTATGGTAAAAATGTTTCATATCACTCTAAAGGCTTTCACATTGTGTTATATGTTGTTCTAGAGAAGTAATAGTACTATAACTCAAGGTAGCACAAACACAGTTTTCATGGTAGAATTAATTATGAATGGCTACATGTATTTATTCCCATGTATCTAATTAGTACCAATGAGTAGACCACCATCACGCAATTGTCCCTTGAAACATAAAGGTGATCACGTATAACCTTTCATCCTCATTGTCATAGTAAGCCTCTAACTACTATAAGTATTCTTGAACCTCCATTTGTCCATGAAACTTAGGTGTCTGGTCCAACAATAAGGGTGGTCTAGCCATCAAGCATTCACCAATGAGGTGAATAATTTTTTGACACTGAACAAGCTTTGGATGAAAACTTAGGTAGCTTTATAAAACACCATAGATGTGCCTTGATAGATCATATGTGCCTTGAGCCTACACAAGTAAAACTGGTAGTGTCATAAATCTACTGATCATTTTCCCATCACAAGATGCCATCAAGAGTAGGATCCATAGTTTCATGTCCTTGATAAATAATGTTATAGATTATATTAACATCCTCATAAACATCAATGGGTTCCACAAAGTGGGGTCCTTAGTCTTTATTTAGAGGTATGAATACATGTTGAGTGTCATTCTCAAAGTTGATATACCTCTTCTTGAAATGTAAGTTAGTATTGGTTGCATAGCACTAAGGTCAACCCAAAAGAGTTGGGAAGTTATCAGTTTTATCTAGTTAGATCACTTCAAAATCACCCTTGAATGGGACACCTAAAATGTTGATGATGGCATCTTTAAGAATGCCTATGTGAAGTGCACAAGTCTTTTTGGCCATGAACAAGACATATGGAGAGGGTTACAAAGTGGGGCTCCCCATATTTTTATAGGCATATTTGGTTAGAACATTAACTTCTATGTCAGTTTCTACTAGGATGCCACAGTTCATCCAGTCATCAATAGATACATTGCCAAGGACCTCTTTGTCACATTCAAGGTTTAGCTGAATATGGTTCTCTTGTCATTGTGCATGGTTCAAATGATGATCCTTTAAAGTCTTTATCATTTTTTGTTATAGCCAAATATTGAGGAGATGAATGGTGTCTTCATTAAAAAAGAGTTTGCACAACTCCCTAAACTCATCATACCTTGAGTCTATGGGTATCATATCTTATTACATCTCAGATTAAATTTTAGCATCCTTATCCTTTAAGAACTCAATTTCACCTTGAAATTACCAAACTAAGGCCATTATCTCATGAAACACTTATTTCTATCATTGAGCATTAGGAGATTGTTGCATATGAGGTTCTTCATGTTAAACCTTTTCATCGGGTGGATTTAAAACTAGTTAGGAATGAGTACCACTCCATGTAGTGATATTGACCTTGGGTCCAGATGGTGGAGTGGTAGGGCACAATATCCACTAGGTATTAGGAGTTTTGGCAATGTGTATCATCTTGGCACCCTTCTCATTTCATTCTTTAGTGATGGAAACATACAAATTAGGACATTCTTTTAGGCAAAGTTCATTTTTACAAAAGGTAGAGGTTGGATAAACCATGCAATCATGTTGGTAGTGGTCTAGAAAACCAAAATTATAACATGTCCTCGATGGAAAACAACCACCCCTACATCCATTTCCATGCCTTCTACCTTTGAAAGATCAACATCCACTAGCCTCCTTGTTGTTAGATATGTAAGTTTGGCATGTTCTTTACATGCACACTTCATAAATTTCATTAATGACCCGATAGTCATTGGTATCATGCATATATGTGTCACATATTTTATATCATAGCAACACTTTGTCTCGGGTGCCACATTGAAGTAAAAGACAACTTCTTACTTCATGAACTTCATTACAAATCTCACAGGATTGTTTTAATACAACATGAACATTCCTTCATAGATAGTTGTTCCTATTATGGCCTTCCACTTCGTAATAAACACACCACAAGTTGTTATAGTTGTTATGATCATTGTTATCTATAAGTTTCACTATATAATAATCCATCATAGTGATTTGATCCTTCATAAAGGGCTTGATTCTTATATCTATACTTACCATAGATTTGATGTAGAGGGTGACTTCTACTGCTTCAAATAGTTCAATGAAAGTCTTATGTAATAAGTCACATCAGAATGAAAGTAATAAACCTCCTAAAAACCATTAATCATGTTGTATTAGGTTAATATCAAATGATAGATTTAAAATAATCATTTTGAAATGTGCATCATACATGCGCACACTCTTTGTGAGCTTTTGATTGATATTTTTCAAGGCATCAATACTTTTTTGCTCAAATTTAGGGATATCAAATTCTTAGAGAAAATTAACCTTTAATAATTCATAATTCATAATCACTTGTTGGGGATAAAATTTATGGTACCATTTGTGTGTGTGATCCAATAAAATAGTGGCAAATTGAGTTGCCTTTCACTTAGAAGAAGTGATATCCCATGCTCGCCAAATGAGTTTACACTTGTGACCATGTTATGTTGTATTTTTGACACCTTGATATTCACTTTAGGTTTTATTGATCTATTGCATGATGATTTTATTGAAAAATATTTAAGTCATGGTACTTACGTTACTCAATATTGAGTCTCTATGCTAGGTGTCTTATAGCTTCAGTAGGTATCCACATTTGGCATATGCCTGCTCTAATTGAGATATTTGGGGATGATTATGTATTACCATTTGGTAGAGTTACTTTTGGTCACCCTTAAAGTGTCATCTTATAAAATACTGTAGGTGCATAATGTGGTTGCAATTGACCTTTTGGTGGCACTCCTCTAGTTCTTCTTGAATCCTAAAGTGGTAGTTCACCAATGCCTCATGTACTACCACCTAATCCTTCAGCTCTAGTATAACCATCGCTAGTACTACCTCTTATGCCTTCTATAATAATAGGTGTACTAGAGACAATGGGCACTGGGGAAGGTTGATTAGGTTTTATTGGTCTTGTAGCCTTCCCACTAGTTATATTTGGTCCACCAGGCATTCCAATGTGATCCACTAGTCATTCTTGAAATAGAAAGGTAGAAATCAATGGTAAACTATTAGCTTGATCTTACACTTCTAGAGACTCCTCTACAATTTTAGTTTCAAATTCAACTTTAGATTTTGCACTGCCACTATGCTAATTACTAAAAATACTTCCATAAAACTCAAATTCATGATCATGCACTGTGGTGGAGCAATTGGATCTATTTAGATTGGGCTTCGTTATCAATATATGTTCTATTCCTTCTATGTGTACCTATACTAGTGACGGGCATGAATACATGGCTAGGGAGTACTCACCATGCCTTTTTACTCTCCTATGGATTCTCATATCACTTCTAGTATCCTCCCATCTATCTCTAGGATTATTTTCTCTCATATCCTTATGTTTGGCTTCATCATAATTACACATCTGTAGTTATCATTGTTTGAATTTCATGTTAAACTACCAATACCATACTGATACATACCCTTACATTTCCTCACAAATCATTCTTCTCATGTGCAAGAGAACTTAGCCATTCATAGGGAAGTTATCAAGCCAAAATTAACCATAAGCTTCTTAATCTCTAAATAAAATTTCTTGAGATAACTTGTATGTTGTCCCTTAGAAATTTGAACTGTGTTTCCTCTAGATAAGAGTATGTAGAGATAATGTATTCCAAAATGTAGTTATTAAGCACTCCTTTTCACCACACATCCAATGCATGTGTCCAATTAGATTTCAAATTTTATAAGGCTTTTTATCACTCTATTAACCAAGGATCATTTCATATGTAATTTATAGAGAAGTCTTGCTGATATGCTAAAATACAAGCATGTCAATGAATGGCTAATTCTACAAATAAAATTTTATATAAAGAATCATATAAGTGATTTGCTACCCATGTGAATGAAAAAACTCCTAGTTCAATATAATTAAGCATAAATTTCTCCTCTATGGTACCAACATAATGCTCAACATTTTCCAAGATAGCCACTCGAGCATCTTTATACCGTCATGCTAACAAATTCAATGGGTCCTAGCAATGGAACCAAAAATGTTGGGTATTTTTCCTTAACTTTACATAATTATGTATTAACTATGTACGAATGGAAATAATTTTCCAACAAGATTGCACATCAACATATCACATGAGGAATAACCTAGTGCACTCACTTGAGGTGCGTAGCTTGGACTAGTCATCATTAATTCTTCCATGCAATGGTGGTTTAATAACTCTATCTTACTTAGGTTCTTGAATTACTAGTTTTAGTCATTATTATGATCAACATTAGTCTAGATTTAATCATTTGATGAATTCATACAATGCATATAACTAATATCATAAAGTCAAATTTAACACTATAGAGTTCAACACATCATGATTTGTAATCAAAGGATTATGTTGCTTTCATTAAATAAGATTACAAGTTGCTTCATTCATAACACGCTCTTTTTAGTTATATATTTATAACCACTTCATAATTACATCCAATAGTATCAACAATATATCTATCAACTCAAACCACACTAACAACACTTTATAAATAAGGCTAAGGGGTATTTATAAATAAGTAAATCCCTCACCTTTGGTTACATTAATAATACCAAAGTGATTACTAACCAATGACCATTAACAAAAATAATTCATGGAAAGTTGTTACAATTAATTCCTATTTACTCAGGCCTAACTGAACCTATATACCCTCTTTATGTTAGATATTTCATGTTCATGTGCCTCTTATTTCATGGACTCATGTTATATTTATGCTCTCATTAATCTTCATTACTTCTGTGAACTACTTTTTAACTTCCTCCACTCCTTATGCTCTTGTCTTAGTCTTGTGCTTCTCTGAGTCATGCATATTTTACTCATTCTTTGCTTCCTTATCTTTCACAACTCGCATTTTCATGCAAAGGTCTTCCATATCATTCCCTTATGTTTCTCTCTTACATGTTGTGGTCTTTCATGCGTACCCTTGTGCCCTTATTCTTTCACATCATGTCACCAAAATTCTTGATTATTTTATTTCAAAATTTGGGGTCTAACACAAGGTCTTTCCCTTGAGCTCTGAGAAGTGTTGTTCTATCTCCCTTCTCTCAATATTTTATTGCATGGGCCAATTCTTTAGCTTCTATTAGTACTGTTTCACATTACTCCTTGTTATTTTTGGTGAAGAATAAAGTAGCCAACATTTTTTATTTCTCTTCATCTTCAAATAGGTACAAGCTACTTATCTTTGTTTGTTTTGATAAGTTAAAAAACAATAGGTCTACCTCAATTGTGTTAAATTAGAATTCCTTAAATTCATGTTAGGGGTTCTTATCACTTGCCCCTCTTTTGATGATATCCTCAAGTAAGGTCTCTAATGTTTTTATATGGTCAGCCAAGGTTATGCTAATCACATCCATAAGATTGGACTGGGCCTTTGAGATATTATCACAAATATTCATGGTTATAACCTTTAGGTTACCTAATTTAAATTCAACATTATTTTATGCACCATGTTCTTCCCTATGCATGCATTCTATCTTAGGCTTCCTATTTTTGGATTCCTGAAGCACCCATTCTACTGAGGTGTGATTTTGTTCTTCATCATCAATATTTTTGGCTACCATTTTCAAGATCTCTTAATACTACTTGCGAGTTATAAAACCTATCATGTTTTACTTGGTTAACTCAGTGGCTAGATTCATTAGCACATTCCTAGTTTATACACCTATTAAAGCCCTAGTATTTACAAATAAAGTGTTCAATCCCAGGGGAGCTTCTCAATCTAAGGTTATCTCTACTAATATATAAACTTTAAAGATTACATCTTCTAAAAATATAGTCCATGGTAAAAGATACATGTTGGCATGTTGTGCATGTGACCCGCTCAAGCTCCATCATGTCGTATAGGTATGGTTGTTCTTCATGCATGCCCTTTTGGATATGATCCCAGATGCTGCCTTGGGTTTCCTATTATTTTAAACCTCTTGAATCATAAGTGGGGATATCACCTAAAATAATGGCCTCATCTTCTACCTCCCTCTCTCCCTTCTTCTTCTACTTTAGGTTATAGATCCTTGATCTCCTCATCTAAAATATGCCCATATTAGAACTCTTTCAAATATTATTATCTCTCCTCTCAGTGCTCAGTTGTTCTCTCTTCATGTTCTACCCCTATCTCCTCATTTCCTTGGTTGGGTAATCAGGGCCACCTTTTGTGTGTGGCTCAGGTTCAATATATTTTTTTATTATTTCTTCTTTCCTTTCCCTATCTTGGCTAAAATATTCTTCTTATTTCTTCTCAACTGGCGTTTTATCTTTCACATTTTATTTGGAGGAAGGTAGTGCCTCAAGATCTTAGCTTGGCATAAGTTGTTTTTCTAGCTTTGGGGAGGGTTATTGGGCTCTTTCTCCATACCTCATTATTTTCCTTAACAAGGGCATCTCATCTGATAAGGGGTCTTCCAACTCTTCTAGCATAGGAATTGGTAGTGCCTTTTCCTTCCTTTTTAGTCTTATCTTCTTTGGATCCTCTCTTATCAAGGCCTCCACTTCCTCTGAGCTATCATTTATGTGGGGAGGAGGTTAGATCCCATTTTCCTTCATGACTTTCTCTTTTGAATTTTCTTTTTCTTCCCACACCACACCAAACTCTGTGCTCGGTCCTCTACCATAGTAAATGGAGCTAGAGATAATGTAGAAGGGGTGGGTTTATGCAATAATTTGTTGTTTTATATGGAAATTTCTAATGGTAATGATGTTAAGGTAGTACAAAACCTTCAAGTTGCTTGAAATTACCTAATTGATGATATATAGAGAACAATTTTACAAAAATCATGCAATGACACTCTCCCATAAACTCAAACGTCTGCCAATTATGACCTTAGAATGAAAGAACTTGTTTGACTCACCCTGTTAAACTTATGAGGTGTTCTCTAATAGATATATCGATGACACATAACTAGCATGCCCCAAAATTAGGCTATTTTACCCTATGCTAGAAATAAATAGAAATACCTAAATAAAATTCCATGTGTCATTATAATATTTATTAAAGAGGATAAGTCTAGTAAAGATTAAGCTAATTTATATTGAAATGCCTAGGGAGCATTTCTCCATCTAAAGTTTTCAACTTCCATGCACTTACATCCAAAATATTATGAATGATATAAGGTCCAAGCTAATAATTTTGAAATTTTCCTAGGTGCTTGAGATATATGGAATCATAAATAAGAACACAAGAACCTTTGACCAGTATCTTTCCTTTGATGTGCTTGTCATGCCTATTTTTTATCAAGTTTTCTCTACAATTTTACTCCATCGATAAAAGGCACATCAATCATCTAAATTAATTAATTATTCAAGGTGCATAACAAGAGACTTGGCATTGTTGGAAATATTATCATTGATGTCAAAGGTTTAACATTATTGGTGATAAAGGCCCCATAGCATTTAATGTATAAAGGTGTTTTTAATGTTCATATTTTGGCTAAAGTATGTTAATATTTATTTAATATTAAAAAAAAAAAAAAAAAATTGGTTGCATAAAGTCAAAATAGGGCCCATGAAGAAGTCAAAGAGTCATGAGGTAAAGACAAAAGAGGGAAGGGATGTATTTTGCCATGAAGGGTCATCTTGAGGAATTCAAAGAGTCACCAAGTAAAGATAAAAGAGGAAGGGTACATTTTATCATGAAGGGTCACCTTGAGGAATTCAAAAAGTCACCAAGATAAAAAGAAAATTGAAAAGGATGCATTTGCTCATGAAGGGTCACCATGTGACTTTTAAAATGAAAGGATTCAAAGGGTCATACAAGTTTAGAATCATTTTATATGTGAATTAAAATGTCTCAAAGGGTGAATGCCAAAGGTAATTTGGAAAGCTATAAAAGGAGGCTTGGGAAGCCATTTGTAATATGTAAGAGAGTGTATGGTTTGTAATTGTTTTATATAAAAAAAGAGGAGCGAAGATAAAGAGATATTGTAGAGTTATATTATTTGTTGAGAAAGCAACATTGAGAGATATTTATGTTTTATACACAAGAGGGGTTGGTGTTTTTGTGGGTTGGTACTCACAAATATTTGTAAGGGGTTGGTGCTCATAAATATTTGTTGTGTTGGTACTTGAAAAAGGACTTAGTCCTCCTACAAGTCGGTTCTTGAAAACTTTGCAATTTGAGTTGGTGCTCATTTATATACTTGAGATTGTTCTCCATGGTTTTTTCCACATTGATGTTTCATGTAAAAATATGGTGTCCTTCTCTCTCTTTTGTGGTGCATGTTATTATTTCAGTTTTATTGCATATCTTGAATGTATGATTAAGTGGTTAAAGAAAATAAATTAGATTAAGTAAAAGATTTAAAAGATATGTGATATATTGATTTACCCCCCCTCTCAATATATTTGGTGCTTAACAATTGGTATTAGAGCAGGTTTCTTTGGAAAAAGTTTAACAGCTTGAAGGTAGATCAGGGAAAACATGATGGCTGGATCAAATGAAGGTTTTTATACAAATAAGGCACCTTTGTTTGATGGGACAAATTATACATTTTAGAGCATAAGGATGAGGACTTACTTGATGGCCCTTGGATTTAACATTTGGCAAGCAATGAAAGAGGATAAAAAGGGCCATAGACACTTGTAACTACTCTGGAAGAAAATAAGGTAAGTGAAAATAATGCTACAACTTTAAATGCTATTTTATGTGGTTTATGTGAATTATAATTTGTTAAAGTTATGCATGTTGGGCTGTGGAGCTAAAAGCTTCACTGATGCAAATAGGGAAGGAGGTTGTTGGGAGGTTGCTGAGTTGCAGAACAAGTTATAGGGTAACCGACATCGGTCTGATCAACCGACGTCAGTCATATTATAGCGCAAAAGCAACCGACGTTAGTTATAAGTTAGCTGACATCGGTCAAGAAGGAGCTGACATTGGCAACTTGTGTGTGCATGCAGTTTGCATGCAGGTTCCGGACTGGTCTATTTTTGGACAGGCAGTTTACATGTAAAGACTATTTTTGGTCTTGAGTTGCGAGTCTAATTATTGTAATTAAGAATGTCTAATTATTGTATGCATGAGATCTATATAATAGACTCATGGGTTTTATTGTAAAAGTGTGCTAGAAAGCCATTGTGCTTGAAGAGAGAGCAAGAGTAGCTCCTCTTAGTTCCAAAGGGGTGCTGAGTGTGTATGATCAGGGAGAGTTGCAGGTTGTGCAAGTTCTACTAGGAGATCCACCGGGGTATTGGTTGAAGAATCATGAGGAATTGGTGAGGAAATTACAATGGTTCTTTAGGTTGTAAATATATATACATGGTAAGTAAGGTCTATTGACTTGTAGGTGGTAGCAAGAGAAGGGAAGATCTACTTGGAGTACGGTTGTGTACTTGGTGTACTGGCAGTGTTGTTACTGACTGATGGAGGTGAACAACTCTGTATTAGAGTTGATTGTTGTGACTATGATGAGAGATTGAAGTGTTGAAGGAGAATTACAGGTGAACCCTAGAAGTGTGGGAGCTCTAGAGGTGTGGAAAGAAGAAGTGTGGCATCTTCTTTATTGTATTTTCTTTTGATTGAGTATTAATACAATTGGGTATTGTCTCTCATATCTTGTGTTGTTTCATATTTCTAGTTACTTATCATTCTGGTTAAATTCCATGTTTAGTTGATAATACAAAGGTAATCAAGTGTGCCCTTAGTGGGCAGTAGGATCCTGACAGTTGGTATCAGAGCTTTTGGTTGGGTTGACTAACAGATGGTTCAGATTTGGTTAGTGTTTGTTGATTACAGGTTACTCTCAGGGGTTTCAGATTGAGTGAGAGTATAGCAATGGTAAAAGAAAGTAAGCTATAAATGGAGAAACTGAATAGCATGAATGGTCAGATTGATGGAAAGAAAGAGCAGGTAAAGGAAGATTGTTGGTCGGTAGAAGATCAGCGTGTAGAAGCAGATGTTGCAGGTGTTGTTGCACAAGTTGCTCTGAATAAAGTAGAATCTTGGTCTATAGATTCTATTGCCTCTTTCCATGTAGCCCAAAATAAAGCATCTTTTCATGGGTATGTCTTTGGAGACTTTGGAGAGATTTATTTAAGAGCTGGTGAGCCTTGTCAAAAGGTTGGCAAAGGGGAAGTGAAGCTGAAATTGCAGACAGATAACACATGGGTGTTGAAGGAGGTCATGCAGGTACCAGTCTTGGAGATGAGTCTAATTTCTTCAGGAAAGTTGGGTGATGAGAGATGCACAATAACTCTCACAGTGGATGCACTTGAATTAGACGGTGGTAAGAAAGTAGGTATTCTTTATCTATCTACTTATATTACTGATTCACCTTCTGTTGTAGAGATGTGGCTTTGTAGGCTTGGTTACATATGTAAGAAGGGAATGCATGTTCTTAAGCGAAAGATACATATCTTTGACAAACTTAAGAACTGAAAAGCCTTGGTGTGCATGGAGGAGATGACAGACAGAGATCAGCTGAGGGGACTGAATTATTCTGAGTAGGGCTGTGTTAATATGGATAAGGGTTTGATCCAAAAAGAGCTCATAGGTAAAATGTCATCACTCACAGGTGAACATAGGTACCGGCATCAGTCAAGAGGAACTGACATCGAATAGACATGCATTGACATCAATCATGTGCAAATCAGCAGAGTCAGTGGTGTCAGGTAGGTTAAGACTGATGTTAGTCAGACAGTAACCGACGTCGGCAATAGGGACACCGGCATTAGTTAGTAGGAACTGATGTCAACAGTAAGGGTCAGTCGCAGGGAACTAACGTCAGTCGGGTGTCGATTGGGAGATGGCTGAGGTTAATCACTAGAATGGATGTTGGGTAGACAACACATTGTCAAGGAGTCTCAAATGCCCATATGGAGGACTCAAAGGGTAAGTGGACCTCATATTCGTTGTTCACCTTCTTACTTATTGCTTACTGATGGTCAAGAACCAGGAAGATGTGAAGAGGCAATGCAGGTAGAATCTAGGAAATAGTGGGAGCATGGCATGAATTCTTCAGAAGAGAACCAAGCAAGAGATTTGGTAGAGTTGCCAGCACTGACAGACGGATGGATTCCCAAGTTAAATAAGAGATTGGATGGATACATGAGATGGAAGGCCAAGGTATATGGTCTTGAGGAAGCTACAGGACAGTGGTACAGGTTTGATAGGTGTATGACTAAGCATAGCTTTGGTCAAGGTCATTATAACTATTGTGTTTTCTTTACCAGGTTGGATAATGGTCGCAACATTATCCTATTACTGTATGTGGTGTGGTTGCTTATTACAGGGTTACACATGCAGGGAGTTTCTGAGCTAAAGGTAAAGTTAGTTCAGAGGTATCTCATGAAGAATTTGGGAGCAGTGAAATTCTTTGGCATAAGAGACATGGAAGATCACAACTTGATTTTGTCTCCAGTGGGAGCTGATGTGAAGAAGGTGTTGGCAGGGTTCAATATGCAAGATGAAAAACTAGTAAGCACACCAAGGGCTAGATAGTTCAAGCTGAGCTTAGAACAATGTTCAAAATCACATGAGGTCTAGTGTAGACCTAAATTCTCCCAAGCAGTGAGAGTTGTTAGAAAGTTTGGAGCCAATTCAGGGAAGAAGTACTAGAGAGCAGTTCAGTGGATTCTCAGGTATCTAAGAGGGACCAATAGTAGGGATTCATGCTATGCAGGGTCAAGGTCTTCACTACATGGAGTTGTAGGTTTGGATGTGGTAGGTTACTTAGATGACAGGAGGTGCACCATAGGTTGTGTGGTGGTTGGTCTTCAAAATTGAGTTTGAAGAGGGATACAAGCTAGAAAACAAATTAGATAGTGTACAGGTACAGGTACAGTGCAGCTATTTATCTCCAAGTGGAATATTGTTGGGTTGTGGAGCTAAAAGCTTCACTGATGCAAACAAAGGAGGTTGATGGGAGGTTGTTGAGTTGCAGAACAAGTTACAGGGCAACTGACATCGATCTGATCAACCGACATCGGTCATATTACAGTGTAAAAGCAATTGACATCGATTATGAGTCAGCTGACATCAGTCAGGAAGGAGCCGACGTCAGTAACCTGTGTGTGCATGCAGTTTGCATGTGGGTTCTAGACTGGTCTATTTTTTGACAGGTAGTTTGCATGTAAAGACTATTTTTGGTCTTGAGTTGTGAGTCTAATTATTGTAATTAAGAATGTCTAATTATTGTATGCATGAGATCTATATAATAGACTCATGGGCTGTATTATAAAAGTGTGCTAGAAAGCCATTGTGCTTGAAGAGAGAGCAAGAGTAGCTCCTCCTAGTTCTAAAGGGGTGCTGAGTGTGTATGATCAGGGAGAGTTGTAGGTTGTGCAAGTTTTACTAGGAGATCCACCGGGGTACTGGTTGAAGAATCATGAGGACTTGGTGAGGCAAGGACAAGGGTTCTTCAGGTTGTAGAGATATCTACATGGTAAGTAAGGTCTGTTGACTTACAGGTGGCAGCAAGAGAAGGGAAGATCTTCTTGGAGTACGATTGTGTACTTGGTGTACTGGCAGTGTTGTTACTAACTGGTGGAGGTGAACAACTCTGTATTGGAGTTGATTGTTGTGACCATGATGAAAGAGTGAAGTGTTGAAGGAGAATTACAGGTGAACCCTAGAAGTGTGGGAGCTCTAGAGGTGTGGGAAGAAGAAGTGTGGCATCTTCTTTATTGTATTTTCTTCTGATTGAGTATTAATACAATTGGGTATTATCTCTCATATCTTGTGTTGTTTCATATTTCTAGTTACTTATCATTCTGGTTAAATTCTGTGTTTAGTTGCTAATACAAAGGCAATCAAGTGTGCCCTTAGTGGGCAGTAGGATCCTGACAATGCAATGCAAATTTACTCATGAGACTTGGGTAAATCTTGAGAATATTTACAAAGGTGATAGAAAGATTCATCAAGCTAAGTTCTATACTTTTAGAAGATAGTTTGAGAGTTTGAAGATGGAAGAGAAAGAAAATATAGCAAGTTATTTTTTGTAAGTTAATCAAATAGTTAACCAGATTCAAGGCCTTGGAAAAAAATTAGAAGAATCAGCGATGGTACAAAAAGTTTTGAGATCTCTACCATTGAGATATGTTACAAAAGTTTTTACAATCAAGGAGATGAAGGATCTAGCCAAGATAAAGATAGATGAACTACATGGTATTCTTATGGTATATGAGATGCAGACCGAACAAGATAAACCCTCAAAGAGGGAAGCTATTTTTAAGAAATCACAGAAAGAGAAAGTTAAGATTCTAGAATCAAGTGACAGCTCTAGCAATGAGAAAGATGATAATGGATCTTTATTCATTCATAAGCTAAAAAAGGCCATAGGTAAATATCAAGGAAAATTACCACTTAAATGTTTTAAATATGGTAAGATTGGATGTTTTGCAGTTAAGTGCCTAGATAAGAATAATGGTGATAATGAAGGAGAAAAGTATACATACAAGAATAAATTCAAAGGAAAATTCAAGAAGGGATTTCATAAGAAGAGTTTATATTCTAAATATCCTAGCTCAGTCGAAGACAATGGAGTCAGTGACTCAGATGAAGAAGAGTTTCTATTCATGACCATATATGAAGAAGCCTTCACAAGTAAAAGTATAAATGATCAAGAAGAAGAACATGATGAAGTCGAGGTGAATATGGAAGGAGAAATCATTTGTGCCTTAGAAAAATTAAAAACTCTTGAGAATAAGAATCAAAGATTGAAGCTCCAGACCGAGAAAAATGAAAAGGAGTCAAAGCAAATAATTGAAGACCTACAAACACACATTAAAGAAGCCAAAAATACTAAAGAAGATCTAATAGCTCAATTACAAAAAGTAAGTTAAGAATGTGAAAGGTATGTTGTTTAAATTTCCTCTTTAAAAGAAGATATCGAGAAAACCAATAAAGCAGTAAATGATTCAAAATTTGAGAATAGCACTAACATGTTGAATAAGATATTAAAAAGTCAAAAATCAATATCATATAAGACAAGTATTAGATTTGAAAATAAAAAGAGCTATATTGAAGTTCTTACAAAAGAGGAAATAAAAAGGGAAGAAGTTAAGAATGCAAATGGCAGCTCAAACAAAGAAGGATGGAAGGAATAGAGCTATAAAAGACAACCAGGTCAAAGATACATAAATCAGAACAAGTTCTATTTTAATTATTATTATTTTTATTGTAATGGTTATGGTCATAAGGAAATAAACTTACAGAAAAGAGCTAACAATTTTAGAAACAAGGAGAAGGAAACTCATGTAGATTTAAGTAGAAGCCATAATTCTTTTACTCCTATATCAGGCTTTGATGAAGAGGCCATAGTATATTATAAGTACAATAATTTTGGACACATATCCTAGTATTTTATAAGTGTGTTCAAGTCAGTCAATAAGGACCAAAGTTTCAAGGTTACATTCATCAAGAAAAAATTTTAGATAGGTTCATGGTAGAAGAAACAACCTAAAAATTCTATGTTACTCCATATAGCTTTGCATGCGAGAAATGAAGAAAAGCATGGTTCATCTACAGAACTGTTCAAGGCATATGACAGGAGACAAAATCAAGTTCATAACTCTAAAGAAGATCAATGATGGCATAGTGAAATTCAGAGACAATACCACTGCCGGAATAGCTAAAAAAGGTACATTAAGTTTGGATAATGCTATATCTAAGACTAAAAATGTTTTGTATGTAGAAGGTCTTAAGCATAATCTATTGAGTGTAAGTCAAATGTGTGATCAGAGACACATACTAATGTTTTATGTAGAAGGTTATGAAATTAGGAAAAAATATTCAGATGTGTTGATTATGTATACTCAGAGGACAGGTAACAATTTATATATGTTATTAGATATCAAAGGTCAAAGATGTTGTTTGAGTCAGATTGAAGAAATTTGGCTATGGCACAGGAGAATGGGACACATAAATTTTGACAATCTTGTCAACATTAGCAAGAATCCAGTAGTTAGAGATCTTTTAAAGACTACAAATCCCTTCAACGTGCTTTGTGAACCTTGTTAGCATAGAAAGCAGCTAGAAGATGGTTCAAGACAAAAGAATACTCAACTACTCAGATGTTAGACCTTATTCACATTAATCTATGTGGACCTATGAGAACTCAAAGTACTCAAGGTGAGAAATACTTTATGTTGTTTATTGATGATTTTACACATATGACTTGGGTGATGTTTTTGAAGAAAAATCAGAAGATTTCAGCCACTTCAAAGCATTCAAGGCTTTAGTTGAGAATGAAATAATTTTTAAGATTAAGTTCCTAAGATCAAATCAAGGAGGAGAATTCATGTCAGATAAGTTTATTGAGTATTGTGAAGACCATTGGATAAAGAGACATTATTCAGTAGCCAAAACTCCACAACAAAATGGAGTAGTTGAGCGTAAAAATATAACAGTTCATGAGATAGTGAGGATAATTCTAAATGAATCCAAGATAATAGATAAATATTAGAGAGAGGTAGTAGGTATAGTAATCTATATCCAAAATAGAGAATTTTTAAGAGTCAACAGTGACAAGACTCCCTATGAGCTATGGAAAGATAAACCAACTACAATTGATTTTTTCAAAGTTTTTGATAGCAGATGCTTCATAAAGAGAACCAATGAAAAATGGGAAAGTTTGAATCTAGAAAAGATGAAGGTATATTTTTTGGATATTCTTGTAAAAGTAAAGCTTATAAATGTTATAAAAAAATAATCAAGAAGATGGTTGAAAGTGTAAGTGTCAAGATAGATGAAGATGTAGCACACCTCTTCTAGATTCTTGTTTAGGAAAATAGACTTGACATCCATCTGAAACACTTTGAAATTATTAAACACTACATATGCAAGAAACATTTTAATAGCCTCTAGTCTTTCCACTAGTGAAAAAGTTTCTTCAAAATATATACCTTCAATCTAAGCATTCCTTTAAATACTAACCTTTCTTTATTCATGGTAACTTCACCATCTTCATTTAACTTATTTTTGTATACCCATTTTATTCCTATCACATTTGGAACTTTTGGTCTAAGCACTAATTCCCAAGTATCAATATTTTTTATCTAATTTAATTCTTCATCCATTGCCTTAACCTAATGCTCATCATGTATAGCTTTTGAAAAGTTCTAGGCTAAATTTTAGATAACAAAGAAAAATTAACTTACTCAAATTCAATTACCATCATTCTTCTAGTGCGAACTCCTTCATTTATGTTCTTGATGATGTCACTTTAATTATGATTTCTTATGACATATTTGTATGGGGTTTTGGTGTCTTTTTTCTCTTTCTTCTCATATTTATTTGATTCTTCAAAATCTTCTTCTTCAATGATTTTAGGAGTGTCTACTGGATCACTGTCTCTTTGTTCTACATTGAGTAGCCTAAGAGATTTCTTCTCTCAAATGATAGTAGCCATGTATGCAAAGTGAAAAAAACACTGTATAGATTGAAATAAGTTCCTAGATCTTGGTACACAAGGCTTGATAAGTACTTACAGGATTAAGGTTTCAAGAGAGGTTTTGTAGATAGTAATATCTACATCAAAATAGAAGGTGAGCATCAATTGATTATTGTAGTATATGTTGATGACATAATATTTGGAGGTAACATTGAAAAGATGACAAAAGAATTTATTTATAATATGCAAAAAAAAATTGAGATGTCTATGCTTAGAGAATTGTCATTTTTCTTAGCATTGAAATATTTCAATCAAATAAAAGGAATTTTCATATCTCAAAGTAAATATGCCAAGGAGATGTTAAAAAAATTTGGTTTTGAGGATTGTGTACCAGTTGGCACACCAATGGGTATAAAAAACAAGGTAATTAAGGATGAAGATTCACCCATTATAGATCAATCTTTGTATATATCTATGATTTGTAGTCTTTTATATTTGAAAGCATCAAGGCCAGACATCATGCATGTAATAGGTATGGTTGTGAGATATTAGGTAGCCTTGAAGGAGAGTAATGTTTAGTTGGTAAAGAAAATATTCTGATATGTTAAGGGGACATTGGATTATAGATTGTGGTATCCCATAGGTAGAGATTTCACTTTGGTTTCTTATATAGATTCAAATTGGGTAAGTTGTTTAGATGACAAAAAGAGTACAAGTGGAGGAGATTTCTTCCTTAGTGATAGCTTAGTATCATGGCTAAGTAAGAAGCAGAACTCAGTATCACATTCTATAGCTGAAGTAGAATATATTGCAATGGTGTTGTGTTGTACTCAAGTGCTTTGGATGAAGCAAACTTTAAAAGACATCAAGGTAAAATATGATGAACCTATTGCTATTTTTTGTGACAACACAAGTGTTATTAATATTTCTAAGAATCTAGTGATGCATTCAAGAACAAAACATATTCCTATCAGATATCACTTCTTGAGAGAGTAGGTTGCAGATCAATAGGTTAAGTTAGAATATATCAGTACTACATAATAGATTGATTATATTTTCATAAAGGAACTACCAAAGGACACATTATCTACAAGAGAATTCGGGAGTAATTTATTTTACTTCTTGCCATTAAGGATCAACATCAATTGAGGGGGAGCTAAGTGGTAGCTCCAAAATAGGCCCTTTGCCATTGATGTCAAAAGGGGAGAAGTATAGGAATAGGAATAGGTACAATAATAGGTAAAAGATGCTACAATAAGGGAGAGTTATTGTATGTTTTTTAGTTTGGAAATATGTGTAGGTTGGTATGTACAGTACAGGTTTTAGGATGTGGCAGTTTCAGTTTGAGGTTACCATCAATAACAAAGGGGTAGATTGTTAGAAATATTGTCATTAATGTCAAAGGTTTAACATTATTGGTGATAAAGGCTCCTTATCATTTAATGTCTAAAGGTGTTTTTAATGTTCATATTTTGACTAAAGTATGTTAATATTTATTTAATATTAACAAATATATTTTTGGTTACATAAAGTCAAAAAAGGGCCCATGAAAAAGTCAAAGAGTCACAAGGTAAAGACAAAAGAGGGAAAGGACGTATTTTCCCCTGAAGGGTCATCTTGAAGAATTCAAAGAGTCACCAAGTAAAGACGAAAGAGGAAGGACACATTTTTTCATGAAGGATCACCTTGAGGAATTTGAAAAGTCACCAAGATAAAGAGAAAAGGGGAAAGGATGCATTTGCTCATGAAGGGTCACCATGTAACTTTTTAAATGAAAGGATTGATAGGGAATCTAGAACATAAATGCTCTGATTCCAACTTGTCAGGATCTTACTCCTCAATAAGAGCACAATATGATTACCTTGTATAAGCAACTAAACACGGAATTATACCAGAATGAACATGTAACTAGAATTCATAAATAGCACAGAATATGAGAGACAATACACAATCTTGTATTAATACTTATCCAGAAAGAAAATACAATAAAGAAGATGCCACTTCTTCTCACACCTCTGTAAGGCTTCCCACACCTCAAGGGCTCCCAGTAATTCTCAATCAAGAGTTCACTCTCCTACCAAAAATGGTCCCAACACACAACTCAAACACAGAGTTGGTGTTCACCTCCAACCAGTCAGTAATAACCCTGCCAGTACACAAGTACTCAACGTACTTCAAGTAGATCTCCCATGAACTTGCAACAACCTGCAATTCAAATGATATTACTTACACATGTAGATCTACCATGAACTTGCAAAAACCTAGAATTTAAATGATCTTATAATTGGAAGGATCTACCTTGCCTTCCTCTATTGCTCTTATTACAATACATGCCAATGGGTCTATAAATAGTCCCATACTAAAAAATAACTTAGACTTCCTAATTTACAATAATTAGACACATAGCTCAAGACTCAAAATAGTCTTTACATGCAAATAATCGGTTCAACAAACTAACTATTCATGCAACGAATAGTTTTGGAACCACACAGGTGACTGACGTCGGTCACTGTCTGACTAGAGGTGATCGACGTCAGTTGACTCTTGCCGATGTCGGTTGCCTTCTGCACTGTATATGACTGACATCGATTACACTACCGATGTAGGTATCCCTAAAACTTATCAACCTCCTCCATGTCTGCATTAGTTGAAGCTTTTAGCTCCATAACCTAAAAATCTCCCACTTGGAGATAAATAGTTGCAATTGTACCTATACATATACATCATCTAGTTTGTTTCTTGGCTTTGTATCCCTCTTCAAGATCACTCTTGAAGACCAACCACCACAAATCTTGTGGTGCACCTCCTGTCATCCAAATCACCTACCACATCTGCATCTACAAACCCATGTAGAAAATAAGTTAACCCTGCATAGCATGTGCACCTGATGTTGGTCCCTTTTAGATACCTAAGAATCCATTGAACTGCCCTCCAGTGCTTCTTTCTCGGATTGGCTCCAAACTTGCTGACAACTCCCGCTGCTTGGGAAATCTCAGGTTTAGTACACATGTACTCAACCTCATCATGTGAATCAAGACACTATCCATAAAATTGTCCAACCATCAGCGTGCTAACCGATTTCACACAATCATCTGGAGACAAAATCAACTTGTGACCTTCCATGTCTCTAAAACACACTCATGCTAAAGAATCTTGCTGCTTCCAGATTCCTCATGACACACCTCTGAACTAACTTTACTTTTAGTTCAACAACTCCCTACATATGTGACCCTACAACAAGCACAACATATAGTAACAGGATAATGTAGCTAATATTATCCAACTTGGTAAAGAGAAACACAATGGTTAAATCTCCATTGTCCTGCAACTTACTCAAGACCATATACCCTGGCCTTCTGTCTCACGTGTCCATTCCCACTCTTCTTTATCCTGAAAATCCATTCATCTCTCAATGCTTTCTTCCAGCTGGCAACTCCACCAAAAACTCTCATTTGGTTCTTCTCCAAGGAATCACATTCCTCATCCATGCCAAGCTCCCACTGTTTCCTATATTCTACCTGCTCTGCTTCTTTAATAACTTCCTGGTTCTTGACCATCAATGAGCAACAAGTAGTGTAAAGAAGGGAAATGATGAATTTGAGGCTTACTTATAATTTTAGTCCTTTATATGGGTGCTTGAGACTCCTTGACAGCTTGTTGTCCACCTAAAATCTATCTCAGTGACCGATGTCGATCACATCTCAGTCTACACCTGACCAACGTCAGTTTCATGCAACTACCTCATCACTGACATCAGGCTGCACATAGCCGACATCGGTCCCTATCTGGATGCCGATATCAGTTTTCTAACTGACATCAGTCTCTGTGTTTTACTTGTGAGTGATGACTTCTACTCGCAAGCTCTTTTTGGATCAAACCCTTGTCCATATCAACCTTGCTCTACTCATAATTCTTTAGCCCCTTTCACTGATCTCTATTCGTCATCTTTTCCTTGAAAACCAAGGCTTTCCTATTCTTGTCATGAACATTGGATTTCTCAAGAAATGTCACTTTCTTCCTTTGCTCACAGAAATCTCAATCCATGCTTTTAAAATCTGAAAGCATACCTTTTGACTCAAGAACATGCAATCCCCTTCATATTTATGTGACCAAGCCTATTAAGCCACATCTTCAAATCTACAGCTGAAGTAGATAAACCAGAAGAAGAATCAGTAATACAAGTAGATAGATAAAGCATACCTACTTTCTTACCTCTTACTACAACAAGTGCACCTTTGGAAACTTTCCAAGAGTCCGCTGTGAGAGTTACTGTGCAACCCTCATCACCCAACTTTCTAACAAAAATCAAATTCCACTTCAGGACTAGGACATGCATGACCTCCTTCAACACCCATGTGTTGCCCGTCTGCAATTTTAGCTTCACTTTCCCTTTGCCAACCATTTGACAAGGCTTACCATCCCCTAAATAAATTTCTCCAAAGTCCCCTTGGACATATTCATAAAAAATTCCCTATTTGGGGATGCATGGAAAGAGGCACTAGAGTCTAAAACCCAAGATTCTACTTTATCTAAGGAACATACCAGAGCATCCTGTACAACATAATCTACAACATCTGCTTCTTCATGTCCTTCATGCTGATCTTCACCCAACCAACAATCTCTCTTTATGTGCCCTTGCTTTCCACATTTCCAACAGGTTATTCTACCATACCTGGACTTGGATCTCCTACCTATCTTTGACCTTGATCTCTCATGCTCGATCTTCTCTCTTTGTCTTCCCCTGCTTTCAACACTCAAAGTATTCTCTGATGATTTACCTATGCTTTTCCTATGAATTTCTTCATTTAAGATTACACTCAAAACATCATCCACTTTTAAGATTTTTGAAGCAGACACAGTATTACTAATTGCCATTACCAAACTCTCCCAACTTTTAGGTAATGAGCATAAGATTAAGAGAGCCTTAATTTCATCATCAAAAACAATATTGACTGAATTTCACTGGTTTACCAAACCATGGAAATCACTAAGATGACTATGAACAGATCCACCTTCCAACATTTACAAATTAAATAATTGCTTCATAAGAAATACCTTATTCAAAGCTGAGGGTTTTTCATATAAATTTGCCAAAGATTCCATCAACTCTACTGTTGTCTTAGCATGTGATAAGTTGGAAATCACAGATGATGCAAGACTCAACCTTATAGATCCCAGAGCCTTCCGATCAAGAACCTCCCATTCTTCATCCTTCATATCCATGGGCTTGCTATCAACCCCACCCAATAGTAAGTACAAATCTTTTTGATACAGATAATCTTCTATCTGCATCCTCCATAATTGATAGTTCTTGCCATTAAACTTTTCCATTCGTATCTTACTTTCTTTTGCCATTGCTATATTTCCACTCAAACAGAAACCCCTATGAGTGACCTGTAATCAACAAACACTAACCAGATCTGATACAACCTATTAGTAACCCAACCAAAAGCTCTGATACCAATTGATAGGAGAATCTAGAACATAAATGCTATGATTCCAACTTGTCAGGATCTTGCTCCTCAATAAGAGGGCAATATGATTACCTTGTATAAGCAACTAAACACGGAATTATACCAAAATGAACAAGTAACTAGAATTCACAAATAGCACAGAATATGAGAGACAATACACAATCTTGTATTAATACTCATCCAGAAAGAAAATACAATAAAGAAGATGCCACTTCTTCTCACACCTCTGTAAGGCTTCCCACACCTCAAGGGTTCCTAGTAATTCTCAATCAAGAGTTAACTCTCCTACCAAAAATGGTCTCAACACACAACTCAAACAAAGAGTTGGTGTTCACCTCCAACCAATCAGTAATAACCCTGCCAGTACACAAGTCTCAAAGTACTTCAAGTAGATCTCCCATGAACTTGCAACAACTTGCAACTCAAATGATCTTACTTACACATGTATATCTACCATGAACTTGCAACAACCTGCAATTCAAATGATCTTAAAATTGGAAGGATCTACCATGCTTTCCTCTATTACTCTTATTACAATACATGCCAATGGGTCTATAAATAGATCCCATACTAAACAATAACTTAGACTTCTTAATTTATAATAATTAGACACGTAGCTCAAGACTCAAAATAGTCTTTACATGTAAACAATCGGTTCAACAAACTAACTGTTCATGCAATGAAGAGTTTTGGAACCGCATAGGCGACTGATGTCAGTCACTGTTTGACTGGAGGTGACCGACGTCGGTGGACTCCTACCGATATCTATTGCCTTCTGCACTGTATATAACCGACGTCGGTTACACTACCGATGTCGATATCCCTGGAACTCAGCAACCTCCTCCATGTCTACATCAGTTGAAGCTTTTAGCTCCACAACCTAACAAGGATTTGAAGGGTCATGCAAGTTTGGCACCATTTTCTATGTGAATTAAAAGGTCTCAAAGGGTCAATGCCAAAGGTCATTTGGAAATCTATAAAAGCAGGCTTAGAAAGCCATTTGTAATATGCAAGAGAGAACATGATTAGTAATTATTTTATATAAGAGAAGAGGAGAAAAGAGAAAGAGATATTGTAGAGTTATATCATTTGTTGATAAAGAAACATTGAGAGATAGTTGTGTTTTATACACAAAAGGGGTTAGTGCTTCTGAGTTGGTGCTCACAAATCTTTGCAAGGGGTTGGTGCTCATGTGGGTTGGTGCTCACAAATAGTTATTGTGTTGGTGCTTGGTAAAGGAGTTGGTGCTCCTATAATTTGGTGCTTATGAACTTTGTAATTTTATTTGGTGCTCATTCATATACTTAATATTATTCTCTATGGTTTTTCCCACATTGGATTTCCACATAAAAATTTGGTGTCTCTTTCTTTCTTGTGTGGTGCATGTTATTATTTCAGTTTTATTGCATATCTTGAATGTATGATTAAGTGGTTAAATAAAATAAATTAGATTAAGTAAAATATTTGAAATATATATGATATATTTTTTCACCCCCCTCTCATATATTATGTGCTTAATAGGCATTACCAAGGTGACTAACTTTGATAAAGTGTGATAAATGCACTAAGAATTTTGTGGGTAAAGAAGTCCATGGGTAAAGTATCCCTAGTGCCAAACACCATCTAAAATGGTGTGGCCCACTTTAGGTGTATGTATGTGGTTTAGTAGGCCCATAATACTTTTGACACCTAGTTATCCCTGTTGTTACACCTTGTGTCATAAATCTTGGAGAAAACCTATATAGTTTGATTGGTCTATGGATGATAGGGGTTATTTTGTGATGGTAAATCATGAATTCAAAAATTTTAATGCACATAGTTTCATTGATTGTTGGGGATGCGAAACACCGGAAGCATACAATTGATTACCAAATACCAAGCAACTTAATATGCGGAAATAACCAGATTCACCAAGTAACTAGAATTCAGAATAACACAGCATATGAGAGACAATACACAACTTGTATTAACACTTTATACAAAAAAGAATACAATAGAGAATATCCCACATCTTCTCCACCACCTTACAGAGGTTTCCCACACCTCAAGTGAACAGTAAATCTTCTCCCCAAAGCTCTCCCTCTCACAGGTCCCAACACCCAACTCAGATACAGAGTTGGTGTTCACCTTATCCGAGTACACACTTGTACTCCAAGTAGATCCTGCCTGATACTGCTCCCTGTTGTGTTGCTGTCTATATGATCTTGTATACCTACAAATCAAACAATGGTTCTGCTCACCTGTGAACCTTGACCTTCCACACACATACACCTGCAGATCAACGATCTTACTTACCATGTAGATCTCCTATATAGGCCATGCAACTGTGACCAAGATCCTACACTCCTGAAGAATCCAGCTGACTCTCCAAACCAGCACCAACACGCCTGGTACTGTTGTGGAACTAAGAGGAACACCCTTGATCACCTCACACACAGAAGGAACAAACTTTGCTCAACTCAAACTAGCCCACTTTTCCAATACAACCATGAGTCTATTATATAGATCTCATCAAACAATAATTAGACATCTAATTACAATAATTAGATCCGCAGCTATGAGTCTAAAATTAGCTCTCTTCATGCAAACACTTGGTTCGTTAGCTAACTGCCCGTAATTAGCTCGCAGTCAAACCACACAGGCAACCGACGTCGGTCCCTGTCTGCCTGGAGGTGACCGACGTCGGCCGATATATGACCGACGTCGGTTACTTCTCTATGCTATCCTGCCGACGTTGGCTGATCAGACCGACCCCAACTTCTCTGCAACTCAGCAACCTCCTCTCCTGTTTGCATCAGTGAAGCTTTTAGCTCCACAATCCTAACAATCTCCCACTTGGAGATAAACAGCTGCACTGTACCTGTACTTGTACCCCATCTAATCTGTTTCCTGGTTTGTATCCCTCTTCAAGCTCCCACCTGAAGACAACCCACCACACATCCCGTGGTGTACCACCTGTCATCCAAGTACCCTACCACATCCGAACCTACAACACCTGTAGTGAAGTCCTGACCCTACATAGCAACACCTGCTACCGGTCCCTCTCAAAAACTTGAGAACCCACTTCCCCGAATTGGCTCCTAACTCAGACAGCTCCCACTGCATGGGAATACTCAGGTCTATACCAGACCTCATGTGATTTCAGACACTATACCTGTCTAGCCCTTAGTGTGCTCCGGCTCTGCATCTTGAACCTCGCCAACACCCGATTCACATCAGCTCCCACTCGAGACAAAATCAACCTGTGATCTCCATGCCTCCCATGTCAAAGAATTCTGCTGCTCAAAACTCCCCCTGACATGCCACTGAACTAATCTTACCCTTAGCTCAGCAAAACCCTATATGTACTAACCCTGCTAGCAAATATACCATCCACATATAGCAACAAAATGATGTCGCAACTCATCATCCACCTGGTAAGGCAAACCACAGTAGTTACTTGACACTGACTGAAGCCATGCTTCGTCTTCCACCTGTCAAAACCGGTACCACTATCCTGCAGCTCCACAAGACCATATACCTGGTCTTACGTCTCACGTATCCGTTCTCTCTATTCTTCTACTAAGGCATCCATTCGTCTCTGTGCTTTCATCTAGCTGGCAAACCTACCAAAAACTCCCGTCTAGTTCTGCATCATAACCCTGCCTAGCTCACACCTATTTCCTGGATCCTTCCTGCTCTACAATCAGCAACAAGTATGAAGAAGAGGAACACAAATTTGAGGGCCTACTTACACCTTCAGTCCTCCGTATGGGTGTTTGAGACTCCTTGACAGCATGCTGTCCACCCAAAATTCGTTACAGTGACCGACCTCAGCCACCCCATAGTCTGCATCCGACTGACGTCGGTTCCATGTGTCTATACCTGACTACCAACCTGCCAGCGCTGGTGTCCCTGCTGCCGACGTCGGTCCTCCTGACCGACATCGGTCTTACATACTACTGACGTCGGTCCCATGATCGATGTCGGTCTTACCCTGCCCAACATCGCTGGCTTCGGTCTGCACACGACCGACATCGGCACCTGTCTGTTTGATGCCGGTTCCTCCTGACTGACGCCGGTGTCTGTGTTCGCCTGTGAGTGATGACTTTTTACCTGCGAGCTCCTTTGGATTAAAACACATGTCCAAATTGCTCTGCTCAGATGTATCCAGCCTCATCCACTGAACTCTGTCCACCATCTCCTCCAAGAACACTAAGGCTTTCCAATTCTTAAGCCTGTCGAATATATCTGTCTTCCGCTTAAGAACATGCATCTCCTTCCTGCTCATGTGACCAAGCCTACGAAGCCATGTCTCCACAACAGAAGAAGAATCAGTAATATAAACAAGTAGATAAAATATACATGTTTTCTTACCACCAGCTAATTCAAGTGTATCCGCTGTGAGAGTTCTTGTGCATCTCTCATCACCCAATCTTTCTAAAGAAATTAGCCATATCTCCAAACCTGGGACCTGCATGACCTTCATCAACACCTGTGTGTTGGCCGCCTGCAATTTCAGCTTCACTTCCCCTTTGCCAATTCTTTGGCAAGGCTTACCAGCTCCTCTACCTGGGGCTGCATGGAAAGAGGCAATTGAATCTTTTATCCAAGATTCAACTTTATCCAAGAAACCTGCAAACACATCCTGTGCAACAACACCTGCTACATCTGTATCTTCAGTTTCTTCATGCTGATCTGCTACCAACCAACAATCTTCTTTTACCTGCTCTTTCTTTCCATCAGACTGTGAGTAACCATCTATGCTTTTCAACTACTCCATTCTTAGCTTACTTTGATCTGCCGTTGCTCTACTCCCACTCAATCAGAAACCTCTGAGAGTGACCTGTAACCAAACACAACCCTGCTTCCTGCAACCTTAGCTCTGATACCACTTGTCAGGATGCGAAACACCGGAAGCATACAATTGATTACCAAATACCAAGCAACTTAATATGCAGAAATAAACCAGATTCACCAAGTAACTAGAATTCAGAATAACACAGCATATGAGAGACAATACACAACTTGTATTAACACTTTATATAGAAAAGAATACAATAGAGAATATCTCGCATCTTTTCCACCACCTTACAAAGGTTTCCCACACCTCAAGTGAACAGTAAATCTTCTCCCCAAAGCTCTCCCTCTCATAGGTCCCAACACCCAACTCAAATACAGAGTTGGTGTTCACCTCCCATGCTCCACGCACAACACAAGTGCTCCACGCACTCCACAAGCACTCCACGTGCTCCACAAGTACTCAAGGTACTTCAAGTAGATCTCCCATGAATCTGCAACAACCTGCAATTCAACAGACCATACTTATGGAAGGAACTCCCTTGCCTTCCTCTCTTGCTCTATCTGAGTACACACCTGTACTCCAAGTAGATCCTGCCTGTTACTGCTCCCTGTTGTGTTGCTGTCTATATGATCTTGCACACCTGCAAATCAAACAACGGTTCTGCTCACCTGTGAACCTTGACCTTCCACACACATACACCTGCAGATCAACGATCTTACTTACCATGTAGATCTCCTATATAGGCCATGCAACTGTGACCAAGATCCTACACTCCTGAAGAATCCAGCTGACTCTCCAAACCAGCACCAACATGCTTGGTACTGCTGTGGAACTAGGAAGAACACCCTTGCTCACCTCACACACAGAAGGAACAAACTTTGCTCAACTCAAACTAGCCCACTTTTCCAATACAACCATGAGTCTATTATATAGATCTCATCAAACAATAATTAGACATCTAATTACAATAGTTAGATCCGCAGCTATGAGTCTAAAATTAGCTCTCTTCATGCAAACACTTGGTTCGTTAGCTAACTGCCCGTAATAAGGGCAGTCCAAACCACATAGGCGACCGACGTCGGTCCCTGTCTGCCTGGGGGTCACCGACGCCGGCCGATCTCTGACCGGCATCGGTTGCCTTCCTGCCCTATCCTGCCGACGTCGGTTGGCCTGACCGACGCCGGTGTCTCTGACACTCAGCAACTCTCCTGCAACCTCCTCCGTGTCTGCATCAGTGAAGCTTTTAGCTCCACAACCTAACATTGATGAAGTAGGTACCCTTGTCACTTATCAAATTGAGGGGGCATGCATACCTTTTGACTATGTTCTCTCAAATAAATTGTGTGGTTGTATTTATAGTGAATTTTTTGTTAGGTATGGCCTTGGCACATCTAGTAAATTAGTATGTTACAGAAATGATGTAGCATGCATTGGTCCTACACAAAGATAGAGCAATAGGCCCCACAAAGTCAATGGCC
This sequence comes from Torreya grandis, assembly GCA_037957365.1. NCBI lineage: Eukaryota > Viridiplantae > Streptophyta > Pinopsida > Cupressales > Taxaceae > Torreya > Torreya grandis. The sequence goes on from JARHVA010004453.1 coordinate 45,633, forward strand.
CACTTTTCAAAGGGAGCATGTTGACGAATGGGGATTAGAGGCATCTCATATTGACGATTTAGCTTCCTATTTCTATGGTAGACATCACATTTATGATCATATTCCTTAGCATCATGAAATATGGTATTCTACCAAAGGCTAGATATCTTAATTTTACATGTCATTTCTTCATTAGTGAAGTGACCTTAGACTATTCATTCATGCACCTCCTATAGTACACTTTTCACTCATGTTCAAGGATACAATGGTACAAAAGTTCATTATGGCCTAAATTAAATATATATCTCCTTCAATAAGTTGATATGGGGCAACTCAGATGACTAGCTAATTCTTCACCTTTGCATATAAGTTCTCAGGGATAATGCCAAAAGTGAAGAATGCAATAATTTTGACAGGTTACTCTAGGATGCATTATAATTTGTATAGTTGGTAATCTAGATTATCATCTTGAATTGGGTGTATGACCTCCCCAATGGTAATACGAGATAGATGATAGGCATCCAAATTTTACTTTTTTGGCTTAATGACAATGGAAAAGTGGAATTCTTGAAGTAGGACTATCCAATGATAAATGCATTCATGGAGAACATGTTTATTAACTAAGTATTTTAAATCCTCATAATCTATGATGAATATAAAATGGGTGGCCAACAGGTATTTTTAAAACTTCTAAAGTGCATAGATCATTTCCAAGTCCTTATGCTCAGTGGTGGTGTAATTTATTTCTACAAGGTTGAGCTTATGACTCACAAAATAGATCAAGTGATCAATATTTTTGTCTCTTAGTTGAGTCAATATGGCACTAATTGTCATACCTAAGGCATCAAAATGAACATGGAATGAGGTATCCTAATCTTGGGATTTAAATATTGATACACTAGCTAATTTTTATTTTAAAGTCTCAAAATTTTCATTCTCAACCTCAGCCCATATGAATAGTCGATGTTTACATTAAGAACTCTTCTAAGGGAATAGCGATCCTAGCAAAATGTCAAAATAATTTATGGTAGTAACTAGTATGCCCTAAAAAGTGCACACCTATTGTTGGTTCATAGGAGCATCGAGTTAAATAATAATCACCACCTTTATAGGATCAACCATAATACTTTCCTTATAGATGATGTGACCTAGGAGTGTGCCAAATGAGGTGGTGAAAATACACTTCTTCAAATTTAAATAAATTTATAGTTGTCAGCAGCACTTAAACATGAGCCTCAGGTTGTTATGGTGGTCATTTATGAGGCCATATACCATCTATTCATCAAGGCACACTTGGAAAAACTTGTGGAAAAATTAATTTAAAGTAGTAATAATTATCCATGAGAATACTACAAGGGAATTATTTAAACCAAAGGGCATGACATTGTAGTCAAATAATCCCCACTCTATCACAAAGGTGGTTTTTAGTTTTTCCTCCTCAAACTAAACTTGATGATATCTAATTAAACCATTAGTAAACATGTACACTTCATATCCTACCAGTCCCTCAATAATTTCCTTGGTGAATGGCATGGGGAGGAATCCTATTATGCATGTTGCATTGAGGATGTGATAGTTGACATAGATATAGATGTACCCATCCTTCTTGATGTTGATTACCATGGGGATAACCCATTCATACTCTTATACCAGATAAATGGCACCTACCAACATGCTATCAATTTCAAGATTTACCTTAACTTTAATATTAGGGTTCATTCTCTAGGGCCACTTCTTGATTGGATCTATGCCTTCAACTATGGTGATCTTCATCTTTCAAATTAGGGATGTAATCACTTGATTGACATGTAATTTAAGGTAAATAGATCTTAAAAATCTCATAGGAGCTCAATAATACACATGATTTATGCATCCTACCAATATTCACCAATGGTAGTAAGTTTGGGTTTCTCTTATGATCTTATGTTTACTTGGGTTATCTTGAGAGGCTCTTGGTAGTACTGGTGGAGTTTAGATGGTGTGTTGATCACTTTCCATTATCTTTGGATGGTATATATGTTGAAGTGATTATTTTTTCCCTCATTAGACTCTTCTTCCATTTTTTGGACCATCTTTTAACTTTCAAGTGCATTTCACCAATTACATACCGTCCACATAGTTTCATCTTCCTCACTAGAGTCATTATTCACACTACAGTTCTCAAAAAACTTTAGAAAGCCCATCCGCTTCTCACCATATATTTATTTGAATTATTCCTCCATGATGGAATCATCCTCAAATACGGTATAATAGATGACCTATAATAGCTTGACCAAATTTTGTTTAGAAGATCAAAAATAAAATGTATGAATAAACTTCTTTAATACATCTCAGTTATTTGTTTCTATGTGCATTTAATTCATAATATACCAAGTGTGGGCCCAAGTGCTTAATGACTAATAAAAAACATGAACCCAAAGCTTTATTGGTAGACACAAATGGATTCTTAACCAAATTTCTTCAAAATCCTATAAATGCATGTAGGTCAGGGCACCACTATATATTTGTCTTTTCAGTTAGTAGCTACTTTGTTTGAATCGAAATCAAATGACATATTTGATTGCGGTTAAAGTCAAAAGGTTGGGTTAATGATTATCTCACCAATATATATAAATGATTTGCAAAGTTTACACCAAGGTGCCAATATGATCCTAACCCTTTGGGACACAAGCTTTCAAATCCTACACATACGAATCAAGGTCATTGGAGTTGGTAAAATAGGCTAGTTTAACAATCCTTCCCCTGATTATTCATAGTATATGCTTAACATTTGTCTCATATCATTGCACCTATAATTTATTATAAGGGGAAATAATAGGACTATAATGAGGAGTCTTATATATTTTCTAGGGTTAGGGCCTTGATCTAATGGCACCATAATTTTTCCTGATCTCCTCATAGGGTTCTTGTATCCATCACTCATAGGGAATAGTTGTAATGTCATAATTGACTAGGAATTATCATAGTGTAAGATGATTTATGCATCATGTTTCAAGTTTTCCACCCCTTGCATAGTGATGTTGTATATATTTTTGATTTCATCCTCTATATTAATGCTTTACATATACATGGGTCCCAAATCTATAATTAAAGGGATAACTACACCTCTTACCATTTTCAAAGCTCATAACGTGTTGTTTGAAGTGCACGTCTACATTTTTCATGTATCACCATGGCCTAACAAGTAATACCAATTAATTATGAACCTCTATAAGTTTAATTACCTCAAAATCCACCTAAAATTTTATTCCCAATATCTCTAGGTAGGCATTGGGAAGTATAAGCATGGGTTAGGCCTTAGTTTATTTTCCATGAACAACACATGTGGTTATTGTCATATATGGAAACTACCCATTTTGTGTCAAGCATCCCCTATTAATATGTTTACCTTTATGTTGGTATATACAAAAATTTTGTATACTTTTCACATGTTTATATCCACATCCAATGGTAACTCTTTATCATACCCTTAATGCATAGTGACCCACAACTCCCATTCTCTATCCATGCTCGGGCTTGTCACCTTATGGGTTGATTTCCTTTAGAATTAGCTAATAGATTCTTAAGAATTAGTATCAATCCTTCAAGTAACATGAGGGATAGTATTTCTACTATATTGTCTCCTTGTGTGTCATTGGGGACTTGGGGGCTGGGATAGTTTCCTCAATTTTTATTCTAAGTCATGGACATGTTAAAGTTCACCTTGTAGGTTGTGTATGACATCCATGGCCTCCTAGAGGACTAGATTCTGATGCACTCCATCAGGGATGGAACCCCATAAGAGTCACAATTTTTTATATAAGTTTCATACACTCTTGGATCATAACATGGTCAGACCTTTTCCATAGGGATGGTAAGTTGGTTGAGTGGTTGGGTCACTCCTAGTTGTCACCTACATGTTGGGGTTTATATTTTTATAAACCTAGACATTTGTGGCCCATTGATTGGGTTTATGCCTACATCAAATCATTATCATACCCTTTTCAGGCCTTGGTTTTTGGATAAGATTCTCATATATATCTAGACAGTCCCTGACCTTGTGATTGCCTTGGTAGTAAGTATAAGTGGGCTGCATTAGGAAATGATCTTGAAATTGGTATGACACTTTGCATTTATAACAACTACACAATGGGGAAATTCCACAAAATCATCATCTACTTGCATGCCCTCTCTGTCTATGATTTTTCCCATATCCCTTATATGATTGATCTATAGGCCCTACTATTGCATGTATTGTGTCTCAATCTCTTAACTCATTGACCACCTAGTAATATCCAAAATTTTACGTAGTGATATCATAAATTTTTTATTAAGGGGATACTTGGCTTGGGTTGCCTATAAAAATAGGGGAAATTTTGCACATAATGGATTTTCTCACAGAGCTTGCAACATGACATCAAGATGTGCATGTTATGCTTAGGACAACTATTCTTTGTGTGCCCCTCTACTTCATGGTCTAGACACCATAGCCCACTATGAGTGTCATGTGTGGTATAGGCCACTATATTCTACATAATTGAGTTCATTAATGCAATATACACTTCAAGGTTTGGAGTTACATTAGAATTTATTCCTCCCACTACCTCAACTTTGAGTGTAACTTCTAAATATTTGTATGGCTCAGTGATGGTCCTCATTACTAGAGTACACTGATAAGGAGTAATAAATCCCCTGACAAACCATTGTGCATGTTACAATGGTGTATTTTATAGGATATATTAGATACCAGAGTCTTAAACTAGGTGTCATAGGCATGAACACTCTCAGTTACCTCTTGCCTTATTTATTTGAATACAACAATGCTCTATTGTTTAAACTCATGGATGTCAAAATATTTTATAAAATCTACCTTGAGGAGGTCATAGTGCAAAATACTCCTATTCAATTCATACTTCATATGTCAACTATGGGCACAATCTTATAATGTTGTAATGAACTAACTTGCCTTATACTTGGGTTATGTAATCCCTTTATTACACTAGATAATTTTACATTTGTGGATATGCTCTATAGAATTGTCCACCCCTCGACACTCTAATAGGCTAAGGGATGTCTCATATATGACATGCACTTGATATAACAAAACATTAGCGAAGGGTGATTTCAAGCTATAACTACCTATAGTAGTTCTTAATGTTGATGGCATGACCCCAATAGCCCCTATGATGTGAATTAATATTGTCCCACTAACCACCTAAATAATCTATTGGGACATTGGTTATCCTCCAACCCCAATTACTCCACTTTGTGTTGACCTAATTGGTTGAGGGGTCAGACCCCTTCCAGTTGGTGGTGTTCCAATCTATATCATTCAATGTGAATTATGTGTAATCCATTCAATCCCTTCATTTAATGGGTTGGTATAGATCAACATGTCTATAGACACTACTTCTTTTTATTTTGTGCTATATAACCTTCAACCTCCACTATCACAATTATACACCTTGCTTCTTAAATTCATGTTGATACTAGATAAATCACTCAAGTGTGTGTTTTAGATAGGGGTGGATCAGGGATTTTCCTAGTATTTTTCACTAGCTTGATCTTTTATTGGACTACCTCAACATACTTCCCTAAGAATCACTCTTTTTCCTTAGTGCGTAAATTTTTCACACTGAGGTGAAGCTCATGAGCATAGGAGTTCCACTCATGCCATCCCCTTCCTTTGTAGGTGCTTGTGGCATATCCTAAGTTGAACTCCTCCTTCCACCTAGGATATCTTACATCCACTATCTCTAACTAATCCTTATCATATTCATGCCTTTGGAGCTCAATTTAAATTGGTTCTCTCATGTTGAGGTCTCCTTCCACTACTGCCACCTAGATACCACAACTTTTCCACCCCTCCCTCTGTGTTGCTCGCATATAGAGGGACTTAGTCGACTATTTATAGAGTTTAAATCATGTTATATACCATCAAATTCTTGATATCTAATGATAGTTGTCTTAGGTATGAAAATCTTGATTCATAAAATAAATGCTACTTAGCTTCATCAAGGTAGAAATACATGGATAAGGCAAATTTTAATATGTAGTTGTTCAACGTGCCATGCCACCAAGAATCCATAGCTTTGGTCTAGACTATGTCTAAACTCTCTATTTGTTCCATGTATTTCTTTTTCCATGGATACTTTCATCTAAAATTCTTCCTCTGTCTAAATTGTATGCCATAAACCATGTGTGCAAGTGTCCTGAAAACTCACAAAAAAAACACCTCATAGAGAAGGTTGTAAAAATTCTCCTCAACCCATTTATTTGGATTTTTTTTACCATAACTAGGGTGATCCTTTTTAAATTTAAATTTTTTTTTGTGTAAATAATGTTCAATGTTTTCTATGGAGATACAGTACCTCATTTTTCTCACCATTGCATCAATAATATGTGACCCAATCCTAGAAATGGAACTAGAATGTTGGCACTAAAATTCTAGTGGTGACTATCACAAAAATCTACCCATGCACTTAATACCTAACCTATTCACTTTCTACACCAAAATATCACATGAGTGGGAACTCATGCATTCACTTGAGGTGTAGAGAGAGGAGTATTGTGTTAGTTCAGGTTAGTTGGCAATAGCTTACCTAGGGGAAGTAGATAAATTATCTTGACCATAATTTAAATATTCCTAACATGCATGACTACATGAGTAACAATATCAACATATTAATCTCCTCCTCTTACCTAATATCAATTTTTTTACTAATCAAACATAAGGCAAGCAACCCATGAAACAAGTAATGGCAAATCAATAGTAATATTTCTATTACAGTTAAAAACTCATTTTCACAAAATGTACCCTCATGGACTGAGTAGCATCAAGTCTTAAATTAACTTTCTCTAAAATATTACAATAATAATCCAAAAACTATTTATTTCCAACTCATCTCTTTCTTGTCCCACTTAGGACTCAGCCTCTTATAGACATCTAAATAGCTGAGGGGAATACATGGTAGTCAATCTACTATTAGTTAGTAATTAATGTTATATTCCTACCCATCTATAAATAAATATGACATTTGGCTCTATAGACACATAATTTTTTCTAATTTAGTGTCATAATTAACTTTGATTAAAATTAACACACTAACTCATTCACCATCCCAAATTTGAATTTCCCACTAACATCATTTCCTTGTATTTTTTGAATAATTGATTAATCTATATTAATAATTAATCATACAGACATAATTATTTAAAAATAATTAAAATTCATAAATTCTACCTCATCCAGACATATTCCACACTTCTCTCAACCAAGTTTTGAATCATAAAACTTATTCTTTAACTTTCTCAAACATGTTTTGAGTCACCATCGAACATTTCAGCTACCATGGTGAGCCACTCAACTACCTTGACCCATTCATAATGATTCATTCTTTTACCAACTAAATTCTCCCTCTAGTCATCATCCATTTATATGAGGACTCAAATCCAACCATTGATAATTATCATTATCAAATAAATAGAGATTATTCTTAACCTTTCATCTTCCCATTCACAAGCCTATAAATGGAAGTGCCATCCTCCATTTTCATCATCTACGTTCAAGCTATCAAATTACTATCAAATTTAGCATATTTATCCACTGATAATTCAAGCTCATACGTCCATATGTTGACAAATTTACTTTTTTTAATAAAATTATTTGAGTGCCTGCATCCAATGAAGCAAGATAAAATCATTTGTTGACAATGGAAAAGGTTATGAGTGAATTTTACATGTTTTGTAAGTATCTTATTGTTTATCTTTATTTTATTATTGTTACCCAATCTAAGGTTTTAGTTTAGATTTAGAATAGGAATTTTGAATGTTTTTTTCTTATTTTATGAGATTAATTTTTAGCTATCACATTCTAGCCCTCCCAATGGGACCTTCCCCACATCTTGTTTATCATAATTGCATTCTTTAAGGTTTTTTAGTTGTTTATGTTCTCTTTCAAATTGCATTGCTATTTAATATTGGTATTAAAAGTTATTTTTATAGTTTTTAGGTGTATTTTTAGATTTTTTTATGTGGTTGTACGTGTTCCTATGCAACAATAGTTTTATCTTACAGAACAATGGGTTTGTAGAACATTTTGGTGGGTTTGCAAAACATTTTAGTGATTTTGTTCTTAGTGTTTTCTAGGCTTTCATTGACTATTTTTGGCTTTATGTTTAAATTTATTGGCCTACTAGTATCTATTTTTCATCACATTTTTCTATTTTTTTGTTGCTCTAAGTCTATTTTTTTTAGTTCTACTAAATAGTAGTTTTTATAGCATCTGTTAGGAGTTTCGCTCTATGTAATGGTGAGTTTGTTAAATATTTTAGTGTGTTTGTTAAAAATAGTAGTAGGCAAACTACTTGACTATTTCACTGTATATCATTTTTTTTATCTTTTTTCTAACGTTTCTCCTTTGTTGATGGTTTTTTAGTTTTTAGAATGCTAACATTTGACTTTTCCTATTTTCTCTATTTCTAGACTAGGCTTTATCTATTTTTCCTCTATTTTTATTTGTCTACAAAATAGTGATTTTGTCAAACATTTCAATGGTTGTGTCAAAAAATTTAGTAGTTTTGTTTAACATTTTGGTGCTTTTTTCTCTACACTTTTATTTATTTTTCTATGTTTTTCACTACATTCTGATATATCTCACATTTTCATCATTTTTTATCTCAGCATAATGACACTTTTGTTCCAAAGAGTTGGTTTTCATCCTTTTTCTTTATTTTTTGTTGTCATTTTGGCTAAATGTTAGGTTCCTTATGTTGTTTATCTATTCACAAATAAATTACTAACTATTTTGTGTAGGATGCTTTCCAAATAAATGAAAAGTAAAACTAAAAAGAAAATGTTTTTTTCTTTGTTGCTAACCTTGTTTATTTCATGTTTTTGATCTTGACAAGTTTAACAATTAAATCACATTTCTGCATATTGTAATTTTTTTCCATTTGTATTACAAAGGGTTGTGTATTTTATTTCTTTATCATCACATTGATGATGATACTTAGAATTCAAAAACAACTCTTGTGACTTTGTGTTACCTAGGTTACACTTGTGTGAATGCTCTTTACTTGGCATCACATTGGTAATGATACCTATAAATTAGAGACAAGTTATAAAATATTTTCTACTTTCTAAGGGCTCTATCGACCATGGATTTCACCAGCATTTATACCAAACCTCATGTACCAATAGAGAATATAAATCAAGGATCCATTTTTTTAATTACTTAATTCATTGTGTGTTTTAAGCACATTGTGATGTGAGATGATTCCATACTCTAATACCCAAGTTTTTAATAGAGACCTCAAAGTTTAATTTTTTTGACATCAACCTACTAGAATTTTATGGTTGGGTTGGGTACATTAGGAATAGACCCATTTATGTGTGTCTATTAAATCATCTTCTTCCATAGTCTTGGGCCTCAACATACTAAAATTTATATAGAGGACTCCCCTTTAGATAATATTATATAAACATTAATCCTAGGATATCCATTTCAATCATTTAAATTTTAATGCACCAACAAATAATTAACTCCAAGAAATTACTCTCAATTTACCCTCAAAACTAGGTTAAGTGGACTATGGGCATGGTTATACCTCCATAGTTATTACTCTAAAACATTGGGTTGACACTTTTCAATGGATGAGTCTGTATATATGAGATCCTACAAGTCATTCAAGTCCTTTTCCTATTTTTTATCCCTTTATGTGACTTGCATGTTTCTTTTTAGTTAAAATAGATTTTACTTGTTCTTTTTTTAACTCCTTGTAAATACCACATACTTAAAGTTTTTGTGTTTGAAAACCACTTTTAAATTCTTCAAAAAACCAAAATCAAAAAAGAAAGTCCAAATCCAAAAACTTATTGCCAAAAATTTATACTTTCATGTTCTTCTTAAGTTTTATACTTTTTAAGTCAAACCTTTAAAGTAATGTCTTTATTCAAGCCTAAATTTTATGATACAAGGGTAAATAGGATTAAGAATATAGAAATGATTAAGCACAAGGGTGATAAATAGATCTATAGTAGGTTAATTAATTCTCAAACTTAGATAAAAAAATATTTTGAATTTAAAACATTGAGATATGCTAAAAAAAATAGAAAGTACATTTATTGATATATATTATGATAAATTAGAAATAACATTATTTAGATGGTTTACTGTGCACATGTAGATCTAGGATGAAACATGTTAGAAGTGGATTGGATTAGGATCTTGGAATAGTCTTCAAATCTTGGAATTTCACATCATGTGGTCTCATAGACTTTCATCAAATTTAGACAGTTGTGTTGATGTATTTGGTTTATCTGGACATAGATGTCCTATATAAAATACTAACTAGATTTGGATCTGACTAATTAGAGCCTTATAGTTTTATGTCACATTTTTTATAATGTATGTATAACATGTGCATAGGTTGTCTTTATTTGTCAATTTATAAAACCCTAGCTTCATCACCCTTTGAGTGATTATGAAGAAAATGGGTTAGTGGGCTAACAATGTCAAGTTACCCCAAGGACCCCTTTATCAATGGGCACTCCCTACATAGCCAATATTTTGAAGATAGCCTTGAAGTTATGTAGTTCTTCCCTATATGTTGGCTTGTGCATTCACAAGGGTGTAATATGTGATAATAAATTACATATAATGACTTGGCTTATAATTTGGAAAATGTGGCACATGGGTTACTCCTTTAATACTCCATACCTATAGATAGACTGCTCCTATGATTGATATGGAAATAGGAATGAAAAGGGAAGCTTTTTTCAATTGAATGCTTGATTAATAGTTATTTTTTGCTCTATATGTAAGATTAATGAATTTGATAGGTGAGGAATGAATGAGGACTGATATTGTAAACACACACACACACACACACACACACACACACACACACACACACAAATATATATACATACATATATATATATATATATACACACATATATATATATATCCTTTAGGAAAATATCTCACATTAAATCACTTAGATCAACCATAAGTACACATTACATTTATTACTTGGATGAATTTTGGGCATTGTACACTTAGCTAGAAAAGGTACACTTACATCGACATAAGTGTCTAGCTAGAATACAAGTTTTTGGGAAGATAGAAGATCGGTAAAATTTTAATACTAGAAGATAAGGATAATGATTAGTTTAGATCATTTTTCATAGCATATAAGGCCTGGTCATCATAATAACATATGTTCAAACTAAGAGATAAGAGATTTTGCCCAAAGAAATAGTGAATGTATGATTCATAGGACTATTTGATGTAACCCAACTCATCATTCAATGAAACTCACTTGGCACCCTAACTCACCATGAGTCCAACTTAACTCAATAGCAAATTGAGTTACAAATTGAGTTATATGTGTGGAAGATAGCTAATTGCCAATACATGAAATGAATCTTTGATTTTGTTGGAAATTTTAGGGAATGTTTTATTTATAAAGATGTTGTTTAAAACTACCCATACATTATGGGATTGTGATTCCAATAAAATACATGCCATTACATAGAATCAGTTTGACTAGCTCATAGGAATAAAAATATAAGTTTAATTGCATGGGAGATTTTGAGGGGAATCAAGTTGGAAAGGGATGTAATGGCACATCATATGATATAGTTTAATGGGGTTAGCTATGTATATCTTCAATAAAACCTAATATCATTACATGGGTATAAATGAAAAGGAGGCTGAGCAGTGAACAAAAAATGCTATCATAGAGAACATGTTTGGACAGGGGCCCAAGCTCAAGACTATTGGATGCCTCTCTTATTATCATGGTTCGATGCTTTTTCCATTATGATTCAATGATTCTTTCATCATGGCTCAAAATTTCTTCTAAAGAATGGCTTCTGATGTGATATGGCCTTTTAGGGCCATAGAAAGAAGAGACTACATTGCAGGCTCATTATTTTGGTAGGGAAGAAATCAAGGTGGAGCTTGATCTCAGATAGAGTCATGTTTGCCCAGCCTCTATAGTCATTACAAGAAACCTTTGCCTTTTGAGTAATGTTTGTGGGCTAAGACAAATGATGGATATTATCAGGTCTTGAATGACCTTCTATCTATTCTATAAGACATGAATAGATATATTTATTTATGAGAACAATCTTGAATAGACAAATATTTGATTCTATGAAGGACATCTATTTATTCATACGGAAAAGGATAGTGTTACTATTATATATACAATTTTCAATGCAATCATACAAGGTACCTATTGTAAAGGCTAAGTCACGGAGAATAATGTAGCTAGACTTGAGCCAAGCTTAAAATGACTTATCAAAAGGTAAAGAGGAGCTGAGCCTGAGCTAAAGGGCAAAGAGTTATTAGGTGAATCATTTGATGTGTTTGGAATCAATTTGACAAGGTTTGTGAAAGGAAATGGTAGATAAAATATCCATAATTTCAATACTGAGGACTATTGATATATGTGATAGCTAGTCCTGAAATGAAGTTGTGTCAGCTTTTGTTGTGACCAAAGAAAGAAAAACTAGAGTACCTAAGTTGAGAGAAGCTCATTGCATGGTAGAGGCTCATTGTAGAATGAGCCAAACATGTAGACTAGGCTATGGGCATATGGGCCACACAGATCCATCTATTTTATAGAGACACATTAAATTTATGGATGCCACATAGACTGAGCTATACTAGTAGAGAGATCATTAGTGTTGTCAGTGTATGAAGTTGAGCTAGTGAGGTTTTAAATCTTACCTATTGGTAGGGCATGTAAGCCTAGGCAAATGAGAATCTAATTTAGAGATCAAAGTCGTTAGGAATATATAATATAATGGTCCAAGGATGTATGAATAATCTAAATTGGATTGAGTGAAATTTACAGTTATCTAGTAATTTTTTTATGCATACATATGTCTTTTTGTATAAGTCTCAAATGAGTTATTTATCTTATATTTGAATTATGGGAAGATAGTTATGAATTATGATATCATGTTTCTTTCCATTTGAATGGCTTTCAATCAAGTAAATAATATAACATGAATCTTTAACGAGATGGTATTGACAAATACCAAGTCTGGTTATTCCCTTTTATACGATAGATAAGGGAAGTATGTATTATGCCTCTATATTGACACATAGAGAGATTGAGAGACCTGTGACTATAAATTTATATTACTTCTATTTTCATAAAGCCAATGGCTATGGAGGGAAAATGGTTACAAGGTTATTAGTGGTAAATTGCATTTTTAATTGGCTCTATTTTATAAGTTAGTGACTATGGAGGGATGCATGCAATTGTCTATAAGAACAAGATATCACCCATTTTTCAGAGTGTTATAGATACTCTAAATGGAGAACATATTACCCATTTACATAGAGAAGAAAGATAATTTTCTTGATTAAGGATGAGCTTCAAAGAGGGACTTCACTATCAAAATTCAGCATTGATATAGGTTTCAAAAATCCATTTGATGTAAGTTTAAAATATTGATATTTATATCTTTTAATGGATCAGTTTGAATTATGAACCCAAAGAATTAACCCAAATGGGTGAACTCCATTATCACTTCTGGTGTCAATTTTTTTCTTTCAATTTATTCTAGTTTCATTTAATTCAATTCATGAGTGGATTTAATGGAACAATAAAATGAATTATGGAAAGTTAAGATTTGACACATTATAGGAAGTTTTAAATGTAGGAAATGAATTATAGAGTTGGTAGGTTACTTTTATTCATTCTTATATTTTGAAACCAATTCTATTTACTTTAATGAATTGAGAATTTAGTATCCAATTTTAAACTATTTGATTTATATGAGAAATCAACCCAGTTTATGGATCAAATTTGGTATCAGAGCAAGTGATTGTAGGACCTTGCTTCAGTTGTGATATACTTCAGTTTGGATTTTTATCATATTTTAGTTTTGAGTCTTATATTTTAGTTGAACATGTAGGAGGCTAGTACAAAGGAAATTTGAAGTTGTTTCAATTCACTGGAAGAAAACAAGCTTCTGACAACCAAGTTCTAGAACAACTAGCCCTACAAGATCAATGCAGATGAAGAACACAACACTTTGACACTTGAGGTGTGAGATGGTTTTGTTAAAAGAATATCCTTTCTTCTTTGGGAAGAATTCAGATAAAGAGCAAGGCACTTTCAGTGATACATCTCCAAGAGGAATCAATTACAGTTGGATTGTCAGTCTTACACAGAGGATAGATTGAGGCATGGTTATAATCTGATTTCATATTGGTATTTTCACAATATTTTGGTCTAGCTAGCTATCTATGTAGCCTTATTATTTTTTATTATTAATTATATTATGGATGACTATGTCCTTTATAATAGGAACAAGTGAAAAGACCAGTTCCATGGTAAGATTTAGAAATGGCAAATAAAGCATTATTCAGTATCAAATAATTTTTTGCACTTTAAGTTTGAGTTTGTAATTAGTTGATAAGTTGGTTTATGTTTTCATATATTTATTGAGAGTTATAGGAAGCAAATAGGAAGACATTTAAAACACCAACATTTACTAGCCAATACTCAATAGGTGCATTCTACAGTTTTCTTTAGAGGTATAAATTATTCTCAAATGTAACTTTATTCGCACATTTTTGGTTGAATCCTTTATGTAAGGTTGCATTGGGAGTAAAATATGTCTTTGTTTGAAGTTATTTTTAAAATTATTTTGAAAACTATAATATGGATAATCTAACTCTTTGAGATAGAGTTTTATAAAGATGAAACCACTTACTATTTAGTTATGAAAACCATTAGGAGGGAACAGCCCTTATGGTTAAATGGTTATTTGAATAGTTTTGGATAAGCATGACTATGATGTTATTTAGTATTCTTAGATTTTACTTAAAACACTTTATTCAGGGAATTCCTAAATGGATATAGGAAGGAAATTATAAGACAATTTTGTTATCTCCTTTTTTTCAAGTTTTCCATTGTGATAAGATTTTAGAAACTAACTTAGTTGAATGAGTTGTGGAGGTATGAATTACGGAGCAATCAAATGGTGAAGTAAAATTTGAGATAGGTTTAAAATACTTGGTTTATTTCACTTTATAAATGATATTTACTTACAGTTACTTTCATATTTGTGATTTTTTAAATAAGCTCTTATTGTGGAAACTCTCTAAGATAATACTAGAGTTTGACAGGTACAAGGAAAGATTTAAGGGACACAATAGTTTATTAAGTTTTTTATAGTTCCCTTGATTATTATTAGGTATTATTTGTAGTGTGCATTAGTGACCTTAGGATAGACAAATTCTTTTCATATTATTTTACTAGCATATACCTTTTAAGTCCCACCGTGATATGGGCCATGTTTATATTACAAACTTTATGTAAACACATGTTTGTTTCTTAGTCACATCATGTAGGTGTACTTTCAAAAGACCCATAAATGGGCTAAAGTTGTAAAAATGAAGGTATATAGATGTGCAAGCTATTCTTAAATCCTTAAGTGTATGTAGCACAATGATTTCCCTTATGTGATAACAAGGATAATGCCTTAACCTTCGTACAATGTAGGGGTTGAGAGAAGCCACCAGAGTATGACTTTTGGGTAATAGGTTAGTTATAAAAATAAACCTGGAGTTTATTTTTACTCTTTATATATAGGTTGTAATTATAGCTAGATATTTGAGTTTTTTTAGAATTCTATTTGTTGGTTTGATGCAAAAAATTGTGTAACAAGTTTAGTTGGTCTCTTGGTAATTTTGAGGATAAAAGCCTCTTTTTGGGGAGGTTTAATCTAGAGGACTATTTGATGCAACCCAACTCACCATTCAACCCAACTCATAATGCACCTCAACTCACCTGACAACCCAACTCACCTGGCACCCTAACTCACCTAGCACCCCAACTTTCCTGATAACCCAACTCATTATGAGTCTAACTTAACTCAATAGTAACTTGAGTTACAAACTGAGTTATGTGTGTGGAAGATATCTAATTACCAATACATGTATTGAATCTTTGATTCCATTAGAAATTTTTGGGAATGCTTTATTTATAAATATGGCATTTAAAACTACCCATATATTATGGGATTGTGATTCTAAGACAAATATATGTCATTGCATAGAATTAGTTGGACCAGCCCATAGGAATAGAAATGTAAGTTTAATTATAGTTGAGCTTTCAAGGGGATATGGGATAGAAAGGGACATAATGGAATGTTGTATGATATAGTTTTATGGGTTAGTTGTGGATATTTTCAACATACTCCAATATCATTACATGGGCAAAAACAAAAAAGAGGCTAAGTACCGAACAAAAATATGTTGTCATGGAGAACATGTTTGGACAGGGGCCCAAGCTCAAGACTATTAGATGCCTCTCTTATTAGCATGGCTTGATGCTTTTTCTATTATGGTTTGATTCTTCTTCTATCATGTCTCAAATTTTCTTCTATAGCATGGCTTCTAATGTGATATGGCCTTTTGGGGCCACAAAAAGAAGAGACTATATTGCAGGCTCATTATTGGAGCACTGGTAGGGAAGAAATCAAGGTGGAGATCAATCTCAAATAGATTAGATTCTACCCATCCTCTATGTTCATTATAATAAACCTTTACCTTTTGAGTAATGATTGTGGACCAAGACAAATGATGGATATTTTTGGGTTTTGAATGACCTTCTATCTATTTCGTAAGACATGAATAGATATATTTGTTTGTGAGAATAGTCTCAAATGGATGAATAATTGATTTTGTGAAGGATGTATATTTATTTATATGGTAAAGGATAGCATTACTACTATATATATATATATATATATATATATATATATATATATATATATATATATATATATATTTTTAATGCAATCATATAAGGTACCTATTGTAAAGGCCAATCCATGGAGAATAATGTAGTCAAACCTGAGCCAAGCTTAAAATGGCTTATCAAAAGGTAAATAGGAGTTGAGCTTGAGCCAAAGGGTGAAGAGTTCTTATGTAAACCATTTGATGTGTTTGGAATATATTTGAAAAGTTTTGTGAAAGGAAATGGTAGATCAGGTCTCTGTAATTTCAATACCAATGATTGTTGATATATATGATATTTAATCCCAAAATGAAGTTATTTTAGCCTTTATTATAGCCAAAAAGAGAGAAACCAGAATGCCTAAGATGAGAGAAGCTCATTGCATGGGAGAGGCTCATTGTAGAATGAACCAAACATGCAAACCAAGTTATGAGTGTATGGGCCACAGAGATCTTTCTATTTTATAGACACACATTAAATTTGTGAAGGCCACGTAGATCGAGCCAGACTAGTAGAGAGATCATTAGCATTATCAGTGTATGAAGTCAAGCTAGTGAGGTTTTTAGTCTCACCTATTGGTAGGGCATGTAAGCCTGGGTAGATGGGAATCTAATTTGGAGAGAAAAATTAGTAAGAACATATAATATAATGATCCAAAGATGTATGAAAAATCTGAACTAGATCAAGTGAAATTTTTAGTTATCTAGTAAAGTTTTTATGCATACATATGTCTTTTTGTATAAGTCTTAAATGGATTATTTGTCTTATATTTAAATTATGGGAAGATAGTTATGGATTATGAGATCATGTTTCTTTCCATTTGAATGGCTTTCAGTCAAGGAAGGAATATAACATGAATCTTTAAGGAGACAGTATTGATAGAGACCAAGTTTGGTTATTCCCTTTTATATGATAGATAAGGGAAGTATGTATTATGCCTCTATATTGACACAAAGAGAGACTGAGATACTTGTGACTGTAAATTTGGATTACTTCTATTTTCATAAATCCAATGGCTATGGAGGGAAAATGGTTACAAATTTATTAATGGTAAACTGCATTTTTAATTGCCTCTAGTTTATAAGTCAATGATTATGGAGGGATGTACATGGTTGTATGTGAGAACTAGATATTTCCCATTTGTCAGAGTGTTATGGATACTCTGAATGGAGAAGATATTTCCCATTTGCATGGAGAAGAAATATAATGTTGTTCATTAAGGATGATTGCTTTAGAGTAGGCCTTCACTATCAAAATTTAGTATTGATACAGGTTTCAAAAATCTATTTGATGTAAGTTTATAATATTGATATTTACATCTTTTAATGGATCAGTTTGAATTATGAACTTGAATACATAGCCTAAATGGGTGAACTCTGTTATCACTTTTGGTGTCATTTGTTTTCTTTTAGTTTATTTTGGTTTTATTTAATTTAGTTCATGAGTGGATTTAATGAAATAATAGAATGAGTTATGGAAAGTTAAAATTTGACACATTACAAGAAGTTTTAAATGTAGGAAATGAATTATAGAGATGGTAGATTACTTTTATTCATTCCCATATTCTGTAACCAATTCTATTTACTTTAAGGAATTGAGAATTCAGTATCTAATTTTAAACTATTTGATTTATCTGAGAAATTAACTTGGTTTATGGATCAATGTAAGCCTTTCAATAGTGGGAAGCTATTAGAGATGAAGGGTACAACCATGATAAGTATTTATCTAGTGTTACAAGACTAAGGTGCTATATAATTCATGTTTAGTTTCTACATTTTTCCAAATTTAATCTAGTAATAAAATTGATAGTTTAAAGGAAAATAAATGCATAACTAAGTGTATATAACACACCTTGCCTTTTGTGTGAGTTCAATTTGAGTGTTTTTTTGGTGACTAACCTGCAACCAACAAAATGTTATATTGTATAATAAGTTCATATAATCTAAAATTTAAATCATTTGAAATGTTTGAAACTGAAAAGCAAGGTTAGGAGTAAACTTGTGTGTCAATGTAACCATATTGCCTTTTGATAATTTGATTTAAAAAGATGCTTCATTATGAATAATTGGAGATGAGATTAAGAAAGTTTGAAACATATAAGTGAATATATATTTAGATGTTGGAGAAAAACATGGCCCCAACCTTGTATGCCACACATCCATTGAGTTTATCTCAATCATGCAACCCAATCATGCTTATAGTCTATCAAGTGTGAGTGATACAATCAAATCACATTATATATCTGGTGAAGATGGATGATATAATCATACCATCCTATAAATATATTTAAGTTAGATTATTTAATCATGTCTAACTTCTAAACTTGGTAATATTGAGTGATTTAATCATCTCAACCTTCGAAAGGTGAACCAACTACTGTAGTAGATTAGCTTTAAAATAGTCCATAAAAGTCCATCCTTGGGATGATAACAGTCCATAGTATTATTTTAAATATGAATATGGATCTAATTTTATAATTTGAGGTACCCTTTTCATATCATATGTACCTCATAGATGTCTCAAGCTAAAATCTTATTATAATAAGGTTGCCACATATGTGTATCTGAATCATATAATTGTGAAATTTGGCCAATTTAAAGTTTTATGAAAGTGTAGAGGACATGTTTCCCTGACATTCCCCCACTAAGTATGTATAAACTATGAATTTTTGTAAGTGTGGATAACATATTTCCATAGAATGCTCCCACTAAATTTGGAGAAACTAAGAACTAGTGTAAGTGTGGAGAACATGTTTCCTTAACATACCCCCACTATAATTTGAAACTTTGAATAATGTGGATGGCATGCCTTTATAAATTTCCCCCCCTTATATGCCTTAATTTTGAGATGAGGGAAGTAGAAACTGGTAGTCACCTTACCTTAAAAGGATAAGAGATAACTACATAAGTTGTGAATGAATCATTTAGCATATAGGAGGAACATGTCTAGGTAAATATATCAATGAAGTAGGTAGAATATGATCACATCGAGTCCTAATATGCATGATATATATCATAACAAAGTATAAAGAGTAATATTACAAGATCATCAAGTAATCAAGCACACATACAAGATCAATCAAAAGTGAAGCAATAGGAAATGGTCTAAGGAAACCTTATACAAGGGTCATGCTCAAATTCCACACAATCTAAATATATGACTTAGTCAAATATACACAAATCATAGAATGACATATTCAAATATCCATATATAAAAGATTATGACATGTCATAATAGGCAAACAATGGGGTCTGCAAGCAATGGAGCATATTCAAACACTCAAACAAATAATACAAGAGTAAGCAAGGTAAGATACTCGATTAAGTACAAAAATAAAAGCATAGAATCATAAGCAACCAACATAGGCCTATCATACTAGTCCCTGGATATATGTGTTAGAAAAAAATGTTAATTACATATCATATCAAGTACAATTACACTATGAAAGTTATAAGCATAGATAAATGCATGTGTAATTACATAATCTCAAAGATGATAATGGAAAGTGATAATGGAATAATATAAATTAGGTGTATCATAATCAAAAAACTAGATGCCCCCAACATACTTAAAATATGAGTGGAGGGTAATCTTAGCATCTGTCTGTGCATATATCATATACTTGGGCATGCTTTTATCACACTCAAATTAATAATGAAACACATGTGTATATAGGAAAGTATGATATGATATCTACTAGTATGGAGCAAACAAAATATGTATAAGAAATATTAAAACTAGGAGCATGTTGAAAAAAATTATAACTTTAAATTTTTTGAATGTTTTGATATATTTTAAAGTAAAATTCTAACCAATTATTCCATATAAGGGACGTTCATCTTGAATTGATATGAACACCATATATGGTGTATCAAATTGGTGGTATTATTTAGGAGTATGTATAGGTGAAATATTTATCATTTTAGACTCTCTAATGGTTTATGTATGTGTCATAGGACCCTATGGTCTCAAAGAGATAATAAAAGGATTAGGGGTTCATGAAAACCATCATTAAGTGCTATATGGTTTATTTATAATATTAAAAATATGAACATTTTTAGTTGCTCTATGTAACTAAATATGTTGTGTAGTAGATGATAATTTTGTGGAATCCACCATGTATCTCTAATGCAATAATTTATCAAGTATTGGTCATCTAGAAAAGGGGGTTGCTTATTGCTTATCTTTTTAAGGAGGATTAATGTTATTAGGTTTTATAATTAATTATCTGGGTATAAACTTTTCTTATTCAAGAGATGTTCACATGGAATTCTAGAAACTGTAATTATCATGTTGGCATGAATGAATTTAACACACCCAAGCACTGTAGAAGGTATTGCACAGAGTGTATGTATCCAAAGTCATCCCAATAATATATCAAAGGCTCTTGTGTAATGTATAAATGAAAAGGTAGTAACCACATGTGTCAGACCCACCTATAATGGTAGGTCAATCTCACCAAGAACATATTGTGATGTCCCATTCAATGCTCTAATTGATTTTGTTGAAGACCATAAATCATGATGTGTATAACCCAAATGCATACATAATTTCATGGTGAAAACATTCTCAATATCACCATTATCAATCATAATATTGTGTATAGGTTGGTGATCAATGTATGATCAAATGAATAATGAATGAATATTTAAGTTATCATCCACAATCCCACTATCATCAAAAGTAATATAAGGTCTCTGAACCATGGGAGGTATATGTCATTTATATATACCAATAATCCCATATAATTTATTCCCATAATGTGATGGAGGAGGATGTGCATTATATTCCATTTGTACTTTTAGATCCATGTTAGTATGGTCATGCAAAGGATTATTAAATATCTTCTAATTTTGGTGATCACTAGGTTGTGAAGCTGGTTCTTTTGGAGGATCATCAAATGTAATTTTTTGGTCATCAATGAGGTCTTGGATATTATGATTTCATATAAAACATATATTTCTAAAATGCTTAGGGCCTTGGTGATAGTCACAATAATCATTTGCATCATATCTTTTGGGTAGAGGTTGACTCATATCAACCTCTATAAGAGAAGGGAGAGGTATAAGGTGACACTCCACAAGGTTCAAAAGTAATGAAGATAGAGACTCAGCTAAGCATGAAAATTATCTCCTTGTTGTATTGAATAAGACAAGTCGATTAGGTTATTATGACACTTCATTAACCATAGTAGTTGTTTCCTTTTTGGGTTTTGTAGGTTTCACCTTGTAACTTGGTTTGATAGTAAACTTGGTATTGGATATATTTGGTGTTTTTTATGCATACTTAAGTTTGTTTAATGACATAAGTTTCATTAAATAATTACAAATAATATGGCATAAGTCATCAAAATTTAAACTTTTTGAAAATAATGGACTCATGTAATGCAGCAAGAAAACTTTGCTTGAATATGTCTAGAATCTCTTTATCTACCATTAGATTGGTTAATTTATCCAACATTGTCTTGTAACTCAAGATATATTCATTGATATGTTCATTGGTTCCTTTTTTGATCTTTATAATTTGGGCATAGAAAACCTTTTTGGTAATGTTGATACAAAAGTGTCCAAAAAATTGATCTACAAGAGGTTGAATGATTTTACTAATTGAATTATTAAATCATATAACCACCTTAGAGCATAGTCCTTAATACTCCTTAGAAATAATTTGGCCAAAATTTTATCATTAGATACATAATCAAGGCATGCTGCATAGAAATATCAAAGATGTTATTTAGGATCACCCTTGCCATTATAAAATATTAACTTAGGTGTAACAAATCTAGTTGACAAGGAGTGAAAATATATTACAGGTGCAAGAGGGTTATATAACACCTCTTTTGAATCAATAGCATAATGTGACTTCATAGAATTTTATTCGCTATTTGTACCCTTATCCTGTAAAATTCATATAGTTTGGACAAGATTTTACACATTTTGATCAATAAGTTTGAAATATGAGAATTCATTAAAGGAGGTGTATCCATAGTTTGAGTTTATATAGGCATTGAAGTTGATAATTGGATTTAAGGGCCAATGTTTTCTATGCAATATGTAGTAATAATATAATTTGTTTGGGGGAACAATGGTGTAAACACATAACTATGCCCCCATTATAAGTATGAAGTGATTATGTGCTCAAAGGGAGGATTATTGATATATGGGGATGTCCCATAGCTCTAAAAACATGATCCATATATGCACCTTGTTTTTCATCTATGCTTTTTAATTTTTGATTTCTAATATGGTTTTAAGGATCTCATCAAGATCTTCTAGGTTTTGTCAAATATGTTCTCAAAACATAGTAAGAGATTCTACTTGCTCTTGATCTGATTAATCATGTTCATTATTTTCATTAGATTCAACTTTTTATGATCAAAATCATCTTCTATGATACTTTCATCAGTATTTTTCTCAATTTCATTATTGAAATTTTCATTAGGCATAAGATTCTTTACTTCATTGGTTTGAGACATATTAGGTGGGAAATGAGTAATTTATAATTGTTCTATAGAAACACTAGATAATATAGGGTTATGCCTAGGTTACATATAAAAAATAGAGTAAATCTGGAAAAAGATAGCAATAAAAAACCTCACAAGGTTTAATACCCTAGGGTATGCTAGGGTTTGCATAAAAAAATGGGTTCACCAAATGTTTAACCCTAAATTTGATGATACAAAGGTAAGAGGGTTAAGAATATAGAAATTATTAAGCACAAGGATGATAAATAGATTTATAGTAGGCCAATCAATTTACAAACTTAGATAAATAATATTTTAAATTTTAAACAATGAGATATGCCAAAAATAAAAAGTACAACTATTGATTGATATTGCAATAAATTAGAAATAAGAGTACTTGGTTTATTTGGCATATGTAGATCTAGGTTGAAATAGGTTGTAAGTGGATTGGATCAAGATACTATAACACTCGTTAGATATTTTAATATTTCATTATGTGGCCTTGGATGCTTATGTCATATTTATATAATTACATCTATGCAAGCATCTAATCTAAATATAGATGTCATGTATGGAATACTGACTGGATCTAGATACAACAAACTAGAGCCTTTTGGGTTTTTTCTTGCCTTTATTCTAATATATATAGATCATGTGCATAGGCTATCATTCTTCATCAAATTATCAAACCCTAGATTCCTCACCCTTTGAATGGTTGTGGTAAAAATGGGCTAGTGGGCTCATGGTGTCAAGTTACCCTAAGGGCCCTTATATCAATGGGCCTTGCCTACATATCCCTTACTCTAAAGAGGGCCTTAGACTTATGTAATTCTCCCCTACATGTTTTATTGTGTGTGCACAAGGGTACAATATGTGATAAGTAAGTACATACAATGACCCAGCTTGTAACATTGAAAATATTGCTCATGACTTGTTCCTTCAGTACTTCATACCTATAGTAGACTATGTTTATGATTGATATAGAAATAGGAATGAATAGGGCATATTTTCTCACTTGAATGCTTGATTGATAATTCTTTTATTTCTTTATATGTCAGAGATATTAATTTACTAAGTGAGGAATTAATGAGGACTACTCTTTTATATATACCAATCCTTTGGGAAAATATATCACATTAAAGCACTTAGGCTGACCATAAGGACATGTTATATTTGAAAATTGGATGATTTTTTGGCACTGGAAACTTAATTGATAAATGGACACCTACATCAACGTAGGCAGCTAGCTAGGATGCAAGTGTCTAGGAAGCTATAAAATAGGTATACCCCCAATACTATTAGATAAGGGTAATAATCAAGTTTAGAACATTTTGCATAGTTTAAAAGGCCTGGTTATTAGAATAACATATGGTTAGAATAAGAGATAATAAATCTGGGATAAATAGATAATGGATGAGCCTTTCAGCAATAATAAGGTCTTAGAGATGAAGGGTACATCCATGATAGGTATTTTCCTAATGTACAATACTAAGTTGCTATATAATTCATATTTAGTGTCTATAGTCTCCCATTACAAGACAAATGGCCTTATTGAATAATCTTGGATTTAGATAACAACATTTTGGAAATGACCCCTTCTAATTTGGAAGGGAAGGACATCATATTGAGATTAATGAAAATGTTGAAAATGAATTACCCTATCAAGATGAACATACCCACGAAGTAATTTTTCATAACAACCCACCTTCCCAAATCATGTACTATCTCCTTGAAAATAAAAATGAGGTCTTGTTGCAAATTTTGGGTCTAGGAGCCAAGTTCCTCTAGATTTTGATCCCAAGGACTTATCACTCTTAATTTCAAGGAAAGAAGCCACACCTCCCATCCAAGATCAAAGAACATATATTTATTCCTTATGGAATAAAAAATCCACTATAGGTTCCACTAATACCAATCAAAATGTCTCCCAAACTTACATGGATAAAGGTAAGGTAGTTATAGACATCCCAACAAAGCCATGCATTTTTCATTGAAGATCATGTCAAAACGCTATAAAGGTAACTAGTTAAACTTAAATCCAACTTCTCAAGTAATCCTCTCATCAATTAATCAACAAATCTAATCCTAATTCAAAATCACATTCAAAATTAAATCAATCAATCAATTGAAATTTAAATCTAAGTTTGAATGTGTATTCAAATTCAAATCAAACCTCCAATACAAATTCGAATGTCCATTTGAATTTAATCAATAATCCAAATAAAATTTAGAATTTGAAATGTCAATTTAAATACCAATCCAAATCAAAATCAACATTCTAATTTTAATTTTAATACCAATCCAAATAAAAATCAGCATTCTAATTTTATTTTGAATATTAATCCAAAAAATCAAAATCAAAATCAACATTCAAATTTTAATTTGAATACCAATCTAAAAAATCAAAATTTTAATTTTACTTTTAATACCAATGCAAATAATCAAAATCAAAATCAACATTTCATTTCAAACACTAATCCCAATTCATTTGTCAATTAAATCAATTTACAAGTCAATCTTCTAATCCACTTTCAAATCCAAATCCAAACCATCACTACTCAAGGATACGACATTTATCCAAGAATGGTAAATCATGAAAGATAAGATTCAAGGATTAAAAAATAGTATCTATTCTAAAATTTAAAAATTTAAGTTTGAATATAATTTTCCATACCCTTTCAAAATTAACTTGATGATGGTACCCTTTCCTTCACATTTTGAACCTCTAAAGTTTGATAGATACAAGGTAAAAGGAGATCATAGAGAAAATATTAAACATTTTTATATGGCATGTTTTTATTTTGATTATATCAATGATTATCCATTAATAATTTTTCCATGTAGTATATGGGGTCAATCCTTGAAATATTTTTTACACTTACCCAAATGATCAACCAAAAACCTTTGAAGATCTTTCTAAAAACATTGTACATCACTTTTCCTATAATTTTGAATGTGAGTTCACCATGTTATACCTATATAACATTAAACATCATAATGGTGAGACTTCCACCTCCTTATTTTAAAGAAGGTGTGCCTTGGTAAGCCACTTTTCATGGTTACCTCCCAAAAATTAAATTATAGCTATCTTTACAAATACTCTAAATTTGGAATTGGCTTATTAACTACAAATCCATTGTGTTACATCCTTTGATGAAATCATATAAAAAGGATTTCAAATTTAAATAGCTTTAGTTTCCAAGGGTGCCATAAAAATTTTCAAACAAGACAATTAGTCTTCAAGTCAAAATGAGAAAACTAAATTCTATGCAAAGAACAAAAATGTGGTAGGAGATAGTGTAATTGATGTTAAACAAAATGAAATCACCCAACCTATCAATAACATCTCAGTGTCAAGTGGTCAATCTAAAAAATATAATCATAAATTAAAAGTCACTCATTTATGAATGTCATATGATGTAATCTTTTGAAATTTGGTAGCTACAAACATGGTCAAATTCCCCCATACCAAACCTTTTGATGAAAATGCTCCAAAACCTAAGTGGTACAAAGATAAGGAATAATGTGACTACCACAAAATCAAAGGTCATTCTATAAACTGTTATATAAGACTCAAACACTATATCTAAGATTTTATTGATAATAATGACATATTAGTAGAGGATGATGCATCAAATTCCAACAATCAATAACTAGGGATATATCAATATCCCTTCTCAAATCATGAACAAAAGTGTACTAAGAAAGACCAACATCAAATCAAATGAATAATTTAAATCAAACCAATCATCCCTTTGATTCTATAATCAATCACATTGATTGTATGGATCATCATGTTTATGTTCTTATAATTAAATCCCAAGATTGTGCCATCACCATGAGGTACTCATGGACTACCCTTTTAAGTGTCATTTGCCTACTCTCAAAGGAAAATATAACATCATATAGCAACTTGAGAAAATGCCAACCAAAATTTCAATTTTAGACCTTCTCAATATGTCTCCCACATATAAGGACATTTTGTATAAAACCTTGAAAGAATCTAAAGTTACATAAAATATATATCTGTCTAACTTCCAAACACTTGTAGGATAGTTGTCCTCTAACAATAAAGTAACTTTTGACCATTCATAAATTTCACCTACAGGTTCATCTCATAATTTGCCATTGTACATAGAATTTTCCATTTCCAAGCATAAGTAAAAAAGGTGTTTATAGACAATGGGTCAGGACTAAATCTATGTACATTAAGTTTGATAAATTATTTTGGACATTCTATGGCATCACTAGAACTTAATACCATTACTATAAAGGCATATGATAATAATGAGCTCTAGTTGATGGGAACTATCTATCTTCCACTCATGGTGGGGCCTATCATTCAAGAAACCCTCATTCACATTCTTGATCTATATTTCCCATACAACCTACTCCTTGTTCATCTATGGATCCATGCCATAAAATCCATTCCATCCACCCTCCATCAATGTTTAAATTTTTCTCATGACAGTATGGAAGTTACCATTCTAGGTGATCCTCAATCCTATCAATATTACAAACTATTGAAAGGTAGATATTGGAATTCTAATTATTTACCATTTACTAAAGATACCTATGAATTTAGTGAGGATTCACCAAAAATTTTCAATTATATCCATCTTGATGAGTTACTTTCTACATTCACAAACCACCCATCTACATCTAAAAATCCACCATCCACATCCAAACCCACATGTCCACCACCTAGATTTTCCATTATGGATGTTGGTTTGGGAGAATATGAAATCCATGATGCCCATTATCTATGAAATTTTCATATTTCTGTTAAAAATCATGGTAGTTTTTTCACCAAATAGTGCACCCTATAGGATGTTGTTCAAGCCTACTCTAAGATTTGGGCAACATGGGAATACCTCTAGGCCTATGGGTTGCCTATAGTAGAGGTAGACATTTAGGTTTAAGGGTTAGCTCCCTGAATTTATCTTAAAATGCTTATCACCTAATGTAATTGATTGTTTGTGGGAGAAGAGATAGAATTATACATAAAATAAATCTACTAATGGGGTGATATACCATAAGTATTTCCATAATACCATCATACTTATTTCACTAAGAAATAAGACCTACAACACTAGCTTCAAAGTCCTAAGATGTTATAACATTAGTATTTTAATATAGATGTGATATGTATAATAAAACTCAAGGTAAGTGGATTAGAGAGAAATTTTCAAAATATAAGATAACTTGTATACTTGAAGGGATCCAAACACACTAACTACACTCTATATGTCATGTTAGAATGAGAACTTCTTGCACTAGACATGAAAGCATAAGAATTAAGGATTGAATCACTAGAATTCACCATTCATCACTTTGCACACTTAGACAAGATGTTTGTGAAATAAAAAATATATTACTTTTATTATTCAAAGGCAAATTACAACATTAAACTAGCAAGGCTTCACCATACATGGTGTGGAATTATCAAACAAGAGCCAAAATGGCTAATACTTATAGAATGTGAGAGAGGAGAGAGAAAAATAAAGTCCAAGTGTCAAGATAAGAGGAGTTATTTTTATAGGGTAATTATGTATGATATATACCATACAATTTCTTTATGGATAATTTTCTCTCCAATCATGAAACTCCTTCAGATCTGGCATAGGACTCTTCAATTGCTTGTTTGGAAACTACCCTCATCATTTGGCATTCCTTAAACACTTCATAGTATAATAGGTATAGATTACATCATTACACTATTAATTTTGGTTAAAAATAGACTCCAACATGCATTTCATGTGTCCCTAATCATCAATATTCTTCTAGACAAGTGTTCTCACTGTCTGCAGTCTCAATCACCCTTCTTTCACTCATCCTTCACACTTGGCACCAAGATGCTCATCAGTTGCTCAAACCAATCTATACAAGGGGTGATGCGACACTTTTAAAGAGTCTTAATATCCTTAAATCCATTAGGTATACCTTAAAATTGCTCCCAATTTAATTGATCACCTTCTCACTTGGTTATTACTCTATGTTCACTATGCTAGTTTGGACTGGCTAAAGTGAAGGTGCTTACAAAGGTACTTATTTGCTTCATTGAAGTAATAAATGTATATTAGGATTTATATTAGGTCCCATTCTATATCCAAAAGCTATTCTCATCCTTTTAAACCCTTATGTACCTATAAAACATCAAAAACTATTAAGAAAATCCATTATGTACCCTGTCTATATAAATAGGGTACAACTCAATTGAGAGGATCGTCCTACAACAAATTAATGAAAATGCATGAAATAACTGATCTATATAATAAGTAGAATCACTTAAAGGATTATTTTGATCACAAGCCACTTTAAGTGGGAAACCTCCTTTGAGCAAGCTCAATATAATAAATTCATGAATGCCTTCATTGGCCTCAACACTTACTTATATACTAAGTATAATATAAGCAACCACTACTTCCCATGAATGTGGGATAAAATAAAATGCTCATGGGATGGATTAAAAATCATATGCATCCATATAAAATAATATAATAAAAAATTAAATAGAATGGGTATCATGGGTTCCTAACATCCCCTCCCTCTTAAAAAAATCTTTATCCTTAAAGCTTCAGAAGTGGGAATTGGTGTTGAATCTGAAATAGTGGTTCCCATGTTGCATCCTCTAGTTGCATTCTATGCCACTAAATTAATACCTTTGTAATAGAGTGGGAGTGAAGTTGTAATGTGCACCTATCTAGGATAACCTTCATATTAAGAGGGATGGATCCTTCATTATCAAGTTATGTTAAAATAGTCTGCACTCTAATGTTTGTGCGAAGAACTTTTTTTAGACAAGAGACATGAAATACTAGGTGAACTTGGGAAGAAGGTGGGAACTCAAAATTATAATCAACCAACCCAATCTTCTATATAACCTTATAAGTCCCATAGAACTTGGGATCCATCATATGACACCCTATGAGTTTTAGGGAGGATTGCTTATATGACTAAAAGTGAAGAAATACCATATCACCTACTTGAAAAGTGCACTCAAAATGGTGTTGATCAACCTATTGTTTTATTATATTTTGTGCCATATGAAGATTATCCTACAAGGTGCTGAGGATCTAATCCCAGGTTTAGATAATCATGTCGACTTCTTGAACTAGTGAACTACTAAGGGTGTATGAAAGGAGCACTAGTGGTGCTTGACCATAAACTGCTTCATATAGATTCATTTTAATTGAAGTGTGGTAGGAGGTATTGTACAACCATTCAAAAAGAGGGAGACACTTTTCCCACTAATTTTGTTCTAAGGTGAAGCAATAAAGAAAAGTTTCTAATCATTTATTGATAATTTCAATCTGCCCATCCATTTGTGGATGATACCCAAAACTCATCATCAGTTGGTTGTTAGTGCACCAAAATAGTTCTATCCAAAAATGGTTGGTGAATGTTGCATCACAATCTAAGACAATGGAAGAAGGAATGTCATGAAGATGGAAAATCTAATCCAAGAAAATTTGTGTGACTATGGAAGTGATATAGGTATGGCTGAGGGCACAAAAATGATAATATTTAGAGAGGTAATCAACCACAACCAAGATCACTATTTTCCCTCTAGATTTAGAGAGCCCCTCAATGAAATCCATAAAAATATCTATCCAAATCTTAGTAGGGATGGGCAAGGGTTTGTGCAACCCAAGAATGAGTGTTGTTTCACCCTTGTTACATTGGTAAGTATCACATTCAGCCACTATCTATTAAATTTCCTTTTTCATTCCCTTCTAAGAGAAGTTGTACTATGCTCGCTCATAAGTTTTGAGAAAACATAAGTACCCTATAGATGGAGAATCATGGATTTCATAGAATATAGCCTACTGAAGATTTGTACTCTAGGGAAGTACCAAATGACCCTTGTATCATAGAGAAGCACCATCCTAATAATAATGAAGTATAATAAATGGGATAGTGGATAATTTTTGAATAATTTAAGATAATGAGGAGTCATTAACATACCCCTACTATACAGCATTTAACTAATTTTGAATAGGCATAAAAATCACTGAAAGGGAAGCTTGGTCTGTAAATGTGCAAGATAGAGCATCAGCCACAATATTGTCCTTTCACTTCTTGTAAGTGATCGCATAGTCATAACCCATGAGTGTGCTGACCCATTTCTTTGTGATGAGGTAGAGACCCATTGTTCCAAGAAAAATTTCAAGCTCTGGTGATCAGTTTTGATGTAAAAATGGACTCCCCAGTAGGTATGGTTGCCACTTTTACACTACATGTAAAATGGCCATTATTTCCTTCTCATAAGTAGGGAGTACTAAATTCTTGAAAAAAATGGCTTTGCTAGTGAATGCAATGGGGCATCCTTCTTAGAGGATAATATCACCAAGTCCATTTTTATAAGCATCACTCTCGATAGTGAAGGTCTTGGCAAAATTTGGAATAGCTAAAACAAGTTTAGTACACATAGCTTATTTAAATTATTTAAATGCACACTCAGTATACTGTGTCCTTGTAAAATCATTCTTTTTTATCATAGCTATTAGGAAAGCTACAATCTTCTCTTAATCATTGAGAAACTTGTGATAGTATGCAGTGAACCACAAAAAACCATGGAGGCTCTTGATTTTGTGAGGATGAGGCCAATTTATCATGGTAGTTATTTTTTTACGATCTACCTGAACCCCTTGGGATGAAATAATATGCCTGAGATACTCCACTTCATCCTAGACAAAATCACATTTGGACTATTTTGCATAGAGATGATGATTAGAGAGAAGTTGTAGTGTGAGTTGTAGATGTTGGAGATGCTCATACCATGTTTTACTATAAATGAGGATATCATCAAAGAAGACCAATATGAATTTTTGTAAGTGGGGCCAGAATATTTTATTCATTAATTCATAGAATGTTGAAAGAGCATTAGTGAGGCCAAAGGGTATGACCAAAAACTCATAGTGGTTTTCATGCATCCAAAAGGTTGTCTTAGGGATATCATCCTCATGAACCCTAATTTGGTGATATCCAGAGTGGAGATCCAACTTGGAGAAAAAATGAGCACCATGAACCTCATCAAATAGCTCATCAATAACAAAGATTAGGAACTTATCTTTGATTCTGATGTGATTAAGTGTGTGAATTTCAATGCATAGATACCATGACCCATCTTTTTTCTGAACAAAGAGAATTAGGGAAGAATATGGGTTGGTACTAGGATGAATAGTGCCTTACTTTAGTAAGTCTTGAATGAGCATCTCAATCTTGGTCTTTTGTTGAAATGGGTAGTGGTAGGGCCTAATGTTGGGAAGAATGCTTTCAAGAAGGATCTGAATATGGTGTTCCTCTAGTTGTGAAGGTGTCAATCCCATTGGTTTGACAAAGACACATGCATACCTATGTAGAATGGTTTGTAGATCAGAAAGAGTAGTGGATACCAT
Organism: Torreya grandis; assembly: GCA_037957365.1. Lineage (NCBI taxonomy): Eukaryota > Viridiplantae > Streptophyta > Pinopsida > Cupressales > Taxaceae > Torreya > Torreya grandis. Next base: position 78,230 of record JARHVA010004453.1, read on the forward strand.
TTATGGTTGCATTTGAATGGAATGGAGTTGGGAAATATTCCATGTGAATTCTTCTTAAGAATATTTTCCATGTGATGTGAATTTAAGATGCTGAGAGACCCTATGTGGAAGCCTTTCAATGTGCATTTTTTTCCATTGTTTGAAAATTGCATCCAAAGTTTAGCAAAAACCCATAAGATGTGTCTAAGTGTGTGTAACCATTGGGATCCCAAAATAACATCACATCCACATAAGGGCAAGGAAAACATGTTGGAGTGCAAGTTATAATCTCTAATAAAGACACGTACATTGAGACACTTCCCTTTACAAGGTAATGTGCCTCTATTGGCAATCATGACTTCAAATCTGGAGTAAGGATAGATAAAAAAAATCAACCTATTTAGCAATTTGAGGTTTAATAAAGTTATGAGTGCTACCCAAATCAATGAGAATTTTGAAAGGGACCTTCTTGAAGTAACCCTTGACCTACATGGTTTGTGGGGTGGTGACTCTTACTAAAGCATGAAGAGAGATCTTTGGTTGATCTTCCTGAAAAACAAGTTCCACAATCGATGGAGCTTCTTTTAGATCATTTGTTGTATCCTGAACATCTTCTAAAATTTTAGTTTTGGGTGGAGAGTCCACATCTATTAGGTAGAGATTTTACTTGACACGTCGATGTCCCCAAGTGAATTTTTCAGCATAATTATAACATAGTCCTTTTTCCCTACGTGCTCACATCTCTACTTCAGTCAAATGCTTCATAGGAGTGGTTTTGGGGGCTATCATTATTTAAGATTATTACGGAGTGGTATTTATAAATGGTGAAAAATTATATTTGAATCACTCTTGAGCTATGCTCTTGTCCTCTGCCAACTTAGCCAACCCTAGGGCTTTCATCATCATGTTGGGCCAGAATATTTTGACCTTAAATTGAATTGTATCCTTTAGCCCACTAACAAATCAACTCCTAAATAATTCATCAGATAATCCCTCTATGTGATTGACCAATTTTTTAAATTCTATTTGATATTCTCTCACAGTTTTTATTTGGCAAAGTTTAGTGAGTGTTCCAGTGAAGGCATAAAAAGCACTAGGGCCAAACTGTTGCAAAATGAGGGTGAAAAAATTGCTCCATATGGGCTCATCATGAACCTTGGTTTACCAATGATACCATTGAAGGGCTTCATGTTCCAAGTGAAATAATGCAAGTGAGACCTTATTAGCATCAAAAGTATTATGTAGATTAAAATATTGCTTTATCTGATAGATCCATCCAGTCAAATCTACACCATTGAATCAAGGAAAATCAAGCTTCAACCCATGAAAATTATTAGAAGAAGAAAACCTGGTGTTTGAAGAGGACTCTAGATGCCATTTGTTGTTCAATGTGGTATGTTGAAGATTGAGAATGAGAATTTTTTCCAACAAGATATTTGAATTGGGTCTTGAGGGTGGTAATTTCATCCTCCATGTGTTTTGCTCCTATTCAAGTTACTACCATGACTAGAATAAGAGTTTTTTTTTCAATGGGTAGGAAAATTAGAGTTAAGACACGTTTAGTAAGGAAATTTTTTAAAATGGATGAAATCAAAGGGGTAAAGGTACGTTTACTAAAATTTTTGCATAGCGGAAATATGATTGACGAAGGTGAGGGCAATTTCAAAAGGGGAAATGGAAAGACTATAAAATTTATCAAAGAGGGACAAACGAGTAAAAAGTTTGAATACTATGGAAAACTTTTGAGGCAAATGGATAAAAATAGAAGACATTATGGCAAAACTCAAAAAAGGAAAAATTGAGATTTGTGGGAATTAGGAGTGGAATCAAGATATGGGACCTCAAGTAAGAAAATGTGGAGAATGGACTTTTAGGTATCCAAATAAAGTTTGAGGATCAACAGGGCTACAAATGGAGAGATATGGTCAAAAAATTATTCTTTTTGTTTCTCTTTTCTGTCAAATGTTGAATTGTAAGTCTTTTGAGAGTCTTCTGATACTTTACTAATATTTTTCTAAAACTGATAGGATGAAGATTTCTTGGTTTCTAGATTCTATCAAATGTCTAACTGCAAGTCCTCTAAGAGTCTTCTAACATTGTTGATTGATGTTTTGATAGTTTACTAGGAATATTCTAAAATTGACAAAAATGGGCCCCAACTTTCAATTAGTGACTAAGTTTTTAAAGATCTCTCTTGCCACCAATGTTGTATGAGTGAGTACCACTCTCCAAAAAAAATTGGCCATGGATTTAACCCTAAATGATAGCTTTTGGTTTTTCTAACAGATGAGAACTTGTCAATTCGGAAGTGGTCATTACCCATTTCCCTGGTAAGTCCTCTCAATGGGCCAAATACTTTAGGGTTCCTATGGTAATCCTCATAATGAGTTTTAGGGCTTTCATCCAAGCACTTCCCATAGTTATGTAGATAGGTTTTTACCTTGATCTGAAATAGATTATTGTGATATAGAAAAATACTTAAATGAATTACGTAATAGAAAAGAGTTAAGAATTTCTAAGAAAAATACTTAAATGAATTATGTAGTAGAAAAAAGTTAAGACTTTATGGGAAAAAATGGCCCTAGAAAGTGCTTTGATACTAGATGAGAGGATCCTCCTGTAACAAATTAATGAAAAAACATGAAATAACAGATTTATATAATTAGCAGAAGCATCAAAAGGATTATATTAATCACAAGCCACTTCGAGGGGATAACCTCCTTTGAGAAATCTCAATACAATAAATTCATGGATGTCTTCATTTACCTCAACACTTACTTATATACTAAGTCTAATTTAAGAAACTATTACTTCCCATGAATGTGGATAAAATAAAATACTCGTGAGATGACTTATAAAGCATATGCATCCATAGAAACTAATATAATGACAAAGTAAATAGAATGGGTAGCATGAGTTCCTAATATAAATCTAATTGGAAAGAGCCTTGGGGAGTCCTCTATAAGTTCCAATCATCTTCCAAGTCATACTGGCTCATATAGATGCCTTTTCTTCAACTTATTCCCCATCGAGTCATTAACAAAGGTTTTGGAGGGTTTTGGGTAGTTTATACTCTTAAAGATAGTTCTTAAAATTATGATGTTCAATCTTTAAAAAAATATCACTAAAACATTTTTTGTTACCCTCTTCAACACTACCTATATCCTTAAGTTCCCATGCTAAACGTCTGTATAGATATGAGCTTTTAAAGATGCCTTCTCAAGCTCTTCCCTACATTTTGTGCACCCTGTGATAAGTTTGATCCAGTTAATGACCAATTCGTGACCTCCTCTATATAATAAATGATTAAAAAAACTTATATCCTCCTATTAAATTCATTAAGTATGTTGGAAGACTCATCTAATACTAGAAGTGAGATTGGACCCCCTTGAGAGTTTTAGGCCTAGTAGCTCTAACTACATCTATGTGGGTTTAGGCCACCATGTTTGATCTCCCAGTGTTGTGAGGCCTTATCCATGATTTTTCATGTTTAAAAAAACCTCATATACATTTTTTCAAGGCTTCATCAGTCTATAACTCACCTTCTCCTTATTAGCTTACACAACCTATAGTTTTTAGCTTTGTGGGAGTGCCCTCTATCTGAGATAGAATAGATGGAACTTCCCCTATTGCCTTAGGAAATATGAATATATATTAGGTGATTTAATAGGTCCTAAGGATGCTATTTATAAAATATTAGTTATATATCACCCTTCTAGCACCTCTAAACCTTAGAAAACTTTAAGATAGACTCCTAAAATGATGATTGTCTAGTATTGGCAAGTGTGACTGCAGGTGTACCTTAGGTATTGGCTTTCATGATCTATTTTATTATGATAATAATAATGTGAGGGTGAAATAATTATAATTAATGTATTTAAAATATTTTCAATCTCATCATCATCCATGTCACCCTCTTTAACCCATCTTTCTACACTTAACTAGGCCTAACTGGGAGATTGTGTGATTACTTAGAAAATGGGCAAGCCTATAGGTGGACCTTTTTGCATTAGACCCTACATCCTCTACTCCAAGATTTCATTTGTCTCTTTTAACTCACTCTATACTTATTTGGGTTTAGACCAACCGTGCTTTTGTGTTTTCCAACATCCAAACTACTTATTCCAACTTGTCACACTATAGTTAGATTGTTGGTTGTCATTTTGTGATCAAGAGGGAAACAGTAGGTGATCATCTACATCAAATATTAAATCAACCCATTTGATTATATATTAGGGAATCATATTTCCATCTTCCTTCAAGAGGAATAATTTTCCAAAAAATAAGGCTTCTATTGTGTATTAGTGTCTTGAGAGTCCATTTGAACCTAAAACATTGTAGAGAATACTTACATTCTACAATGCAAGAATGCATGGAATGGGAATCTTATAGCATCATATTTATTTGACCAAACAACCATTTGTCATGACAATTCAATGTCCTTACACCTATATTACATAATCAAAACATTATACCAGTTGGTATCTCAAAATGTTTCATCATGAAAGGATCAAAAGAAAGGCTAGGTCTCTATTTAGAGATTTTAAGGTAATGAATCCCTTAAGCCATTTTCTCCTCCTATGGATATGATTCTCTGGTTTGTATGCCATATGATAACTCTAGGATTTTCATAATGGTATTTTTAATGATCATATGCCTTATTGAGGTCTAAACAAGATCAGAATCCTAATATCAAATTTTCCACTCCCCTATTGGGAACACCTATAGGTGTATATGCAAGAGGTTTGTATGTGAATGTATGATATTTGATTGTGTACATGGTATCTAGTTCCATAAACAATACTAGATCTCCACCACTAATGATATGAATCTCTTCCATGTCTCTAACCTTGATGAAGCTCTTAGATCAATTCAAACACTTACATTACAACCATACAGACCTCTATGGAGACTTGTGGGTGCATATGCAGATGTGACATAGGGTAGAACTTTGAATATGTGAGAACATGTTGTCTTACCCAAACTCAAACTACCATTGGATGGATAAAGCATGTGATTCCCACCTTATGATACCTATCAACACTTTGGGTCCTCTTCACCACATTACTATGATTATGTACACCTATCTTTACTTACCTAAAGATGGATATTGCAGGAAAATCCACTATATATTGTATATGACTGTTACTTGATTGATACTATCCCTTTGAGACTAAGATTTTCAAGAATTGGGAACCATAAATACATATGAATCATGAAATATAACATGTACCTTCAACTTGAAACCACTATAAGGAAAAGAAACCTCTACAAATGGTGAAAACTTATCTACAATATAGCAATGGTGCTCTCACAAGCCAAATGAAGTACTTGTGTTCTCATTTTTCATACCACACATTCCAAATGGATTAAGAACCATATGATAATAATTTCCTCACTCTCCAACACCAATTGAAGTACTTGGTTTTTATGCATTGTCTCAAATAAGGAGAAAATCTAAAGGGTGTGGGAAATAACATGCAAAAAGAGGCAATCAAATTCTTAGCATTGGTTCATAAATCAAAAGCAACCAATCCTAAAAATCCTAACATGAAATATAAGTTTAATTTCATACCACAATATCATTCAACCTGGATCATCTCCTACTAGCCATACCATGAGAAAACATGTTGACTAGTTTTGCAAGCCAATAAGGGCAATGAAAAAGTGAAATGGTTTTGGTCCATTTTTTAGGCTTCAAAATTAGATAAAAATTCAATATGAGTTCATTTAAGTTGTATATCCATTGTATAATCTCTCCACACATGTCACACTCCTTTAGAGGTCGTATAACTACCAAAATCTTCCCCTTTTCAACTGTTTTTTTTAATTTTAAGATAGTACCTACAAACTTTTAGTTAGGATTGACATACCTAATAGTGATATAACATGAAATACATTGAAATTTAGTTTTTAACATTTTTATACCAAGTAAAACCATACCACCTTCATTAATGGCTCTAAAAGTGACCCTATGGTGACAAAAAATGACTTAGGACTAAAAATGACCATGACTAAGTTTAATAGCATACTAAATGACATTAAATAAGACTCTAACACACCCTATAGGACCCTAATAAACCCCTATATAAGTTTTTAACTATAGGGGTTTGACCTATTTTGACTTGTGGTCAAAATATTCAACATTCTTGATGATTTCCTAGGGGTGGTATGCTTGTTATGCCAAACATTGATAGCCTATTCCTATCCATTGGGATATGGAGTCAACTATGAAAAGATATGACACTGAATTTGGGTTCAAAAATATACCAAAAGATAAACAACAATGGGAACAAGACACAAAACAACACACCACACACTTGTGCTTCATGAGTACTTACAGAACACACACACAAAACCCAAACAAACTAACTTAAACACAAACTACCCTAAACAAAAATCTTCCTCCTATATCAAAAGGGAAGTTTGAAACCTTTATTATTTAATTAAATTAAATATTAGATGAGGCATGTTGCCTCTTAGGCCTTGGCACTTATATCTCCAATTCCTTAATGATGTTTGTCAATCTCTTTAGCATGATACTCAATGCAGTGGAAGCAGTTGCAAGTAAATCATTTATGGATATGAATTCCTCTTACCTCTAAATAGCCTCAAATTTATCATAAGACTCCTCAACTAAAACCTCGAATGGTGGTTCAACAAGGCATACCTTATTGACTTCCATGGTGCTCTTAATAAGATTAGGTTTCTTTTTAACTACAAGCTCTTTAAGCTCATCAAGGAGCTTTGCATAGTCCACCCAATCTTGTCCATTATCTTCCATGGAAAAATTTTGATCTACCTTCTCATGTGCTTGGCCCTCAACTTGGAAAAGTTATTCAAGCTCTTGAAAAAGTTTCATTTGCTACTACTAATCATCCTTATTCTCCTTGTCTTTAAGAACCACCACCTCTTCCACTTTATCTTCCTGATGTATGAGGTAATCAATCTTGTCTTCTTTATGCTTCAATACTTTTACAAATGGTTCAACTTCAGGTTGAGGTGTTGAGTGATATCCAAGGAAAATATCTTCCATGACTACAGCTTCTTGAATAGTGACTTGAATTTCGTCTTCATTCTTAACAAGTACTTTTTTATGATTGATAACATCATCAACAAACCTATTATCAAGTATAAACTCTTTAAGAGAAGAGGTTGACTCGCTTAGTTGTTCAAACTCTTGATTTATTGCATGAAAGTTCTACCATAGGTCTTCCTCCTCATGAATTTCATGTTCAAGGGTTTTTTCATCATGGATAGTAGGTATGAGGGCTTTCTCAAACACCTCTCCCTTCATGCTTTGACCAAATTCCTTGTGTGTAGTTGTAACAATATCTTCAAGGTCTTTATCCTCTCTCAAGAAGATGAAATTATACTTACTTTCATGAAGGGGAGTCCCTAAGATGGAATTACTCTTCTTCTCTTACTTCCCTCAAAAGGAGTTCTCCTTTAAGGAGAGATGAGGTGGGAGGTTTATGGATAGGCTCATGGCTTGGAGATGGAGTCTGAGGTGTGGTGGAGAGCTTATGAATGGATTTGGAAAAAAGGACTTCTTGAGTAAGCTCATAAGGAAATCACAAGTTGGTTTTTTTAAAAGGAAAGACAACTTATTCAACAAATGTTTTTCCTTGCCCATAACCTCCTTGAGGCTCTTAAATAGCTATAGGATCACTTTTAATCTCTTTGTCTTCTCACATATTTAGTTTATCTACTACGCATTAGAGACACTTTTTTGCCAAGTATAGATGTTCTTTCATATCCCATTGAGTTTATTCTTTAAAAAAATCCCACACGTACATACACCCCTAGACCAAGCCTCTTAATCATTCCATGATATGGTTATGGAGCACATCAAACTCATCATCCCATGTTCTCATCATTTCTTCTCTATCTAACAAATCTAGTATGAGTGTCAATAAGGATTTGATATAAGATGGGGTTGAATTAAGAGGAAGAGGGTAATAATGGGGATTTAATATATCTTTATGTTTTGAGAATTCACATATTTCCTTATGATATTTTGATGTAAAATCCATAAAATCATCAGATTCCTCATGACAAGACTAATAGGAATCCTCTTGAGGTTGATAGGCATCATGGTATGGTTTGTAAGAGCTATATTGGGATTTATATGAAGGCACTTCTTGATAGGTTTATTGATATCCTTCCTCATAAAGTTGTCTAACAACATGATGTCTATATGGAGAAGGAAAGAGATGGCCATGGGGATGCCATAGATCATAAGATTGATAGCAACTTTGATAGAGTTGTTGAGGGATGTAACATGGTTCATAACAAGGTTGATAGGGAAGTTCATATTATGGATATTCATCATAGCTATTCATATCAACCTCATAAGTCAAATGAGACACAAACATTAATCAAAATCTTAAATAAGAGATACCTAGGCTGCTTATAATTATAATATTTCATTTGGAGTTGCCATTGGTGCTTTCTTTCTTGTTTTTAAAAGCTGATTAGAGGAAAGACACACCAACAATCTTTCCACTCTCTTGGGCTTTCATCCCATCGATCATGCCATAAATTTTATCACCAAATCGAGGATCCTAGAGGATTTTATTAAATACTAATCTAATATTTGGGAAACATGGTAATACCTCTAGGCCTATGGGTTTCCTATAGTAGAGGTAGACCTCTAGGTTTAAGGGCTAGCTCCCTGAATTTATCTTGAAGTGATTATCACCTACTCTAACTTATTATTTATGGGAAAAGAGACAGAAATATGCATAAAATAAAGATACTCTAAGGGGGTGATACACCATAAATATTTCCACAATGCCATCATACTTCTTTCACTAAGAAATAAAACCTACAACACTAGATTCAAAGTCCTAAGATGATCTAACTTTAGTATATCGATATAGAAGTGATGTGTATAAGACAACTCAACATAAGTGGACCATAGGGTAGATTTAAAACTCTAAGATAAATTTTACACTTGAAGTGAGAAAAACACACTAAATACTCTCTATATGACCTATTATAATGATAACTTATTGCACTAGACATGAAAGGATAAGGAAATCACTAGACATCACCATTCATCGCTCTGCACACTTAGAAAAAATGTTTGTAAACTCAAAAATAGATTGTTTTTATTATTCAAAGTAAAAACCCAACATTAAACTAGCATGAATTTTCCATACATGGTGTGGAATTATCAAACAACAGCCAAAATGGCCAATATTTATAGAATATGAGAAAGGAGAGAGAAGAATAAAGTCTAAGAGTCACAAGAAAAAGTGTCAAGCTGAGAGGAGTTAAATTTATAGAGGAATGTGATGTAAAACTCAAAATCTTTGGTTGAAAGATAATTCAAAAAGAAAAACAACACAATTCAAATAATGCTATCTCTAAAAAGAGATGTTTTATTCATCAAAAATTGTATACCCAAACATATGCCTATCTCTTACAAGAGATGTTTAATTTCCATTTTGGGTTACATATTAATTTATACATGTTTTGAAGTTGTGAGGAGGATGTGTAAGGTCACCAATATCAAGGGAGATTAAGTTGTTTTACTTCCATGATTTACAACAATATAGAATTTGAGGAATTACTATTTTAGAAACTTACTATTTTTAGACTGCACTACTAAAATTGAAATTTGGGGCACTTCCATTGGGTTTTTAGGGTTCAAACTTCATTGAAAAAATTTACATGCCATCTCAGGATGTTCCCCTCATTATTATTTTTCCAACAGTTCAAACGATGAGTCAATTGGAGCTACGGTGTAAAAGTTATGGCTCCCAAAAGTTTCGCCATCAATTGGGGTGGACCCATCACCTGAAATGTCATTTGAATTGTTGCCCAGATCATTCCTCCCTCCTTAAGAATCAATGGTACCCATTGCATCAATATTTGTCATCAAGTGTGGTAATTTTACTTCAATTGGATTCCTGATGCATACTTGGAAGGGACTGTGATTTGTAAAACTGTGCATGGTCTGATTGTTCACCATTTCCCTGAAAGGATCTGATGTCTCAATGTTGTCTACCATTTGAAGTCATTTTGAGCAAATAGGTGGATAGTCTGTTGGTTCTATTTTCCACCCAAGCTTCCTACAATTTGACCTTGTCCTTGGGATCATACACTCTAAAGACAAACCACTCTGATACCACTGAACCAAAACTCAAAATCTTTGGTTGAAAGATAATTTAGAAATAAGAACAACATAATTCAAATAATGCTATCTCTGAAAATAGATGTTTTATTGATCAAAAATTGCAGACCTAAACATATGCCTACCTCTGAGAAGAGATGTTTGATTTCCATTTTGGGTTACATCTTCATTTATACATGTTTTGAAGGTGTGAGGAGGATGTGTAAGGTCACCAATCTCAAGGAAGATTAAATGGTTCAACTTCCATGATTTACAACAATACAGAATTTGAGAAATTACTATTTTTAAAAACTTACAATTTTTAGACTACATTACTAAAATTGAAATTTGGGGCACTTCCATTGGATTTTTATGGGTCAAACTTCATTGATAAAATATCCACACCATCTCATGATGTTTCCCTCATTATTATCTTTCCAACGGTTCAAATGGTGAGTCAATTGGAGCTACGGTGCAAAAGTTATGGCTCCCAGAAGTTTCGCCATCAATTGGGGTGGACCCATCACCAGAATTGTCATCTGAATTGTTGCCTGGATCAAAATGATGTATGAGATAGATCATGTAAGGTATCTATGTATAAATGTCTCTCTAAGCTTGAAACACCTTCAGATCTAGTGTAGGACTCTTCAATTATTTGTTTGGAAACTACCTTCATCATTTGGCCTTCTTTGAATGCTTCACGATGACTAAGGATATATGACATCATTTTAATGTGAAGGGGGGGTTATAAATAGACTCCAGGATGCATTCGATGTGTCCCTGATCATCAATCTACTTCTAGACAAGTGTTCTCATTGTTTATAGTCTTAATCACCCTTCTTTCACTCATCCTTCACAATTGGAACCAAGATACTCATCAATTGCTCAAACCAATCCACACAAGGGGTGATGTGACACTTTTCAATAGTCCTCATGTCCTTAAATCCATTAGGTGGACCTTAAAAAGGCTTCCCAATTGATTTTATCACCTTCTCAATTAGTTATTACTCTTTGTTCACTATGTCAGTTTGGACTGGCTAAAGTGAAGGTGTTTGTAGTGGTACTTATGTGATTTTATAAAGTAATAAATATATGTGTAGTTATATTAGGTCTCATTATATCTCTTAAACAAATCATCATCATTTGAAACCCTTATTTACCTATAAAACATCAAAAGCTATAAAGAAAATCCATTTTATACCTTGTTCATACAAATATGGTACAACTCAATCTGATGGGAAAGAGCCCTAGGGAGTCCTCTACAATTTCCAATCATCTTATAAGTCATATTAGCTCATATGGATGCCTTTTCTTCAACTTCTTTCCCATCGGGTCATTAACAAGGGTTTTGGAGGGTTTTAAGTGGTTTATCCTCTTAAGGATAGTTCTAAAAATTATGGCATTCAATCCTTAAAAAAATCTCACTAAAACCTTGTTTGGGCCCTCTTCAACACATCCTAGCTCCTTAGCCTCCCATGTTAGACTTTCGTATATATATGAGCTTCCAAATTTGCCTTCTTGAGTTCTTCCCTGTATTCTATGCACCCTATGATAGGTTTGAGCTGAGGAATGGCCAATTGGTGATCTCCTCTAAAAACTAAACACTTCAAACAACCTTATATCCTCCCATGAAATTCATCAAGTATGTTGGAAGACTCATCTAATTCTAGAAGTGGGATTGGACCCCCTTCAGAGTTTTAGTCTTAGTCAAGGCCTAGTAGGTATAACTACATCTATGTGGGTTTAGGCCACCATGTTTGGTCTCCCAATGATGTGAGGCATTAGCCATGATTTATCATGTTGAAAAAAACCTCCTACACTATTGTTTAGGGATTGATTAGTCTATAACTCACCTTTTCTGTTGAGTTGTGTAGCTAAAAGCTTCACCAAATGAGCAAGTTGTAGGTTACAAGAATTACACAGTCATCGGCATCGGTTAGAAGTGATCAATGTCGATCAGGAGTCGACTAGGAGATGCTAGCATCGGTCATGTATTGGCTGACGTCGGTCACAGGCAGACAAACAGGGACCGACGTCGGTCACCTGTGCGTCCAGAATCTATTTTCGTGGACAAAACAGAATGTTTGCATGGTAGGATTAAGTGTTAGTCTTAAGTCCACATCTCTATCTTAAGTAAGACTATTTTGAGCCCTTGATTAGGAGGTGCATCTAATGGTTGTGATTGTATGCTCATGATCCCTAAAGTTATATAATAGGGATAGATCTTCATAGCTTATTGTAATTGTAGAGTAACAGTACAAGAATTGTATATGTGAATCAATCCAGGTTGTTGGAGTTGATTGTAATTGAGAGAGAACTCTTGAGGGAAAGAGATTTGTACATCTGAGAGAGGTGTGGAAGAAAAGAAGTTTCTTCAATTGTATTCCTTCTGTAAAGAGTTTAATACAAGTTTTCAGGGTGGTTTTTTGTATCTCTTATCGTTTGTTGTTTTTTGATTCTAGTTAATTATCATTCTGGTTCAATTCCATGTTTTATTGCTTTCACATAGTAATCAAGTTTGTTGGTTGATCCCCAACAAGTGGTATCAGAGCCCAAGTTGACTAACAAGTGTTTCAGATCTGGTTAGTGTGTATTGATTACAGGTCACTCATAGGGATTTCTATTTGAGTGGGAGAAGCAATGGCAGAAGAAAGTAAACTGAGAATGGAGAAGTTCAATGGCAAAAATTACCAATTATGGAGAATGCAGATAGAGGATTATCTGTATCAGAAAGATCTATACTTACCATTAGGTAGAGTTTCAAGGAAGCCCACAGACATGGAAGATGAAGAATGGGAAGTTCTTGATAGAAAGACTCTTGGATCTATAAGATTGAGTCTGGCATCTACTATAATATCTAATTTATCACAGGCAAAGTCTATGGTAGAGTTAATGACTACTTTAGCAAATTTATATGAAAAACTCTCAACTTCAAATAAGGTATATCTTATGAAGCAGCTATTTAATTTGCAAATGCAGGAAGGTGGATCTATATCTAATCATCTAAATGATTTCCATGGAATTGTAAATCAATTAAATTTAGTCAAAATAGTGTTTGATAATGAAATTAAAGATCTATTAATCTTATGCTCTTTACCTGAGAGCTGGCATAGCTTGGTAATGGCAGTTAGTAATACTGCATCTACTTCAAATATTTTAAAAGTAAATGATGTTGTTAGTGTAATCTTGAATGAAAAAATTCGAAGGAAAAGCATAGAGGAAACATCAGGGAACACTTTAAGTTTTGAGAGCAGGAGAAGGCAAAAAGAGAAGAGCAAGAAAGGGAGATCAAGGTCTAAGTCAAAGATGAGAGGTAAATCCAAATCCAGAAATGGCAGGAGAATAGCCTGCTGGAATTGTGGAAAGATAGGGCATATAAGCAAAGATTGTTGGTCAAAACCTAAAGAGGACAATCAGCATGAAGGTAAAGAAGAAGCAAAAGTTGCAGGTATTACACAAGATGCTCTTATATTCTCTTTGCATAATAATATAGAATCTTGGGTTTTAGATTCTGGTGCCTCTTTTCATGCAACCCCTAATAGAGAATATTTTAGTGACTATGTCCATGGAGATTTTAGAATAGTTTATTTAGGGGATGATGAGCCTTGTAAAATTGTTGGCAAAGGAAAAGTGCAGCTAAAAATGCAAAATGGAAACACATGGGTGTTGAAAGATGTCATGCATGTTCCCATCTTGAAGAGGAATCTGATTTCTATAGGAAAGTTAGGGGATGAGGGTTGTACAGTAACTCTCACAGCTGAATCTTGGAAAGTGACCAAGGGTGCACTTGTATTGGCCAAAGGTAAGAGAGTAGGTACTCTCTATTTATGTAATTGTATTATTGATAATTCTCCTTCTCTATTATCTACTTCAGATGTGGATGCAAAGTTGTGGCACTCTAGGCTCAGCCACATGAGTGAGAAGGGAATGTCTATTCTTAAGTCAATAGGTAAACTTTCAAATTTGAAAAGCATAGATCTAGATTTTTGTGAGCACTGTATTTTTGGGAAATAGAAGAGAGTGAGTTTTTTCAAGACTGGGTCAACAAAGAAGAAGCATAAGTTGGAGCTTGTTCACACAAACGTGTGGGGACCAGCTCAGGTTGCTTCTATTAGAGGATCATAATACTATGTTTCTTTCATAGATGATGCTACAAGAAAGGTATGGGTCTATTGTATAAAGAAGAAATATGATGTTTTTGACACATTTAAGATTTGGAAAGCTATGGTTGAGAATAAAATAGGTAGGATATTGAAGTGCCTGAGATCTGACAATGGTGGTGAGTTCTACAGCCACAAGTTTAACTGGTATTGTTATATGCATGGAATACACAGGCAAAGGATGGTTCCAAGGACACCTCAACAAAATAGAGTTACTAAAAGGATGAACAAAACAGTAATGGAGTGTACAAGGTGTATGAGATTGCATTCTGGTTTGCCCTTAGAGTTTTAGGCAGAAGTTGTGGATACTGTAGTTTACCTAATTAACAGAGGACCCTCTACAGCTCTGGATGGTGGAATTCCAGAAGAGGCATGGATAGGTAAAAAGGTAGATCTCTCATTTCTCAAAGTTTTTGGTTGTGAAGCTTTTGTGCACGTTGATAAGGAAAATAGAAAGAAGCTGGATGCTAAGTCTATGAGGTGCACATTTATTGGTTATGGCTCTGATGATTTCGGATTCCGGTTTTGGAATCTAGGAACTAACAAAATAATTAGGAGCCATGATGTTGTTTTCAATGAAAAAGTGATGTATAGTGATCAGCTCAAGAAGCTAAATCAATCTGGGCAGAGCAATGGAGAATTAGATGAAGTGACGGTCCAAAATGAGCTCATGGGAAAGAATTATCATAGACAAGAAAACATAGATACCGACGTCAGTCAGGAAGGAACCGATGTCAGCAATACAAGAACCGATGTCGGTCATACAGTGACTAACGTCGGCCAGGAAGGAACCGATGTCTGTCATGTGGAATCGACGTCGGCCAATAACAGGCCTAGAGGTGATCGAGGTCGGTCACTGTCAGAGAATTTGGGCAGACAGCATGTTGTGAATGAGTCTCAGACACCCATCAGGAGGTCAGAAAGGGTAAGTAAACCTCTAATTTGATATTCCCCTTCATTATTCTATTTATTGCTTATTGATGGTCGAGAACCAGAGAGTTTTGATGAAGCAATACAGGTGGAATCCAAGAATCAGTGGGAGCTAGGCATGAATGAGGAAATTGATTCCTTGAAAGAGAACCAAACATGGGATTTGGTTGAGTTGCCAGTGAGAAGAAGACACTGAAGAATAGATGGATCTACAGATTGAAGGAAGGTGAGAATGGATAGATGAGATATAAGGCCAAGTTGGTAGTGAAAGGATTTGCACAAAAACTAGGTATTGATTTTGGTGAGATTTTTTCTCCTATAATTAAAATGACTTCTATATGGATTGTATTGTCTTTAGTTACTATTGAGGATTTGCATCTTAAGCAGCTTGATGTTAAGACAGCATTTCTTCATGGAGATTTGGATGAAGAAATATATATGGATCAGCCGGAAGGATTTGAGGTCAAAGGTAAGGAGAAGCTAGTGTGCAGATTGAAGAAAAGCTTGTATGGTCTCAAGCAAGCTCTTAGACAATGGTATTTGAAATTTGACAGGTTTATGACTGAGCATGGCTATAGTAGATGTCAATTTGACCATTGTGTGTATTTTAAGAGATTGGATAATGGTAGATATATTATTATGTTGTATGTAGATGATATGCTGGTTGCAGGTTCACACATGCAGGATATCTCTGAGCTTAAGGTGAAATTATCTCACACATTTGCCATGAAGGATTTGGGAGCAGTAAAGAAAATCCTTGGCATGAGCATTTAGAGAGACAGGAAAAATCACTGGTTGATTTTGTCTCAAGAGGATTATGTGAACAAGGTGTTGAAATGGTTCAATATGCAAGATGCAAAACCAATAAGCACACCTTTGGCTGGACATTTTAAATTGAGTAAAGAATAGTGTCCTAATTCACATGATGAGGTAGAGTACATGAGTAGAGTTCCATATGCTTCCATAATTGGGAGCTTAATGTATGCAATGGTATGTACTAGACCGGATGTTGCCCAAGATGTGGGAGTTGTTAGTAAATATATGGCCAATCCAGGGAAGGAGCACTGGAAAGTAGTTCAGTGGATCCTTAGATATCTGAGAGGGACCAACAGTAGGCATTTGTGTTATGGTGGGTCAAACACTTCTCTACATGGTTATGTAGATTCAGATATGGTAGGTGATTTGGATGGTAGAAGGAGCACCACAAGATATGTTTTCACTATTGGTGGAACGGTGGTTAGCTGGATATCAAAGTTGTAGAAAGTTGTTGCCTTGTCTACTACAAAGGTAGAATACATTGTAGTCACAGAGGCTAGCAAAGTGATGATATGGATGGCACGGTTCATGGAAGAGCTAAGAAATGAGCAAAAGAGTTGTAGATTATACAGTGATAGTCAGAGTGCAATTCATTTGGCTAAAAATTCAGCCTTTCATTCAAGAACCAAACACATACAGCTTAGGTACCACTTCATAAGACAGGTATTGGAGGATGGTGAGTTGAAGCTGGAGAAGATCCATACAGATAAGAACCCTGTTGATATGTTAACCAAGCCAATAACAAAAGAGAAGTTGAATCTTCATTCAACTTTTGTTGGTCTTCATGATTGAGTTTGAAGATGGAGGAGCTAGAAGATGTTGTTGTACAGGTACTGGTGCAGCTGTTTATCTCCAAGTGGGAGATTGTTGAGTTGTGGAGCTAAAAACTTCACCAAATGAGCAAGTTACAGGTTGCAAGAATTACACAGTCACCAGCGTCGGTCAGAAGTGACCGACATCGGTCAGGAGTCGACTAGGAGATGTCGACGTTGGTCATGTATTGGCCGACGTCAGTCACAGGCAGGGACCGACGTCAGTCACCTGTGCGTCCAGAATCTATTTTTGTGGACAGAACAAAATGTTTGCATGGTAGGATTAAGTGTTAGTCTTAAGTCCACATCTCTATCTTAAGTAAGATTGTTTTGAGCCCTTGATTAGGAGGTGCATCTAATGGTTGTGATTGTATGCTCATGATCCCTAAAGTTATATAATAGGGATAGATCTTCATAGCTTATTGTAATTGTAGAGTAACAGTACAAGAATTGTATATGTGAATCAATCCAGGTTGTTGGAGTTGATTGTAATTGAGAGAGAACTCTTGAGGGAAAGAGATTTGGAAAGATATTTGTACATCTGAGAGAGGTGTGGAAGAAAAGAAGTTTCTTCAATTGTATTCCTTCTGTAAAGAGTTTAATACAAGTTTTTAGGGTGGTTTATTGTATCTCTTATTGTTTACTATTTTTTGATTCTAGTTACTTATCATTCTGGTTCAATTCCATGTTTTATTGCTTTCACATAGTAATCAAGTTTGTTGGTTGATCCCCAACATTTTCCTTATTAGCTTACTCAACCTATAGTTTTTAGCTCCCTGAGAGTGTCCTCTGTTAAAGATAGAATAGAGGGCACTTGCCCTATTACCTCAAATGATATGAAGAGATGAGGGGATTTAATAGGTCTTTATTACCATATGTAAAAAGTATTAGGTTTAGATCATCCTTTTAGCACCTCCAAACCTCAAAAAACTCTAAGACAGACTCCTCGAATGATGATTATGCAAGATTGGCAAGTGTGATTGCAGTTGTACCTTGGGGATTAGATTTCATGCTCTATTTTCCTATGATAATCATCATGTGAGGGTAACATCATTATAATTAATGTATTCAAAACATTTTCAATCTCATCATCATCAATGTTAACCTCTTTAACCTATCTCTCTACACTTAACTAGGCCTGACTGGTAGACTATGTGATTACTCAGACAATGCGCAAGCCTGTAGGTGGACCTTTTGCATTAGACCCTAGATCCTCTACTCTAAGATCTTATTTGAGTCTTTGAATTCACTCTAAACCTATTTGGGTTTATACCAACCATGTTTTGGATTTTTCCAACATCCAAACTACTTGTTTCAACTTGTCACACTACAGTCAAATTATTGGTTGTCATTTTATGATCAAGAGGGACCCTGTAGGTGATGGTCTAGATCAAATATTAAATCTCAACCCCTTTGATTATACTTTTGGGAATCATAATACCATATTCCTTTAATAGGAGTCATTTTCCCAAAAGGCAGGCTTCTATTGTAATTGGTGTATTAAGAGGCCATTTTAATGTAAAACACTATAAAGAATACTTACATTCTACAGTGCAAGAATGCATGGAATGGGAGTCTTCTAGCATCATATTCATTTGACCAAAATACCATTTGTCATAAAAATTCACTATCCTTACACCTGGATTTCATAATGGAAACATTATACCAAGTGGCATCTCAAAATGTTTCATCATGAAAAGATTAAAATAAGGGCCAGGTCTTTATTTGGAGATTTTAAGGTAATGAATCCCTTAAGCCATTTTCTCCTCCTATGGATATGATTCTTAGGTTTGTCTACCATATGATAACTCCAAGACTATGATAATGGTAGTTTCAATGATCCTAGGCCTTAGTGGAGGTCCAAACAAACTCAAACTCCTCATATCCAATTACACACTCCCCTATTTGGAACACTTGTAAGTGTATATGTAGGAAGTTTATATGTAAATTTATAATATTTGATTGTCTACATGGTATATTAGTTCCATAACCAATATTATACCTCCACCACTAATTCTATGAAGCTCTTCCATGTCTCTAAAATTGATGAATCTCTTAGAACAGTTCAAACACTTACATTACAACCTTATAGACCTCTATGGAGACCTGTGGGTGCATATGCAAATGTTACATAGGGTAGAACTTTGAAAATGTGAGAATATGTTATCTTACCCAAACTTAAACTACCATTAGATGGCTCAAGCATGTGATTCCCACCTTATGATACTTATCAACACTTTGGGGCCTCCTCACCACATTACTATGACTATGTACATCTCTCTTTACTTGCCTGAAGATCGATATTATAGAAAAATCCACTATGTATTATATATGACTATGAATTCATTGATACTATCCCTTTGAGACTAAGATTTGCAAGGAAGGGGAACCAAAAATACATTAGAAACATGAAATACAACATGTCCCTTCATTTTAAACCATTACAAGGACAAGAAACCTCTACAAATGGTTAAAACTTATCTATAACATAGCAATGGTGCTCTCACTAGCAAAATGAAGTACTTGTGTTCTTTTTCATACCACACAGTCCAAATTGATTAATAACCAAATGCAAATAATTTCCTCACTCTCTAACACCACTTTAATTACTTGGTTTGTATGGATTCACCCAAACAAGGAGAAAACCTACAGGGTATGGGAAACAACATGCAAAAAGAGGCATTCAACTTATTAGAATTGGTTCATAAATCATAAGTGACCAATCCTAAAAATCCTACAATGAAATGTAATTGGACTAAGTTTAATTTCATCTCATAATGTCATTCAACCTGGATCATCTCCTATTGGTTGTACCATAAGAAAACCCACTGACTATTTTTGCATGCCAAGAAGGGTGATGAAGAAGTGGAATGGTTTTGGTCCATTTTTTATGCTTCAAAAGTAGATAAAACATCAATATGATGTAGGTATTTTTAATATCCACTTTATAATCTTTCCACACATGCCACACTCTTTTAGAGGTTGTATAACTGCTAAAATCCTCCCCTTTTCAACTATTTTCTTGATTTTAACATAGTACCTACAAAATTTCAGTTAGGACTGACATACCTTATAATAATCTGATAGGTAAGATGTTTAAAATTATTTTGAAACATTTTTCTACTAATTAAAACTATGTCACCTTCATTAATGGCTCTAAAAGTGACCTTAGGGTGACATAAAATGACTTAGGACTAAAAATGACCATGACCTAGGTTAATAACATACTAAATGACATTACATAAGACCATGGCACACCCTATAGGACCCTAACATACACCTATATAAGTTTTTAACTATAGGGGGTTGACCTATTTTGACTTGTGGTCAAAATAGTCAATAGGTAGGCTCCATCATATAAAACAAACACAAATGGTTCGTAAGATTAGAAAAACTTCTTTTGTGAAAGGTAATTTCCTTTCTAAAGAACATATTGAAGATTATAACTCCTCTTGGCTCTACTCTAATGAATTAACTACACATTTCCAAAGTAATCAATATCCTATACCTAAATCCATTATGTGAAATATCGTGAGCTATAAGGGAAAAGGTTTTGGTCTCCACGAATAAGGTCTCATTGAGCCTATAATGTCTACACACATGAAGCCTTTCAAGGTATTGGACTCAAACCATCTAGTTTGAGCATATACAATTATGATAGTGTCTCTTATACGATATCTGACAAAACCTATTCAAACAATAAAATGAGTTTGATTTATATTCATTTTGAATACTTAATCATCACAAACATATTTCATGATAACACCTTTTTTACCCTTGAACTAACCTTTCCAAATCTTATCCTATGGGACCAACAACAACCACCCTTGCTTGATCATTTTAAAAATGATGAATTTGCATCTAATTTTTTGAGAATTAGAGATCATATACTAGCAGGAGATCATAATAAGGGTTTTTCAATTCAATTGGATAATTTTGCATACTTTTGGTAACTTATGGATTCTTCTCATACACATCATCATATAAATAGTATAATTTAGTTGACATAAATATCAGATGATGAAACTCTAAATTTACATAATATTAATGAATACATTCCCAATTAGCAAGATCTTGAGGAGGAACTTAATCTTCCTCTAATTCCAACAAATTTTTAAAGAATATTTCACTTTGTTAATTGAAAATACTATTGACAGCAATATTGGAATTGAAGAAAATCCTAAGGTTGTGAAACTTGTTGCTTCCATCAATCCAAAAGAACAATCCACTTTAACTCTACTCAAGGAATTTTTAGATTTGTTTTCATGGTAACATATAGATATGTTAGGGTTGGATCCCTGACTAGTTGTTCATCACCTTATTTTACATAAAGATGCAAAACCAGTCAAACAAAACTCAAAAAAATGCATCCAGAGGTGGCTCTACTCATGAAAGAAGTGTTGAAAAAATAGTTAAAATTTAGTTTCATACAACCAATAGACTACTCAAAATGGATATAAAATATAGTGCCATTCTCTAAAACACTAGTAGGGATCAGAGTCTACACAATTTTTATGGATATCAATAAAGCATGTCCTAAATATGAATTTCTTTTACCAAATATAGACATGATTATTGATTTCATGGTAGGCCATGAGATTTTGTCCTTAATGGATAGTTTTTGGGGGTAAAATAAAATTAAAATAGCTCCTAAAAAATAACATAAGACAACATTTATAACATCTTGGGGCACATTTTATTATCAATCAATGTCATTTGGCCTCAAGAATTCTAGAGACACTTATCAATGTGCAATGATAGTTATCTTTCATGAAATGCTTAATGATATCATTGAAGACTATGTAGATGATATTTTTGCAAAATCATAAAATAGAACATATCATCCTATGTTACTATGCAAAAAAATTAAATGGTTGAGAGAATACACAGTTCATCAAAATCCAAATAAGTGTGTGTTTAGGATTACTTGAGGTAAGTTATTGGGATTTATTCTATCACAAAGAGGTATAGAAGTGGATCATGTATGCAATCAAAAATGCATCATGTATATAAATAAATCTTAACATGAATAAGATATATCATACCATATACTTCCTATTGGGGACACATTAGATAATCAAGAACATGACCAAAATGGGGATCCACTAGACCTGATTATGGGATCTCTTATCACAGTACACAATGTTAGGGAGGGTTACAAATCCTCTAGTCAATAACAATCATGCAATAACACTGATGAATTCCTATCATATATCTCACTAAAATAATAACAAGCAAATTAAAATCTAATGTAGTGCTCACCAAAGCTTGTGGCACAAAGTGGGGGTTAGAAATAATAAAAGTAAGCATGTATAGAAGACATATACTCACATCAATATATACATAATCTTAATGAATGGAAGAGAATTACAAATGCATATATATCTACTCTTATAAAGGAGGAACAAATTTAGGAATACTTACCTTTGAAGATGAACCTACCGAGCCTCAATCTCTCCCTTGGCCAAGGTATTTCACAAGAGGTTGTCGTATGTAAGGATGACAAGGATAAATCAACTTTAGAATACAAAACCTATCAACACATCCATAAGACATAAAACCCTATGATTGATCCTCAAGTAGAATGGTCGATAAGTAGATGTGCAATAACTCTTAATTCTTCTTCTCTTCTCTAAAAAATGGAACATGAACTTGTATATATAGGTAGATTTAACCCTAATCCTTTCCAAAAAAATTGGACAATAGGGTTGACCCAATCGACCTAGCATAATTTTGGAAAAGAATTCACAAGGTCATGGACTAGGTCCACCAAGAGTCGACCTAAACCCTAAGTGAATTTCACCCAAAATTGTACAGGGTCGACTCAGTTAACCTAGTATAGTAAATAGTCAAAAGGGAGTTAAGGTTAAGAAAAGGGGGACAAAAGGTAGGAAATGACTAAGGATGTGTAATAGAGAAGAACAAGCTTAGGGATAATGTTTTTAGGAGACAAGTGTGTAGATAATAAGTGAAGGGATAACAATCCTATGAAGCACCAATGGTCTACCCACCCCTTTCCCGATGCACCCCTTAGGGTACATACTCAAAGAGATTGAGAATCAATAGGTTCATGCAAGATAAATAGCATCAGTAATCAATAAAAGTTTGAAAATATTATGTGTATACATATGCCCCACTTGAATCTCATCACTTGTCATGTGAGTGTAACATGGGATGGTACTTCAAAAATAAAATGTTATAACACATAACACTTATGATAAGTAAAATACAGTAAGGAGCAAATAAGATAATTGAAAGGATTAAATTGAAAAACACATACCTTTACTTACCTTAGTGTTATAGATAAAGAAGTAGACTGAAAGAGAAGTGAAGGCATCCAAAGTGAAGAACATTAGGCAAAACCTATAGAGATTAGTGAAAAAAATAGCCAAAAATCAAAAAAAATGGAATATAGGAATATAGTAGTGGAAATGATTCTCTATGTTGTCATGATTTTAGAATATTTTATGATTAAAATAATGGATTATTAAAAACAAAGATATGAGTATAATAAGGAATCTAAAAATATATATTTGAGAGGTAAAGAATTGTGAAAAGTAACTTTAAATAGGGTGAAAGGGAAGTCATTTGTTATTTTTGACTTGTAGGTGAGATAAAAAGATCTTTGAGATTCCAAAAAAGATAGGATGGTTAGGAGATGACAGTCAAGATGAGACGGACTCCCAATAGCGGTACGGGTGCAACACAAGTAGGCAACTAAGAATCTCAAACTTGTTTTTAAATATTGTATTAAAATTAAGTGTTTTTTAGAAATTTATAATTTAGATCAATTATATGAACCAAAATTAATCCAAAAAAGTTTCTAAGGGTAGAAAAAACCAAATAAGGAAATGGGTTCAAAAGGATCAGAGTAATAATTATCAGAAGGCATTTATTACTAGCAATGAAAGGGGTCTACAGGTAAAACCAACTAGGTCAACATAATCGACCTAGTAGAATGAAAATTTATTAAATCTATACTACCAAATTAGTAGGTATGTGTTGACTTAGTTTGTTTTGCAAGTTGTCGACTTAGTACATGACTATCAACTTAGTCAATGACTATCAACTTAGTCAAAAAATCCATTGTGATGACTTAGTACTAGGGGGGAAAGTAAAGGGTCGACTTAATTTGTTAAGTCAACCTAGTCAAAATAAGGAATTTTGGTCAACCCAGTATTTGACTAAGTGACCAAAATAGTAGAGAAATGCATAAAAGAGGTTGAAATAAGGATAAAAAGGCCCAAATGATCAAAAATGGATATGTTAAAGCAAATTAGACTAGTTTTTGTTTAAAATTTGAAAAGAATGTATTTTGATTATAAATGACATGGAGGATGTAATACATCTTGTGTTGTTTTATGGTTATAGGGGCATCTAAGATTTTGTCACTTGGTGGATGTAGCCTAGCTCCCAGACCTCTTGGAGTGATTTTCAGTTGAGGATTAATCAAAATTGATAGCATTAGGTCTAAGAGGGTTTGAAGATATGTGTAGGATCCCATTGAGTTCAGATTTAATGGTCATATTCTTAGGATTCTGTGAATGATTGAATAATACATTTATGTGTGAGGTGGATGGGGATACCATTGAGGTGGGTATCACCCTAAAGAATTTCCATGTGATCTTTGAACTACCTATAGGAGGTACACCTATGGTCATGAGAGTACTAGATGGATAGGAGAGGAGAGCCTTAATCATATGGGCAATTGGCTCAAAGAAAATATATCCTAGATTAAGAGTTACCTTGTTTGATGTTTACACATCTCATATTCTAGACATCGATAGTGTAGTTGTAGGACTCATGATAGCACAGGTGTTGTGTCATAATTTAGATGGCAAGGTACCACTATATATGATAGCCTTATGCCAGACTATATTGAAATATGGGGTTTTGTATGATTTAGGCTATATCATCTAAGTATAGCATATGCATGACATGTATGGGATGTTATCCAAAGGTTATAAGTCTATAGGGCCTATTATATTGTTTATTTCATGGATATATGATAGGTTGCCTATGTATCAATCAACTAGGTTACCCCATCTGGTCAATGATCGGTTGCCTCAGGTATAGAGGTGGTGGTAGGATCAAGTAGTGTGGTTCATGCCCTGCATGCCAACACTGTGGTAATTTAGGTGAGCAAACATTATGTGGAATCTTTATGGGCACATTACCATGGTATGGCTGAGCTGGGAGATAATGCCACCAACATAGGCATAAACATAGATTATAGACCACTATCCTTGGTGGATAGAGCTGCATTTGATGGCTCATATACCAAGATAGATGGGAGTTCTTCACCTAGTGACATTGATAGTGGTGCCCACATTTTGGACCAAGCATGTGATAAATTTTAGGGGGAGAGGAGGATTAGGGCTAATAGTTACTAGGCCAACGATCAGGTTGTGGTATGAGAGACTATGGACTAATCAAGCATGATAGGTAGTGGATAGAGAGGAGATGGATGTGGGAATACCAAAGGTATAACCACCAGCACCATAGTAGGAGGAATAGTGACAACCTTAGTTATATTATCAATGGAGGCATTGACATTAGGAGAGAATAGAGATAGTGGTCATCACAAATAACCCATCAGGTGAGCCAAGATAGAGTTGGGCAATAGATGTACCACTCAGGCATAGTTTGAGATGGGCACAAGTGGTGACCCCAATATTTGTATTTGGGTGGTTACTTATAGAGGAGGTACTTAGAGGATACATTGATGGGGAGATGGTGATTGGTGGTTATGTGAATGGAAATACGGTAGTAGGTTACACAAAGATAGGTAATAATAAATGGTTTTAAAATTTGCTTAAGTTATTTGAGATAGACTATAGATAGATAGATATATTTTAAGATATATCAGTGATCTAATATCTATCTAGGTTGAATTTTATATATCCTATAGAGGAAGAGACTAGATGGGGATCCCAAGTGATGGTATCACTCCATGAGATCTTCATCGAGGCACTAGTGCCCTATGACCTAGTGACACTAGAGGATCTTACAATATTGTCTACCCTAGAGAGTTGGTTTAAAATGGTAGGAGAGGTAGCAAGGTGAGTACAGGCATGCAAGAAGGATTCATAGCCACTAGTATGGGTGGGAGTAGGATAGGCATAGGCATGGCAATCTTTGGCTCAGGAGAGAGCCACACATATAGATACGATGACCCAACTAACATAGGTACATGCCCAACTAGCATAGGTACAAGCCCAGGTGGCCAACCTATAAGGGCAAGTGACAGGTCTAAGATCTTAGATAGCCTCTTTATAGTGTATTATTTAGAGGGCACAGTCTAAGGCATTTATGGATAGTGTGGCTAGGCCATGAGATAGATAGGATAGAGCCCACACATAGAGCTAGGATGATGTATATTGTTGTACTTTGTATTAAAACACATGATATATATAGATGTCTCATTTTGGCAGTTGGATGTTGATATTTATGTGTTTGTATTATGCTTGTGGTTGTGGATGCTTGGATATATTTATTTTTAGCACATGTATTTAGCTTTTATTGTATATGTTATAATAAATATATGAATTATGGTTTCATTTCTAGTATTATTTAGGACACATTCATGGCTAAAAAGACTTGGTAAAATATAATCAATCAAAAATGTACTACACACTATTTCATGTTGGTAAATGTATAATAACAAAAAAATGACTAAGTATAAGAAACCAAAGGGTGGTAAACAATATGGTAAAAAGTTTATTGTTAAACCATGAAAAACATTGTCACCAAATTAAAACAAGTAAAATCACACTAAATCATGTTGGGAAGTATGAAAGTAATGTAATAAAATGGAAAACATGTGAAAGAAAAAATGGCATAAAAATAAATCAATTAAGTTAATCAATCATACTAAATCACATTGAGAAGTATAAGAGAAAAATGAAATTGGCAAAATTGGTCTTAAATTTATCACACTAATTCAAGCTGAGAAGTAGGAAAAATTCAAGAAATGGTTGGATTCTTACATACAATTAGAAAATAAGAACATAAAAAATTCAAGAGTAATGAAGTAAGCATAAAACATACTAAATCAAGCTGTGAATCATTTCAATGATGTGTAACTTCATAATAAATCACATCTTATCTCATATTTGACACATGTAATTTTGTTATGACTTAGATTATTGAAAAAAATTGTGAGGAAGACCAGGTCCTATCCATGGTCTTACACTGCAACTCACAAAGGAAACACAAATGAGGTAGAGTAAATGTGAAAATCTAGTAAAAAAGGATGTAGGTAATAGGAATGTGAAATTGTGAAAATTTGTGAGGAAGGCTAGGTCCTATTCATGGTCTTGCAATGCAACTCATAAATGGTATCCCTAGGGGAGAGATCAGTGAACAAATCAATATTTTTAAGAGGAAATATTAGAATTGTAGTGATTAAAAAATAGAATGTAAAAATAAACTAAGGCATCTTTATGAGAAGACATTAGGGGATAGGAGGCATACTAAGGACATGAGAAGACACTAAGTGACTAATGACCATCAATGTACAAAGAAAACATGTTTGTTATAGACATAAAGTTGTGTATGAAAATATGTGTGCTACTAAAATCAAATCATGAAGGTAAATTTGCATAAGAAAATTAAAATGGACCTAGATTCCCATGATGTGTTCCCCATTCCTTGGATCCCTTACAGAGCCATTGATCTCCTATCAATATTGGGTACTTTCATGAGAAATTAGGTAGCACTAAAAAAAAAATCATTCTCTTTTTCTAATATACTAGCCTACTGCACCCCAATGGACCTTGGATCTATCATGAGGCCAACTATGGATTTTTAGCTTTGACTAGAAGAAGAAGATGTGCTTTAAATCACATATTTTAGTGTGATTTGACTTTTAAGAATTTTGAAATGTTTTTACCTATTATATCATTGCCTTTTGTGAAATGATTTAGATTTTAAATGATTTTGACAGTTTTTTAAGATTCCTCCTCCATACAGACTTGGAATGACCAATCATGAGATATAGAATGATACACATGAATGAGATGTAGGCTTAGGCTAAAGGAAGCTAAGTGACCAAAGACAAGACTAACTGGAACACTTAAGCTTAACGATGAACCAGCATGGTATCTCAAGTCTTAACCATGTATATGCTTAGTTTGTGAAGGGAATAAAGGGAAGAAAGGAGATCCAAAGTGGACCTGTAATAGGAGATTTATAATGAGATTAATTGTTTGCTAATTGATCACATGGTAAATAAGGAATGACTAAAGGGAACAAGGTTTGTATAACCAAGTCACAATGATAATTATCTGTATATATAGAGATAAGAAAGCAAATAATCATGAAAATAGAATAAGGGAGTTTTTAAGAAAGAAACTAAAGAAGAAAAACAAATCAATGATAAAGAAGACATCCATAGGCAAACATAAATGACATTATAAGAAATATAAAATGTGAATTTAAAGTCACCATGTAATATAAATAAGAATTTGACACATTATAACAAATAGATAAAGATAAGATTCGAGCACATGTCCAATCCAAATGAAAATATAAGAACACCATGCATGTGTTCATAAGTAATGATATATTTTCCCACACATATTAGCTAGAACATCTGATAAGCCTTTATGAAGTTAGATGTAAATTATAGCTAATGTCTCATCTATCTTCAATGAAAACTAGGAAAATACTTCATGTCTCATATCCTCAACATAAAAAGTAGGAATGCTTGATGGATTGTGCTAAAGAAGGTTATTAGGAAAGGGATTCTCAAAAGAATGCATATGAATTGACTCTATGTGAGATGAAGGGATCACCGGTGGGGAAGGATCTATAGGTGAGGGACTCATAGGTGGAGAAGGATCCACAGGTGAGGGAAGGTCCACATGTGAATAATTCATGGGTGGAGGAATAGGAGGTGAAATAGGGACCACAAGAGGGGATGGAACCACAATAGGTGGAACCATGGGAGAAGAAGGGGGAACCTTCTTACAAGAATGACCTATGGGAATAACAATAGAAGGTGCAAAAATAGTTAATATATGATCTTTAAGGTGTTATTGAAGGTTGCATCAATGATCAGTGTGATGGGTACCACATTGGTGCCAAATATAATACACCTCTCCATATTTAAGAATATAATTAGGAAGTACATTTGGGGGAGGTATGGCCTTGTCTGAAGACTGAGGGGTAGAAGGATGTAAAGTTTCAATATATTATCATAGCTTATGATAATTTGTGGATGAATGATTATATGTCTCATAGAAGCAACGGATACACTTGTGAGTAGGCTTAGTAGAGCTACTCATAGGAGGAGGTGTAACAGAAGTAGTAGTTTGGGAAGGATCATTAGCCCATTTGGTGGGGAACAGAGCCATATGTAGTAAAGGTTGCAAACTATCACCAAGAGAAGGTGATGGTGGGGAAGGGACTAGACTAGGCTAAATAGAAGGAGTGATAGGATCAAAAAAAGGAATAGACTTAGCCAAAGCAAGAATAGGAATGGGATCCAAATCATGCTCTACTAAGGGAGGGATACAGTCTAAATAAGGCCAAAGGAGAATTGCATGCATCTCAAGGATACGTAGGCTATAGGGGTCATGGTACCTATTAAAGTGATAGGTCCCAATCATAGCATGATCCATAAGCATACTCCTATGAGGATCTTTGGAAATTAGATGTGTTTATACCATCTCTACCCTACAATAAAGAGGAAAAATGCTAAAATTCATAACTATATATGATGGAATATGGGAAGAAGTACTAAAATACTAAAGTAAAGATAAATGATAATGGATAATCTCAGCATCACGAGCCTTAACAAGACCTCCTAAAAATGGATCATCTAAGATATAACCATCATCGTAATCAGATGTATGAAGATAAATGATGTAGGTAGGGATGATATTTTCATTTTATTAGGTGTGATGAATAGAATGTTGAGTCTTATTTAAGATAATAGGAATATCATCACAAGGTTATTTACGAGAACGAGGCTGCAGAGAAGTAGGAAGCTGAGAGATGAGATGAGGTAAGAGATTGAAAGTTTTAATCTTGAGATTGATCTCGTCAAGCTCATCATTTTCATAATTTAAGAGGTTAGGATGAATATTCCCAATTATTTTAGGATGACCATTGTAACCTTGAGTGGAATTGATAGGAAAGTTGAATTGTTAAGACTCACAAAATGGAACACTGGGCAAAGGTTCAAGAGTAGGAATCTTGAAGACACCATTGTCTTGGAGTTATTTGAAATTATAAGGGTTAGTGTCACCTTGAATCTTATATATAGTTTCATTATGAGGGAATTTAATGCATTGGTAGGTGTAAGAATTAATTATTCTCATATGGTGAGTCCATGGCCTACCAAGCAGAATGTTGTAAGATAGAATAAACTTAAATATCATCACCTTCATGTGAATAGTGATAGGTGGAACAGTAATGAGAAGCCACACACAACCTAAAGGAGGCATTTTCTTTCAATCATATCCTTGACATGTGTTGTGTGTGGATTTGAGATTGCATTCATAATATCTAAGGGTTTTGATAAAATTGAGAGAGGCAACACAAGTATTGCAACCCTCATCAATCAAGACACACTTGACTTGGATATCACCAATTTGGATACTAATGAATAGAGGAGGATCATTCGCATGAATTATAATCTCATCAAGAATCATGGAAGTGATGGGAAATTTAAGGGAAAGAGAAGTGTCCATTTTTTCACCAACATGTATGGACATCTCTTCACATTATTGTAAAATGCTATTTTTAGATCCAGATAAGGGTGCTTCACATTCTGCTAGGGGAGGATGAGGGATGTTTATTTCAAACAAAAGATAAAAGATATGGTTTATATGATGTGGAGAGGTCCTCATAAGCTTAATAAATGGAATTTGGGATGGGATATTAGTGAGTTCCATGATAGGATCCCACTCATCATAACCCATAGGAATTTTATTATAAATAGGTGGATAGTGTTGAAAGACATCCTCAAAATGAAGATCTAAAGTACATTAGAATTTATGTTGATAAGAGGGAGAATTTTTAGAACAAGTTTTTAAACTATGTTGAGAAGATGAAGCAGTTAGTGTAGGTTGCTTTTGAGAATCATTAGAAGAAGTGTCAATAAAAGCTTTATTTTCATTGTTGTTAGGTAAAGAAGATGAGGGATGACAGAAATAGAATGGGAAATGTTATCCAAGGGAGGAGTTGTAATTGGTTAATCAAAATTTATAATTTAATCTTGCCCCAACTCATTTAAGTGAGTTGGAGAACAATCTTCGATAACATGAAATGTGCAAGATAAGGGAGGGGTGTAGATAGGTTGAGGATCAATGAAAGTAACCACCCTTCACATATTAGTCATATTAATCACATTCTCTTTAGGAGTTGGGTCAATAAGAATTTATACATTATTGGTGGAAGGGGTGGGATTGTCTTGGTTATCTTGGTGATTTAGAAGAGGGTCTTTATAGATGGCCAAATGAGCATTAGCTTGATTCAAATCTTGAAATTTAGTATTAGTTTCATGGGATTTGAAAGCAATATCATAGGTTTGTTAGAATTTTTGAATGATAGAATCATGATCAAAATTAGGACTAAGAAGAAAATTGATATCCAAATTACAAAGTTACCTACATGTCTCATGAGAATGACCCCAACAAGCATGAAACCAACAAAATTTGTTGGGATTATACAAAGATTTCATAAGATGAGTGGTATCAAGTTATCGTGGAAGAGGCCTAGGTATACATTTGAGTAATTTAATTTAGGATAAAGTTTTGTGAACATTGATGTTATTTGGTGAAGATAAATGAGGATTGGTGAATTGTTGAGAAGGGGGAATTGGTTATGAAGGTTGGTTAGGAATGATAGCTTGAATAGTGTGAATGGTGTCATAAGAGTCCATGAGACCATCATTGTTAGCATGATGATTCTTTTTCTTAAGTAATATACAAGGACCCAAATAAGTTTGGGGTGGCTCAAATTGGTATATAAGGAAATCTTGATGTTTAGTTTGGTCAATGGCCTCCTCCAAGTACATAGAGAGAGAGTCTAAACCCAATATTTCAACTTAAGATGAAGAGCATTGGTAAAGAGATGGAAAAGGTTATCATAAACCATCTTAATTTCACATTTGTTAGACAATGTTTTCTACCTTTTAACAAAAGCTTAGGCAATTTTGTTTTTAAGTTGTTTACAATTAATAAAATGGGCCATGGTATTCTCAAGAAGATTACTAGTTTGGAACTCTTGGATTAGAGAATTTACTAAATCTTCCAAAGTAGTAATATAATGAGTTTCAATTTGTTTATACCAATCTAAAGCGTCACTCATGAGGTTTTTGGCTAATATCTTGGTAGTGGCAAAGGTATTTTTGACCCAGTCTTTATATAGATTTCCAAATGTTTTTAGATGAAGACTAGGATTAGTTGATCCATTATAAGAAATGGTAAGGGTGATACCTCCTATATAGATATTAGTAATTTATATTTAATAGGATCATTTTTAATATGATTAATTGTATTGTTGACAAGAGGAGGTTGAGGGGTAAGATTACCATCGGCATCCTAAAGAGGAGGTGGGGGAACATTTTGACTATGCATGCCCTATGGCATCTGTTTAGGGTGGGTATGAAGATGGATAAGGTGGTTTTGCATTCACAACATTTGATTTGTATTATGAACTTGAGAATTATTCATTTGATTAAGAGTTTTTAATAAAATTTGATGGGTTTGAGTTTCATTATTGGCATTATTTGTACCATTAGAATGGGAAGTAGTGGCTAGGGTACCACTATTGGTGTTGTTAGGAGCATGAGAAGAGTTGTTAGAATATCAAGCACTAGTGGTAAAATTTGCTTGTGTAGAAAAATATGGACTAGTAAAGGGATGAGAAGAGGGAGCACTAGAGGCATGGTTACCATGAGTATAAAATGATGCAATAGTGGAAGAGTTTAGGAGGGTGGGTCTTGGGAGAAGCCCACTAGATGTAAAACATGCCATGTTAGTGGAGATACTAGGAATAGAGATAGAATAAGTTAAATAATAAGAATTAAAGGTAATGGAAGGGGTCAAAATAGAGGGAAGAGGCAAAGAATCAAAGAAACTAGTATCCCCAAATCCATGTGAGAATGTGGGAGAAAGAGAATGAGGCTCTTTAGCTTAACCACTAATCATGAGATGGTAAATTGTAGAAGGATCTTTTCCTCGATGTTGAGGAAATTTAAAGATAAAGAAGAGCATTTCATGGGTATACTCTAATTCAGGTTGATCTTCAAGTGAGAAGAGAGGGTTAAAAAATGAAGAGGAATGAGGAGGGGTCCCATAGTTCATCGTGCAAGTGGATATATGAAAATTACTCTCATCCAAGAGAGAAGCCCTTAGCTGCTTATGGGAGACACTATGAGGGTTAGTAAGACTCATCATATCCATTGAATTCAACTCATTTTTGTCTTTAAACAAGTTCATGATGTAGGAGAAGGACTAACTAAGGCAAAAGTGATGCAAAAGAAAGGAAATATGAAGAGGTATAAAACTATATAGAGTCAATTGGGTTAACTTAGTATAGAAAACAAGGTTTGAAAGTTGATAAAATAGGGATATAAGGTCGACTGGATTGACCTAATTTTGTATCTTGGGCAACAAATAGGTATAAAAATATATGGAGTCGATAGGGTGACCTAGTTTTGTGACTTGGGAAATAAATAAGTATAAAAAGATACATATTTGATAGGTTTGACCTAGTTATATATCCTAAGAAGTAGAAAAGAGTACTATGTCGACAGGATTGACCTAGTACTACATGCAAGGAAATAGATAATCTGTAAGAGACTGTGTTGAGAAGAATGATTATGTACTAAAATAGGAAAAAAATTCAATTTACTTTGAAATCAATAATTGAAAGGAAACACAACATCAATTGGGTCAATCAGGTTTATCCAATTAAGGCACATGGCATAAAACCTTGCACCCATGCTATCCAATGCGAGCTTTTGTAATACAACATACAATTGAGCAAATTATAAGTAGTCAACTTGGAAAGTAAAATCTAACTAAGTATTCATCTTGATTGTTGTTAGATTATTATAATATAATTTTATATGTGATAGTAATTTGGTTGTAAACAAGGAACTAGAAAGTAATCTATGTATGGTTTCAAGATGCTTAGGCTGAAAGGGATTTGTGTTGGCAATGGTATTGGCTTGGTATTTGGTCCTACCCCATCACTTCACACACCACAGTGATAAGGGTTACAGGTGATTATAAAATATATACCATTAACCACATGTTTATACTTGGACATAAAACCAAGTCGGCTTCCCCCTTAGTGATGAAATCCAAGTAGGTAGGCCTTGGGTAGACAATTATTTAAAATGTGTTTTAATATTTTTTTGATTTGGTATTGTGTTCATAAGAAAAAATAGTGAAACTAAATGGTATATTTATAAACCACCTAATTATACAATGTGATTTAATCTAAGTATACAAACAACAAGAAATGAAATTGTGAGTTTTTTACTAGCATATAAGTGTTAATTCCAACTTTGAAACACAGTACAATGTTATTTTAGATGATAGTGTATGTAGAGATTATAGAATAGAGTCGATAGTGTTGTTATTATACTATAAAATCAAGGGTATAAAATAGAACTACATCGATAGTGTCGACCTAGTTTTCCAAATAGAAGATAAAATAGAGAACTACGTCAACAGGGTCAACCTAGTTGACTGTACAGGGTAATTTTAAAGATTGCAAACTATGAAAAATAGAACTGCAATGAATAATAGAAATGATAGAGAAGGATAAAAAATAACCTTGGTGGGTTGGAGGATGCATAGGAAAATGAGATTTTTATTGAAGTACCCTTATTTATACTTGAAAATTCTACCAACTAGGTTGACTGGGTCAACCTAGTTCTATAGTTCCTTGTTTGTTGAAACTTGTAAAATGTATTATGTTGACAAGGTCAACCTAGTATTTTTTATAGAAGTTTTTAAATGTATAGAGTCGATAGGGTCAACCTAGTAGTCTGATCTATAAGTCTAAAAATGTGTTGTGTCGACAGAATTGACTTAGTAGCCTGATTTAGAAATCTAAAAGTGTATTATGTTGATAAGGTCTACCTAGTAGCCTATACCTAATAAAAACCTATACAAATAGAAAAGAAACATATTGATGTGACTATATGTTAAACCTTCACACAAAAATTAGAACTATATTGATATTATCGACCCAGTATCGTAAATATAGAAAAATAATAAATAAAATGATAAAATAATGAAAAAATATGAGATAAAATTTACAAGGGCTAGATTCATGCTGAGTTCACTAGAATGTATATAATCATAAATTCATCATGGCTATATATCAATCCTAATTTCGATAATATAGATCATACCATACACTTTTGATTGGGGACACATTAAATAATTGGGAACATGACCAATATGGGGATGAGCTAGACCTGATAGGAGATCTCTTATCATAATACACAATGATAGGGAGGGTTATAAAGCCTCCAGTCAATCACAATTATGAAATAACCCTAAGGGAGTCCTAATTTTTCATATATCTCACTAAACTAATAACAAGTAAAGTAAAATCTAATCTAGTGCTCACCAAAAATTGTGGCACAAAGTATGGTTAAAAATAACAAAAGTAATCATGCATAGAAGACATATACTCATGAAAATATATACAAAATCTTAATGCATTGAATAGAAGTACAAATATATATATATCTACTCTTATAAAGGAGGAACAAAGTTAGGAATACCTACCTTTGAAGACAAACTTGTCAAGCCTCAATCTCTTCCTTAGACAAGGTGTTTTGCAAGAGGTTGTTATGGTATGTAAGGATGACAAGGATAAATCATCTACAAGATACACAACTTATCAATTCATCCAAAATACTTCTCCATAAGATAAGATCTGTATCTCTAAAGAAAGTATGAAACCCTAAGCTTGATCCTCAAGGAGAATGGTAGATAAGCAGATGCGTAATAACTCTTACTTCTTCTCTTCTCTAAATAATGTTGAAATGAACTTGTATATATAGGTGGATTTAATGCTAATCCTTTTTTAAAAATTAGTCAATAGGGTTAACCCAATCAACCTAGCATAATTTTGGATAAGCACTCACTAGGTCACAGGCTAGGTTAGCCAAGAGCTGACCTAGACCCTAACTTAATTTCACGCAAAATTGTACAGGGTCGACCTAGTATAGTAAACAGTCGAAATCAAGTTAAGGTTAGGAAAATGGGGAAAAAAGGTAAGAAATGGTTGAAGAGTGTGTAATAAATAATAACAAGCTTAGGGATAATATTTTTAGGAGATAAGTGTGCAAATAACAAGTGGAAAAAGAGACAACAATCTTATGAAGCACTAATGTCCTACCCACACCTTTCTTGGTGCACCCTTTAGGGGGTGCACTCAAAGAGATTAAGACTCAATGGGTTCCTATAAGATAAAGAGCATTAGTAATTGACAAAAGTTTGAAAATATTATGTGTATATAGTGTATGTGATCAAAAATGCATCATGTCTATAAATCAATCTTAGCTCAAAGAAGATAGAGCATACATACACTTCCGATTGGGAATACATTTGTTAAGTGGGGGCATGAAAAATATTGAGATCCACTAGACCTGATTATGGGATCACTTATCACAATACACCATGGTAGGAAGGGTTATAAAGCCTATAGTCTAACATAATCATGCAACAACCCTAAAAGAGTCCTAGGTTTAATGTTCACTCTATTCTAATAAACAAGAAAGTAAATATAATCTAGTGCACACCAAATCTTGTGGCACAAAGTAGGGGTTAGAAAAAAAAAACTAAACCAAATGTGCATAGAATACATATACTCATGTCAATGTATATGGAATCTTAATACATATAAGAGAAGCATAATTGCATTATCTATCTACTCTTACAAAGGAGAAATAAAGTTAGGAATACTTACCTTGAAGATGAACCTATCAAGCTTCAATCTCTCCTTTAACCAAGGTGCTTCGCAAGATATTGTTGTGGTATGTAAGGATAAAAAATACAAATCATCTCTAGGCTATGCAACCTATTTATGCATCCAAAACACTTCTCCACAACACAAGATTCATATCTCCAAATAAAGTATGGAACCCTAAGATTTATTCCTCAAGTAGAATGGTCAATAAGTAGATGTTCATTCTCACTTATTATTCTTTGATTATCTTCTTAAAAATGGTTAGAAATGAACTTATATATAAATGAATCTTACCCTAAATCCTTTTGAATATGTCAGCTATATAGGGTCAACCCAATCGACCCTGTATGTTTTCAGGAGATAATTAACTAGGTCCTAAGCTAGGTCGATCAAAGGGATAACAAAGTTCCTAATGAAAAATACCCCTAAATATTACATGGTCAACCCAGTCGACCCTGTATAGTAATCAAAGGCTAAAAATTGTACAAGGTTAACCCAGTCAACCTAGTATAGTCAACTAGCAAAAAGGGGTCAAGGTAAGAGCAAGGAGGATAAAACATGGCAAATGATTAGAATGGGTAAGATTGAGAAGATTAAGCTTAAGGTAAATTGTTTTTAGGAGATGAATGTGTAGATGGTAAGTGGTAAAAGGGACAAAAATCTTATGAATCACCAATGGTTTATCCACCCTTTTCTCAGTGCACCCCTTAAAGCGTGCACTCAAAGAGATTGAGACTTGATGGGTTACTTCAAGATAAAAAGTTTTAGTAATCAATAAAAGTTTGAAAATATTATGTGTATACATATACCCCACTTGAAGCTTATGACATGTCATGTAAGCGCAACATAGGATGGTGCTTCAGGAAATAGAACATGATAACATATAATGTTGATGTTGAGTAAAGTGTAGTAAGTAGAAAATAAGATAAATGAAAGGATATAATTGAAAAAAACATACCTTTACTCATCTCAGTTGTGTAGATAAATAAGTAGACTAAAATAAAAAGTGAAGGTATCCAATGTGAATAACACTAGGCGAACCTGTAGAAGTTAGTGCAAAACAAAGCCAAAAATTGAAATTTTTGGAATATTGACATATAATAGTGGAAAAGATTATCTATGTCATCATGAATCCAATGCATTTTATGATTTGAAAAATAGATGAATAGAAATAAGGATATAGGCAAAATAAGGAATCTACTAAAAAATAATTTAAAGAATTGAAATTTTGTAAAAGGTTTTTAAATAGGGGGAAAGAGAAGTCATTTTGTTATTTTGACTTGTGAAAGAGAGAAAAAGAGCTCTGGAGACCAAACAAGCTAGGATGGTGAGGAGATGACAAGCTCAATGAGGGGGAGCTCTAGGAGTAGCATCGTGTGTACTACAGGTATGCAACTATGAATCTTAAGCTAATTTTTGAGTAATTTAATGAATTAAGTGTATTTTTAGAAGAAAAAAAAATAGCATTTCTAGATGTCAAAATGAATCCAAATTAGATTCTATAGGTAGGAAACACTAATTAGGCAAATGGGTTTGAAGGACTTAGGAAGAAAATTGTAAAAAGAAAATTTTTTAAGAAAATGCAAGGGGTCAACAGTCAAAAACAATTGGATCTACCCAATCAACCCAGTAAGCTAAAAATAGGCAAAATCCACACTACCGACCTACTAGGTGTGTGTCGACCCTATACATTTTATAGACTACCAACCTAGTACAATTTTGCCAATGGATTCAAAAAGTCTAGAATAATAATATGGTACTAGGGAGGGGGAAATAAGAGGTTGACTTAGATTTTTAAGTCAATCAGGATAAAAATAGGGAAATTTTGGTCAAACTAGGTTGACCAAGGAACTAAAATTGTATGGAAATGCATGCAAAAGGCCAAAATAAGGCTAGAATGGCTTGAAATGACCAAGTAAGGGAAAAAAGGACTAAATAGGCTACAAATAGGTAAAAATGAATGAGATTAAAGTAATTTAGGCTTAAATATGAAGGATCTAATACATCTTTTGTTGTTTATTGGTTTCAAGGAAGACCCAAGTTTAGGAGATTGGTAGACATGTCTTGGCTACCAGATCTACTAAAATATTTGACCATATGAGATATATCTAGGCTAGTAGCTATAGGCCTACGAGAGATAGATGACATGTGTAGGATTCCCCTGTGTGTGGATCTATTAGTCATGTTCATTAGATGCTTGGAATAATTGACTAACACTTTCATATGAGAGGTGGATGGGGATGTGGTAGAGGTAGATATCACTCTGAAGGATGTGCATGTCATCCTAAAGCTACCGATA
This sequence comes from Torreya grandis, assembly GCA_037957365.1. Taxonomy (NCBI): domain Eukaryota; kingdom Viridiplantae; phylum Streptophyta; class Pinopsida; order Cupressales; family Taxaceae; genus Torreya; species Torreya grandis. Next base: position 117,302 of record JARHVA010004453.1, read on the forward strand.
GTAGGAGCATTGATGACTATAGGTAGACTAGATAACCTAAAGGAGAGGAGAGCCTTAGCTATATGAGCTATAGGCTTGAATACAATATTATTAACTAGGTGAGTTAGTATGTTTGATGTATATACATCATATATTTCAGATATCTAGAAGGCTATGATAGGACTTATGACACAGTAAGTGTTATGTCACAAGTTAGATGGTAAGGTACCATTATTCATGGTAGTCTTGAGTAGGATGATCCTAGAGGAGGGTATACTATATGATCTTGGCTTTATCATCTGGGTCCAACTCTTACATGATTTGTATGAGGTGTTGGTTAGAGGGTAGAAGTTGATAGGACTGATCATATTATTGATGACTTGGATATATGAGAGGTTTCCTATGTATCATTTAGATAATTTACCCCATGTGGTCGAGGATAGGTCACCTCAAGTGTGAATATAGAGAGAGGACCAAGTAGCATAAGTTGTGCCCCATGTGCTAGTGATATAGATGATGAGATGCATAGACATAATGTGGAATCCATATGGGCACATAGTGACTACATGACCAAGCTATTACATAGTTGTATCAGTTATAGTGAGAATAGAGGTGATTGGACACTATACTTGGTGGAGAGAGCCACATTTGATGGCATGGGTGCCAAGATAAATGGGCTTACCTCATCCATCAACACTAATATTGATGATTGAATAATTGGATTGACATGTTAAAGAGTCATAGGGGAGAAGGGGATTAGGGCCATTAGTGATGAGGTCGATGCTCAGACCACATTGTGAGTGGCCATGAACTGGGTGATCATGACAGGGAGCAAAGTAGGAGGAGAGGGGTATAGAGATAGTGGTACTAGAGATACCACCACCAACTCTATAATAAGATGAGCTATGAACACAAAGAACATAACATCAATGGAGGCAGTAGGAGTAGGAGAGAGTGGAGACTATCACCATCCCTAATGACCCAACAGGTGAGCTAGAGGAGAGCTAGAAGATAGACAGGCCACTCAGGCATAAGCTGAGGTTGACACAAGCTATGACAATCAAATTTAAGTTGAAGAGGTGACCTATAGATGAGGTGTTAGGAGGTTGTGTGGAGAAAAAGACTATGTTATGTGGTCATGTAGATGGCAAGACCATCGTGGTTGAGACATAGGTAGGTAGTAAATATGATTAGATTATTACTTAATTTTTTATTTTGAAATAGAGACTAGAGGTAGATAGATATTATGAGATATGATAATGATCTAATATCTATTTGGGTGTGATTTTATAGGCATAATTGAGGATGAGGAGGATATATGGGGGTCCCTTGTGAGGGGATCACTCCATGACATCTTGGATGAGACTCTACATCCATATATTCCATTAGAAGACCCCCAGTGTACCATCTGCCCTAGCTCAAACGAGCTGGTTTAGATTAGCTAGAGAGGCAATAAGATAGATATGATCATAGAAAGAGGATGTAACCACCAATAGAGATGGGTATAGGTGAGATATGGGCATAGTAGGCCTTGGTAGAGGAGAGAGCCTCATATCTATTTATAGTGACATAGATGACATAGGCACATATAATGACCCAGACCAAGTAGGTGTAGGCATAGGTGTAGGTAGCGCACCTGTAGGGATAGGTAGAGGGATTGAGATCTCAAATGGCCTCCTTATAGCATAATATTCATAGGATTTAGATCGAGGCCTCAGTAGGTAGTGTGGCTAGGCCATGAGATAGATAGGATGGATCCTAGCCATAGAGTTGGAGCATTGTATATAGTTGTATTATTGTATCAAAACTCAATAATGTATATATATGATGTATCATTTTGGCATATTGATGTTGATTATGTATTTTAGCATCATTATGGTTGTGGTTGTGGATGATTTGGATATATTTATTTCTATCACATGTATTTAGTTATTTTTGTATATGTTATAGGAAATATATGAGATGTGGTTTCTTTTTTAGCATTTATGTACAACACATGCATGGTTAAAAAGAAATACACAAAAAGACTTGGTAAAATATATTCAATCAAAACATATAATACACACTATTTCAAGTTAGGAAATGTGTGATAACAATAAAGTGACTAAGTATAAAGAACCAAGAGATGGTAAAACAAGATGGTAAAAAAGAATTTATATTTAAACCAAATTGAAAGATTTTTTCAGCAAATTAAAATAAGTAAAATCATACTATATCATGTTAGGAAGTATGAAAACAATGTAATAAAATGGAAGGTATGTAAAATGTCACACATGGTATAAAAAAATTAATTAAGTCAATCAATTATACTAAATCACGTTGGGAAATATAAGAGAAACAAAATTGGCAAAAGATTGGTCTTAAATTTATCACACTAATTCAAGCTGAAAAGTATGAAAAATTCAAGAAATGGTTGTATTCTTACATGCACTCAAAAAACAAGAATATAAAAAATGAAAAAGAAATCAAGTAAGCATAAAACACACTAAATCAAGCTGGGAAGCATGTCAATGATGTGTAACTTCATAATCAATCACATCTTATCTCATATTTGACACATGTAATTTTGTCTGTGACTTACACTATTGAAAACTTTTGTGAGGAATGTCAGGTCTTATATGTGGTCTTACACTGTAACTCATAAAGAGAACACCATTGGGGTGGAAAAATTGGGACAATCGAGTAATAAAGGATGTGGGTAATAGGAAGGAAAAAGGTGGTAATTTGTGAGGATGGCCAGGTCCTATCTATGGTCTTATAATGTAACTCATAAATGAAATCCCAAAAGGAGTGATCAGTAAACAAAATAACATTTCTTAAGAGTAAATATGGGGGATATAGGGAATGAAAAAGGGAGTGTAAAAAGTAAGACTTAGGCATATTATGAGAAGAACTTAGGAGACAAGAGTCATACTAAGGACATGAAAAGACATTAAGTGACTAGTGACCATCAATGTATAAAGGAAACCTATTTGTTATAGACACAAAGATTTATAGGTAGATAAATGTGCTACTAAGATCAAATCATGAATGTATATTGGTACAAGAAAAGTAAAATGGACCTACCTTCCCATGACGTGTTATCCATTCTTCAAGACTCCTTATAGAACCATTAGTCTATTACAAAGATTGGGTATTTGTGTGAGAAATTAGGTAGCATTAAAAGATTTTTTTATTCTCTTCTTCTAATCTACTTTCTTACCACACCCCAAAGGACCTTGGCTTTATCGTGAGGCCAACTATGGAGTTTGAGCTTTTACTATAAGAAGGAAATGTGCTTTGAATCACATCTTTTAGTGTGATTTGACTTTTAAGAATATTTTTGCTTTTTGTAAAATGATTTGGCTTTTAAATTTTTATAACCTTTGAAGATTTCTCCTCTATATGGATTTGGAATGACCAATCATGAGATATGTAGTGATACACATGAATGATATTTAGGCTAAATCTAAAACAATCTAAGTAGCCAAAGATAAAAATTGACTAGGACACTAAAGATTAATAATGAACTAGCATATGATCTCAAGTCTCAACCATGTATATGCTTAGTTTGCAAAAAAGGAAAAAGGGGAAAAAGGAGATCTCAATTGGACAGGTAAAATGAAAGTATAATGAGATGCATTGTTTGCTAACTGATCACATGGTGAAGGGAGACAAGAACCAAAGGGAATAAGGTTTATATAACCAAGTCATAATGACAACTATCTATGGAAAAATAGAGATAAGTAAGTAAACAATCATGAAGGCACAAGAAGAAATTTTTGAGAAAAACTCAAGAAGGAAAGAGAAGTCAATGATAAAGAAAGATAATCATATGCAAAGATAAATGACAATATAAACAAGATATAGTATAAAAGGTAAGATCACTATATAGGAAAAATATGAATTTGACAAACATCAAATGATATAATAGATAGATAAAAATAAAATTGGAGTATACACCCAATCAAAATGTAAATGTAAAGGTACCATGCATGTGCTAATAAGTACTAATAAATATACCCACACACATTATTATAACATTGGATAAATCTGTATGAATTTGGATATGAACTTTTACTAATGTCTCGTCAATCTTTAATGAAAATTGGGAAAATACTTCTCTTCTAATCTCCTCAACTGAAAAACTAGGAATACTCGATGGATCATGCTAATGAAAATCAAGTGATGTTTGGGAGAATGTGTGGGAGTGATATCTATGGGATATTTAGGAATCAATGGTGGAGAAGGATCCACATGTGAGGTAAGGTCCACAGGTGAAGCAATCATAGATAGAGGCATAGAAGGTGATGAAGGGACCACAAGAGGGGATGGAACCATTAAAGGTGGAGTCATGGGAGATGAAGGAAGATCCTTCTTATGGGAATGACCTATGGGAGGAATGAAATCAAGTTTGATAATAGTTATAATATGGTCCTTAAAGTGTGGTTTGTAAGATGTGTTAATGATCGGTGTGATAGGTGCCACATTGGTGCCACAAACAATATACCTCACCATACTTAGGTATATATTTAGGTAGAACCTTCAAGGGAGGCATGGATTTGTCTAAAAAAGGACATGAAGCATGAAAAGTATTAATATATTATCATAACTTATGAAAATGGGTAGAATAATGGTTATCTATCCCATGGAAGTAACAAATGTGTTTATGAGTGGTCTTATGAGAAGCACTCACAAAATGAGGTATAATAGGAGTGGAATAAGGTAGAGAGGACTCATCATCCTATTTGGTGGGAAACAGAGCCATCTTAGTCAAAGGAATCAAATCATCACCAAGGGAAGGTGGTGATAGAGGAGGAATGTAACTAGGCAAAACACAAGTAGGCTCAACAATAGTAGGAGCGAGAATAAACTCAACTATAGTGGGAATAAGAATGAGCTCAACTATAGTGGGATTAGGAATGGGCTCTAATAATGGCTCTATTGAGGGAGGAACAGGATCTACAGAAGGTCTAAGGAGGGTTGCGCTAATCTTAGGAGTAAACCAACTATAATGATCAGGGAACTTATCAAAACGGTAAGGCCCAATCATAGCATGATCTATGAGCATACTCCTATGAGGCTCCTCAAAAATTGGAGGTGTTGGCACCATCTCTACCCTATGATAAAGATGAAAAATACTAAAATTAAGAACTATAAATGAAAGAAGATGGCAAGATACATGAAAAGACTCAAGTAAAGAAGAATGATAACAGATAATCTAAGCATCATGGGCCTATACAAGACCACTTAAGAATAGATCATCTAAGGAATAACCATCATCATAATCAAAGGTATGAATATCAATGACATAATTAGGGATAACTTTGTCATACAAATAAGTGTGGTGAATAAAATGTCAAGTTTTGGTCAAGACTACGGGAATATCATTGCAATGAGGCCTACAAGAATGAGGTTACAAGGAAGTAGGAAGCTGCGAGATGAGGTGAGGTGAGAGATTGGAAGTTTTAATATTTAGGTTAATCTCATCAAGCTCATCATCATCAAATTATAAGAGGTTAGGAGGAATGTTCCCAATGAGATTGGGGTATCCATTGTAACATTGGGTTGAATTAACGAGAAAATTAAGATGTGACTCATGGAATGGAATGTTGGGTAAAGTTTTAAGAGTAAGAATATTGAAGACACCATGGTCTTATAATGACTTGAAATTCCAAGGGTTAGTGCCACCCTAAATCTTATAAATGGCTCCATTAAGAGGGAATTTAATGCATTGGCATGTGCAAGAAGCAACAGATCTCATACAGTGAGTCCACAACCTACCAAACAAGATGTTATAAGAAAGGGTAAAATTAAATGTCATCACCTTCACATGAATGGTGATAGGTGGGATAGTAATGGGAAGCCACACATAACCTAGAGGAGGCATTTTCCTTCTATCATATCCTTGGCAAGTGTTGCATGTAGACTTGAGATTGTATTATGAATATCTAAGGGTCTTATAATTTGAGAGAGGCAACACAAGTGCCAAAACCCTCATCAATCAATACATGTTTAACTTAGATATTGCCTATTTGAACACTAATGAATAAGGGAGGATCATTTTCATGAAGTAGAATCTCATCAAAAATCATAGAAGCTAAAGGAAGTTTTAAGGAAAGAGAAGTGTCCATAGTTTCATCAGCATTGATAGACATCTCTTCAGATTATTGTAATATACTATCCTTATATCCATATAATTCGACCTCCCATTTTGTTAGGGGAGGACGAAGGACATTCATCTCAAATAATAGTTGCATAAGATGGTTTTTATGACATGGAGAAGTCCTCATAAGCTCAAGGAACAGAATCTAGGATGGGAGATTAGTGAGTTTCATGATGGAATCCCACTCATCATAACCCATAAGAAGGTTATTAGTATAGGTGCATAATTATTAAGGAGGTCCTCAGAAGGAGGAGCCAAAGTACATTGAAATTTATGTTGGTAAGAAGAATAAGGTTTGGAACAAGGTTGTAAATTATGTTGTGATGGTGAAGTAGCTAGTTCAAGTTGATTTAGAGAATTGGTAGAAGAAGTGTTAGTAAAAATTTGAGTATCATTAGTATTATAAGATGATGGAAGAGTGGTATAAATATAAAAGGAAGTGTTATCTAAAGGAGAATCAGAAATTGAATCATCAAAATTAATAAGGTCATCTTGCTCCAACTCATTTAAATGAGTTGGAGAAGAATCCTAGATAACATGATATATTCTAAATGAAGGAGTGTAGATAGGTTGAGAATCTATAAAAGCAACCACCCTTCTCATATTAGTCATGTTAACCACATTATCTTTGGAATTGGGTTCAACATGACTTTCTACATTATTGGTGGAAGGGGTGGCTTTATCTTGATTGTCTTGAATAGGTTGATGATTAGGAAGAGGCCAAATGAGCATTAGCTTGGTTCAAGGCTTGAGTTTTATCATATGATTTATAATCTTTAAAATCAATTTCATAAGCTTGTTGATGCTTTCGAGTGATAGAATCATGATCAAAATTAGGACCAAAAAGAAGTCCATAACTAAATTATGAAGTTGTCTACATGACTCATGAGAATGACCCCAACTATTGTGAAACCAACAAAACATGTTAGGATCATACCAAGATTTAATAGGATGAGTAGGGTCAAGATCTCATGGAAGAGGCCTAGGTAGAAGCTTAAGCAGTTCAATTGAGGATAGAGGTTTATGAACGTTAATGTTGTTTGGTGAAGATAAGTAAGGATTGGTATATTATTGAGAAGGCGACATTAGTTTTGATGAAGGGGTAGGAATGGCAGCTTGAGCATTATTAATGGTGTCATAAGAATTTGTATCACCATCATTGGTAACATTGTGATTTTTTCTCTTAAGAAATGAGGACCCACAGAAAGTTGGGGTGGCTCAAATTGATGCATAAGGAAATTTTGTCATTTAGCTTTATCAATAGCCTCTTCCAAGGTATGTGGAGAGAGAGTGTGGACCCGATATTAAAGTTTAGCAAAAAGGGCATTGGTAAAGAGATGGAAAATATTACATTGGTCATGTTATGTTCACATTTGTTTGACAAAGTTTTCCACCTTTTAACAAAGGCTTGAGCAGTTTCATTTTCAAGTTATTTGCAATTTATGAAGTGGGCCAAAGTGTTTTTGGGAAGATCACTAGTCTGGAATTATTGAACTAAAGCATTCACTAAATCATCCAAACTAGTAATGGAATGAGTTCTAAGCTGGTTGTACCAATCCAAGGAATCACAAATGAGATTTTTGGCTAACATTTTGGTAGTAGCAAAGGTGTTAAATTTGACCCACTCCTTATAAAGATTTCCAAATGTTTTAAAATGAAGGGTGGGATCAATTGATCTATTATAATAAATTTTAGGTGTGATACCTCTTATATCAATGTTAGCAATTTGAGTAGTGAGAGGTTCATTTTGGAGATGTTTAATGGTTTTGTTGACCAAAGGAGGTTGAGGAATGAGATTTCCTTTAGAATATTGAAGAGGAGGAGGGGAAAAATTATATTTATGTTGGCCCTAAGACATTGGTTGAGGATGATATTGAAGATGAAGAAGGTGGTTTTGCATTCTCACCATTTAATTTGTGTTATGAGCTTGAAAGGCATTCATTTGATTGAGTGTTTATAACAATAGTTGATGGGTTTGATTATCATTATTAGAAGCATTCAAGTTGGTATTAGTGGCTTAGGTACCACTATTGGTATTGGTAAGAACTTGAGAGGTGCTATGAGAGTGTGAGGCACTAGTGGAAAATTTTGCTTGTGTATCAAAAGATGGACTAGTGAATGGTTGAAAAGAAGAAGCACTAGTAGCATTATTACCTTGGGTAGAAAATGATGCACTAGTGGAAGGATTAAGGATTGTGGGGCTTATGAGAGGCCCACTAGATGTAGAACCTACCATGTTAGTAGATATATTAGGCATGGAAGTGGAAGAAATAAGAGAAGAAGAGGTCATGGTATGAAAAGGGGTCAAAATCAAAGGAAAAGGCTGAGAATCAAAGAAAGTGGAACCTCCAAATATAGTTGATAATGTATGAGTAGGAAAATGAGGCTCTTCAACTTGACCACTAATCATAAGATTGGAAATGGTAGAAGGATCTTTTCCTCAATGATGAGTAAATTCAGAGATAAAGAAGAGCATTTCAAGGGTATACTCTAATGTGGGTTAGTCTTCTAATGAGAAAATAGGATTGTGTTGCAAAGAAGTATTAGGAGGGGTCCCATAGTTCATTGTGTGCGTGGAAATATAAACATTATTAGCATCCAAGAGAGGAGCCCTAATCTATCTATGGGAGACCTTATGAGGGTTGGTAAAATCCATCATGTCTACTCACTACAACTCACTATTGTCATCAAGTAGAAAGTCCATGATAAAGGGAAAGAAAGAGAGATGAGAAAGCAAGAAAATAGGGAATCACAAAAATAGTATAGGGTCAATTGGGTCAACCTAGCATAAAAATAGGGTCTATAAATAGTACAAGGTTGATTGGGTCAATCTAGTGTAGTGAACAGAGATTGGAAAAAGAGAAAATAGGGTCTGCAAACTATACAAGGTCAACTAGGTCAATCCAATATAGTGGATAGGGGTTGGAAAAAGGTGTAGGGTTGACTAAGTCAACCAAGTATAGTTGAGAGAGAAAATTAATAAAGTTATGATAGATTTGTGGATTGAAACAAGTTAACTTTTGCACACAATTTGAAAATAAATAGTTGAAAGGAAACAAATAGTCAATTAGATTAACATTGGCTAATCCAATTGAAGCACACAACACAAAACCTTGAACCAACACTGGCTAATGCAAGTTTTTACAATACAAAATACAATTGAGAAAAGATTAAGCAATCAACTAAGAAAGTAAATAGATAACTAATTGGTTAACTTGAATGTTTATTAGATTATTAAGATATGATTTTAAATGTGATGGGAATTTGGCCATAAGCAAGGAACTATAATGGAAATCTAAGGATGGTTTCATGTAGTTTGGGCTAAAATGGAATGTAGTGGCAATGATACAAGCTTGTTATTGAGGCTTACCCCCTCACTTCACATACCGCAGTGATAAGGATGTTGGGTACTTATCTACAATATACCATTAACCATGCTTTATACTTGACTAGAGTATCAAGTCAAGTTACCCCTTGGTGTGAAATCCAAGTAGGTTGGCCTTGGGTAGATAAATGTTAAAATACTTATTTAGATTTTGTGATTTAGTTGTGTGTGTATAAAATATAAAATAGTGAAACTAATTAATTAATTGAAAACCACCTAATAGAATATATGATTTATTCTTAGCATACAATCAACAAGAAAATAAAATGTGAACTAATTACTAGCATATAAGGTTAATTATAACTTTAAAACAAGGTACAATGTTGATATGGTTAATAGTGTATGCATAAAATATGTAATAGGGTTGACATGGTTGAACTTGTATTATGAAATCTAGCTCTAAATATGAATAGGGTCAACAGAGTCTATCTAGTTATTTAGATAGCACACATAACATAGAACTAAGTCAGTAGGGTCGATCTAATTGATTGTGCAAGGGTAGTTTTAAATATTGCAAACTATGAAAAGAAAGACTATAAATAAAGAGATAGAGAGATAGAAAGTAACCTTCATGGATCAAAGATGCAAATAATTAATACTACCATTCAATAACTTTGATATATGCTTGCAAATTTTGCTAATTGGGTCAACTAGGTTGATCAAACTTTACATAAACTTTTTGTTGAGTGCTTGAAATGTACAGGGTCGACTAGGTTGACCTAATATGATAAAACTGATGTCTAAAAAAATACAGGGTCAATTGGGTCAACCTAGTAGTCTGTACTAAGTATCTAAAAATCTAAAAACCTATATTGGGTCGACTGGGTTGATTTAGTATCCTGTACCTAAAAACCTACACAAAGAAGTTAGATACTAGGTTGACATAGTCAATTTAATATGGAAATTATATGATAAAAATAATGATGAAAGAATGAAAGAAATAAAATAAGGTAAATAAATATTGCAAGGGTTAGTTCACATTGGGTTCACCAAAATGTATGCAATCAAAAATGCATCATGTCTATAAATCAATCTTGGCTCAAAGAAGATAGAGCATGCATACACTTTTGATTCGAAATACATTTATTAAGTGGGGGCATAACCAATATGAGGATCTGATACACCTAATTAGGGAATCACTTGTCATAATAAACCATGCTAGGAGGGTTCTAAATCCTATAGTCTAACATAATCATGCCATAACCCTAAAATATTCATAGGCTTAATGTTCACTCTATTCTAATGAACAAGAAAGAAAATATAATCTAGTGCACACAAAATCTTATGGTACAAATTAGGGGTTAGAAATAAGAATAAACTAAACTAAACATGCACATAGAATTCATATACTCATGTCAATGTATATAGAAATCCTAATGCATGGAAGAGAAGCATAACTACACTATCTATCTAACTCTTCCAAAGGAGAAATAAAGTTATGAATACTTATTTTGAAGATGAACCCATGCCAAGCCTCAATCTCTCCCTTTGCCAAGGTGCTTTGCATAAGAGATTATTGTGGCATGTAAGGATAACAAAGACAAATCATCTCTGAGGATATACATCCTATCTATGCATCCAAAATATTTCTCCATAAGACAAGATCCATATCTCCAAAGAAAGTAAGGAACCCTAAGCTTTATTCCTTAAGTAGAATGGTCAAAAAGCATATGTTCATTCGCACTTATTCTTCTTCACTTCTCTTCTTAAAAATGGTTGGAAATGAACTTGCATATATAGGTGGATCTTTCCCTAAATCCCTCCAAATATGTCAGTTATATAGGGTCAACCTAGTCGACCCTATATGTTTTCAGGAGATAATTCACTAGGTCTTGAGCTAGGTCAGCCAAAGGGATAACAAAGCTCTTAATGATAAATACCCCTAAATAGTATAGGTTCAACCTAGTCAACCTTGTACAATAATCAGAGGTTGAAAATTATATAGGGTTGACCTAGTCAACTTAGTACAGTCAACTAGTGAAAGGTGGTCAAGGAAAGAACAAGGAGGATAAAGCATGGCAAATGACTAGAATGGGTAAGACTGAGAAGAATAAGCTTAGGGTAAATGTTCTTTAGGATATGAGTTTGTCGATGGAAAGTGGTAAAAGGGAAAACAATCTTACAAATCACCAATGGTCTGCCCACCCCTTTCTCGCTGCACCCCCTTAAGGCATGCACTCAGAGAGATTGAGACTAGATAGGTTTCTGAAAGATACAAAGTGTCAGTAATCAATAAAAGTTTGAAAATATTATGTGTATACATATAGATCCCACAAAGGTCATAGCTATCACATAAATCCTTCCAATAGTAAATCTCAAATAACTTTTTAATTTACAAGGTAAGATTCAAGTCATCCGTAGATTCATTTCATAGCTTGTAGACATATGTCATCCTTTCACATTTATTCTCAAAAATAACATTGTTTTTCATTGGAATGATGAATGCAAACAAGCATTTTCACATCTTAAATATTATCTAGTAAATCCACTAGTCCTGATGCCACCAACTCCAGGGAAACCTTTACTATATATTTCAGCAACATAATATGTGTTAGCACAACATGATGAACAAGGAACATAAAGAGCAATGTATTATCTGAGTAGAACCTCGGTATCCTATGAACTAAAGTATTATTCCATTGGGAAAATATTTATAGCCATCATTTTTGCTTCAAAAAAACTTTACCTTTACATGCTCAATAATCAAACTAAAATTATTGCCAAAGTTGATCCACTTAAGTATCTCCTTTCTAAATCATCTCTAATGAGGAGAATGGTTAAGTGGGTCATGCTTCTAAGTGAGTTTGATATAGAGTATGTCAATCAAAAATATATCAAAGGACAAGTACCTATAGATACCTTGGCAAAAGCACCTATACTAGATATTAAACCTTTAATCACATATTTTATAGATGAAACTATCATGTCCTTGAATGAATCATTAGAATGGCAATTATACATTAATGGGTATTTCACAAGTCATGGCTCAAGGGCAGGTATTTGGCTCATCACTCCACAAAATGATATCATCTTGAAAGCATTTAGGATAGATTTTTCCTTGTACCAACAATATAGCAGAATATGAATCTCTTGATTTTGGTCTCAAACTTGTAATTCAATAGAACATACAACATCTCTTGGTTTTTGGGGAATCACAACTAATCATCAAATAAGTAAATAATGAATACCAAGATAAATATGATAAGATAATTCATTATAAATGGATGGTGGATAGTCTTAAATAGTTATTTTAATCCATACAATTTGAGAAAGTTCCTCTAGTTAATAATAAGGTCATTGATGCCATGGCCACAATTGGTTCACTCCTTGACATGCATCCAGATGATAGTCACAACTAGTTGTTTGTGGAATAATTGATGTGTCCAGCATATGATACTCCCAAATCTAAAATGGTTTATGAGGTTGTTGGTCCTACTTCACCTTGGTACCAATATATATACACATACCTCCATGATAATTTAATCCATCCCAACCTATCCTAAAATTACAAGAAATTCTTCATCCAATGAACTTCTTGCTTTACCATCATTGGACATACATTATATAATAGGGGTTATTATGTAACTTTATTATTTAAACTTTGAAGAAGTAACCTTAGTAATTAATAAATATAACAACAATATTTGTGGTTCTCATACTAGTGGCATGGTCCTTACAAAGAAACTTCTACATGTCAGATATTACTAGACAATGATGGAAACCGATTCATGTCAATATGTCAAGAAATGTGTCTTGTGCCAAAAGCATGGTGACCTAATCCATAGTCCATCACAAGCCTTGCAACCCATTACCACTCTATGTCCCTTTTCCACATGGGGGTTAGACCTCATTGGAAATATCAATCCCATATCTTCTAATGGTCATAAGCATATAATCACTGCCACTGCGTACTTTACTAAGTGGGTTAAATATATTTTACTAATCTACGTAATTGAAAAACAAATTTCCAAGTTTATCCTAAACCATATAATTTGTCATTATAGTATTAATTTTACCATTATATCAGATAATGGTAAATCCTTTAAAAACAAATATGTTAAGTCATTGTCAAGAATACCATATCAATTACAAATAATCTGTGCGATACTATCCCTAAGATAATGGTCACATAGAGGCATCAAACAAAAATATCCTTAAAATCCTTTAAGCATGTTGTCACTAATACTATACATGATTGGCATTTGCATCTTTACCCTACTTTGTGGGCTTACTGTAATATCATTTGCACACACATAGGGGCAACCCCCTATCCCTTGTTTATTGCATTGAGTCCATCTTCCCTATTTAAATCGAGCTTCCATCATTATGAATATCTCTATAAAATATTATTGATGAATAATCATATTGAATCTCAAGGTACATGAGCTTTATCTCCTAGATGAGAAATGTCTTAATGCCCTTAACCATTTGCAATCCTATACAAATTGTCTTTGTCATAGCTATAAAAATAAAATATGAACTAGATAGTTTGATATCAGAGACCTTATTCTGAAATAAAACTAATGGAACATTAACATCGATCTTAAAAAGAAAGGAAAGTTTGAACCTAACTGGTTAGGTCCATACATCGTCATTATCAAATATGGATCTTGTGCTTACAAACTAGTAACAGAATAAGGAAAAGAGCTTGATAAACCTATGAACATCAAGCACCTCAAGTGCTTCCATACCTAGACTACTCTAGTGCTAATGTATATATGTATATAAAAAAATAAAATAAATAAATAAGATAAGATAATATAAAATAAAAAGAGATAAATAATGTATCCAAAAGTGAAAACCATTTTTATGACATTTTGGACAAGAACCATGGTGAAAACTAGTTTCTAGCACCATGTACAAACTATTATCTATATACATTGTAGTTACTTAGGGGCATACCCTAACATTAGTCATTTGTATATATCCCTATTCATTTGTGTAAATCCCATATTTGTAGTTGCCTATGACATTTTAGTTTAAGGTTTGATTTTCATGGTTAAGTAAATACACATGTGTTCATGTTTCGATAAAATCTTGTGGATAATCCTTAAATGAATCACTCATCCATCCAACATCAACACTTATCTATAATAAAACCATGTAATCCATCATCATTTTGAGAAGGTACACTTTATTTAATCATCATCATCTCACCTAATATCATAAATTTCCATCTATTCCTTCATTTTGGAGAACTACATTAGCCTAAGGTTCGCAAGAACTATGTAGGCAATGCTCATTTAAATGGTGTATCTAAGGTTAAATCGACTACCACCATCACTTAAAAATGTAGTAATATCCAAAAACACCACCAAAATTCTCAAAAATACAAAAAAACCACAAAATCCATCCAAAAACAAAAGTGTTGTTAGTCAACGTACCCATAATTATCTTTTACCTGATTTACCCATCAAACAGTTAACATTGTCAAAGATTTCATATCTCAAAGGGTTATAATCTATCCAAAGACATCCAAAAATCCATTTATTTATTTGTTTGACCATTTTACTTGCTTTCTCATTTATACAAATTGTGTGTTTTGCTTACTTACCGATATAGTTGGTTGTATACCTTAGTGTTTATTTTCTTTACTTGGTTTCATTGTTGCCAACATTTTTAATTTTGTTTTCTTTGTTGCTCTTTGTTGAGTCTAGATCACTATGAGCTTTACAAAAATTGTTATTATGATATTCCATACCATAAGTCACTAAAGTCTTGCACTTGTGACTCTATTAATCCCTATGCATCTAACACTATAGACATCATGGTTTTTCTATACCATTGGTGCATATTTTCTTGTGTAACATAAAAATAAATGTTGTTAAATTCATGTTGGAATTAATGTTGGACATCTTGTTGGAACTCCAAGCAAAGCCTATCAAAATAAATTATCCAAACCATCTCATTCTCATAAACACATTTTTATATCCATTTTTATATTCCATATTAAATGATAAAATTATTAACATTTGTCAACATATCAAATTCAAAAGATACAATCACATACAACATATATCCATCTACTATATCTATCAAAATAAAACATCCATAACATAAGTGGATCTATAACACAACTCACACGCTGCCATAAACCATGTATGTGTGTATGTGTCCATCGATGCATAAAATATGTCTCATGTACATCTAAAAAATGTAGAAACATTGGTACATATCAAATATGTCTCTATCATCTATCCTCTGAACTCTCACTATATCCCTCTCTAGGAAGTGATCTTATCTATTATGATTTACTTTGTGGAGGTCGCATGGTGTAGTGTGATGATTTTTCAATAGAAAAATTTGATGTTATGGTCCATGTTGTCTTCATCCCCAATATTTATTTCTTACTACTAGACTACTCTCTAAATGAATATTCCCTTTGTTCTAGTGGCACCATTCACTCATAAAAACTCTTGTAGTAATTTTCCTGCTCCATTTCCCTCACTACATATGATAGGACCTTTAGTTAGCTCGATGTAGTCAATATATCCTTACTCTTTGTAGTTCAATTTGAGTTACATCCTTCTATTGTTAATATCATTGCACCAGTAAAGCATCATCCTGTGTCTATGTCCCCACATCAAAATTCACCAAACCTTCCTCTCTATTCATAGCCTCTACCATCAACCTATCCACCTATGCATGTAATCTAGCTATCTTTGAAAATATTTGGCTCCCTCTCTCTGATCCATATCCCTACAACCTTAAAATCTCATTATCTCTTTCTCTAATCTCCTCATGAAGCCTCACAATCAAGGCCTCATCCTTCACTAATCATGTCGGTATTGAAGGCCCAACCTCATCATCTTCGCCTACATGGATCTCAGGTAAAATATGCATCACTATATCATTTTCATATCCCTCTTCATCACTAGTGATAATAATCATATGGGTATCTCCTCTAGATACTTCCTTCACCTTAGCCTCAGCAACTCATGCCTCCTCAATATACACATCCTCCCCCTCAACCTATCCTCCATCACCAAGGATAGATGCATGTACAAGTACCTATTGTTTCCATGTCCTCCACTATCACACTTTAAATGTTGCATAAAGTATTTATCACCATGTCTTAAGTCTCACATAATGGGATGTAAATCTAATAGGTCACATCTACTCCCATTATGTTGTATAAGCCTCGGCCACCCCTGCATCTACTACATATCTCCTAGGTTGGTATTGTATAGTTTGCATCTTCTTCCAACTATGCTTTGCTACCCTAGGGTCTATATTAGGTTTCCATTATGGTCTATGTATCATTATACATGTAAAAACATGTGGTCCTACTAGTACATCATGTTGTATCCCAAATTATCATAGAACCCTATCTAGCTTATATTGCTTAATGATATATCCATGTCTACCTATAATTTAACAAGGTATCAACATATAATCCATGTATTGCATCATGTGGCCAGTGGCTCTGCCTTCCTATAAAATCTCCATGTGATATCTATGGGAATAAACTTATTCAAATCCATCCTATAAAATGTCACATCACTCATATGTGTCCACTTCACTCGTATAATAATGTACCATCCATGGGTAAATGGCTCTCCAGTTTCTCATAGTCTCAGCTTCCCCACAGGCCTCTTCACCGTAATTTATTCCACAACCACACCTGTAGTAGTGTGGATATCCCTATGCATGTATCTCCCTTGTACACAATTGTATGTAAGTATTTTTATAAGTGTACCAACATATAATGTCCCCATGAAAACTATGTATCACTCTCCAGCATATCTATAGTAACATTTAGTAACCCCATAGGAAAAAATCTCCCACTCTTGTTTGGTATCAATACACCACAAACAAGAGCCTTCAATATCAATCTCAAACCACATTTGTCTCCTTTAAATCTATGCATATATCTAAATTTATCCCATAATCAATCATTAGAATGATGTCCTCTCCAAACACTCTAGATAATGATATTATCTGTGCAGTCTCCCTCGAATAAACCTTTACACCCCATATCAAGATGTGAAGTATCCTCCATACATCTTATTATATCACAATCATCTGCCCTGTCAATAACTAGAACGTGTTGGTCTCTCTACTAAGGCCATCAATAGTGCATTGTCTATATGGATCTCAGGCATCTCTACCACATACACCAGTCCCACTGCGTATAAAACACTTGCCTCATAATCCCCAAACCTTTGCATCAACTATAGCACCCCCAATTGCCTCTCACACATGGTAACAATAGGTCATCTCTCCTAAAAATATATGAAAATAAAAGTGTTCGTCTTTTCATATCATATATTCCTCCATATCAATCATTAATTACTTAATAGATGCATATTTTATGACACTTTTATCTTAATTTTCATCTTCTAACCTACCACCAACAAAATCACCAAAATGTTAACAAATTCACCGCACCCTTTAGATGAATTCACGAGTATAAAAAATTAGTTTTATAGTGAAATGAATTTTCCATGGGTTTTCATGAATTTTCCATTATTTTAAGTGAAACCACCATTCTGACAAAAATGTCAAAACCTCTCACAAACCCATCATTCCAGCTCACAAAACCATTAAAATCAACTTCAAAACTTTTGATTCCATAATGGTGTGTTTGTTTTTCCTAAATTTCCCTAGCATTAATGAGCCTTAAAACATAAAACCAAAATTAAAAAATAGTACTTTCTAAATCCCCTCTCCCCTTTAGCCTCTAATAAATCTAGACATGCTTGTTACAATGCATATCAGTTATTATCTACTCGATTTCTCTTTTGTAATCCAAAGCAAAATTAACACTAGGGGCTAATCCACAAATTAACCAAACAAATTTTCATTTCCCCCTCCCCATATATATTTTTCCCACCCCATGCATTTATTTTACCCCAATCATAAACATATTTTTTCATATTTTCCACTCAATCACCTCATTTTCATTTCTAATCATTCCATCAATTAATTGGATTACTTCAGCTTGTAAATCAATCTCATAAAATTTTATCACTTATCCTTAGAAAAAAATCTCCTTTTTTTGGCATATAGCTGACCAACGGGATTTATCATTCACACATCCACTCTTTTGCATATATATTTGCTTAGGGCACAATCCAAGTGTGTAGCTTAAAAAATGGGAAATCTTATTTTTGTAATCAGCTTCCTAGCACTTATTCACTTTGGGAAAATCATTTTACATATGCCTACAATCATTCAAGTGTTATATTTGTTAGAGGTATAATCACTGAGAGGGGGGGTGAATCAGTGATGCTAGATAATCCAAACTATAAGTCCAAATCTTTCAAGCCTTAAACCAAATTAACAGTAGCATTCATGAAGCATACATGTAATTTATAGAAATGAGCTAGAAAAATGAGAAATATCACACACATAACACAAGATCTACATAAGAAACCCTCTTGGGGAATAAAACCTGTGAACTAGGAATTTGACTCAAGAGAGGTTATTAGTATTGGGTTAGTCCAAAAATGCAAACAATTGATAAAAACACACTAATTAGCATACATATCTAGGCCTAGTTACTAGGGTAAGCTTAATAACAAAAACAAATGAAAACCACAACTAAAAAGTAAAGAAAAAAAAAAGAATCCATCACCTTCCTTGGATGCTCCAAATGCTTGTTGTAGTGGCTTGCTCGGTTTGTGCTCATAAAGTCTTCATCTAAAGAGGCTTGGTTATCTCCTCTTCTCCTTGGCACCTTGTGGCTTTGGCTTGGTTTGGTTTGGCTCAATATTTTGGCATCATAACTTTGGCATGTGAGAGCTCTTGGAATCAATTTGACATGGTAACTTTGCACAAATTAAGCTTAAAAATGATGTTCATGGCCTCTCTATTTATAGATTTTCAACAATGACCAAAATCAACCATGACCATACATCTCAAGATTGAGATGTGTGGTCATAGATTAATTGAATTGTGTAATTAAAATCCATAATTATCCTCATCATGACTTTGGAATGAGGGACATTAATGAGGCATGGGAGGTAATAAAGAGGCATGGGAGATCCATAATCTTGATATTTGTGGCATTTATGGCCTAGGGATGTCTTCCCAAGAAATGAGGTCACCTGATGATGCAGATATTCAATATTCATTTATAAAAACAAGTTTTCAACAAGTTTCCATGGAATTATTAATTAGACCTTGATTTGGATTAATTAAATCTTAAGCATTATTATTATTTTATGCATAAATTACTCAAATTGATTAGAATGACTTGTTATTGGTCCAAAATACCCATTACCTTAGCTTCCACTTTTTATAGTCTTCATAAATATCAACTTCTAGATCAGCCAAAATACTTGTCTTAACCCTTAAGACTTCTATCATGTTAATACATAGCTCAAATCCATTCTCACAAGTCAATCATAGCATCCATGGGTCACACATAAATAGCTACACCTTTTAATTAGGCCTTAATAGCCCTTAAGGTCTCATGGAGACCTAATACCCCTTTAACACTTCATTGAGCAAAATAAGAACACAAGATCACTTTCAAATACATGGGTCCACTCCATATGACCTCTAAGACATCTTCAAATGAATACATCCACCAAAACACTCTTCCACTAAAGCACAATATACTCAAATATTATTCTATACTATGAACAAACAAATCGTCAACTTCCAACTAAAATAAATGCATTTGTACAGACAGTCAAACCTTTAAACCAATTTTGTTGGATAGCCCTTGAAATCCTCTATAACGTTTCTTTTTACACACCATGAAATTCATCCTAGATCAAAAGATATTAGCAAAATATTGAGCATTAGTTTTTCCTTTGTTAATTTCAAATACTAATGGTCACTAGTAAATGCAAATATTGTAGACACATGTCTACATCTCATGCTCCCTAAAAGCTAGATCAAACATAATTCATTGATTTTCTTGGGAGTAACCTGTCTTTACCTTGTAATGTTCACCGTTGATCTAAGATCCTTTCTTTTGTGATCAAGCCACTTGGTAAACCCATGTGCCCTCTATATACCCTGCAGTCAGTTTCTAATTAACTTTTGTCACTTGGAATCTCTACGTGCTTTTTGAGCATCCTTTGAAATATTGACTTCACACACACTATTGATTTCTATTTATATGATCATATGCTCACTATTAGATCTTTGTCTGACAGATTAGATGCTCATCATTAGATATTTTGAATGATCACCGTTAGATCTCATTGACTAGTTGACCCCAGATTTCAACATAGTTAAACTTGATGATCTCTTGCACATCACAGTCTGCAAGATCAACTTTGAAGGTTTATAACTTGAGATAGAAAATGCTTCAAGATTCAAAATCTTTAGGATATCTTCTTGGAACTATAGACAACATATCATGAAAACTTTTGACCACTATTAACTTTCTGAGTACCTATACTAAATGCACAAACTTGTTGTTTCATTCATATTTGCATGACGTGCAGTGATGGTTTGGATTCTCTTAAGCTATAAGATGCATGTTTCTCTTTCCAAATGATCAGATGACACACCGAAACTTCACAAAGACATCTATAGATGCCTCACAACCTCTTATTTATCTTTACTGATCTACATATATGCCATATACTTTCCAAGCTATCAAACACAACTTTTGTGTCATTCATGCACAAGTACCTCATGCTCTCTTTGACATCAATGACAACCTAAGACATCAATGACCATGCTCAACAATATTGAGACTCGTAATTTTGTTAAATGGTGGTATTACCTACATTATTTATCTATTTCATCATATATCTTTCATTTCAAGTGTTCATTCTTATCCATTCTCCAGTACGAACACTTGAGGGGCATCATTTAGTCATTTAAACCCACTTGGGACATTATAAATTTACTCTCACTTGACTTTATCTTTATTCTTTGAAAAGGCATTACTTTTTCTAGTCACAACACCATTTCAAAGAGAGACAAATGTAGACACCTAAATTTTGTCAATTTAGTGTTGTAATTAACTTTGATTAAAATTGACACACTAACTCACTCACCATCTAAAATTTTAATTTCCCGTTAACATCATTTCACTCTATTTTTTGAATAATTGATTAATTTATATTAATTAATTAATCATACATAAATAATTATTTAAAACTAATTAAAATCTAGAATTTTCATCTCATCCAGACATCTTCCACACTTGTCTCAACCAAGTGTTGAGTCATCTATCCACTTCTTTAACTTCCTCAACCAATTATTGAGTCACCGTTTAACATTTCAACTACCATGGTGAGTCATTCAACTACCTTGACCCGTTCATGATAAGTCATTCAACTACTAACTTCCCCCTCTCTCACACACACATGGGAATTAGTCATCATCCATTGAGATGAGGATTTAAATCCAACCATTGATAATTATCATTATCAAAAAAAATTAGATTATTCTTAACCATTCATCTTCCTATCCACAAGCCTATAAATGTAAGTGTCATCTTCCATTTTCAACATCCACCTTCAAACTATCGAATTGCTATCAAATTTATCCTATGCATCCATTGAAAATTCAAGCTCATGTGTCCATATGCTACCCAAATTACCTTTGTTTAGATAATTATTTGAGCACCCACATCTAATGAAATAAGATAAAATCATATGTTCATGTTGATTCTTAATTTTTCAACTAATCACCAGAGTCGTGGGAAGTTTTAAAGATGTGGGACTTGACCTTCGAAACAACCTTCAGATTTTAAAGAAGTTGGCTCTTCTCTTAGGTTTTGGTGTAAAGGGAGAGAAAACAATGCATAAAAATATTATTTAAACTACTAAAGCAATACGCCAAGATTGGATTCCTTTATTGAATAGCACAGTGAAGAGTACTAACAGAGTTTACCGAAAGATTAAAGAGCATAAAGCATGATCAATAATTTCAGTAAAGACTATAGACTAACAAAAGGCTCATAATATAAACATAACTTGGATCATCGTCTGTCTCTAATAGCATAGTATTAGTTTCAACAGTTTTCTTTGAAAAGATTAAAGAGTATGCAACATGGTTAATAATCTCAGTAATTATGTGAAACTGATAAAAATAGCAAAAAATGATAAGCAATACTGAAAATGAACTATTATTGCATAGAACATCACTCTCTCTCTTTATATATGAACAAAGTATATAAGGCAAAATGCACATAAAACAATATCTATACTCTTAATAAAGGCAACTGCTAAGGCAGTCCAATGCTTTCAAAAACTAGCTCCTCCTCTGTATATGATCTAGATCCATTCCCTTGTTTTTCCATTTTACAGCTACTTATATCCCAAGAAAATATCTACTATTAATCTCTACCACTTGTTTGGGGTTTAATCGCTTGTCCTTAATTTTTACATCTAAGAAACTGCATGTCGTTAGAGTCGAACCACTTGGGGCTTTTTGTGTTAATTTTGCTAATTGTCCCTCTCATTTTGTTTCAATTGTTGATCCTCATTTGTCTTTAACATGTAGTTCCCCCAAACATGGACACGTGGAAGCTTTTGTGTCCTTTTAGAGTCGTTAAGACTCTTACCCACTCTTTACTTAGATTTTAGTTTTAACGGCTCTTAGAGGTTTTACACCGTTGAATCCATGGATCCCAACCGAGTCATTGATCATTTTTATGCTACTCGCAAGCTAAATGTAGAATCCTTTCGCAAGTTGGGAGGTCTTTGATATTTTATTTGGCTCTTAAGGAGCACAGTGGCGACATGTGGATACCCTCCATGTGCTTCATACTCCCTACTACCTCTTGACTCAAAATAAAACATTGTTTATCCATGTGTTAGTCCCGTGCTCAACGGAGGCTTGTAAAAATTATTTTTTATTTAAAGGAGCACCGAGGTGACAAGTGGCATTAATCTATGTTCATTTGAATCTCAAAACTTTTTTCTAAGCTTTATCAAAAAGGGGACTCCATGAAGCCTAGTGCTTACTATTTGACTCACTGTTGAGACCTTTACTTTTATAAAAAGGGACCGTCGTTGCACCACATGTCCTTCGAGCGCAAGCTGAAGGATCTTTTTCATTCCTTTGAGCTATAAATATCATCAAAGTGACATGTGAATACCCTCCATGCTCAGCTCTATACTTAGGTTATTCTAGCCCTGATACTTAGAACATTGTTATAGAACTTATCAAAAAGAAAACAAGAGTCCCGAGTAAAAACAAAACTTTGTAGAAAATAATTCTACAGTTCATAATAGAGAAGGTGATGAGTGTATATTACATGTTTTGTATCTTATTGTTTAGCTTTCTTTTGTTGTTGTTCAATCTGAGGTTTTAGTTTTATATTTAGAATAAGAATTTTGCGTGTCTTTCTCCTAGTTTTATTATATTCTAAATTTTTAGATATCATAGGCTCCAAGTCATCTACTCTGTCGCTTACTCTCATCCCTTTTCCATTTATCATAATCATGTTTTCATTCTTAATTCTATTGTTACTTTGGGATTTTCACTATGGTAACTAGGTACATGGGATAAGACATTTATTGATCTTGTAACCTTGTTGTTTTGTAGCCAGCTAAATGCATGCCTAGTTGGTAGCCTTATGTTAGTGAATTTAGTGTTTGGTACGTCATGTTTTGCTTAGTGTTTGACGTGGTTCTTCTAGAAATATTAGAGCCAACATGGATATTGTGATGTGACCGATTCCCAGGGTCAATAATGTGCATATATAAATATTGTATAGATCAAAGAGCGTGGATAGAAACATAGGTAAGTATTTTAGGAAAAACTAAGAAACAAGATGAGGGTTATTTCTAGACCTCATCATACCCCCAACTTAATAATTTACATGTCCTTGTGTAAAATATATTTATTCAAATTTTTGTCAAAATGGGAAATGAAATGTGCACAAATACTTTTTAAATCACAAGGTGGCATCTCCAATAGTATATTTATGAAGGTGTCCTTTAGTTTTCTCAATTTTCTTTTGTGTCTTTATTTCCTCTTGTTCATCAATTTGTCTTGATGTTTTTAGCGTCAAAATCGTAACCAAAACAAGGTTCTCTGCATTACAATGAAGTGGTGATGTATTTCCATCACAATAAATGTATGCTTCATTATAATTAGTCACTCATTATTTTTATCCCTAGGTACTATGCTCTAAAATGTAGTTGTACAAATTACTCTGCCTTAGTGGAATACATCAACATATTTTTCATTCGTAATTCACATCAAGATCTCAATAACATAAAATATTATCATTCCACTCATTATCAAATATGAATACATACCCATAACAATGATATTATATCTTAATTCGGCACAACAAACAATTGTAGGTGTCTTATCATGACATGTGGTAGCACCATTAACCATCTACAGTAAACAACACACTACATCCATTGTTACAAGTAAGTTATAATAGTGGTTGCAAGTGTGCATGGAGTGGATACAGGTATCGAAAGAAAAATTGCAATTATGAAACCGCTTGTAAAAGTATGAATTTTCAGTATACCCCCAACTTATTATTTGAAGTCCAAATTGATCCAAAAGAGATAAATACACTTTATATCCTTAGTTCCCCCCAACTTAAGGTAGAAACTTGTCCTCAAGTGAACATGGTTTTTTTTTTTTTTAATGTGGTTAAGAAATGGGCATACACATGTGAGAGTTGATGTAAAAAGTGGGGGATAGGACAATAAAAACATCATGAGTGTTTTGGGAGGATGTGACAAGAACTGGAATGACTAGGCCTGAGGTTGACTTAAGACTGGTTAAGAATTATAGTGGGTAGTGGGAAATAGCACATAAAATACAAACACTATACATACCTATTGAAAATGGAAAAAAAACAATTATCATAAATAAATAGTATAATTACCTGACTTGGTATTGGTTTATCAAAAAAATTAATGATGTTGCAAAAGATTTTGATAGCTAGTTAGTTGGAGTAGAAGCATGTAGTCCCGTAGGAAAGGGAACCAAGTGATGAATTCAGCAACCCAACGTTCTAAGTGATGAGTGAAAATTTAGAATAGATGAAAGCTGAATAGAAGACAATCAAAGGTTTTGAGATCAATAACATGTGAAATTTGAGATTACATTTATGATTCATGGGGGAATGTTCTATTGAATGGACTAGAAGTGAACATCCTCATTGTGTAGAAACTAGTTCTTGATAATGACCAATGACAATATACTTTTTGAATAGCTTAGAATATGACAAAAAATAATACTAACCATGTAAATATGAACATGTCAAGGTGGAAATAACTAGTAGCAAGCTATTAGTAGTAGTTATAGAACCAAAATAATAATAATGACTGTAAAATAAAATCAAGGTAGTAGTGGCTACAAGGGAAACTTAAAGACATTTAGTTACTATGTCGAGTTAGTGAAAGACCATAGACACATAAGGAGAGATGAATCTGCAACTGTAGGATGGATGGGACCAATATGTAATAGGGTAGGTGAAAATCTAAAACATGAAAAAGGAAGAACATGGATCCCACAACCCGTGAGAATAGGTATTTTTATCATTTGCAGTGTCAGTTGTGTCTCTTCAAATGTTGCAAGTGCGTGTAGAAATGGCAATCTAATCCTATAGCCTTTGGAAGAATAGAGGAAAATTTAAATAGAGGCATGTTGCTATAGACATGAGTGTTGCAACAAGTTAATAAAAACTACAAATGAAGATAATGTCAGATTACTTTGTTGGCTCTTTTTATTTAATTTTCTTATGATCACCCTTAATTAGCTAGTAATCTAGTTTTCTAATCAAGGATTTTTACCCAATATTTGGTCAGCCAAAAAGTTGGGTTTTTAACAAACACTATCAACAATGCCTAAGGGTTTTCATGGCTAATTTTATTTATTTATTTAACTTTTTATTTTTTTAATAAATGATGACATGATGAAGGGTTATAAATAGGTTGTACCATAACCTTTGCAGGTTCCAAATATATCTCAGACTTGAGTATATACATGAATTTATCCTTATGTTAAGCTTTATGGCCAACATGGATTCAACCTTGAGTCATCTTTACAATAGTTTATCTTGGTGATGTGTTTACGTGAAAGTAAAAATTAATGTCTAGTCTTCCAATAGAAATATATGTTTTGAATGAACCCATCATGCCACAGGGTCCTCAATTGTTATGTGACCTCTAGGTGATAGGAAGCTACTGGACATAATTTATCAAAGTATGTGGATTTTTTCAAAGGTTGAGAAGATTTTTCCTACAACCAAGTTATTAGCAAGCCTAGGAGTTTACATAGAAAGCAAAATGAGATATTCATCACCCGTTTGTAGATTGTGTTCTTTATATGTTAGTTTTAAAATAAAATCAATAATGAAATTATCTATTTCAAGATTATTGAGAATGGTAATATTGAATTCCTAAGGTATTAAAAATGATATATTAGTGAAACCATTAAGATGTAGTTTGTGCATTAAATATCGGATGTTTGGATGATCAATATGTACAAGAACATGGAATTTATTAATGAAAAAAATTGATTAATAGCATTTATAACCACAAGGCATTCATTCATGGTTACCATATAGTTGAGTGTTGTGCCAAAAATATATTTTTTGATGTAGTGGGTGGCATGCTTCAATTGGCCATTCATTTGTCCAAGGAATACTCTTGGTCCTCTATCAAATGGATAAGTAAAGATATGGAAAGAAATAGAGCAATATGATACTCAGATAACATCTATTGACATGAGAGTATATTGCAAAAGCTGAAAATATTCTTGAAATGCATTATGCAAAATATAATTAGCACCATGAAATAATAAAACAATTATTAGTGTTGCAATTGTGATAAAAGATATCGTTGATACAAGCATGGTCAAGGAAAATCCTAAGATTTTTTTGTTGTTGATGTTTGAAATAAAATTTCAATTGTATCTACCTTAGGGTGGTTTATCTGAAGTATGTTGGGTAATGTTAATTTCAGCTTTCATAGAGGCTCCAATTAGCTATTAATGTTGAGGGATCAACTAGGAAGGCTTCTAACATTATTGGTTAATGTAGGAATGGACTACATTTTTTATAAAAGACTTCAAATACATCATTTGTATGGTAGGTTGGTGGAAAGTAATAGTATCCCCAATAGAATATGAATATCCCTCTATTGGGAAAGTAGTATGTTGGATAAAATCATTAATGGATTGATTTGGTGTGTGTATGTTATGTAGATAATTAAGGATGAATGTGTCTATCTTTATTACTCATAGTGTTAGCCTTTGGTCAATGGTATGAATTTATTAAATATAATATTGGTCATTCCTCGTTATTTATAGCCATAGGGACAACTTTTCTCCCTGTGAGGGATGGGTTGGTGGGTACAACAGCAAATTTTGAGTGGTTTTTTAATCTTGAAATGACCTTGTTATCTAATCTATAGCACATGTAGGCATTGGTTGTGTCAAACCATGGTCTTCCGAAGATAAGTGAGTGTTGCACCAAGTGGGTTTTGAGCTGTAGCATCATGCAAACCATAGGTTATTCCTATAAATCCATTACTTTGATCAATTCTTCAATATTCCCCTCAAGTTTTATATTTGAATTTATGCCATTTGGAAGATAGAAGGGGAGTGATGAAGGCCTTGGAGCTTTTTTTATTCCATTGTTTCATTGGTTATCCCTGCTTCTAAATATATATAAGGATGTTCTTGATAAGAAAATCAACTATATTTGTATCCTAAAGAGGGATGAGTGGTTTAGAGTGCTTGAGATAAATAATATTTTTGAGCCTAATATCAACAAGTATTCAAATTACTTGGACTATTTGAAAATATTTTGTCTTATGTATAGGCATATGCAAGCATAACTAGTGGATTGCCTTTGTTTAGGTGGATAAGTTTTTGACAACTTTAAATAATGGAATATGGACACAGACATTATTTAGCTTATTTACAAATTCATTTTTTTATTAAGGCTTTTTCCTTACATGATTCAAGCATTTATTAAAAAGTAAATTTATAAAAATGGCATAGCCTTACTTGTGAATGGATGTGGTTCAAGGATTGGCTTATTTATTGGTAATGAAATGTTTATTGGGGCCTCATAAACCTCCTCAGATGGATTCTATTATTATGAGTGATATGGGTGGTCATACTAAGATCTGTGAGTGTGGATGGAACTCTATTGATTTTCACAAGTGGGAATGTCATCAATTCATTACTGGAAACCAATAAAATTAGCTTATTACTAAGGTGATGTGTGGGTAGAGCATTAATTGTTAGGTATTGCAGGGGGAGGCTAGGTTGGGTTGTTTCAAAAATTCCACAACGTGTTTTGATTGTGGGTGTTAGTTAAATACACTTTATTATCGTTTTTAATGCCAAGCTGGTCGCTATCATGGCTAGCCTTGATACCACAACCATTGGATATGTGGTTGTTGGTAATGGTTTGACCAATGTTGAGATAGTAGTGGTATGTAATTTAAAGCATGAAATGTATAATAATTATGGGTAGCATAATTATAAAAATAAGAATTGAATAACAAAGGGCCAATATGTAACTTGAATTTTGTTGTTTTGGTGTCCAAGGTTCTCTTGAGTTGCAAAGAAAACTTGTTTGCTTCCATCTCCATTTCCTTGAGTCTGATTTGCAGCTAATGAATCCTTGTGTATGTTGTCATCATTTTATCAATCATCTGGGCATCCACACTATCTAATATTTATATCAATCAAGGCAATAAATAATAAACACTTCCTCAAATACTTGCCTTTGAGAAACCCCCTCTCTCTAAGAGTTGTAAAATCTCATCTTGCCTTCTATCATACAAAAGGCACCATTCATTTCTCAAGTCTTGCACTATGATTTCACACTCAACTCTCGAAAGAACATTTGTAGGCGGTTTTGGCACTATTGATTAAAGAATAAGATCACCTAGACTACAAAGTCCTAAGTATAAGGTTGTCAGGATCCTACTCCACCAATAAGAGTATATATGATTACCTCTTGTATTAGCAACTAAACACGGAATTTAATCAGAATGATAAGTAACTAGAAATATGAAACAACACAAGATATGAGAGACAATACACAATTGTATTAATAATCACTCAGAAGAAAATACAAAAAAGAAGATGCCACTTCTTCTCCACACCTTTCAGAAGCTTCCCACACCTCAAGTGTTCACCAGTAATTCTCCTCCAACACTTTACTCTCTCATCACGGTCACAACAACCAACTCCAATACAGAGTTGTTCACCTCCACTAGTCAGTAACAACGCTGCCAGTACACCAAGTACACAACCATACTTCAAGTAGATCTCCCTTTCCTTGCTGCCACCTGCAAATCAACAGACCTTACTTACCCTATAGATATCTCTACACCCTGAAGAACCCTTGTCCTTGCCTCACCAAGTCCTTATGATTCTTCAACTAGTACCCCGGTGGATCTTCTACCAGAACATGCACACCTGCAACTCTACAAGATCATACACACTCAGCACCCCTTTGGAACTAGGAGGAACACACCATGCTCTCTTCTCTCTGAAGGGGCTAATTTATGCTCTCTTACTCTCTAGTACACTTTTACAATACAGCCCATGAGTCTATTATATAGATCTCATGCATACAATAATTAGACCCTAATTACAATAATTAGATCCGCAACTTCTAGTCTAAAATTGACTCTTAACATGCAAACACTCGGTTCGTTAACTAACTGTCCGTGAAACTGGCAGTTATGAACCGCACAAGCGATTGACGTCAGTCCCTGACCAACGTCGATTGCTCTTCCTATCTAATCTTGCAGAAGTCGGTTGGCCTGACTGACGCCGGTGTCTGTGACACTTCAGCAACTCCTCCTGTTCGCAACTTGGTGAAGCTTTTAACTCCACAACCTAACAATCTCCCACTTGGAGATAAATAGTTGCACTTGTACCTATACATGTACCTTCATCTAATTCATTTTCTGGCTTGTATCCCTCTTCAAGATCAATCTTGAAGACCAACTACCACACAACCTATGATGCTACACCTGTCATCCAAGTAACCTGCCACATCCGAACCTACAAACCTATGTAGTGAAGACCTTGACCCTGCATAACATGAATCCTTGTTGCTGATCCCTCACGGAATACTTGAGAATCCACCTTCCTCGAATTGGCTCCAAACTCTCTGACAACTCCCACTGCTTGGGAAAACTCAGGTCTACACTACACCTTATGTGATTTTGAACACTGTTCTAAGCTCAGCTTGAACTGTCCAACCCTTGGTGTGCTTACCGATTCTGCATCCTACGTATTGAACCCCGCCAACACCTTCTTCACATCAGCTCCCACTAGAGACAATCAACATGTCTCTTATGTCGAAGAATTTTACTGCTCCAAATTCTTCATGACATGCCTCTGAATTAACTTTACCTTTAGCTCAAAAAACTCCCTGCATGTGTAACCCTGCAACAAGCAACCACACCACATACAATAACAAGATAATGTCGTGACTCATCATCCACCTAGTAAAGACAAACACAATGGTTACACTGACATTGACTGAAGCCCTGCTTTGTCATCCACCTGTCAAAACCTGTACCACTGTCCTGCAACTTCTTCAAGACCATATACCTTGGCCTTCCGTCTCACGTATCCATCCACTCTCTTCTTTAACTTGGAAATCCATTCCTCTCTCAGTGCTTTCTTCCCGCTGACAACTCCACCAACAAACTCCTGTTTGGTTCTTCTTCAAGGAATCACATTCCTCATCCATGCCAAGCTCCCACTGTTTCTGGATTCTACCTGCATTGCCTCTTCAAATCTTCCTGGTTCTCGACCATCAGTAAGCAACTAATAAGAAGGTAAACAATGAATATGAGGTCCACTTACCCTTTCAGTCCTCTATATGGGCATTTGAGACTCCTTGACAACTTGTTGTCTGCCCAACATCTGTTCCAATGATCGATCTCAATCATCTCCCAATTTGCACCCGACCGACGTTGGTTCCCTGCGATTGACCCTATCTGTCGACGTCGATTTCCTGACCGATGCCGGTGTACCTATTACCGACGTCGGTCCCTGTATGATCGACATTGGTTCTTGCTGCCCGACATCACCGACTCTGCTGATCTACACATGATCGACGTCGGTGCATGTTTGTTCGACGTCGATTCACCCTGACCAATGTCGGTACTTGTGTTCACCTGTGAGTGATGACTTTTTACCTGCGAGCTCCTTTTGGGTCAAAACCTTGTTCAAATTAACACAGCCCTGCTCAGAATAATTCAGTCTCCACAACTGATCTCTGTCTGTCATCTCCTCCATGAACACCAAGGCTTTTCAGTTCTTAAGTTTGTCAAAGATATTTGTCTTCCGCTTAAGAACATGCATTCCCTTCTTACGTATGTAACCAAGCCTACAAAGCCACATCTCTGCAACAGAAAGTGAATCAGTAATATATGTAGATAGATAAAGGTTACCTACTTTCTTACCACCATCTAATTCAAGTGTATCCGTTGTGAGAGTTACTGTGCATCTCTCATCACCCAACTTTCTTGAAGAAATTAGACTCATCTATAAGACTGAAACTTGCATGACCTTCTTCAACCCCTATGTGTTACCTGTCTGCAATTTCAGCTTCACTTCCCCTTCGTCAATAATCTAACAAGGCTCACCAACCCCTAAATAAATCTCTCCAAAGTCTCCAAAGACATACCCATGAAAAGATGCTCTATTTCGGGCTGCATAGAAAGAGGCAACAGAATCTGTAAACCAAGATTCTACTTTATTCAGAGCACCCTATGCAACAACACCTGCAACATTTGCTTCTACACACTGATCTTCTACCGACCAACAATTTTTCTTTACCTGCTCTTTCTTTCCATCAATCAGACCATTCGTGCTATTCAGTTTCTCCATTTATAGCTTACTTTCTTCTGCCATTGCTATACTCTCACTCAATCTGAAACCCCTGAGAGTGACCTGTAATCAAACAAACACTAACCAGATCTGAAACCACATGTTAGTCAACCCAACCAAAAGCTCTGATACCAACTGTCAGGATCCTACTCTACCAATAAAAG
Organism: Torreya grandis; assembly: GCA_037957365.1. Lineage (NCBI taxonomy): Eukaryota > Viridiplantae > Streptophyta > Pinopsida > Cupressales > Taxaceae > Torreya > Torreya grandis. The sequence continues at coordinate 149,748 of JARHVA010004453.1, forward strand.
TATATATGATTACCTCTTATATTAGCAATTAAACACGAAATTTAACTAGAGTGATAAGTAACTAGAAATATGAAACAACACAGGATATAAGAGACAATACACAATTGTATTAATAATCACTCAGAAGAAAATACAATAAAGAAGATGCCACTTCTTCTCCACACCTTTCAGAAGCTTCCCACACCTCAAGTGTTCACCAGTAATTCTCCTCCAACACTTTACTCTCTCATCACGGTCACAACAACCAACTCCAATACAGAGATGTTGTTCACCTCCACCAGTCAGTAACAACGCTGCCAGTACACCAAGTACACAACCGTACTCTAAGTAGATCTCCCTTTCCTTGCTGCCACCTACAAATCAACAGACCTTACTTACCCTGTAGATATCTCTACACCCTGAAGAACCCTTGTCCTTGCCTCACCAAGTCCTTATGATTCTTCAACCAGTACCCTGGTGGATCTTCTACCAGAACTTGCACACCTGCAACTCTTCAAGATCATACACACTCAGCACCCCTTTGGAACTAGGAGAAACACACCATGCTCTCTTCTCTCTGAAGGAGCTAATTTATGCTCTCTTACTCTCTAACACACTTTTACAATACAGCCCATGAGTCTATTATATAGATCTCATGCATACAATAATTAGACCCTAATTACAATAATTAGATCCGCAACTTCTAGTCTAAAATTGGCTCCTAACATACAAACACTCGGTTTGTTAACTAACTGTCCGTGAAACTGGCAGTTCTGAACCGCACAAGCGATCGACGTCGGTCCCTGTCTGCCTGGAGATGATCGATGCCGGCCGATCCCTGATTGACGTCGATTGCTCTTCCTGTCTAATCCTGCTTACGTCGGTTGGCCTGACTGACGCTAGTGTCTGTGACACTTCAGCAACTCCTCCTGTTCGCAACCTAGTGAAGCTTTTAACTCCACAACCTAACAAAGGTGGGGTCAAGGAGTGGATCCACCAAAGCCAAGCATGTTTTCCTTATTTTGTAGCTTTCAAATTCTTCATTGTAGAAGAAATTGTATCCATATTTTATTACTTTTAAACAATCCTCAAAATACTATTTCTAATCATTTGTTATGATTTCACTCCCTGTAACACTTGTGAGATATTTATTTATCAAATCCATTGTTATAGGTTGCTTATTCTCAAAAAAAGGTACAGTAATTGCTACATGTGGATCTTTACCAACAGGTGTAGAGTTCTTTGTAGGAGTAGGTGCAATACCAATTTATATGGGTTGTCTTGTTTAGCAACAAATGTAAAGATTTTTGAAATCTCATGCATAGAGGTTGATATAGAATTAATTTTTATAGGCAGTCTTCCTTTGTTAACACGTGAAGGCATTTTTAGCAACAATAGTGTAGACAACCTTCCCTCATCAATAGGTTTGTGGGTTTCTACATGATAAGTTACTACAGGTGCCTTTTCCTTATTAATAAGTATAGGTATTTCTATAGGATAAATTAATACCTGCACCCTTTCCTTGTTATCAAGTATATAACTTTCTACAAGCACAAGTGCAGGAGTTTCCCCATCAATGTGTCCTACCTCCATCTCTGTTGTGCTAAATAGGGATTTTTCCACGTTATTATTCTCATGTGGCCCTTTAATCATATTCTTGAAGGCTATTATTTCTTGGAAAAAAGTAACAACTAACCTTGCACCAATACCTACAACTAGATCTCCCTCAAGGATTTGCTCAACTATTGCTTCACCTACATATGTTAGTTTACTTTGCAAGGGAGGCAGGGGGGATTCTAATTTTTTCCTAATCTATGTTATATCATGTAGAGATAAAACATACAGTATGAACTTTTCAAGTTTATCCTTACAATAAAATCCTAACTCAACTTTTCAAGAGTTTTAGAATTTTGACTACCCCAGCAACAATGCCAAAAATAAAAGGGACATACAACCTATTGTTACCTCCAAGTTCTAGGATTTCTCTTTTAACCTTGAGTATGAACTCAACTAGGCAATCTTATAACATATAGATTTTAGAATCATTCATTTAATTTGCAACCTAGGAACATATAAATTTGTAGAGGGTTTGCATTGTATATGCAACACTAAATTTATTGATCAGTTACGTGAACTAATTATTAATCTAGTTATGTATGTGGAATTGAAACTAAATTAACCCACACTTACATTAAAATTAAATTGGTGGAAAGTAAATCATACTTACAAAAAGGAAACTAAATGACAAGAAAGTAAATTGCAGGAAAATAAATAATAGGAACTGAAATCCTAGTCTAGATTGGAAGCTTCCCATATGACGGAATTGAAATTATACAAATGGAATCGGAAGGTGCACACAACAAAAAATGAAATGTGCACACAACAGAAAAACTAACAGATGATAAATCAAATCACCAAATCCTTGTTAATGAGCCATGCCTTGGTTGGACTAGAACTTGACTTCCCTCCTCTTTAAGATAGTTTTAAATCCAATCAATCCTTATTAATCCAACTGTAACATCAAATAAATTTCTACATGTCTAATTACAATCTTATTAGAAATTGCTCTCAATGTAAAATACTTTGTTCTAGTCTCTACCTAATTTTGGATTATTGATAATTCATTTTGATTATCCCCTACAACGTGCGACTCTTCTCTTTATATGGAGGATACAGGGTATCATTCATTGATTTCCAAATCATAGAAGTTACAACTAGAAACTAAACTAAACTTAATAGATTAAAATCAGAATATATCGTGGCAAAATTAGGAATTGCAACCATGTGGAAGAAATAGAAATGCAATGGTTCATGAGAATATATACATTACAAGTAGTTATAACACTTTCCAACATGTCAAAACAACATTCCATACTTTTTTTAGTCGGTTAGAAGTGGTTGGAAGGTGAAAATTAGCCTTAACTTTTCTCAACTAGTAAACAATCACCTACAACAATTGTTATGAGTGCCCAAAAATACAGTAGTGGTTGCAAGTGCCTACAAATAGTGGATACAAGTTATCAAAAAATTCAATGGATATTTTATTCTTCATAGTTGCGGTATAAATATGTTGTAAAAAGTTTATTCTACATTCTTCACTTACCATTAGCAATACTAAATACATTCAATCCATTAAATCATGCTAATTGATGTATATATAACTAGTTTTATCCAAAATAATATGCATAGACATTATTCATATAATTTGTACTTATATAAACATTGTTTGGGCCAAAAGAGGGTGGATAGAAACATAATAAGTGTTTTATGAAAGACTCAAAATCTAGATGAGGGCTATTTATAGGCCTCATCACTAACACCAAAAAAATAAAATGGGAGGTCAAGAAAAGGAATGGGGAACTAAGCTTGAAACACTAAAATGGGGCACACAAGGCAATTGGAGATACAAATCAGTATTGTTGTCGATATGTTCTCAAGGTGGAAGGGTAAGGGCCCTCTAAGCAAGCAATGAGAGTTATGTCATGGAGTGGTAGGGACTTGAGTTTCCATAATAAGAAGGGTTTTGTCAAAAATCAACATCAACTTAAAATATAGGAAATAATTATAATTCATGAATCGAAGTTTCATGAATGTGAGCTCTCAAAACTCATAGATAAGCATTAGAAGATGGAATATGGTGGCAGTGAGAGTAGAAGAACCCTCAGGATACCTAATAACTTTTTAGAATCTAAGTTTGATCACCTATTCTCTAGTATACAAAGGTAGATATTGGTTGGCCTATAGTTTTGACTCCTTCAAAGAGAATATCTCAAGTATATCATTATAGTATATGGCCACAGTAGCCTAATCATGAAAGCTCTTGAACATGGGTGAATTATTAAAATTATTTAAGTAAACTCCAAGATAACGTAGTGGGTATGGGGGGAGACTTCAAGTTTATCTTGACTGCCACATTAAAAAAGGGAGACCTTAATAGAGAAACAAAGTTCCAAAAAGACTTTAGGATTTTTTTAGAAGCAAACATCATAATGGATTTACATCCTAAAGAAGAGAATTATTCATGGATAAGAGGATAGGCTTTTGCAATATCACAGAAAGGTTGGATAGGTTTTTTGTCTCCCCAGGGGGATTAATGATAGATGCTTTTATTAATATATAATCATTAAAGTATCTGGCTCGTATTTGGCTTCTTGTCACCATAGAAAAAACCCAAATAAATGCCCATTAGGTTTGAAATGATGTGGCTACAAGAAAAACCCCTTCCGAACTTGATGAAAAAGTGGTGGAGAGAGTGCCCTAAATTGGAAGGTACTTGCATGTTTAAATTATATCAAAAGCTCATATTCATTAAAAAAAAATTGAAGGATTGGAATAAACATAACTTTGGGAATATCTTCTAGGAAAAAGCAAAACTTGAAGGTGAGCTCACTAAGCTAAATGGCATCTGCCAAACCAAAGGTGTAATGGACAATACTTTGGAAGAGGAGGCATCTCTACTATCAAGGCTAGATTAAGTTTACTTAAAGGAGGTTTTGAAGACATAAATCCATGGAAATCTAGATCATAGAAGGTGATAAGAATGTGATATTTTTTCACCAATCCACGGTGGTCAGAAGGCAATATAATAGGATAAAATCAATGTACGCTATGTTTTGCCATTGTCCCAATCCCCTAAATAAATCAAGTTGGAAGTGATAGAACACTTCCAAAAGCTACTCTCAACAAATTCAATCAACTAGTAAGTGCAAAGGGAGGAGATGCTAGACAATATCCCTCCCTTGGTCATGGTTGCTCAAGTGAGGCCCCACTAGCCTCCTATTCCAAAGAAGAGGCAAACATAGTGGTCTTCATGATGCAAAAGGACAAAGCTCTATGGACGTATCTTCTATAAAAAACAAACTTGAAGGTGAGCTCACTAAGATAAATGTCGTCTTCCTAACCCAATGGCTAATGGATGATAATCTGGAAGTAGAGCCATCTCTACTAGCAGGGATGGAATAAGTCTACCTAAAGGAGGAAAGTTTTTGAGAGGTGACAAGAATTTGAGATTTTTACAGCATTTTGTAGTGACTAGAATGCAATATAATACAATAAAGTCAATAAATAGTTTTGTTTGGACATTGGCCCAATCCCCTCAATAAATCAAGTTGGAAGTGATAGAACACTTCTAAAAGCTATCTCAACAAATCTAACAAACTAGCAGGTGGAAAGGGAGGAGGTGCTAGCCAATATCCCTCCCTTGGTCATGGTTTCTCAAGTGAGGCCTGGCTATCCCCCTACTCTAAGAAGAGGCAAACATGGTGGTCTTCGTGATGCAAAAGGATAAAGCTTTAGGGCCATATGGCTTCATGGTTGGTTTCTTTCAAGCATTATGGACATTAAGGTGAAGTAATTGAGGTAGTAAACAATTTGAAAAGATCAAAAAATATTGGAAAATCTAAGTTGCACTTATATTTTTTTAATCCCCAAAAAAGCAAACTCAAGATCATTTGTTGGTTTCAAACCCATCTCATTGTGAAACATGCTTTACAAAACAATCACAAAGGCCATTCCAAAAAGGCTAAAATTGGTTCTCACTGAGATTATCTAACCCTAAGCAAGGGGGATTTGTGCAAGGAAAACAAAATCTTGGTAGAGTAATCATCACTTGTGAGGTATTAAGCTGAATATAGATAATGAAATATGAATAACCATGAAATTGGACATAAGCAAAGCTTATCATGATAGGGTCGATTGGAGATTCCTAAAAGGGATCTTGAGGCACTTCGGGTTTGCAAATGGATAGTGCAAATGGATTATGGTTGTATTTCTAGACTAAATTTTTCAATCTTGGTGAATGGTAGCCCAAAAAGTTTTTTCTCGGGTTTCAAAGGTATGCGACAATGGGAGTCAATATCCCCATATCTCTTCATTTTTTTTGAAGCTTTGGGAAGTTCACTTAAATCCAAGGCAGAAGGGGACTTGATCAAAGCCCTAAAGATAACCCCAAATGCTCCCATATGGCTTCTTGGTTGGCTTCTTTCAAGCATTTTGGGACATTGCAGTGAAGGAAGTAATTGAGGTGGTTAATGGATCAAGAAGATTAAAAGAAGTATTAGTGCCCCTAAATTTGATATAATCCCTAAAAAATCAAACCCATACTCATTTGTTGATTTCAAACTCATCTCATTGGGCAACATTCTTTTCAAAACAATCACAAAGGCCACTGCAGAAAGATTAAAATTGCTTTTCAATGAGATCATTCCATCTGAGAAGGGGGATTAGTGCAAGGAAAACATAATCTTGGTTGAGTAATCATCACTCATGAAGTCATTCAATTAATAAATCTAAGAAAAAAGGAATAATCATGAAATTGGACAAACTCAAAGCTTATCATGATAAGGTGGATTGAAGAACTCTAAAAGGGGTCGTAAGGTACTTTGGGTTTATTGATGGATGGTCAAAATGGATCATGATTAATATTTTTGGACCAAATTATCAAACTTGGTGAATCGCAACCTAGAAAGTGTTTTCTCAAATTCTAGAGGTCTAAGACAAGGGAAGCCAACATCCCCGCATCTTTTCATCATCGTTGTTGAACTTTTAGGAAGATCGCTTAAAGCAAAGGCATAATGGGGATTGATCGAAGACCTAAATGTAACCCTAGATGCTCCCCCACAACCCCCAAACTCACTCCATTTTTTGGATGGCAATTATGTTTGAAGCAGCTTTAGTAAATTAAGTTAGAACCCTCGAGGATATAACATTGATCAAGGAAGTACTCTAGGCTTTACCCACTTGTTCTATGTTTTATAGGCTCCTAAAGGGAGCTTGAAGAAAATTAAGTAAATTATGTAGAGTTTTCTATGGCAAGAAACATCCCAAGTAAAGAAAGTACCTCTACTAAAATGGCATAGAGTATGTACCCTAAAATAATATGGCATTGGAATCAAGAATTTGGAGCTTCAAAATACAACCCTTTGTGAAAAACTTTCTTGCACATTTTGAGAAGAATTCAACTACCCTTGAGTAAAATGTTGATGCTGAAGACTTTGAGAAGCCTTTAAGGATATTCATGGCAAGAGGATTGCAATGAGGCTTTCACTTTTGGGATTTCGTGGCCAAGTCCATAGAGTTGATTTCAAACAACCTAGCATAGAAGGTTAAAAATGGGCAAAAGGTCAACTTTTGTTACATCTCTTGGCTAGATAAACCCTCTAGCTGAGGACTCTCTGTTCAACAATATCAACGAAATCTAAAAACAAGAGTTGGAAGAAAATTCACTGTTGGGAGGAAATCATAACAAAAAATGGAATACATAAAGCTTGGAAAAAATTACCAGCACTCAAGGAATGTCATAAGAGGGGAGTTGGTGGATGTTATGCTAAAACAACATTAAATTCCAATAGAGGAAATATAAGGTTTGGGATGGTTACACAATTTCTATCTCCTACTCGATGATAACCAATTTTGTCCATATGAGTTGTTTCACTAAAGTTGGTGGCCCAAGGACTTGTGCTTTCTCTTGGTTGGCTGCCCAGAACCACATTAAAACTCAAGATAGAATGAGGAAAGTGGGGCTACATGGCCCTTCAATATGTTGTCTATGTCTCCAAAATGAAGATGTCAACCATCAACTCCTCCATTGTGACCATGTTACAATCCTATGAAACAAACTATTGCAGAAAAATGGGAATCTCTTGGGTATTCCAATGCTCTTTGATGGCTAATTAAATAAATCCCAACCTTCCCTTTGAAAAAGATTAATCCCCTTGTGGATGGCCACTCCCTCAACAATAATTTGGTAAATATGACATGAAAGGAACCAAAGGATCTTTGAAAACAAGCCCACCCCTTGGAAGCATTGTTAGGGACATGTTGAGGAATTTTTGTTTTCACAAGCCTTTGCCCACTTAAAGTTGGACCTTCAAGCCCCCGCTAGATACAAAAAGAAAGTTATAAGGAACTGTTGTTTTCACAAGCCGTTGCCCACTTAACGGTGGACCTTCAAGCCCCCGCTAGATACAAAAATGAAGTTATGGGGAATAGTCCAAGGAACGGTCTAGATCTTGTTGATGGGGTTAGAAGGCTACCCACCATTGCTCTTGGAAAATGGAAAATGGAAATTGGAAAATAGAAAATGCAAAAATGCCTAGTGAGTGTACATTATCCCATATGAGATTAGAAAGGGATTTTTAAAGGGGCTTCTTTGATCTTCATCTCAAGAGGTGCTAAAAACAAAGGTAGCCATCAAGCTAAAGTCAAAAGTGTGAATTCCCAAAGGGGGATTCCCAAATTATGAACAATGAGTTGAAAAATGGATCTATGTCCAAGGGGCTAGATGAATACAACCCTTTGTGCAAAACTTTCTTGCACATTTTGAGAATAATTCAACCACCCTTGAGTAAAATGTTGATGTTGAAGACTCTGAGGAGCCCTTCAAGATATCAATGGCAAGAGGATTGCAATGAGGCTTTCACTTCTAGGATTTCGTGGCCAAATCCATAGAGTTGATTTCAAACAACCTAGCATAGAAGGTTCAAAATGGGCAAAAGGTCAACTTGTGTTACATCTCTTGGCTAGATAAACTCTCTAACTAAAGACTCTCTGCTCAACAATATCAACAAAATCTAAAAACAAGAGTTGGAAGAAAATTCAATGTTGGGAGGAAATCATAACAAAAAATGGAATACATAAATCTTGAAAAAATTTACCAACACTCGAGGAATGTCATAAGAGGAGAGTTAGTGGATGTTATGCTAAAACAACATTAAATTCCAATAGACGAATTTCATGATCCTCTGAGATGGACTAGGAACAAGGAAGGGAGATATAAGGTTCGAGATGGTTACACAATTTATACCTCCTACTCAATGATATCCATTTTTGTCCATATGAGTTGTTTCGCACTAAAGTTGGTGGCCCAAGGACTTGTGCTCTCTCTTGGTTGGCTACCCAAAACCACATTCTAACTCAGGATAGAATGAGGAAAGTGGGGCTACATGGCCCTTCAATATGTTGTTTGTCTCCAAAACGAAGATGTCAACCATCAGCTCCTCCATTATGACCATGTTACAATCCTATGAAACAAACTATTGCAAAAAAATGGGAATCTCTTGGGTATTCCAATGCTCTTTGATGGCTAATTAAATAGATCCCAGCCTTCCCTTTGAAATAGCTTAATTCCCTTGTGGATGGCCACTCCCTCAACAACAATTTGGTAAATATGACATGAAAGGAACCAAAAGATCTTTGAAAACAAGCCACTCCCGCCCAACCCCGCCCCGCACTCCCCCTCGCCCTGACCCCCCGCCCGTAAGCATTGCTAGGGACATGTTGAGGAATTGTTGTTTTCACAAGCCTTTGCCCACTTAAAAGGTGGACCTTCAATCCCCCACTAGATACAAAAAGAAAGTTATGAGGAATTGTTGTTTTCACAAGCCTTTGCCCACTTAATGGTGGACCTTCAAGCCCCTGCTGCATACAAAAAGAAAGTTATGTGGAATTGTCCAAGGAACGGTTTAGATCTTGTTGATGGGGTTAGAAGGCTACCCCACCTCTGCTCTTGGAAAATGAAAAATGGAATATAGAAAATGGAAAATGCCTAACGAGTGTACAATGTCCCATGTGCATTTAGAAAGGGATTTTTAAAGGAGCTTCCTTGATCTTCATCTCAAGAGGTACTAAAAACAAAGTTAGCCATCAAGCTAAAGTCAAACGTGTGAATTCCAAAGTGGGGTTCCCAAATTATGAACAATGAGTTGAAAAATGGATCTATGTCCAAGGGCCCAAATGCCGCCTTCATAAATTCTCTCGTATGTCCTTTCAAATTTGCTTTGGAGAGAAATTTAAACCAACTAATTTATTGAGAGAGACAAGTATTGACCAAGCACCCCTTTTCCGCTATATCAAGTTGAGACAAAGGGATTGGGAGGGCTTCAAACTTTGCTTTGAGAGAATATGTTAAATTAATTAGCATTCCATATAAATTAATAGATTTTGATCTCCAAATCCGAATTTAAGTTTTTAAGCCAAAGCAGAAAATCATAGTTTCGAAAGGCTTTGAAGGGCGGGAGACTAAGAAAATTTAAGGATGTCATGGGATCGCTCAAGGGAGGGCTCCAAAACCATATGATATCACTGCATTCATTTGAAGGAATGGGGGCACTAGATGGCATTCTTGATAATATGGATTACAGAGTTTAGGGCACCCAAAAAACTTAGTATACAATAAAAACCATGATCAAGTGGGTGTATACTAAGATTTTCATGATTTTTAGGTTTTGGTAGGGAGGCGTGGCAGGACCATTATAACCCCTATTTTCCCTGATATACAATATATATAATTATTATAAATTCTCTTTGAAAAAGAAAAAACTAAGAATGCCAAGTACCTTGTGCACTGAATACAATGTTCTAGCTTGGGTTTATAACCCCTATTTTCCCCGATATACAATATATATAATTATTATAAATTCTCTTTGAAAAAGAAAAAACTAAGAATCCCCGGTACCTTGTGCATTGAATACAATGTTCTAGCTTGCGTTTATAACCCCTATTTCACCCCAAACAAAAACATTTTGATACATAATTAATATAGGTTCTCTTTAAAAGAGAAAAAACCTAAGAATAGCCGGTACCTTGTGCATTGAATGTGATCAACAATCGGCTGAATGTTTCCCAATTAGAGGTTGACAGTTTGAAACCTGCACCCCCAGAGGTCTCTCTCACTTCAGCTGGCCTTTACCAAGAAGAGTGTAGGTTATAGTGGATGCTAACCTAAATCTAAAACCAGGTTGAGGCAAGAGCCAGCAGATGACTGGGTGGAGATAATGAAAGATGTAACCGATTCTTATATAAACAAAAAAACTAAAATAAATATTATGTTCTAGCTTGCAGGGATAATGAACTAAGAGTCTTATACCAGCAAGGTCAAATAGAGAAAGGGTTTTCAATGGATGTTAAAAATCAAATGGAAAATAGAACACTAAAATAATAAATTTAAAATTGCAGAGCGACGCAAAGCACATTAGAAAGGCAAATAGATGCACCCATGCATGGTGTGGATTTACTCAGTACATATCCAAATTATTTTCTGAAAGTTTAAAATTGGGACAAATTTTTCTCTAACGAAAATAATTTGCATGCTTGCAATTAGAAAAAAATTAGACAAATATACCATAATTTGCATGCTTTTGATTAAAAACATTTCGACAAAAATACAACAATACTGACATAACAAAAGTTGGTAAGATTACAGAATTTTCAAGAGTATATCAGTACTGCAACTTCTTTCCACATAAGAACATCTTCTAATCTAACCAAAATAAAAGCAGTATTACAAGTAATTCTCCGTAAACAAGTAAACATCAAAGTGAGCTTCTACACACTGAAAGAGTTTTTGCCTGCAGTCATAGCCTTGATGAGAGTGTTTTAAAAGGCAATGTAAACTCAAAATCCTCCAGTTGAAATAGGTCTAGACCCTCATCTAAGCTTTTGACTTCTTGGCTATTGCATTTGTCTTGTGATCTCCACCCTCCTGCTCGTCACCTGAAGGATCTTCCGCTTGCACGGCACCATAGGCAGGAACCGGCCTGATGAGAAAGCCCAATTGCAGAGGATCAGTGCCGGGAAGCAACACATTAGGATTCAGTCATGGCAATGGCTTTGCTACTAGGGAGTTATCATATCTATTGAGGGCAAGAAAGTCGCCAAAACTGTTGCACTCTTGGTGGCCTGTGAAATGCAGTTTCTAAGCAACGGGAATTCCACAAGTGTGGTCTAGGGGCTTGAAGACAAGCACCCAAGCAAGAGGTTGGTCCTGGGAGCAAGCTCAGGGCGGCAGCCAGGATAAGAGGAGGAGCTTGGACTGCTGGGGAAGTCTGAAAGTTTTATAATTGAATCAAAATGGAAGTGATTAGTGATTCATGTCCTTTCGAACAACTAACTTGAAGAAATAATTAAGTGACCTGGGTGTGGCAAAGGTTGTGAACCCTATGTAAGAAATGATTGCCTGTCATGGATTGAAGATCTCTTGATGAGGTCTGATTGAATACCCCTTTTCCCATTCAATGACCTGTACTATTACTATCTTCAGAGGAATATTGTGACAAGCTGCAAATACATGGATGCCCATTGTCTCTTGCAAGAAGGCACAGTTTGCTCATGCCTCTGCTAGTTGGTTCTTGTGATGGTTGACGTGATTAAGTTGGAGTTCCTTGCAAGGAAACCTACCTATAGCCCTATATATCTATATCGGACCGAGCAATTGGGCTTCTTGTCACTCCCTACCTGATTCCGATTCCAATTCTGGTTGGAGGAAACTGAGAGAGTCCCAGGTATTTTTCAATTTCCATTGAATTTCTGTCCTTCAATTGGCCATCCTGGGACTGAGAGTCCCGTGGCCCAAAGCATTTCTGATTTGGCATTCTATGATTATATTGTGCAGATTTTATTGATTTACCAATTGCAATCCAATGAGTAGGGATGGTAACTCTGCACAGTTGCTACTATGAATACAAATGCATTGCCAGCAGCTAATGATGGGGAGGGGGGGGGAGGTGCGGGAGGGCTGAGCAATTTCTGATGACCAATTCAATGGAAACTTTTACCCAGGAAAGGCCCTGTCAAAACTCTGTAATATTCTAATGGAGATCATTACCACAGATCAGAGCCATTGATTTGGAAGCTAGGGAGAGAATATTGAAATGGGATTTTCCATTCCCAAGCCAGAGCCAAGTTGACCATGTGAACCCTGCGGAATTTAGTAGAATGTTGCTATGTATGCACAAGGGCTGTAGTCATTTATTAGCTTGATACAAATCTTCAATGGATTGGATGTGATTCTGGAAAATTCGGTGGTTTCTGGTCTTCCAAATGAACCAGCAGGCAAGTGCTGGTATTGTTTTATGTATCGAGAGCAGGATCTTCATTGTTGATCTCAGCTGATTCCAGAACTTGATGAGGTTGCTCAATTCAATTGTGAGGTTGAATGTGGAGTACATAGAATGTGCCATACTCTGCCACATGCTGCGAGAAGGAGCAGTCAATAAACAATCCCTGTAGCAGTTGGGGCATCTACTCAGTCCCTGCCAACCCCTCTTTTGAAGATTGTCCTGTTTTGTAGTGTATGGTTGTGTCCAGCTAGTCAATTCAGTGAAAATTGGTGTAAAATGTTAAGTATAAAAGCGATGAAAAGGAGCTAAAAACTACTAGGAAACTACAAAGGAATAAGCTAACGAAGCAGGTTTGAGTGGAGATAGCCTTCTACAAAATAAATAGTGGCAGAGCCTTCTACAAAATAAAATGGAGACAATTAATCAATTGTTCCGACTCCCATTCTTAATCATGCTTTCTTACTACAAACACATTATCGCATGCACTCCAAGGAAAAGTAACTTAAAACCATAACAGGCCCCACAAATAAGATTTCAGGATCTCTAGCTAAGGTAAGCTCAAATTAAAAGTTAACTTATCATACAAATTTGAAAAAATAGATGTCCAAGCATCTTCCCATTTTGAATGACAAAACAGATGGAGAACTGTATTGAAATTATTAATGTTAAAAAACATTTTGAACAAGTGTACCACATCTGCAAATTATTTGCTTGGCAATAAAAACATCAATTCTAAAAACATCTTGAACCAGTCTACCACATCTTAAGAGTATTTGCTTGGCAGGGCATGAAGCACAAATGCCCTTGTACTTTCAAGCATGCAACCTATGCCGAAGTATGTGCTATGAACAATATTGTACCAATTTTTCTTTTGACATGTTGAGGCAAAGCTACTCAAAAACTTTTGGAATTCTCTGACAAACATTGGAGAGATTTCATGCTAATTCAGCTAGGAATTAATAGAAGTCGGACAGATACCCTCACACCTAACGAATTACTACGAATCAAATGGGAGCAGAATAAATGGTGCTCACTTTCCTGTAGAATCCAATAAGTCAAAAATTATAATGGCTAATGCCGGACTTAGACATTTAAAGCCCAATCATAAGATTGATATGAGACCTTTAGTTGATTACTACTCAATAATCCCAATAATTGCTCTGCCTTGGCAGGCTCTAAGTAGTTTGCAACAAACTTCAGAACTTCTCTTTCATCCTTGCCAAAGTCCCCACTATACCTGCCAATATTGTAAATTTTAGTTAGGACCTACTGAATGGTATTCACAAGCAGCAGCTATCAATTTTTAATCTAGCAGCAGATAATGAGAAATGTTCCTTTACCATTTCATAATCTTGCTCAGTGAAGCAGTATTGGTGTCCATATCAATCAAAAATCCACCATCATTGAAAAAGATTCTTGCAGCTAGCCTTAATTCTTCGTCAATACTTGCAGGAGAATAACATATGAAGGGAGGGCTTGATTTTGTACCACTTACTAGAGCAAAATGAACCAATGGTTCTGGAATTGGCAAGGCAACCTGATTCAGAAAATATGAGAAGTGAACGACACGAGGAAATACCATTGAAGCACTCAATAAGACATAAATTAGCCACAGAGTAAACAAAAGAATTTGTATTTCTTTCCTAATTAGTGAGAGTCCTAATACAGAAATTTAACGATAGCACAGGGGCTTTTTAATGCTCGTGGAATTAATTTTGTGCCAACTATACTCTGATTCATGTAAACCTTTCCAGCTCAACAGTAACGGAGTTACTGCAAGTATGCACAAAAACAAGCTTGTTTATGCAAGAAGGATGTAACAGTAAACCAAGCCCAATTGTTGGAGTCTCTCGTCTTTCTTATATTTGAATGGTGCAAATGTAATTCATAAGATTTATAACGATTCTTCTCTTTCAAAATTGCAACAAGATTCCAGAACCAATAAAAGAAGTGATATTATCATTAAGGTTATTTATAGTCTACCATATGAAAAAAAAAAATAGCTTTTCATTTATGAAAGAGAGATTATTGAACCCATCTGTAATTGGAAAAATAGCCTTTGACATGTGTTCCCATCAAATAAAGTATGTACCCAAGAACCACTATTAAACAAGGCAGCTTGTCCCTTGCTCAAGTATTCTCCTCCTGTAACCCTAATCATGGAGCTCTAATCTATTTTAAACATGCCAAAAATATCCTTTACGAGGAAAATTTGGGAAGGGCATATCTTTTACTCCTAGTAGTCAATAGAGAATAGCTCAATAGCCAGCTTGGCTCTTATGTGCCGTTGACTGCCTTCCTTTCAATACCCCTCAATCAATTATGCATTTATAAGAGCACAGATTTTGGACATAGAAAAATCAAGAAGGAACCCAGTAAAATCTTGGGAAAAGGAGATAAGTCAAAACATAATGGTGATCAGGTCTGTTTACTGTAATCCAAAAGCTGTGAAACTAAAAGGAAGAAAGTGTGGTTACTTGTTGACAAATGTAAACCCTCTAACCCAAAAAAAAGAAAATCTGCGTCATTTATCCAAGCTTGGGAAGGCAACAAATGTCTAATTTTCACTCAAGTAAAAGGACATACAATAATATGCCAATGAGATGTAGAAGGGTTGGTAAAGTGGGTTGGTTGTGCCCAGCCCCAGCCAAGTTCGAATCTCACAAGGCGTCTATAGGCTGGATGTGGCTGTTTGAGTTTACTCAGTGGTTTCAAGTGATCAAGTGGTGGCCGTTTATATTGGTTTAATAGTTCTCGGGTACTGGGCCCCCGGTTTGTGCCCCAGAACCAACCACCGGTTTGTGCCCCATAACCAACCACCGGTTTGTAGCTCTGGTCAAAAGCGAATATCAATCCAAAAAAAAGGGCATACAAGAACAGGAAAATGCTGAAATAGCTGAAAGAAAAGGTCTAAATATCTAAACAAAGATGCAACAAGAAAGGAAACCTGACCTTGAGACGCTTGTCCTTTAATCCAAAAGGCTTAGTCAGAGTGTAAGGAGGTCTTTGGTTACCCCGGAGGACTCCATTTTGAATGGCTGAGAGTGAGTAGGGATACCCACCAATTACATATTTAAAGTCACCAAAAAGTTTTCTTCGCTCAAGGGGTCCATTGGGTTGACCCCACATCACTATTGCATGAATCACCATCATATTGTACAAATTGATGAAGAATGCAAGCTTTTCTTCTCTGGATAAATCATGTAAATCAATTCGGTGGAGGTCTTCAATCACTTTCAAGTACCTGCAACAGAGTTGAAGGCAAATGGAACACAAAAATCAGAATTGAGGTATTAAACTGATACATCATATATTACAACATTGTAGAACAGTATAGTGCATTTAAGTTACCAAATTACAGATACCAAGAAGCATGGAGTAAAATAAAGCAAAGTAATCAATAATCAAAAGCGTGCACCTGACAAATTCTGCACTCGCAGAAATGCTTCTATAATCTACATGCTTTCCATTATCAGAAATATAAGCTGCATAAATCGCCAGCGTCAAGCTCCTCAGCTTAGCTGCAACTTCAGTTGCCGGTTTTGGCTTCATGTCATTTGTATGCCCACTAAAATTGTAGCACTTGGAAATGACTGGATCGTGCTCAAAAAAGCGGTAGAGGTGATTCCCATCATCAAAAATGTTCTCACTGGGAATAACCAACCATTTTATATCAGCAAATATAATGCATTTTCCTTAATATGCAGAAGGACTAAACTTCATTAGCAATCGTTTAATACTGAAATATTCTAAGCTTGAAAACGTATGAAAAAGTTTCAATCATGTGAGGAGAGGCATACCCTAGAACATGGTGGAAGAAGTGCTTGGCAGCAAGCTTTCTTCCGAAATCAATTGCCTGCAAAGATCTCTTACCGTCAGCAAAAGAAAAACCTTTCTTTATAGCACAGATATTCAAAGTTTTGATTTTACCACCAAATATCAAATAATTAATACTATAACTTGCACGCTACAGGGCTTGTATCTTTATAAACATGGTGTGCCTCGGTAATTTAGCTGCTAGCACATACAAGGTAACTAGAATAATAAGAGCCATTGAACTACCAAATATCCATAAAGGGAAGAAGAATAAATCTCAAGAAAATATTAGTTCTCTAATTCTTAGATTCAAACAATGAAGTAATGCCAGGCAAATACTCGCAAATACTCTAGTAAGGACTATCTATCCTTTCACAATCATAATCTTGAAGACACGCCTAGATCAACTGCCTGCAAATATCTCATACTGTCAGCAAAAGAAAATCATTTCTTTATAGCACAGATATTCAGAGTTTTGGCTTTACCACAAAATGAGAAATAATTAATACTATAATTTGCATGCCACAGGGCTACAGGGCTTGTATCTTTATAAACATAGTGCACCTCTGTGATATAGCTGCTAGCACATACAACGTAACTAAAAAAATAAGAGTTTGAACTACCAAATATTCAAAAAGGGAAGCAGCATAAATCTCAAGAAAATATTAGTACTCTAATTCTTAAATTCGAACAACGAAGTAATGCCAGCCAAATACTCTAGTAAGGACCATCTATCCTTTCATAATCATAATTTTGAAGACGCACCTAGCACTCCTTGAATGCAAAGTGCAACCAGAGACAGGAAACCACAAAACAGACCATTTCAACTTTCCAAGAACACAAGATATGGCATTTGCTTGTTGCAAGGGAAATAAGTCTTATGAGATGAAAGTCCCCACATAACAAGGCATTGTTTTCGTTCTAAAACATACTATAAAGAAATCAGAATATCAATCCTACTTCTAGGACATGTCCAATTTAAAATAGTTTCAAATCCTCTCTGATGATGAGGAGAATGGTAGGATGTTGCTGATACAGATGATGGTGTAGAATGGGTAAGGTTGCTCCAGTGCCAAAATTTACACTTCTCAGACTTCAGTTTGTTTCAGCTTGTTGGTTTCTGGGCCAAATTTAGATTATATTTGCTCCAGCATAAAAATTTTGAGCATACAGTGCAAATGGCTTTCTACTGTTTTATGAGCAATTATTTCCAGTTCAGTTGCCACTGTTTTATTTTAACATATGCCTATAGGTTGGTTTTCTTCAGATCCATGCGGTGTTACTCGCTGCAGTCCTGATGTTTAAATATGGTGCTCCAGGAGATAAATAAAACAAATATGGTAGTTTTTGTATCAACAAAAAATGAATGCAAATTGTCTTTTATAAGCTCTATTGTTCTCTGAGGTAAATTTTCTGACATATATGATTCTTTAGTGGCTGTTAAGAACTTTTAGTGAGAATGCCCTCTCTCCAAAAGGGCAAGTCTGGACTCTGAAGCATGTATTACTCTTTTTTGAGTCGGCTGAGATGTAATAGAAGCCTAAATTTAACCATTAAAAACTAGGCCTATGTAAGTTGAATGAACCTTGAAATCAAGGAGAAGCCGGAAAATAAAATCATTTATAAAACACAGGAGGGAAAAGTGTGCCACGAACCTCCTCCCTCTCCAACAACTGGTCCTCTGCCAAAAAATCCACTGCTTCCGATCCAACAAAGCACCTGCTGAACAATCGCATTTTATAAAACCTATCCTTGATGACCACATGTTCTCTGAGTTTTGTCACAACATTCTCAAAATCGTCCACCATCCCGTTGTTCCCAAAATCTTCTTCCTCAACAGATGGTGGCAATGGAGCCTCTGAAGGAGCCTCTGTTTCAATCAAGCCTTTAATCTTCTCATCAAGCTCACCAGACTTATCCATGGCTGTAACCTCCCTTACCCCTCCCAAGCACACTTCATTGAAGAAAATTTTTGGAACAGAAGAAGAGCCTGTTTTCTTCTCCAACTCAACCTTCCTGCCCATATAGATATCTATGTTGATTTCAATAAATCCGAGGCCCTTTTGTCTCAGAAAAGATCTGGCCACTCGGCAATCAGGACTTTCAGAACATGAAAACAAAATGATCCTACCCTTAAATGCAGGCTCAGGAGCCCTTAAACCTTGTAAGGCCATGTCGTGACCTTGAATCCTCTTTGCCTCTGCATTTCCTTCTAAACTGTTCTTGACCAAAGCCAAAGGATTCCAAGCATTCCAGTCCTTAAACAAATTTGTCTTCTTATCTTCATCGGTAGTGGAAACTTTACCCTCTGCATCTACATTTTTCTGATCAATTTCCTCTCTCTTACCAGATAGACGCCTTATAACATTCCCAACCACAACACCACGCTCTACAACATAGTTCTTAAGAGCAGCAGCTTTCTCAGGCCAAGCAGTGGTGCCTTGAACAGCCAGATCAGAATCTGAAGGAGGATTTTCAGTGCCATCAAAAATAGGCTCATAATCCTTCTCTTCCACAGGGACATCTAAAGTTTGATCCTCGGCAGTTCCATCCTTGTCAGCGTCAACATCTTTTACTTCAGTTTTTCTATTCTGAATATTTACACTTTGTTCTTCAACATTAACAACACGATCGTGATCCTCATCCACTTTCTCTACACTCACTTTCTCCTCCAGAACTGAAATATTTTCAGGAGCTTGATCTTCCTTTAAATCCTTGCTCTCCATGACAACAAAATGTTGTGTTGCAGAGAAAATTGAAAACAAGCAAGTATTTTACCCCAGTTTAATACACTGCTCAATGTAAGGGTTTTGCTGCAAAATCCAGCAAAAAAAACAAAATCTCAGCAAATATCAATCCATTTACCTACATAAATTCTCTTTGAAACCATTCCTTTAACATTCCCAAACAGAAAAAAATATGCTTTGAATGTTCCTTATGCCTGTGACAAAATTAACACACAAGAGACAAAATTTCAGCCATAATGAATCATAAACGAGCAGCTTATTTGTTAGGAGTTTGACATTTTCTCAGGTTTCTTAACACCAACAATTTTCCTATATTTCACCTCTAAAAACATAATAGAATTCTTGAAAAAATTCAACATTGAACCTAAACCTTCAAAGATCTGGGTATTTATCAGCATAAATCCTCTTGGAGATCATTTTCGTAAATTCTGAAAAAGGTTAAAAAAACGTTATCTCTGCTACGGACGAAAATAACACATGAAATTCAAAATCACACCAACAACGAATGACCGATCGTTGAGTTCAAGATCTTCTCAGGATTGACAGCTACAATTTTGTTGAATTACACCGAAAAACAATTAAAGGGTCCTCTCTAAGCTTCACTGGTAATCAAATCAGACATCAGCAATCATTTCACGCCTGGCCAGGCCAAAAAAAATGCTTAAATTGTGCTTTCTAGTACGGGTGAAAACAACAAGAGAAACAGGATTTCACCGAATTGTAGGAGTTCAAGAATAACACGAGAAACAGGATTTCACCGAATTGTACGAGTTCAAGAATTTATAAGGGTTAACAGAGACAGTTTTGTTGTACTTTACCAGGAAACCACAAAAACGACCCATTCTCAGGCTTCTTTCGTTAAAATTTTCGACATCAAACTAGTTATACTGATTAGATAAGCGCCAAGCATAGTGCATAATGGACAAAACTAATGAATCGCCCTTTTCCGAACTATTCAATTTCTCAGGGTTATCACAACTCTGAAATAAACCTTGACAGATCCTCCTTTTAACCTTATTTTGAAATAATTTTCCACACAAAACCAGATTTTGCCTATTATTTGGCTACTGGTATTTTCTGAGCTTAACGCAGTCGTTTGGCTATAGTTTGCCTAAAAATTCTGAATAGATCGTGACTATGCGGCTTTTCTTAAAACTGTCAACATCAAACCAGACTTCACCGATCATTTTCAGTGTTCATTACCGACCCTTCACTGTGCCAAAAATAGCTCATAAGAGATAAAATTTCACAGACAAGAAATTCACCCCTAAATAATGCTCAACACACAGCCATATGACAAAATTTCATAGAGAATGAATCGCCGTGCGGTTAATTTTTTCACGAGCTGAATATTTGTCACAAGATTAAAATCCACCCTTGAATAAAGCTCGACAAATAGCACATACGACACAGAATTAATAATGAATCGCCACAGAATTAATAATGAATCGCCACAGAATTGATAATGATTCGCCGTACAATTCATTTTTCCCCGAAGCTAAACGCTTAAAATCAACCCGTGACTAAAGCTGAATAGACCCTCCTTTCAAGCTTATTTTGCATAAATTTTCAACATGAAACCCTCGTTGCCTACGAATTTCGCTGGTAATTAACAAGCGCACAAGAAACCCAAAAAACAACAATTATTCACAGATAATACATATTTTTCGTGTAGATTGTGATGAAAGCGACTTTACATGAATTTATTGTTGTCGTCGTTGCAGAGCGATTCAGATGGATCTATTCTGTAGAATGCGATCTGAACAGAAACGGAGCAGAACAGGGATATTTTTATTATAAATTACATCCGTTGAACTCCAGGGAGACCAAGTCTTATTTACGATATTTTAAAATGAACAGGTTCTTGCCTTACCCAACGCAAGCCAACGACATTTTTCTAAAAGCGGGAAAAAAATAGAGTTCAGTCGTATCCGGTGGGATTCGAACCTGGGACCCTCGAGTAAGTATCGCTTGCAGATAATATTATTTTGGATTTTAAAAAGATTTCAAATCCTTAAATGCGGACCGGAGGCCATGTCTGCCTTTATAAAGAAAACGATGACTGGGAAGCGCGTTTAAAATAATACGCGTATTTTATACATAATCGTATCGTATGATACCGCGTATACATGAACATATGGTGAAGTGTTCTTTAATTTTTGGGTTTTTATTGATTTATGGAGTGTCTAGATTTGAGTTTCACATGTGTTTTGACTTTTTTTATTTGCGATTTGGACGTGGAAAGGTTTGTTTGTTGTCTCCTTTTTTAGACACCTACCAAGTTTAGAGGTTACTATTAAAGATGTCCATGATTTCCCCCTTTGAATGACTATTTGGTTGGTTATATATAGTAATATAGTTTAATATTGTTATCTTATATTTATAATATAGAATATCATTAACGATTTTATTATTTTTTTATAATTTTTTTTTGGTTGATGGATGATATATGGTTATAATTTAGTTGTTGTACCATTTTGTTAGGTTTGAAAATATATTTTTTTTTAATTTTGGGTCAATTAGTGATAAATGGATTTAATCTATCTACGCCATTGCATCGGATTCGAAAAACTCTCTACAAATTTTTTATTGATTGGTGATGGATGACCTCCATCTAACTGCATTGCAGCAAGGTCGAAAAAACATTATGGGAAAAAAAGGGCTCCCAACTCCACCATATGTCGAAGTTATCATGATTTTTGTATCGCCTTCTCTCAGCAAGAAGAAAATTTTATGTATGACAATCAAATGGAAATCAAGTTTAATTAATCTAAAGTAAACCATTTTTTTTGACATCTCGCACTAATACACTCACTCCTTCTAACCCCCCTTGTCTATCTACTCTCTATTGAGGACACAAGCAAACATGACTCAAAAATGGAAACTAATACATTTCCTTTATTGATGTTCAACTATGTTACACAGATTCATGCACACACCCTTCCCCCTGCGACTATGAAGAAAACTATCCTCAACGCAATGACCGAGTTACATGAGCCCTTCTCTCTCTCTTTGCTTTACTATCTTGGAGTTGGGACTCTTCCCTTGTTTGCTTTGATTTGAATGATCCCAATTGAACTCCAACTCTCCTTCCAAAACTCCTTTGAATCTTTCATGTCTAACACTAACATCATGCAAGTTCTTTCGAGCAATATTTGTCTTGGAAAATGGTCCATGAATTGTGTTTTATTGATCTACGTAATTACTTTACTTGTTTATTCAATGTGAGTGAAAGTCTCAACTGCTACAAAGTGGTGGTTACATAATTGTTTACCCTGGTGTGAATTTCAATAGGCTAAACTTGTAGAATTGATTCAAATTGTAATATAACGCATTCAAGCATAAATTTGAATGTACAATACTATAATTGACTTGATAATTAGATTGGCTATTTATAGAAAGTACAACCAAAGGATAAGATTCTTAGCTTCATTGTTTAACTAATTGACTGACTATGTTCTAACAGTGGAAATAGACTGGAAGTAGGTTTATGATTCATCTAGATCTGAAATTATGTTTGTGCGCACAGGGTCAGTACCATCAAGCAAGGGTGAATTTGTCAAACGTAGGTGACTAGGTTGGACAATACTGTCTTGTGATGTTTTTCCTCTTTATGACAATACAGTGCAATGCACATATCATCATATTTTTATATGCGCGATCTTAATGCTCGATCGTGTGTGAAACTCTAGAAAGCAATGTCCTCTTTGAAACCCTAAGTACGCTTGTGAAGGATAAAAACCTATAAAAAGTGAGGAAGTGTATTTGGCATGCGTTGACCCCAATCACCCCCTTTGATGATTAGTTGTTACGTACATATCCAATACTCTAACGAGGGAAGTCAAACCACGTGTAGTTTTTCCTTTAGTGTGAATGTGCAATTGTGTTCTTTCACTATATGAATGCACCTAGAAACCTGGTTTTGATCTTGATAATGTTGGCTCTTGACCTGGTTTAGTGTGCTTTAGACTTGGTTAATGATTTCTTCTAGTGACTGATTTATAATTTGGGAAGAATAGGACTTTTTTTCTCAATGCATAGCAGTATATTTGATAATTACTTGAGAATTGTCGGATAGTGTTAGATGATTAACAAGCTTGACCTTAATTTGTATTTATATGCACTCAATTTGGTAATTTCTTACACCACCTACACGTTAGTTGAATGGGCTAACCTATGGGATTGATTTGATCTTGAAAAATAGTTGTTGCTAGGTAAAATATGGTAACATTAACTTTGTAATTGTTCCATCGATGTTTTTATCTATTTCTAACATTAGTGTCTGAGAGATAAGAATGCAAATGTGGTGATCCAGAAATGTCTAAGTAGGATATTAAACTAATTTAGCATAGATTAAGAAATTCATGTAGGTTAGTGATAACAACTTTAGATAGATCAAACTCATAACTAGCATGTGGGTGTGTGAGAATGGTGAATAAGAGTTGTTTGGAGATGCACGAGCCATGTAGGATAAGTGTAGGTCCAATCTGACATTGTCAAATGTTAAATACCAAATTCATGGTACAATTTAATGATAATACTAGAGTAAAAAGACAAATATATACATATGTGTGTACAACACACTTTTTCTTTTGGAGAAGGCTCCAAATGTGCAAGTTGTTCCAAGTGAAACTTGCAATGAAAATGTAACAATCAATTCCATAGAATGAATCGAAAAATGAATGAAACTTTAAACTTTAAATTTTAAGGAGCAAGGAAGGAGTACACCTATGATGAGATGAAAAATCAACCCTGAAAGCCCTTCCAAAACTCCTTTCTATTGAGCCTTTATAATCATCCATGACATATCAAAGTTTCATTTTGTACTCCTTTCTCCTCTATAGCACTAAATGAATATGTTTTATATAATTTTGGTGTTTTATGGATAAAATATATCATTTATTGTCATTACTATTTTGGCTTTACTACTAATTCAATGCATATTGATCTTAAGGACAATTTATAAAACAGAGCAAGTATCAATAGTAGTGGAATAACACAGTTGGAAAACTGTGTAACCAGTCTATAGCAACTAGCTAGGGTAATTCATAGTAATAGGTTAGCCAGCATGTAGTAATTGGGTAGGCCAACCCGAAACATCTAGGTGGTCAACCCATAGCAATGGAAAATATAGTTGTTCCAACCTGTAACAATTGGGATATCAACATGTAGTAACAATAGAGATAGTTATTCCAACCTATAGCAAAGGCATAAACACAAATTTCAACTTGTAGCAATATTCATGACAATTGTTCTAACCCGTAGCAATAGTTATAGCGATTAAGTCTAATACATAACACTTATTGTTATGCCTAACTAAGACCGTAATGATCAAGAGGTGGTCTAAGGTGGATTTCCTCCATGGTATAAGGAATGCAGGGGATATTATAATCTGGGAAAGGGGCAAATCAATGTCAGGATGCATCATCATCACTCTTTTATTAGACCATACCTCTAAACTATTATAGCCATGAAATAAATTATTCCACGTCCTGTGTTATGTAATTCTTTGATTACTAGTTGTAAATTTGTTATAAAACATGTAGGTTATTTTTCTAGAAACAACCAGAATGTAGTTTATCATTTTTGTTGTAACTTGTAGAATGATAAATTTAGGCAAATGATATTTGATTATGTAATTTAACCGAAACACCCAAATCTATGATCTACCATTAAAATTTAGAGCCAGTTAGGAATAAAATGCAAAGATAAATAAAACATTTATACTATCATTACATCCTAAAAGCTAATTACTCCAAATCAAGATTCAAACAAGAAAAGATTAAATGATTATCGATTAGATATTACTTACAAGTTGACTTAGAATTTTAGCATAATAATAGCTTGATCAATGTCTTGGATGATAGCATGGATTGGCATGGAGGTTTTATGAACTCATTGGTTAGTTTGAATGAAGGGAAATGATGTGCTTAAATAGAAGGATGGAGGGAAGATCAATGGCTATCATTCAAAGTTGGGAACATGAAGATCAATGGTGGAGGATTATCCAAGGAATTAAAAATTCCTTGGAGGATTCTAGAGAAGGTAAGGTTCTAGAGGTAGAAGCCTCTAGAATCTCTTTGGAAGTCTAATCGTGATTAGCGATGGATTAGTCATGTGAATAGGGGGTTCTAGAGAATCTAGGGGAGTAGGCTTATAGGAAAGCCTAGGAGTAAGTAGTTGGGTGGGTCATGGGAATTTTAAATTCTAAAATAATGGATAAGTGGGATTAATTAGTTAATTAATGGGAATTAAGTGAATTAATTGATTTGTGAGGTAGGAATAAGGTTGATAGATGAAGAATAATGGAAAGGGGTGTTAGATTAAATAGTAGTAAGATTAGTAAGGATGATTTAGATAAAATTAGATGGGATTAGTAATCATTAGATGAAATTAGTGATGTTAGTGTCAACTAATAATAATATTAGCGATGATAAATGAAGCAAGTGAATTTATGTGCATATATTTGGCCCCTCTTTGAAAAGGCATTACGAGTGGATGAAGTGGAAGTAGTAATGGTGTTTCAAATAAAAAAATACATGAGACAAATGAATGTTGGTAGATGATGTTAGTAGACATATGATGCTCCCTTGAGGGGACATGCGGGGAAGAATGAGATGGATGGCCACTCAAAAGAGGTAACGAGGGGTGGGATGTGAGATGATGAAGAAAATGAACTTAACCTGAGTAGTGAGCTACAAAGTGATGATGCCCATGGCAAATGCATATACATAGAGAGTGAAAACATGATGATGATGATGATGATGATGAGATAAAAGGTTGAAAGCTTTCGACAGATCCCAGGTAAGGATGCATGTCAGGGAGAGCTGTAGACCAAGATGATAAAGGCCATGAGCTAATGACATATCCCAAATAACGACACATGTTGGGAGAACATCGAACCAAAGATAAGACAATTATTTAATAAGATTAATGATGAGGGTAGATCAAAGCTGAAGTTGAATGATATGATGAAGGAGAAGAGAGAAAATAAAATGATATGGTTCAGTAACCAAAAGATGAAGGGGAAGAAATGGTTATTATAATGCATCCAATGAGCCATAATGTGATTAATAGTGATGATTCCCCTAGTAAGGACACGTGTTAGGGAGTGAGAGATGATAATAAAGTTACAGTTCTGGTTATACCCTAATCAAAGGAGGAAATCGTAAACTTTAAATGATGAATAGACCAATCAATGATAATAAAAGAAAAGATGGATGTTATGATTTTGTCGAGCCCAATCGATAGGTACAAGTGATTGAAAAATAGATTAGGGAAATGATTACGAGGATGGTGATTGATCAATAGATTGGTTGATGAATGATTGATATTATAGCTTAAGGATTTAATCGATGAAAGACTTGGGTACGATGAAGGACAAGATATATGTGATGACAAATTATGTAGAAAGAGGAGAAAGTGGTCGAGCTGACCTCAAGCACACCATGTGATTGAGTGCTACCTACATAGTTTAAAAAGACGTCAGGCTAATTTCAGACTAGATGATAGATGACAAGAGAGATGAGAGGAAGATGATGATTGTTAGACATGTGAGTGTTTAATCAGAGGATGTGACTTAGACATGAAGATGGATGACTACATGGGAGATGAGATGTTAGATGTTGATGACTAGAGATATGATAAATGATTGAATAACAAAGGACTTGAAGGAATGATTGGACATTAGATGAATGGACTACGATGATCAACTCAAAGGACTAGGATAAATGAGTGGGTGTGGGATATTAGATGTTAGGACATGTGATAGGAGAAATGATGAGTGTGTGGATGATCAAGCCATCATTGATGTAAGATAGCTCATCATAGTCTAATCAATCTAACGAATATGGCACTTGGTAGGATGCCCCATGATATAAGTATGACCAAGAGGACATTATGCCATAGTGCATAAAAGGGGTAAATAGAAAACTTTGCATCGTTGATGGCACCTAAAAGCATCATTATAGCTTGTGGTGTCATCATAACATCCTCATTAATTGCCTTATAGACAAAAAGATCTATGACGCAAGAATAAGAGAATCAGATATATACATTATAAAAGATATACAAATAATTCAATCAATACAAAGCAGATAAACACACACAAGTATCTACATGTAATGTCATTGTGTCTTATTTAATTGTCCTGATGAGAGTTAATGGAATGATTGATCAGGGGATAGATTTGAATAAGGTGGTCATGATGATGTGGATTTGGATTAAGGTTATATATTTGGACTGGGGTAGGGACTTGGAGTAAATTAGGGACTACAATTAGGATAAAGCTACGAAAGACACAAGATATGATGACTAGGATGTTGTGCTATGTACCTAGGGATATGATATATTGATGTATATGGGTTGATGGAGATGCCGACATGTGGCACACATCCCCTTAGTTATATGGGTACAATATATTAGGACAATAGAGTAACTTGTGGAAGTAATACATTGGGTAATGGTCAGCCTACATTGGATTAGGAGGTTACCCATCCATGGGTTAGATAGATGTATATATATAGGAGATGATTATCATGGTAAGGATATGAAGGAAGCATTGAGTCTTCTATTGTAAGAGGATATTGGAGGTTGTCCCCTCGAAGAGACATTGTGGAGTTATTCCTTCCTCTTCTTCTTCTTCTTCTATTGCTTCTTATACTACTTCTTCTTCTTGTTCTTCTGATGATTATTCTATTTCTTCTTCTTCTTTTTCTACTTCTTATTCTAATGCTTCTTCTTTTTCTACTTTTTTTATAGCCCATCGATCTAAAAAAATCTGTTCCATTTCTTTCCATGAAGAAAACCTTTCTGTACAACTCAACTGATCAAACCAATCTAGTGCAGGTCCAGACAAAAAAGGAGTTAATTGTCTTTGCCTAAAAGTTTTTATAAAATGATTCTCCAAAAGGAGCCACCATTCTCTAACATCAATATCATCTTCCCTTGAAAATATTTGCAACTCCATGATCCACAAAAAAATTAAGGTTCATGAAACCCTAAAATGTCAAAACTGATCCATAAAATCACAAAAAATCACTCAAAATAGCTCCAAAAATTCTAAAATTTTGACTTCACTTCTCTTAAATCTTCTTACATCTCCAGTAAAAATTTCAAATAAAACTTCCCTATATTTCGGAAGATATAGATAAATTATTATAAACCCTAAAATAGAAATAACTCCCTCAAAACAAATCAAAAAATTCTAAAATTTTTACTACGCTTCTCTTATATTTGCTTACATCTCCAGTAAAAATTTTGAGTACAAATTCCCTATATTTCAGAAGATATAGTGAAATTAGGGTTTTGCTCCACACAAATTGCCCAAATCGAAGCTCTGATACCACTTGTAATGATCTTGATTTTCAATATATGCATAAATACCCTTAAGGTAGGGAAATACCATATAATACTCCTTTAGGAAGGAATAACTCCACAATGTCTCTTCGAGGGGACAACCTCCAATATCCTCTTACAATAGAAGACTCAATGCTTCCTTCATATCCTTACCATGATAATCATCTCCTATATATATACATCTATCTAACCCATGGATGGGTAACCTCCTAATCCAATGTAGGCCGACCATTACCCAATGTATTACTTCCACAAGTTACTCTATTATCCTAATATATTGTACCCATATAACTAAGGGGATGTGTGCCACATGTCGGCATCTCCATCAACCCATATACATCAATATATCATATCCCTAGGTACATAACATGTTGAGACAAGGTAGAATAAAAAAATGATAAGATCATTAGGACATCAAACAAGGTAAGATGACTAGATGATAAGATGACTAAGACATTAGATAGGATGACTAGAGTATTTAGGAATAGGACAAGACGACATATGGCATGATAATCTAGATGTTTGGGATTTTGTAGATTTTATAATTTTCAAGGTTTTTCAAAATATTTATAATTTTTAGGTCTTTTAAGAATATTTATGTACACTATATAAATGGGGTTACTAGCAAAGGGAATACCAAGCCTATCAACCAAGATATAGATGGAAGGAATGATAAATGAACTTGGACAATGGTCAAAGAAGTTGATGGACGAGGAAGAATGGACTAGGGATTGCCAACAACCACATTGTGAGGGAACTAAATGTCTAGTTGCCTTGGTGTCAAGTAGAGGATATGCCAAGATGATTCTAGACATTTCCCAAGACATCTTTCATTCCCTTACAAAGGTCAATACTGGAAGAAATAGATAAGTGATGTAGATGGGGGTGAGAAGGAACTTAAGGATGTGACTATAGGTATGGAGTGAATTTTTCCCCCGAGTGGTGAGGTACAATGTGGACAACATATTATTTTAACATGATGCTGAAAACCAATTTTCTTCATGGTACTTGCCCAAAGCGTTAGAAGCATAGTTTTAACCATTGGATGAATGATTTATTTTCTTTTCTTTTATTTTATTTTTGACTCTTTTTTTATTGATGTTTTTTTTGGACTTTTTTATTTTTTAGCATCTCAATTTATTAGAGGTGGGTGACATGCAAGATCTAAATATATTTGTGATCTTCAGCCAACACCTATTCTAGAGAGATGCAATGCTAGGATCATGTTGTTGCTACTAGATGTATTGATTTATGTGTGACCTTCATTGATTCTTCATTGACACTCCTCCAGATATCTAGACCAGGTGTCTTCAACACCCCTACAAGAGATAATATTGCTTAGGTTTGTGAGGTGTGAAATGGATGGATTTAGGGTTTATATGTGATGGTGATGTATAGGATTTGAATGGATGATAAGATCAATATGGGGAGGTGTGATGGATGTTTGAAGATTAGGACTAGCAGCCACACACATCATTAGAGATGTTGGACATTCTATATTTGATTGGTGCCATATGACAAAAGACTGCAGGAGATCCAAGACACTTTGACTTTGTGGTTCATCTTTGATTTGATTATTTAAATGATTTTCAACCATACTAATAGTGATTTTGAATTTATTTTGATTTTTAAACTTGATTATTTCTTGATTTCCCCCTAATACCTGACTTTGGGCTTCACCAAAGGAGAATGGTCTTGGACTTGAAAAATGATGATTATTTTGACTTTGATGGTTCCCTAGTGCCTCAAAAAAAGTTTCACTCAGGGAAGACACTTTTTTATTACGTTGGTGATTTGACTTTTCTTGATTTTGACTTGATGGATTAGAGGTAATGTGATCATCATGAATGAATTTTTGAATATGATCTTGGACCTCTACATTTGTAGCAGTTATTATGTTGTTCGCAATAGGGTCCAATAATGCATGTCCATGTTCATCCCTATGGAGGGAGGTGATGAAAAGATCATTCAGGAAGAAAGGGGTCTATGATGGATGAAGGTGATGGGGATGATGGGATGAGGTTAATGAGTGGTGATGGGGTATCATGGTCCTCATAGGGGTTCTTAAGAGACCCAATTTTGACATCAGAGAATATCACCTCAAGATAAGCAAAAGGATCACTAAGACTAGTTGTAGTACATGCATCAAATGTGAAATCAAATTTAATTTGATAATCTTTGATACATAAAGCTTGCAAGAACTCTATCATGACTTCATCATCCTGATTGGGATTAAAATGTTTGCCTGGTGATTTATTCTCATCTAAATTAGAGGTATCATCAAAATGGAATAGTCATCATCCATTTTAACATCTATGAGGGATGATGTTTTTGACAAGGAATATGATTTAGACATTCGTGTTGAACATGATCTTGATGCAAATAAAACTGGTGTTGATTCTGATGTATATGATGTGATGTTGTGAGTATAAAATTTATTGTATGTAGATGACCTCTCAACATGGGGTCTTTAATATGATGGATGAGAGGAAGATGATGGAGGAATAATGATTCGTTAAGGATAGGCCCATGGAAGAAGAAATATTGAGGGGAGGGAGGACTAGGCTTATGGGAAATAGACTCATCATTGATGGAAGATTTATAAAATATGGGGGGACCATGGAAAATGGATGTGGTGTCTTGACCTTGGCTTGGAAAGGGAAGGGCTTGATCATGATCAGGAATGGAATCTTGCCATACCTCTTCTGGTTCACCCATAGATGTAGACTCATCTAATTTGGTCTGAATTTCTATGTCACCACAATCGATGAAGTCTTGGACATAGTTTTGAAATTTGTGACATTAATTAACGATATGCCCCCAAGATTGGTGATGTACACAATATTGGTTAGCTTTATACCAAGAGGGTTCAGGCTTGGTGGGAATAAGATGTTGTATGGGTGGATAAACCATCATGTTAATGACAACAAGTTGGTGGAAGAGGGCTTCTAAGGATATAGGAAGATAAGAATAGGGGATATCTTCACTTCATGACTTGGATGTAGATGCATTAGACTTTAGATTATATGGGTGTTGATGTGATTAGGTGGGCATACTGCTAGTAGATGAGGTGGCCAATATTGGATTCCCTTTGCTATTATAAAAATGGGTAGATTATTGGCTATTATTGGTGGATGAAGGATTTGAATGGGACTCACATGGATGGGTGAAGACTAGAGGTAATGTTAGATGGATGGGTTTGAGGTTTGTAGAATGTGGAGTGCTCAGCTCAGGGAGGTGTGAAAGGAGTATATCCCTAGTGGTGATGAGGCACTACTCAACCAAGGTATTGACTAAATTTATTTTGGATGCCATGGATAAGGATGGGAGAAAGTATATATGATGTGGTTAATTGTACCCAATTGGCATGTGCATGGGATTGAATGGAAAGATTGAGGGATGAAGATGGGATGTGTGGAATAAATTTAAACAAAGGCTTGTTTTAGAGCAATTTCAAATTTGACTAGATGTTTGATGTGATGTGATGTTTGATGGGATAAGACAAGATCAAGTAGACCAAATTAAGATGTGAGCTAGACTTTGATGATTTAGATTGGATTTAACTAGGTGAGATACGATAAGTTATAGGACTCCATTGGGGGCTAGACTGGCTCGAGAGACTAATTTTGACTAAGGATTGATTAGATTAAGACTAGCTCAAGACTAAGATGATCGACTCAAATAAGATGAGATGATTAAATTAAGAAGTTGATAGGATTGTAATTATGATTCAAACTTTATTAAACACAAGCAAGTGTATAATGAGGACCCTAATGAAAAGACTTGTTTGCCAACATGGATGAGGATCAAAGTGTGACTACAGACTTGATGAGAGGACTAGTATAGACAATAGGATGAGTTGGGTTAGACTATGATTATAAATAGGTTGATAAGATGGTGGATACAGTGAATAGGAAAGATAAGATCAAGATAAATTATTGATTAGGAGAAGGTGGACTTAGTCAAATTTAGACTATGATAAGGATAGGGGGTATGACCAATGATTGGTGGATGGGACTAGACTAGGATGTGACTAAGACAAGAGGGTGGTGAGAGATAGGATGATATGCAATATGATATAGGTTTAAAAGGATGTACCAAATGTACAAATATAATATATACAAGAGTATAGTGACAAGGATGTACAAAATGATATGATGATGAGACAAAGATATACAAGATGGTGATATGCAAAGGAGACTAGATAGGTGTGTATAGGTTTGGGTAAAAGGCTAACTTAGTTCTCAAACAACAATTATCTAGCACAACACTCACCAAATCAAATAAACCACAAAACTAATATTAGTAAACTAATTTGGGTGTGTAACCCAATGACTACACTCTCTAATGGTTTCACAAGTGAAGCTGTAGGCCAATGACATGTTATGGAATCTCTCAAACCCTCTTAACCATGTTTATACACGACGATCACTTAAGAGTTGATACTGATTTTGGCAATAAGTTGGCTATTATGATCAATGGTCCTATGCTAGGTTACATAAGCTCTCTAGGGGTGTTCCCAATATACACAAGGTATAGTGGGGCCCAAGTCTATATAGGGTGTTATTTGATGCCTATTTCAAATAATGAACTCTTCCCCTTCATGAAAGACCTGTATGGGGTCAAACACTTAGCCTAACGATAGTTGTCTATGATATTTATACTCCACCAGAACATGAAGTGTGAATTAGTGTGTGGTGGTGAAATCCATGATCATTATCCCCCTAAGACTATGGCAAGTGCGTGGATGTGAATTTTGCATCATGTTTCCCTTAAAAAATAAAATGGGAGGGTTTATTAGTGGTTTTTTATCCTCCAAGACTCACTGCTAGGAGGAAAGCATACACCACTATAGCCCCAAAGCATACACCACTATAGCCCTTGGATGACACACAAGCAAACAAAAAGATTTATTAATTGATTTAATTAAGTAAATTATAATACATACATACATACATACATACATACATACATACATACATACATACATACATACATACATATATATATATATATATATATATATATATATATATGATTTTAAAATGCCAAAATATCTTTGACATGCGACCTACAAAGCAAATGATTAGTATTTTCAATTTGGTAATCTCGAGGGGTAACTTGCAAGATAAGACATTATACAAAAATTATGACCTATAAGACAAGATGTTAGCAAGCCAAAATTGCCACTAGATTTACCTCTATAAGAAACATAATGTTAGTCCAATAAGCCTTAATAAAAGCATTGAAATAAATCACAATTTTGTACTATAACTATTTTGGATGAGGGGTCATAACGTGGGGGTCCGAGGATGGCAGCTCCCAACAGGGTCAAGGTACAATGCCTTTTGTAAGGTCTAGCCCTCTCAATGCCAAACATAATTTAAAACTTATTGGATGCTTGAAATGACTCAAAAATTATCTAAAAATAGTATTAAAAAAAGATAAAATTTGAGGCAAACAGAGGGCTAGTAGTTTAACTTGGTAAAACTGGTGGATGAATCTACAAAAGAAGAGTGATCTTAAAAAAAACAACATTAGTAGTTTTGATAATTGATCTTCAATAGGCAACCTATAAGGAAAATTGTTAGTAGTTACGAAATTTTAGTCTTCGATATCCATTTTCCTGGGGAGAAAATGACATTAATTTTAAAATCATAACTTTTGACACTTGTACTCCTATGGATTAGGAAAAAAAATGGATCCTATTTGTATGGTTTTTCATTTCTTTTAAAAACAAAATTTGGTTAATAAAACATTTTAATGTTGTTTACAAACTACATCTAAATTTTATTGAAAACAAACTATATACATATGTTATTAAACTATATATAAAAAAGATTTTTCAGTTTCTTTTTTCTTTATATATATATATTATATTAGCCTTTGTGGATAGGATGTCGAACCTGCATGCTCAATTATTGGTTATATGTCTCTTTCAAATGTATTTGAGTATATGAATAATTTAATAAAAAAGAAAGAAAGAAATGGATGGTGGAAATTTTTAATTTTCACAAGAAACCAAATTCGAGCAAACTGTTCTCAAGTATTAATAATGAAGAAGAAGTAATGGATAAAAATCTCAGAGTGAATTAAGGATAGTATAGGAAAGACAACAGACTATGGAAAAGTTTCTTTACGCAGACAACTATATTGTTAACAAAGTTATCTAATTTGGTCCAATCTTATAAATTGAAGTGCTGAAAACCAATAGTAAGACCATGCAAGCACTCTAGATCTCAAATTATGATGAATTTTAGTGGTTTATCTCCGCATGTCCTCTGATAAAGCATCTTCCCACAAAATTTGTGCCCACTTATTCATATTCAAACTACTGCTCCAGTCGATTGAATCTCCAAGTCGCTGCCCTCTATGCAAAAATGTGCAAGTTAACACAAACTCCATATACCTTTTTGACAAAATACCTTAATGAAATATGGTTTTATGAGATATGAAGTGTGTTTGTTAGAGATTCTGACAAACATAAAGGCATATTATACCTTGACTTGCGCTAGATTGTAAGCTTATATATAAGGTATAGACATCTATGAATTGTTTGACTAAATGCTTCAATGAAATGTGGATTTATGGGTTGCAATCATTGTTACATATGTATAGGATGGGCTTACAAAAGGAGATGTGAAATTTTACATAATTGTTTTTTATCGAAGCATTTTGGGAGAGCTTGATAACAAGCTATTTGATGAAATATCTCAAAGAAAGGTGGTATTATGGACTGTGCTAATTAAAGGATATGTGCATAATAATCTTTTGGCGAGGCATATTTTCAAACCTATGTAAATCACAGGGACTCTTAGTTGTATCAGATTTTGAAACAATTGCCTACCTTTTTATAGTTAAAGCTCGACACACACATTTCATAAACATTACATTGCATATA
Organism: Torreya grandis; assembly: GCA_037957365.1. NCBI lineage: Eukaryota > Viridiplantae > Streptophyta > Pinopsida > Cupressales > Taxaceae > Torreya > Torreya grandis. The sequence goes on from JARHVA010004453.1 coordinate 185,384, forward strand.
AATGCATACAGATAACCAAAGAAAAAGAAATAACACCTATAGAAGTAAAAAACATGTCTATCTTAACCATAATAAAATGAATTTAAGGAGGATAAACTATAATATGCAAACTTGGCACTGTATGCACATATTCATATATAACTTTTCCATTATCATGCACAATGCAAATGCAAATGATCCAGATTATTATTTATTATTTATTTGAAAAAAATAAAAATAAACCCATGGTTTTTTAAAATAAAACCATGCCTAGAATAGTAATATTAAAATAATCATAACTTTCTCAATATTTGATGAAATTCAAAACCATAAAATATTCTATAAAGATGAACATGAGGTGCACATAAACCATAATTTGTTTTATAAAATTCCCTATGAGTAAGGAGAAGTTGATCAAAAATAGAGCACATTTTCATAAAAAAATGTAAACTCGTCAAAAATTGAAAGCCACAAAATTCTCCCTCAGTCTGACTTACAAATTAAACAAACATACTAAAAATAAAAAATATCAGTTCAAGAGGAGGCTCCCACTGTGGTTGCCAAAATGTAGACTGATAAATTCATGAAAATGAGATTTGATTATGCAATTTATCCAAAACACCCAAATCTACAATTTACCTTAAAATCTAGAACCAGTTAGGAATAAAATGCAAAGATAAATTAAGCATTTATACTAGCATTAGATCCCCATAGCTAATTGTTTTTCTCTCAATATTTAAATAAGAAAAGATTAAATAATTATATATTAGAGATTGCTTACATGTTTGCTCATAATTTTAGCATAATGATAGCTTGATCAATGTCTTGGATGATAGCATGGATTGACATGGAGGTTTTATGGATTCATTGGTTAGTTTGAATGAAGGGAGATGGTGTGCTCAAATAGAAGGATGGAGGCAAGATCAATGGCTATCATTCAAAGTTGGGAACATGAAGATCAATAGTGGAGGATTATCAAAGGAATTAAAAATTCCTTGGAGGATTCTAGAGGAGGGAAGGTTCTAGAGAATCTAGGGGGTAGGCTTGTAGGAAATCCTAGGTGTAGGTAATTAGGTGGGTCATGGAAATTTTAAATTTTTAAATAATGGATAAGTGGTATTAGTTAGTTAATAATGGGAAATTAGGTGAATTAATTGATTTTTGGGGTAGGAATAAGGTTGATACATGAAGAATAATGGAAAGAGGTATTATATTAAATACTAGGAGGATTAGTAAGGATGATTTAAATAAAATTTAGTGGGATTAGTAATCATTAGATGAAATTAGTGATGTTAGTGTTGACTAATAAAAATATTAGTGATGATAAATGAAGTGAGTGAATTTAGGTGCATACATAACTAAATATTCAAAATAAACATGCTCTCTCTATTTAAAGAGTAGGTAGTAAGGCTCAGGTTAACAATTAGTAGATAGAGAATAGTCATTGATATTTATTAAGAAATGATTGAATAATATTTGGTAACTCTTTGATTTTGTTGTAGCAATAATCATATATTACTACAGGTTTATTAATGCAAGAGAAATGATTTAAAGTCATAATTATAACACAAGGAAGGGATTATGACACAACTCCAAAAGAGACAATGTTATGTACTTAGGGACATGATATATTAATGTGTATGGGTAGATGAAGATGCTAACATGTGGCACACATCCCCCTTAGTTAGTTGTATGGATCAAATATATTGGGATAAATGTGTAACTTGTGGAATTAGTAATTGATTTACATTGGGATTATGAGGTTATCCATCCATTATTAATTATAGAGATCTATATAAAGTCGATGAATATCATTGTAAATGATAGGAAGTAAGAGTTGGGTCTTCTATTGTTAGAAGGATATTAGAGGCATCCCCCTCGAAAAGGAATTATGAAAATATTCATTTCTTAAAGAGTATTGTATGGTGTTGCCCTACCATAAGAGCACTTATTCTATATATATATATATATATATATATATATATATATATATATTGAATATTTGGGCATCTTGGTCCACTAATATCTATTGTGTTGTGTCGATCTACATTATATTCTACATATTTTCAATTATTATAAGTGTAGATCATAACAAATAATATGAGGGCTTCAATTAAGGCAAATTATGTGGGTAAAACCTTAATTTTTGAGAATCACTTATAACTCACAATCTATTACAAAACTCTCTATAATTTTTTTACTAGAGTTTGAAAATAATTCAGGAACACCACAATATAAAAATCAAGGGTTTTTTAATTATTTGGGAGTGTGATATTGTTATTTTAGGGTTTGCCATCAATTTATCATATCAATCACAATTTTAGGAATTTTTCTATAAAAAATTACTACAATAATATCATCATACAACAAAGCTACAATAAAAATAGTTGAATTTGATACATTTGTGTAAGTTATTATGATTTTATGATTTTTCACAAATTCACTCTATAAGATGATTTTTTGGGATTTTTTCCACAATTGTTTCCCTAAAATCATATGATCATATAATGAAGCTCTACAATTAAAAAAATTGAGTTTTTTAGTAGTTTGGAGTGAGTTATTATGATTTTAGGGTTTCTTCATTGACTCTAATTTGTGTGAATGGTAGAGTTCAAAAAAATTGGAGAGGATGATATTGATGTTAAATAATGGTGGCTCTTTTTGAAAGAGAGATATTTTAATCAAATGTTTTGGTAAGTACATTGGCATCTTTCTTTGTTAGGCCCTACATTGTGTTGATTTAATTAGCTGAGCGTATAACAAAGGAATTAATCATGGGAAGTTCTGGAACATATCTTCTTATATCAATGGGACACAGAAGGAAAGAAAGATGAAGAAGAAAAAAATGAGGAAGAAAACAATGATGATGGTAATGAGGAAGACTCTATAGAGGATGAAAATAATGATGGTGAGGAATAAGCTACAAATGATGCAAAAGGAGAGGTTAAGGATCTTGATGTGAAATAAGAGGAAGAAAATGATAATATGGATGTAAAAAAATAAAGAGAAGAGGAAGAAAACAATGTTGATGATGGTAATGAGGAAGAGAATATAGGTGATGAAGAAGAAGAAAATGATCATAATGATGATGATAAAGAGGCTACATATGATTTAAAAGGAGAGGTAGAGGATCTTGATGAGGAAAAAAGAGACATGGAGGATAAAGTTTTAAATTGCTTAGATCTAAAGAGAGATGCTTCTATATTTCAGTTGCATAAATGCATTCAAAACAAGAAGGTAATTGTGTCCATAAACCCTAATAACAAATATAAAATCATCAACATGGAGGTAGCTCAACATATACATGTTCAAGAAAAGAATATTAATGAGGCTCAAGTAGATGGTAAGAATATTCAAAAAAAATAATAGTTGAAGCTCATTAGGAACAAATATGTTTTACATTCAAATTTGTATACTTTGGATATGAATGGTGTGGATATGGTTCTTGGATATCTTTGGTTGGAGACTTTGAGAACAATAAATATTAATGTGTGGAAGCATTTAATGAAATTTGGGTACAAGAAAAGGAAGGTTACTTTACAGGATATTACAATTGGAAAGGCACAAAGAAAGGTCAAAGTAGAGCATGAGGATGAAGTTAAAGATGAGGAAGAAGAACATAAGGAAGATTTAGATGAAGAAATAGTACAAGCAAAAAATATCACTTCATATAATCAAGAGATAAAGGCACTACCAAAGGAAAATATGGAAGAGGTATCATAAAATGTTGATAAGGTCAAAATTACTAGAAAAAGTTGAGGCATATAACCACCCAAATCATCATGAGAGGCAAAAATCACGGAGCCATGATGAGAAGTGTCACAATAAAAATCACTTTGGCTATATAATAAATTAGAGTACCAATCACTATGGATACATAATGAATCAGTGGATCAATCACTTTTGCTATGCATGGAAGCCAAAGAATAACTACTATAGTCATGTATGTAATCAGAGTAGCGCACTAGAATATAGAACATGGAACCAATGAAGGAATCATTATGTATGGACATGAAGTAGCTACAATTATGATCATGAATTAAATCAGAGCAATGCATGTCATTTAAAAATAATTTTGGTGAACTATCACCTGTCAAGGCCTCTTATGGTTAGTTGGATGATCGATCTTTGTGACAAGTGTACAATTATTTGAAACACACTCATTATTTGGTTTCTTCTTATGTTTTGGGGATGAAATGTGTTAAGGAGAGATATAATGCTATGTACCCAGGGATATAATATATTAATATATACATGTTTATGGAGATGTTGATGCTTGGCATGCATCCCCTTAGTTGTATGAGTCAAATATATTGGGATAAATGAATAACTCATGGAATTAGTATATTGGGTAAAGAGTCAACCTACATTGGGATTAGAAGGTTACCCATCCATTATTAATTATAAATATATGTATAAAGGAGATGATTAAAATTTTATAGGATAGGAAGTAAGTGTCGAGTCTTCTATTGTTAGAAGGATATTGGAGGTGTCCCCCTCGAAGTGGAACCATGGAGTTATTCTTTCCTTAATGAGTATTATATGGTGTTTCCCGACCATAAAGGTAATTATTTTATTTTTGCATATATTGAATATTTGGGCATATTGACTAATCCTTTAAAATATCACTCACAGTTTCACAACTTCAAGTTTTTCATTTTATAATTTAATTTCCCATCATTTTAATTAGCTACTGATCGATGACTTCACCCTGCTAAACGGTGACTTCACCTATTTTATCCTCCATTTTGTGATTGTTTATTTTTCAAAAAATGGTGGATTTGCTTTGATTACTTCATATAAAATAGAAAATGGTGACATTGACCTTGATGAAATTGACAACCACTTACTGAATCATCTTCTGTGAAATTGGTGACTTCGATGAAAGAAAATGATGATTTCGCTCCAAAATTTTGGTGACTTTGTCAGGTAAATTTTCTTATGAATTCGACGACTTCACCCTATTTTTAGACATAAAAAATGACTTTGACTAACCTAATTGATGAATTAACACCTACTAAACAATGACTTCACCAGATACTATTTTTTTAAATTCTGGTTCCACATGAAAATAATGACTTTGCTCTATTCAAAACATAGTGACTTTTGTCTATTCAAAAATCGATGACTTCTCTCTATATAAAGATTTGAGACCTTGAAAGTAAAGTTTGCTTGTTCACTAACTCTTTTGCATAAACACAAGTGAACCCCCTAACATCCTTGCAAGAAACTAAGTGAAGAAAAAGAAGTTTAAACACTTCAAAATTTCATTCACGCTTATGTTTTGGTGCTTAAAAACACTTAACAGATTTGTTTTTAATCTTTCAAGGTTACAAGAGTAAACAACAAAGCTAAAGGGCTAAATTTCATTTCACATCTTGTTTAGTGCTCTAAAAAGAACAACTTTGGATTAGTGTTCCTAAGAGCCTTTTGATTTTTGTTTGTTTATTCTTGCAAAAGTAATTAGTTTCCATTTCTTACATTAATCTCTTTTTGTAAAAATGAACTTCACATGTATGCTCTCCCCCCATCCCCTTTAGGGATCTTGGGTGATAAAAAACACTATATTTCTTTCCTTGTTTGGATAAGTCAAGAAAGGAAAAAAAGTCGTATATGCTCTCCCCAAGCTCCTAGTGACTTGGGTGACCCAAAAATAACCCTAAATGTTATATCTTGATTCCTCATTAAGTAAATTTACTTGATTATCCATGGATTTTTATGGTTGTTAATTTTATTTGATTATTATTAACTAAGATGTAAGTCATGTGTTTTTATGGGACATATGTATGTTGCTTTGATTTCATTATTGCATTGTTAAGAGTTAACTATATTGTATATTTTTTACATTGTGATCATGTTGATTTGTTATTTCAGTAGTATTTTATGATATATATCATGATGTTATGAGCTAACTACCTTCTTTTCATGAGTTTGATGCAAAAGAGATTCATCCCTCAGAGCATGATAGAGGGAGAGCATCATCAGAGAGGGTGACGTAGATGGAGGTGTTGGGAGATGATAGACGAATGACTATAACCCTTACACACACCATATTAAATAACAATAATTATATGCATAGTTTGAAAGGTCAACATTAGTATGTTTTTTATGATTGTTTGCATTTAGATAATTATTTGTGCATACTAGTTGTGTGTTAGCGCAATATAATTCTTATGTAGAATTAATCTTGTGTGATTGTGTTTATGTCATGTTAATTTATTCATGACTATTAATGTTTTCAAAAATATAATTTTGCATAAATAGTGTAAATTTGAATTTAATGATTAATGAGTTAATCACTAATATTAAGTCTGATTTAATTTTTTGGGGAATAATAGAGTTTTATTCCTATTTTAGTTAAGGGTCTGGATTAATAAATCAGTACAAAATATAACAATAATTACAGTCCTAATTTGTATAATTTATTTGTCTTTTTTTACCTTTCTAAAAATAGCAATAAATAAAGAAAAATATAACTTAGCTTGAAATTGGATTGAGATGGATGACGTAGAGGTTGAAATTGGCTATGTAGGATTGGGATAGTGTTGTCAACTTAAATCTGGATTTCATTCGATAAAAAGATAGGATTGCCAAAAATATGACACTTTGGTGTCCAACATTGTTGTTTGATCTTGCCATTATTATCTAAACTGGTCATAGAGCCTTAAAACTTTCTAGGTATTTGTGTTATGTTGGTATGAGCCTACCTATGAAAAATTGAGTGTTGATTATTAATAGAACTCGTTATAGAGTTGATTTAATCTTCAAAACCCTAACCCTCCATCATGCTTGATAAAATAGTGTTTGAATCATTTGAGAAAGAAGGGGTTTAGTGTGTAATATGCATTGAATGTGTAATCCACACCCCTTATGTAGGCACGCTGCCCACATACCACTACTCTGAAGAGGGATCAAGACATATGTAGTTCTCCCACCTAATGTGCTTTGTGCAATAGTATGATGCAAATGTAAAAATGCCAAATTGAGAGTGTTTGAGGTGGTTAGGGATTGGTATGAGGGTTTGAGTGTGGTTGCAACTGTGTTGGGTGATTGTATGCAGATAATAGGGAAGTTTGCCTTAGTGTTTTATTTGTATTCTTGTTTACTTTGTAAGATTTGTCACCTCTCTTGTAAATGAGTTTTGAGTGGGCTTTTATATGGAATAATTGGTCATGGGTCAGATGTATTCATGATAGGTTAACATAATTAAGGATAGGGATAAGATGAAAATAATCATTGGGGCTCAAAGTGAAAATAGATAAGAGTGCCAAAAATGGGACATCTTAGGGTCCAACATTATAGTCCAAGTATGACACTTTTATCCTACAGGCTCAGGACTTGGGAGAATGGGAATAGCCTAAGAAATATAGTCTAGGTAAGGTGGAATGATCATTCAGAAGGTTTTAGATAACCGATAATGAGCAAAAAGATGTCTAGAAGGGTCACAAGAGCTTCCGAAAAGGAGCTTTGGATAGGGTGTCACAAGTCACACTCAAACTACCAATTTGGATATTTTATATGACTACATTTCCCCCCTTTATTCTAGTGATGCAACAAAGTAAAATACTAAGATAAAGGAAAAATAGAAAGTGTACCTAAACTTACCTATAAAGGTGAAGCCCATGAAAATGTGTGATGTTGAGTGTGCATAGAGAGCACAATGTGAAGCATAAATATGTTGTGATGTTGAGTGATGCTGAGTGATGATGGGTATGTGTTGTATTGAGAGTAATATCATGAATAGAGATGAGTGATCAATTCATTGAGGGTGGCTCAAGAATACAAAGGCTAGCCTTTTAGCTCCATCATCACCCACTAAATGAAGTTATGTGATCATACGTGTGTTAATAGATGTTTGGACTATGTATCCAATCCCTCTGAGTAGGTGGCTCAAGAATACAAAGGCTAACTAGTCCTTGGCTCCATCATTGCCCACTAAGTGTGAACTATGAAGCTAATACCAGTATGAATGTGTGTCATATGAGATGGCTCATAAAGCCCATGAATGCTCTGTAATCTGATAATGTGGCATGGATAGCTGAATGTGTACTAAAAACTAGACCAATCTTGGCCACTCCAAAAGGTGGAGATTAGGCTTGTATAAAAGCCACTCTGAAACTAAGAACTAGGTTTATATGCAAACCACTCTAAAATGATGCCAACCACCTATAGATGGAATAAGACATACAACTACTGAGAATACCTGGGTAATATAATGAACTTATAAATAAAATAAGTCAAATGTGCCATGCACATTACCCCAAATCACTAGTATCTGTAACATGGATTCTGATCTAGAAGTTGTATCAACTGCCCAATCTAAAATTGGAAGGGAAAGCCATCATACCATTCATGATGCCCACTATATTTGGAAACTATAGGTGAAATTGTACTAAAACTACCTAATTTGAACTAAATTATAGGTGGTAAAATTGTAATTAATCTTACCTATCTACTTGTTTTTGGAAATTTTGGGTTTTTGGTTGTTTGGATAAGAGCACCAAAAATAGGATACTTTGTTATCTGGTGCTATAGTCCAAATATGGTGCTCTTGTCCTTTACTATTTATGATGATTGTTATGTATTCATCACTATTTTTTGGGTTTACTCTGCATGTTTTGGGTTTTGAATGTTGTTATGAGTGTTCTAAAAACTGATTTTTGATTGGTAGAAGGCTCTGATCTCTATGACAAAACCCCTGTTTGTTGCCCCCTCTTCTGAGGGTAGGAATGATGACCCTGCAATGACTGACCTCAAAATAAATAGCCTTGCAAGTGTGTTATGCTACAAAATACATGATATAGCAATGATAATCCAAAATATGTCTCAAGATATAACATAGTTTGTATTGGAGATGGTTAGATCAACATGAGTTTGCCTAGATATATGTAACAATGTAATAACATGTGTAGTATACTAAATTGAAATTGAAAATTTGGTTAGTTGTTAGTTTTCAATGAGGGATGGATCATGATGTCCATCATGGCATCCAAGAAAGCAAGATAATGCATGATGTGGATCATGCATTTCAAACAATTGAGAAGCAAACAAGCACACAAGGAATGAAGCAAGAAGCATACAAAATAGGCTAAGGGGCCAAGCAAATAAGGGACATGGGCACATGTCACTCAAATTGGGAAAGCAAGCATATAAGACATGTTTAAATGCCCACATACACATACAATTACAAACAAGGAAGATTAGCATAAGGGCCACAAACACATATAAGAGTACAAGCAAAGGACATTGGGAAATGTTTTAAGGCACACACAAGTAATAAAATATGAAATAAGAAATGCAATCACATCTAGCTACTCAATCAAGAAAGGAAGGCATGTAAATGTTGGATATACTACCATATTTAACTAATCGAAATAGGAAGGGAGAGTATGCAAAACATGTAGTACAAGACTAGATGGATACTAAAAAATATACAAGTGCTATATAGTACATAGTATTGATAGAATAATCTATGTGATCTAGTAAGTAATATACATCAACATGATAAATAAATTGTGTGGTGTAGAAATGACATATCCTGGATGGTCTAGTCATGTAGAAGATGCTTTTGGTGGGTAGATATGTCGATGTATGTCTCGAATGTAAAAGTAGGATGCCCCCTCGATGGGTAGAGTGAATCAATCAAGGATATGGATGTTACTGCACACACTCAAAGAAGATCAAGTGAAGCATGGTAATGTAGATAAATCGACAAACAATTGCATAAAATAGTAAATTGTAACTCTAATATGGTAGTAGAAATGTAAAGCATGGATAATGCATACAGTTGAAAAGTGTTTTTTGGTGTTTTGAGTTATTTGAATGTTTTTTTTGTATTTTGACATGTTATATTGTTCTTGGTGTTTATAAATAAGGTATGTACAAGAAATCATAAGGAAACTATGTACAAGTAAGTGTAAATAAGCTATGTACAATAAAAACTGATAAACTATGTAGAAGTAAGCTGAAAGAAACTATGTACAATACAATGTGTGTAATGAAATACTATACATGGAATCTACGTAGATAAATAATATTCATTGGATTTTTGAGTTTCTTTCATTCAAGTGAGGCTAGATGATACACTTTAGGGCTAAGATTTTCAGTAATGAGGCATGGACCTAGCCAATTCAGTTTGAATTTTTCTTTGATTTCTTCTTTGGCATTGACATTACAAAGATATTTTTTGAGAATGAGATCATTAACTTCAAACTCTCTGGTGTGAACTCATTTTTTGTAGGATCATTGTATACATTATTGGTAAATTCTAAGATGATTAGCTACTTGAATACGTGTATGGTCTAACTACTCAAGTTGGTGTAGATGATTTTCATGATACTAATCATCAGTGAGGATACCTTTAAGGGAAACACATAGAGATGGGATTTATAATTCCAATGGTAAAACTACCTTTGTGCCATAAATGAGTGAATAAGGAGTGGCTCATGTGGGCATACAAATACTTGTGCGATAAGCCCATAATACATAAACTAGTTGATTGTGTCAATCATCTCTAAATTTGGTCATTGTTTTGCTCAAAATGTTATTGATGGTTTTATTGGTAGCCTCTGCTTGACCATTTCCTTGTGGGTAGTATAGAGTGGAGGATGTGTGTTTAATCTTATATTTTGTGCGAAATTTCTTGATAATTTTATTCTTGAATGATGTTCCATTATCAAAAATGATTTTTACGAGTAAGTTGGAGCGTGAAATAATATGAGTCATGAAGAAACTAAAAATGTCCTCACCTATGGTAGATTGAAGTGGGATGGCTGCCACCCACTTGGTAAATTATTTTGTAGCTGTGATTATGAACTTATGTCCGTCAGTGGACTCGGGGTTAATCTTTCCAATAAGATCAAATCCCCATAACATAAATGGCCATGGAAAGATAATAGGTTATAATTATTGTGATGGTACATGTTGTATGTTATTGTGTCATTGAAATTTATCACATAGCTTTACATATTATGAACATTCATCTTCCATAATGGGCCAATAGTATCCATGTCAAAGCAATTTGTGTGACATGGCCTTTCCACTGAAGTGACCACCACACTCACTATCATGTATCTGTATAAGAGTAATTTTGGGTTTTATCGAAGTCAAACATTGAAGTAATTATTCATCGAAGGACCTCTTAAAAATGTCTCCACTAATGATTACATAACAGAGTGCTTGTTTGTGTAACTTGCGTTTGTCATTTCATGAGAAAGTGTCTGGTGTAATATATTTGTTTATAAAGATATAGATATCAAATAACCATTATGGAGTTACAGAATTATGTGTAGTGGCTAGGATGGAAAGGGAAATCAAATATGAATTGGATATTGATGGCATTTATAATCATTTAATTGTGAATATAGCTTGTGTAGACACCTAAAATTGGCCACCAATAACCTTTAACTAGGCTTTTGACCAATTTCTACTAAAATGCATAATTTGGCCTCAAAACACTAAAACACATTAAAAGATTTGAAAATAACATATTGAAGTGCTGATTTTGGCCAGGGTGCCCCTAAATTGGTCAATGCAATTTATGGGCCAACTATCTTTGATTAGACCATTTTTAGTCAAAATGCTAATTTTGCACCTAGGTGCTATGGATTGTTCTTTTACATGAGACACATGCCTTTGTTATTTTATGTTGACAACATCCTAAATGAGATAATGGATCCAACACATTTGACATTGACTTCTAATTCCAATCCAGTCAAATTTTAGGGCAATAATAAGACATTATGAACAGTTTGAGTAATTTGTTTACAAAGAGCCAAGGTTTGCATCAAAGTACTTAAATCATGCTCAAGAGCTAATTAAAATAAATCATGAGCCTAATTAAGAATTCCATGGAATTTTTTGAATAATTTATTTTTGGAAATGAATATTAAATAACTGCATCATCAGGTGACCTCATTTCTTGGGAAGACATCTCTAGGCCATAAATGCCACAAATATCAGGATTTATGGCTCCCATGCCTCATTAAGACCCTCCATGCCTATTCAATTGCCCCTCTATCCCAAATATTGATGATCCTATTTATGAATTTTAATTATAAAATTGAATTAATCCTTAGCCACACATCTCCATCTTGAAATGGATGGTTCAAGTTGATTCTGACCATTTCAAAAAATCTATAAATAGGAGGCCTTGCCTATTGAATTTTAAGCTCTCATATGCCAAAGTTTTAATGTTGAAATAATTCCAAAGCTTCATGCAAATTAGTGTTATAATGACCAAATATTGAGCCAAGCCAAGTCAAAGGTGACAAGGAGAGATGGAGGTAACCACACTTCATTGATGCAAACTTCATGAGCACAAAGTTGAGCAAGCCACTACAACAAGTATTTTAGAGCATCCAAGGAAGGTGAAACAAGGTTTATTTTGCATTTTAGTTGTGCTTTCCATTCTAGTCTTGTTAACTAAGCTCTCCCTAGTAACTAGGCCTAAAGATGTTATGCTAGTGTGTTTTTGTCAATCTATTTTTCATTTTGGAACTAACACAATACTAGCCATCCTCTCTTGAGTCAAATTCATATTTCACATAATGGCATGCCTGATGGGACACTAAATCCATAAATTTGATCACAAATCTCTTTCAAGCAACCTACTAATCCTTTCCATGCAAAATCTTGGAGTGAGAGGGCCAAAAAGAGTGAAATTTTAAAGTTAAAATTCTATTTTTCTAACAACATTTTTGTTTTTAGAAATGTCGATTTTGATCTCTGTTATGATATCATTATTACATAGTAGCGATTTTATGTAAATTAAATCATTGTTTGTTAAATAATGATTTTATGGACTTGAGCAATAACATTATCCTCCATAATAGTGATATCATCATCTTGAGCAGCAATATCATCCTTTTGGGTAGCGATATCATCCTTTTGGGTAGCGATTTCGTCATTTTAGGTAGCAATTTTGTAAAATAGTGATATTGTTCACATGTGCAGTGATTTTTTTTGGTAACAACAATATTGTTAATTTGGGCAGCAATTTTATAGGTAAACAAGGATATTGTGCTTTCTATTTGATCTAACCTGAAACAATGAGATTGTTGTCTGAAATTGTGATTTTATAGGGAAATTATGAGATTGACTATGTAATTTTGATTTTAAAACAGAGAGCTCATTTTGAGAAGTTGCTTCACTCATTTTCAAATTAGTTTTAAAGCTAAAGGGCACTCTAACTTTTTCATTATAGGATCAAGCTTGGAATTTGTTAAAACATGCTTTTTAGACCTTTTTGAAAGTTTAAAATGGATTAGGAACCTTGTTTTTGGTGCTTAACAAATAATTTAGATGTTCAGGTAAATCTTTGGACAAATTGTGCTTTCAAAGTTACAACTTAAAACCAAGGGGTCAAAAGAACACCACCTAATCTTTCATTTGGGGCTTAAAATTTAACAAACTTGTCAAAATTTATCTTCAATGATTGTTTAAACTTAGAATTTGTTTTGGAAAAAAGGAGGACATTGTGTGTATGCTCTCCCATTTGTTCCCTTCAAGGAACCCTTAGAGTCAAAAGTGATGTCCTCTAAAGAACTCCCCAAAAACTTGAAATAGTTTGGGTGATCCTAAAAATGACCCTAAAGTCTTTCTATTAGTCATTTATTTTTATGCAAACTTGGCTTATGAGGAAAAATTCATTACCTCCCATAAGTTTTTTAGGGAATCTCTCATCTCCCAGCACTGACTTCAACCACTCCCACTAGGATCAAAGGTTTGAATGGTTAAACTACTTTATAGTGTTGGAGTTGCACATGAGACATATCTACACTTTGGACATCACACTACACTAAGCAAGTGATAGATATAGTGGTTGAAAAAAGGACTAGACCTTTTTACAACAAGCCAAGTGTTGCAGATACCCAATTACATGATTTTGTTTTGCATCATGATGTGAAAGTCCTTGTGTAATTGATTCCCCTAGAAATGTTTGAAAACTTGTAGTTTTTAGCAAATCCCCATTTGCCGTGGAAGTGTTGTTGGTGCAAGGTGTGCCTCAAGGTCCATGTCGTAGTATTGTCATTTAAGAGAAGGAGGGTGTAAAAACCCTACTATATAATGTACATTTAATTTTGGATGAATACTTAAAATCCTCTCAAATGACATATATTGAGGGATTCTAATAATACCAAGCAACTTTGTCAGTTTAAGACTTAAGAACGATTAATTAGTTGGTTTTGTCCTAGATTAAAGCCTTGTTTAGAGTTACAACTTGGTGTGAACAAATGATACAAACCAAATCACATAGTCCTCATCTTCCTTTGAACAAAGAGGTGTTATGCTACCCACGTGAATAATTAATTAGCCTTAATCAAAGTTAATCAAAACTTGGGGTCATATCATCCACTTTGGTGTAGTTATACTACCCAATTAAGTCTAGACTTCTACCAAACTTTATTTAAGTCCTTCATTTATAATCTAAATTCAAAATTGCATCTTCATAAATTCATAGGGTAGATGTTTTAAGTGGGTTCACTATTTACACTAAAATTAAGGGAATTTAGGTTCAATTTTCAATTTGGGTTGAAGGCCGTTTAAGACTGATAATCATTATCATCACTTGGTAGACTTAAGTTATTTTGTGCTAAACACTTGCACTTTGAGTCTATACACCAAAGATTTTATGTTACCTTCCTATTTCCATCAAGATCATTTGAATACATATTTTTTTGCCTTAGATATATTGTCAAAACTCTAAAGGTATGTATGTCATTTGAGTTAAAAAAGGTAGTGTTACGCTACCCAATTTGTGAGAAACCGTCTTTACCTTAAAGAATTTTTGAAATAAACATTTTGTCACATCTTTTGAGTAGTTTAGCATTGTTACACTCCCCAAAACATTTTAAACATTATTTCATAGACCTTTTTTTACATGAAGTTCAAGTTTGTACACATTTTTCAAGCCAATCCAAGTATACCTTTGTTGAATCTTTGTTTAGTATAGTTACGGTGTTCACATTTGTCTAGCCTATTTGTCAAAGGAATCAAGTTTTATACCATTATTTTTGAGAAAACAAACTATCCCTAAAGTGCCTTTTATTTCATACCTTATACCTATTTGATTGAGTTTATGTTCAAGAGTCAAATGCCTAGTTTTTATTATAAGTGTTTCAAATCCATTAGATTAAAATCTCATCTATTTCAAAGTATAGATAATGAGCAAAACACAATGGACAATTTGCAAGCAATGTCCAATCCAAATCAAAGTGGTACTAATACATAAATAATTGGTCAATAACATATGCCTTTAGTTAATACCATGAGTGGCTCTGTAAACCTAAGAATGGGACCTTTTTCACCCCAACCTCAACCAATTACTTCATCAAGCACACAACCAACATGATCAGGTAGTCAACCAACAACCAATCCCATGCCTCAACAATAGAATGTGATTAATCCTATTCCTCCTCAATAGGTGATGAGTAGCATTCCATAACAATAGGCATAAATGAATATACCAACACAATAGGTTGAACATATTTCCACCTCAACAAGGGGAAACTAATGTTCTACCTCATCAGGTAGTAGAAAATGTACCTTCTTCTTCACATACCAACATGTCAATTCAAAACCAAATGATGTTTAATCAACATCATATTCATATTGGTCAGCAATAGGTGCCAAATCTCTAACATGCATCCACTTTCCAACTAGGATTCACATAAAAATGGGGTTCCAATGTCTCTCAAATACCTATTAGGCAACAATTACCTTTTATGTAGAGCATACCACAAGTTTAGAGACATGGTTTTGGCTCACAAGTTCCCATTCAATAACAAGGTTTGAGTAGTCAGCAATAGGTCCCTATTTAACCACAACATGCACATTATTGTTATATCCCTCCATCCCAACTTCAAAATCCTCCAAGTCAAACCTTCATCGCCAACCCAAACTAGAAGATTGCATAACTAAACATCCAATTTAAACAAGAACATTCTAATCCATGTATGTGTTTTCTTGGGTCATTTCCCAACCAATCCAACATATACCAAATACCCCCATCATACCCTAGTCAAAGTGCTTCACTTGTGACCACCCAATCATCTACCTAGGCCAATGTTCTCCCTCAAACTAATGTTCCCTCCAGTTTCCTGTCCCAAGAGCTGTAACAGATGAAGGATGTAATCACCACCATCCAAGCAGGGAAATAGATTAAAAATTTTAAGTTGGATGAGGTGTGTTCCTATCCTTTCTATATGGAGTACTTATAGATTCTATTTCCTTTGGGATATGAGCCACCAAAATATGATAAATACAAGGGGAAAGGTAACCCCAAAGCCCATTTAATTGAGTTCTTTGTTGCATGCCAACCAGTGGCATATAACGATATATACTTTTTGTTGTTGTTTCCAAGGAGCTTAGCAGGACAAGTCTTAAAGTGGTTTTTAAAGTTGCTCAAAAATTTATTAATAGATTTTGATTACCTTTCAAAAAAAATTGTGCAACACTTTTCCTATAATCTTGAGCATGAGATTTCATTGGTTGACTTGACACAAGCAAAAAAATAAATTGGTGAGAGTTTTACAAGTTATCTACAATAATAGAGAGCACTTGCAAGTTGATTCACTCATAGTTTACTAGATAAACAATTAGTTGTTATATTCACTAAAAACTTGCATAGTGAGATAGCCTATCATCTGAAACTACAGTGTGCACATACCTTTAAAGAAATCATTAACAAAAATTTGTTGATCGAGCGAACACTCATTAATATAGGAGTCATCAAGCTTAATTCAAATAATTACAACCAATGTACCAAATAGGGAAGTAGCCAAAACCAACATGCAATCCAAGTGCAAGCATCACAGTCAGCATAGGCCAATAACCAAGATGGACCGAAACAATTCAAAAACAATAGGAATGTTGTGGGAAATAAAGTAACCAAGTCATGTCATAGCCAAATGGTGCAAACATTGTTTGCTCAACCTGCACCACCTTTTCAACTTACTCCTACCTGATAACCTTTTCAACCAATATTTTAAGCATAACAACCATGACTTGTGAAATAAATGCCACAACCTTTACCATTGTAAAAACCTCTTCTAAGGAGAACAATACCTACTGACTATGTTTTTAGTGACCTTAGAGAGGCTATTGAATTTGTGTTTTGTAAACTTGTGGCCGCTAATTTGATTAGTTGGCCTATACCAAAGCATTATCCCCAAGGCATTCCTTATCCTAATTGGTACCATGAAAATGAATTATGTGAATATCATCAGATCAAAAATCATAATTTATGAAGATGTGTGAAAATCAAGCATTTGATTGAGAATATGTTAGAGAATGGGGAGATCACATTGGATGGCAGTGCTTCTACCTCTAATCAGACTCTTGGGATTTATCAAAACCCTTTTCCCCAACACAACAACCAGTAACAACAACAACAATAGTTAGTGAAAAAACAAAATAAATAGTATCAAAATCAAAGGCCAAACCAATAGAACCAAAATATTTAACAATAGAACTAATTACGCTAGAATAATGGACAAAACCAAGGTTAGAATGGTAACAACCAACAAACCTACCATGCAATTGCACATGACTAAAATAGGGTTACAAGTCATATTACAGGAGGTAGCATTAATACCATCTCCATTAATCCTAGATCGAGCACCAATCAATATAGACCATTGATAAACAATGTCACTCAACCAAATTACATGGATAATCCTTCTTTGATATGGGACTGTACGTAGGCAAACTAGCAAACTAGGATTTCCACTTTTGGACCTTATATCAATAATTTATCTTTGCCTCATGACCACATACAAGTGCACCAACAATCGAGACTTGTCCTATCTGGTCCCACACCATCACCATAATTTGTTAGCAACCAAGGTCCTGTACTTAATCTTGATTGTGCCATCATAACTCGGAGGTCAAAGATTACCATTTCAAGCCCATAGCCATGTACCACCTCACCCATTATCCAACCAATCATTCATCCTCATAACAAACCATTTAACATTATTAGAGACAATAAGTTTGATATTATGGAACAATTTTAGAAGACACTAGCCCAAATCTCCATTTGATCCGGACAACAATTCAGATGACAATTCGGGCGATGGGTCCACCCCAATTGATGACAAAACTTCTGAGAGCCATAACTTTTGCACCATAGCTCCAATTGACTCGCCGTTTGAACCGTTGGAAAGCTAATAATGAGGGGAATGTTGTGAGATGGAATGGAGATTTTATTAATGAAGTTTGACCCCATAAAACCCAATAGAAGTGTCCCAAATTTTAACTTTAATAGTGCAGTCTAAAAATAGTAAGTTACTAAAAAGAGTAATTCCCCAAATTATGTATGGTTGTAAATCATGGAAGTCGAACCAATTCATCTTCCTCAAGATTGGTGACCTTCCACATCCTCCCCACACCTTCAAAACATGTATAAATGAAGATGTAACCCAAAATAGAATTCAGACATTTCTTCTCAGAGATAAGCATATGTTTGGGTCTGCAAATTTGATCAATAAAACATCTCTTATCAGAGATAACATTATTTGAATTATTTTGTTCTTGTTTCTTGAATTATCTTTCAACCAAAGCTTTTGAGTTTTGGATCAGTGGTATCAGAGTGGTTTATCTTTAGAGTGTATGATCTCAATGACGAGGTTAGATTACAGGAAGCTTAGGTGGAAAATAGAACCAACAGAATATCCACCTATTCGCTCCAAACAAATTCAAATGGCAGATAACACTGAGGCATTCGATCCTTTCAAGGAAATGGTGAATGAATCCATCCAATAGTAATAAGCACAGATGCTACAATAATTTGCTCAAATTCTCCAACAAATCTCGATGGGAAATTATGGTTCCTCATCTGTACCTTCACATCCTTTCAGTGCCCCAACACCCTTCAAGGTTCAGGTGAATTTTGATATCCCTACATTTGAAGGAAAAATCAATGCTGATGTAGTAGAAAATTAGTTGGATCAATTGTCATCTTATTTTTCTGTAAATAAATTTACCGATAAAGAGAAGATTACTTTTGCTCTTCTGAAAACATCATTGCCTATCAAAAATTGGTGGGAAGTGTACAAAAAAAGAGTCAGTGCAGATGATATTGGACTTGAGATGGAACCTACATGGGATGATTTCATAGATGTTGTAAAGGAAGAATACTACCCCATTGGAGCATATGACGATCTGTATATAGAGTGGCAACAACTTCACCAAGGTAAGGAACAATCTGTTTAAGATTACACTGACATTTTTCATTCTCTATCTGTGAGATTGGGCATCCAAGAAAGTGAGAAACATAAAGTTCTCAAATATCGTGGTGAACTACAATGGTACATATGGGGAGAAATGGAACTCTTCAATTTGGAAACCATCAATGAGGCATACAAGTTCATAGTGAAGATTGAGCAAAAGAATGGAAGAATGAATATAAAGAATCAGTCTTCAAAATGGAAAAGTGACAAAGAAGGTCAAACACGAGGCCAAAATTGGAAGCAAAAGGAAGGAAAGACTGGGAAGTGGTGTGATTATCACAAATCTAGTACTCACTCCAAAGAAGAATGTTGAGCTATCAAATCACTGATTTCTAAGTCACAATCCTCAACATCTACTGCTCTACCTCATACAGACCCTACAGTTGAAGAGGTTGAAGAAGAAATTATAGATGTTGATCCTGAAGCCATTGTTGCTTCATCACAGACACACGACTTGATGCTAGATGACAAGGAAAGGTTGTTTCACTTTAAGTTATGGGTGAAAGGTAAGCCTTTACATTTCATTCTTGATAGTGGAAGTCAAAAGTATTTAATCTCTGCTAATATTGTGAAAAGCCTAAATCTGTCCATGAAGCCTCACCCAAAACCATACAGTATTGGATGGTTGAGTCCAGGGAGAAACCTCCATGTCACCCACCAATGTCTTCTCTCATATGCAATACAACCTTTCCAAGATGAGGTCTTATGTGATGTGGTCAATCTAGATGTTTTTGATGTACTCTTTGGTCATCCATTCATGTATGATCGACATTGTATATATGAATCAAGAACTAGAAGAATCACTCTCACTCTTGGAACATGGTGCTATAGGGTACCAGAAGTACCACCTTCTACATCTATCTCTCTGATTAGTGCTAAAAATTTTGTTCTCATGGTGGTCAAGCCACATGAATCTAAAAGGGTTGATGTTACAGCTCTAACTACACAAATAACACAACAAAAGTAAATAGATACCGATCTGAAGAAGCTCATGACCTTCCATCCATAGACTGATGGTCAAATAGAAATGGTGAATAATCGGGCCCTGCACAGTTCCATAAATCAAAATCCATTCTAAGTATGCATTGGGAATCAAATAAAAGTATAACTAACACACTTGATGACAAATCTTGATGCAATGGGGACCATTGCTTCTCAAGGAGGGAGGAATGATCTGGACAACAATTCAAATGACAATTCGGGTGATGGGTCCACCCCAATTGATGATGAAACTTCTTGGAGCCATAACTTTTGCACCGTAGCTCCAATTGACTCGCCGTTTGAACTATTGGAAAGCTAATAATGAGGGGAACATTGTGAGATGGCATTGAGCTTTGCTCAATAAAGTTTAACCCCATAAAACCCAATAGAAGTGTCCCAAATTTCAATTTTAATAGTGCAGTCTAAAAATAGTAAGTTACTAAAAATAGTAATTCCCCAAATTCTGTATGGCCATAAATTGTGGAAGTCAAACCAATTCATCTCCCTCGAGATTGGTGACCTTCCACATCCTCCCCACACCTTCAAAACATGTATAAATGAAGATGTAACCTGAAATAGAAATTAGACATCTCTTCTCAGAGATAAGCATATGTTTGGGTCTGCAAATTTGATCAATAAAACATCTCTTATCAGAGATAGCATTATTTGAATTGTTTTGTTCTTATTTCTTGAATTATATTTCAACCAAAGCTTTTTATTTTTGGATCACCATTTTAGATTTGTTGCAAACATCGACAATCCACAAGAATATTTTGAATGAGTTCTTAACCCAATCCACTATTGCTACTGATATATTCCCTGATAAACTTCAAGCTTTGGTTGGACACCTAGCTCCCACCTAACAAGTCACATTCAACCAAAATGATATTTCTTCCCTTGGCTTGCTCCATAATAATCCATTGTACATAAAAGTTTATATAAACTGGCATAAAGTGAAACATGTACTTATAAACAATGGATCAAACCTCAACATAGTGTCTCTAAAGCTCATCAAGCTTCTTGGGTATACAATGATAGATCTCCAACTAGAAATGATAACTATCAAAGCCTACGATAATCAGGAGAGAGAATCATAAGGCACCATTAGCCTGCCAGTTATCATTGGGCCTTTGACCCATGATACACTTTTTCATGTGCTTGATCATGAGTTATCATATAATATGTTTCTAGGTAGGCCTTGGTTACATGAGATTTATGCAGTGCCGTCAACATTGTACCAATGTATCAAGTTTTCCCACTCAAAGATGGAAGTAAATATTCTAGGATATTTACACCCATATGAATAGTGCAAATTTCTTGAGGCTGAGATTCAAAGCTATATTTACCAATATGACATGAATCCAAGTTCCAAGTAGGACAAAATAAATGCCATACTTATTGATTCTCTAGAGTACAATTGCATAGATCCTAATACCTTGGATTCCCTTTCCCACATGCCAGCTCTTAAAGCTTCCAATCATTACACCATTTTAGCTAATGGCCCAGGGGAATATTTAATGCATAATACCTTTCATATTACCAATCTTCCTCAAAATCCAAAGACTTTTGGAACACCTAAAGTTACCCCACACATGCATTGGCAACAAAAGAGCAAGATTAAAGGACCTATCATGTTTGTACCAACATCTGGCCTAGAACCAGACCCTCTCAAGGGATATAAATCATGGTTATATAATAACAACCAAGCTGATTGTTATAAGAGTGCAAAGTATCTAATTCTCAATAGGATCATGGAGAATCAAGACTATGAAAGAAGAGGCCTCAAATCAAATCAATGAGGAACCATTGAGCCAATTTTCATGACCAAATACAAAAGACCTTATGCAGGTTATGAGATGCTTTCACTCATGGATGAATTTTCATGATACAACCAGATTAGAATAGTACCAGAAGATCAACACAAAATAACATTCACCACTCTATGAGGAACATTCTATTATCAGGTAATTTCATTTGGTCTTAATAATGTTGGAGCCACCTATCAAACAACCATGACCTTCATATTCCATGATATGATGCATGACATTTTTGAAGACTATAGTGACGACATACTAGGCAAATCAAAAACCAAGGTTGACCATCCAATAGTGCTACATAGAATATTTGAAAGATTAAGTGAGTACAAAGTCTGATTGAATCCAAATAAATGTGTGTTTGAAGTAACATCAGGCAAATTACTTGGCTTCATCATGTATCATAGGGGCATTGAAGTCGAACCAACCAAAGTATAAGTTATAATAGAGATGCCACCACCAACCAATTTGAAATAACTCCATAGTTTATAAGGAAAGATCTAATAAATCTGACATATCATATCTCAGTTATCAGATAAGTGTTATCTATTTACACATCTTTTGAAGAAGGGAGTTGTATTCCACTAGGATAATCATTGCCAAACAAATTTTTAGTAGCTAAAAGATTACCTAGAAAATCTCCCTATTTTGTTACCCCCTATATTAGGAAAACCATTTTTGTTTTACCTATCAGCTATAGATAGTGCCTTGGGGGAACTTTTAGCTCAACATGATGACAATGAAAAAGAACATGCAGTATACTACTTAAGCCATACATTGGTCATGTATGAACACAACTATATGCCTATTGAAAAAGCCTATCTAGCTATAGTCTTCATAGTTCAAAAATTGTGACACTACATGTAGAACAATAAGACCATGGTCATTTCAAAAGTAGATCCGCTCAAGTATCTACTATCTAAAATAGCTTTACAAGGCAGAATAGCCAAGTGGATCATGCTTCTTAGTGAGTTTGACATAGATTATGTCAATTAGAAGGTAATTAAGGGACAAATTCTTGTAGATCAACTTGTTAAAGCACCCATTGTAGAGATAGAGTCACTCACATTCCAATTTTTGGATGAATCCATAATGACCATCATTGACATACCTATTGAAGAGCAATATTGGAAGCTGTATTTAGATGAATCATTTACTACACATGGATTGGGGGTAGGCCTCTTATTTATTACACTATAGGGGGATCTAATTCCTAAATCATTTAGGATCAATTTTCTTTGTACCAATAACATGGTTGAGTATGAAGCAATTATTGTAGGACTTTGATAGGCAATACAGTGGAACATATCTCATCTCAAGGTTTATGGTGATTCTCAATTAATTATCAATGAAGTTATAGACCATGTTTAGACCAAAGACGACAAGTTGGTTCTTTTCAAGTCCATGGTTGATACTCTAAAAAAATCAAATTATAGATATCCAATTTGAGCATATACCAAGGGCTAGTAATAAAACTACAGATGCCATGGCTACTATTGGTTCTCTGATTTGACAAATAGAGAATGCTAGAGAGTATCTATTCCTCATTAAGAACTTGTTCACACTAGCTCATGAGCCTTCCATTGTGGTGATGATTTATGATATTATTGGTCCTAATTCTATCTGGTATTTAGACCCTTACAACTACATACATAACCAAGTTATACCACTTGACATCTCTTGAAAATAAACTAAAGTCTTTATCCATCACTCCACTCATTATAATTTACTTGGATCAACCCTTTACCATTGTAGTTTTGCTATAACTTTGCTTCATTGTTTAACTTTAGTGGAATCTACACTAGCATTATGGGAAGTATATGAGGAGAATGTGGAGCCCACTCCAGCAGGGTAGTCTTATCCAAAAAGCTTTTATGTACTAGTTATTATTGGCCCACAATGGATGTAGATGTAACTGCATATGTAAAGAAGTGCGACAAATTTCAATGACATGCTAATTTGATTCATGCTCCAAAAAAGACTCTAAAACCAATGTCGACACCATGGCCATTTGCTACATGAGGCCTTGACCTCATTGGGAAGATCAATCCTACATCTTCAAATGGCCTAAACATATCCTTACTACCACCAAATATTTTACTAAGTGGGTTGAAGCTATACCCCTCACATGACTAGAAATCAAATTTCCAAGTTCATTTTCAACCATCTCATTTGTTGCTATGGTATCCCTTTCAACATCATATCTAATAATGGAGGGTCATTCAAGAATAAGGATGTTGCTATGTGTCAAAAACAACATCACATAACATTTCTCTACAACATATTACTCTCAAATTAATGGTCAGGCTAAAGCATCAAATAAAACCATTAATAACATTCTCAAAAATATTATCAATGATGTCAATCATGACTAGCACCTTCAGATATTCCATGCCCTTTGGGCATACCATACCAATCATCATACCCCCATAAGAGCCACTCCATACTTGTTTATGGTAATGAAGCCATATTTTCTATTAAGGTTGAGTTAACATCTCTATGCATCTCTTTCAAGCATGTCCTATATGATTATGACTATCAATTAGCTTACCTATAAGAGCTAGACCTACCTGATGAAAAATGCACAGTTGCACTCAACAATCTTCAAGCATATCAGAACTGACTCAAAGGCTACTAAAATTAGTGCATCAAGTATAGGCCATTTGAACTTGGTGATCTAATTCTTAAATAAAACCCAAAGGATACCATGGTTGAGAAGAAGCATAAAGTTAAATTCAAACCAAATTGGACTTTCATCATTACTGTAGATTATGGATCAAGAGCATATAGGCTCATCATACCAGATGAAGATGAACTTCT
Organism: Torreya grandis; assembly: GCA_037957365.1. Taxonomy (NCBI): domain Eukaryota; kingdom Viridiplantae; phylum Streptophyta; class Pinopsida; order Cupressales; family Taxaceae; genus Torreya; species Torreya grandis. The sequence continues at coordinate 210,210 of JARHVA010004453.1, forward strand.
TCAGCTGATAAATATTATTCACTTGAAGTGGTACTATGATTGAGCACTATTGTGTATTGTTTATAAGGGCCATTTCAATTGTGCCACTTTATCATTCTTATTCTTTGTACGGATATCATCCTTATCATTCTTCTTAGCCTTATCCATTTTACCATTACGTTCTATCTACCAAGCATGTTTTTAATCCTATCTACTTAGCCCATTTGACCTTGGTTTTTCTAGTAGTTGTAAATTTTTAACACCAATGAATCTAATCAGTTTCAATAGTTATTTTAAGCATTTTAGGTAGAGATAGTATTTTTAAGAAGTGTGACAAAAGTTTTGGCAGTTACATCCTTTATTTGTTGTTCTTTTCTTATCATCGGTCTTGCTACTAATTATAACCACATATGGGCAAATTAGTACCATTGATTTATGCCATTATATCTTAGTTATACTATCTAAGGGAAAACTAGGGGCAAATTTTTTTTGTTGAGCTTTGACATACCAACTTGCCATTTCCTATGCCATACTATGCCTTTATCCTAATTGTGCTTGTTTTGTTTGAATTGACTGCTACACTAGTCAGATTCCTTCACTGTAAGGTGGAACTATAGTGACTTGAGGTCCTAATATAGGAATATGTAAGTAGCGCTCGATACTTTTTGAGGTCATCTCAATCACCCTTTCCATCCATGCTCTCATTATTTTACAAGCAACCTAAGCCACACTCTCACTATTTTATGAGCAACCTAAACCACACTCTTGCCATTTTGAGAGCAACCTAAGCCATGTTCTTACCATTTTGTGAGCAACCTAATCCATTCTCTCTCTATTTTAAAATAAACCTAAGTAATGCTCTTTCCATTTTATGAGTTTAAACCATTTAGTATCTTGTCATTCTTGATTGAGTTAAGATACTCTAAAAATGCCAAAAACATTTGTAAAACCATTAGAAAAAAAATAAAAACAGTGACTAATTTTTTACCTTAAGGATTCTGGGAACCCTTACTAAGTTACAAGCCAATCACTTATCACTTAGTTTCCCCATCCTTTTTGGCCTTTTATCCCACACACTTACCATTTTTCAATGCCATTCCTATTCTTCTATCACATCCATTCAGTTTGTTTTCATCAGTTATCATTTTCTTCCCATTTCTTGGGAGAACTACATTTGGCCTGAAGTTTTTATTGGATATTACATCCATGAAACTATGTAGGTAGCATCCACTTACCTGGTGCATATGGAGATAACTTAGCCACCTCCTTCGTTTTCTTCTATTCCCCTAATCTGTTAGTTTGTTATGTTATCACCTATTTTCTAGGGGTAATGTTTGTATGGCTTAAATTTAAATTATTTGTTTCTTTGATTATTTTATTTGTGTGCATGTTTTTTTTATAATACTATTACCTTAATTCAATTTATGTGCATTCATTGGGTGATTCCTTGCTTGCACTTACACTTGAATCCATCCATATTCATACATCTACATTTGCATCCTAGTTTTTTATCATTGGTGCAATATTTTCTATTGAGTATTAGATCTCAAGAGTCAGTCCTTATGCATATTTTGACTAAGTCCTCATGATGTTATACCATGATGCCTATTGACACATGCTATAACAAACCTTAGCTTCAAGAAGTCTATTCAGTAATGGTCACATCGACATCTCTTCGACATCGGTATCCCGAGTCAATCCCAATTATATCCTACGCAGAGTAATTAAATAATAATAAAATTTCAGCCTTTGTTTAGTTCAAATGAGCATCTCCCTACTAGGAGGTTATCCCAATTAATATTCATCCTTTGTATCAGATTATCATCATCACTGGCTAATTTAATCATGTTTTCCATAATCGAAGTCCAATGATTATAACCACTTATGGGCAAATCATTGCACCCCATCCCACCTACATTTCTCAATGATTATAACTGCCTTTGGGTAAATCATTGTGTTGTCATCACTTTAAATTTTTTCCCATATAAGGGCATGTTGTTATATTGTTTGTCTATTCTAACTGGGACAACTCCATCTTCTCAATGATTATAACCACCTTTGGTTAAATTTATTATGTCTTCATACCACGTTGCCATTATCGGGGTGCAATGCTTATAATTGCCTTTGGGAAAACCATTGCACACCATCCCACTTTCATTCTCAATAATTTTGACTACTTTTCCAAACTCATTATGTTTTCACCCCATCATTTTCCTTTCTTTAGTCCCCTAGTTTTCTTTCTTTCTTTTCGAGGGACCATTTGCTGACTTATTTGTGCCAATCATTCCCTTGAGGGGGCATCAAATAATTCATTAATTACCATTGAAGTTGTAGGCATACAAGACCTTTTCAATCTTTTAGAATACATTACTATGCCTATATCTTGCAATGCCTTTCCAAATTTGGGCAAATTGTAGACACCTAAAACTGGCTATCAATAACCTTCAACCAAGGTTTTGACCAATTTTTATTAAAATGCATAATTTGGCCTAAAAACACTAAAACAAATTAAAAAATTTGAACTAAAATATTCAAGTAACAATTTTGGCTAGGGTATCCCTAAATGGGGTAATGCAATTTATGGGCCAACTAACTTTGATCAGATCATTTTGAGTTAAAAGCCTAATTTTGCACCTAAGTGCATTGGATTGCTCTTTTATATTAAATATCTTGCATGAGACACATGCCTTTATTATTATGTTGACAACATCCTAAATGGGATAATGGATCCAATGCATCTGACATCGACTTCCAATTCCAATCTCGTCAAATTTTGGGCCAATAATAAGACATTCTGACCAATTTTAGTAATTTGTGCACAAAGAGCCAAGGTTTGCATCAAAGTGTTTAATCATGATTAAGAGATAATTAAACCAAATCATGAGCCTAATTAATAATTCCAGGGAACTTGTTGAATAATTAATTTTTGGAAATGAATATTGAATATCTGCATCATCAAGTGACCTCATTTCTTGGGAAGACATCCCTAGGCCATAAATATCAAGATTCATGCCTTCCATGCCTCATTAAGAGCCTCCATGCCTATTCAATTGACCCTCTATACCAAATATTTATGAATTTTAATTATAAAATTGGATTAATCCTTAGCCATACATCTCCATCTTGAGATGGATGGTTCAGGTTGATTCTGACCATTTTGCAAAATTTATAAATAGGAGGCCTTGCCTATTAAATTTTAATCTCTAATATGTCAAAGTTATAATGTTGAATTGATTCCAAAGATTCATGTAAATTAGTGTTATAATTCCCAAGTATTGAGACAAGCCAAGCCAATTCAAAGGTGCCAAGGAGAGATGGAGGTAGCCACACTTCATTGATGCAGACTTCATGAGCACAAAGCTGATAAAGCCACTACAACAAGCATTTTGGAGCATCCAAGGAAGGTGAAATAAGGTTTATTTTGTATTTTAGTTATGATTTTCATTCTAGTCTTGTTAACTAAGGTCTCCCTGATAACTAGGCCTAGAGATGTTATGCTATTGTGTTTTTGTCAACTTGTTTTTCATTTTAGAACTAACACAATACTAACCATCCTCTCTTGAGTAAAATTCCTAGTTCATAGATTGATCATCATTGATGTTGCTATGAATCTAAGATGTGGTACTTGTCATTGCATTTTCATGTCAATGTTTTCTTTTTTTGGTATACTTTCTATAGAAAATTAGTTGAACTATGATGATAAACATTATACCATGTTTCGGTATGGGATAAGATGTTCTTCTTTTGTTTGATAGATATAATTGACTTGGTTGAGCACAAGTTAGGAATCATTGAAGAATTGAATAGATCTAATTTGGATGGACTGAGCAATAAAGAACCCTAAGATAATTGCTTCATATGCTGCAGTGTTATTGGTGTAAGAGAAGCTTAATCGATATGCAATAGGAATTGTGTGACCAGAAGGGTTGATAAAGACAATGCCTACCCCTACACCATATGCGTATCAAGAACCATCAAAGAACATGGTCTGAGTGTCAGAATGAGTAGAATAGGTAGTAAAATCATCTCTAAATGTGTCACTAATAGGATTAGTGTCCAAGAGTGGTATGGCTGCCAAATGGTCTACAATGACTTAGCCCTTTATTGATTTTTGTAAAACTATTTTTAAGTCAAACTCTGTTAATAACATGACCCATTTTGTGATGTGACTAGAGAGATGTGGTTTTTTCCATTAGAAACTTCAAGGGATTTGATTTTGTGATAACTTGAGTCTCATTATTGATCATGTAATGTCAAAGTTTTTGTGTGGCAAAAACTAATGCTAGATAGTTTTTGCATCACAGAATAATTTTTTCGTAATCAACTAATGTACGATTGATGTAATAAACTGCTCGCTCGATATGTTGATCAAAGTGTTATGCTAAGAGTGTGTCTAATGCATGATTTATTACTGAGATATATAATAAGAGAGGCCTATTAGGTATAGGTGGTATTAGAATAGGTGAATTAAGAAGATATTGCTTGATTGTGTCGAAGCTTTCTTGACAGGCTTAGTCCCAAACAAACTTTTTATCTTTCTTTAATAATCAAGTGAATGACTAAGTTTTATCAGCAAGTTGAACTACAAAATAGTGGATTGCTTGGATCTTACCTTGTAAGGATTGAAGTTGTTTTAAGTTTGTGGGAGGTGGCATGTTGATAATTGCTTTGACTTTCTTAGGGTTAACCTCTATGCCACATTGAGAAATAATGAACCTAAGAATTTTCTTGATGTAACTCCAAAAAAGTTTAATCGAACATTGTATTATTTGAGTTGTTGAAAAATCTATCATAAATTGATAGCATGATGTTGTCATTATTTGGATTTAGCTAAGATATCATTGACATAATCCTTGACAGTATGGTGAATCAAATCATGAAAGATATGCATCATAGTACACTGATATGTGGATCTATCATTTTTTAATCCAAAAGGTATGACAATGTAACAAAATGTACCCCAAGGTGTTTTAAAAGATGTTTTCTCTTGATCTTATTTAGCAATTTTGATTTGGTTATATCCTATAAAGCCATCCATAAATGATAACATTTCATACTTGGTTGTAAAATCTACGATCATGTCAATATTAGGTAAGGGAAAATCATCTTTTGGGCATGCCTTATTTAAATCTTGAGAATTAAAACAACACCAAATTTATCTATTGGGTTTAACCATGGGGACTATATTGGAAATCCATTCAGGGTGCGCTACTGGTCAAATGAAACCAACATCTAAGATGTGTTAGATCTTATCTTTGACTAAGAGAGCCACCTTAAGATGCATTTTGTGATTTTTTTGCTTAACTGATTTAGCATCAGGATATAATGGAATCCAATGGACTGCTATAAATGTATCAATTCCTGACATATCTAAGTAAGACCAAGTAAAGAGTTTTGAAAAATTTATCAAATTTTGATGAATATGTGTATCCTCTTCCTTTAGTACGGTAGTGGCTAACAAGATAATGCAGGGATCTTGATCGGTTCTAAAATTGAAATTAATTGTTTCCTGTTATGTAATGTGGAATGATCTACTATGTATGGGGTTGTAAGAATAGTATCATCTGAATCAATTGGTATGTCCTAGGGAGAATCTAAATTTTATCTAAAGTAAGCATGGGAATTTGTGTGATGAGGAAATATGTTTTTATAATAGCAATATGGGAGGTCCTCATATGCTCTGAAAAACTATAAGAGGGATTCATCATTAGAGAATTGATCTAATGTGAACATATCTGGTAAAACTATATCATCAATGAGATCAAGATAAACCAATGATAATGTAGAAGTATGATTAACTATATAGTCTACAAGTGCAATGGGTGGACAAAACATTATATGCTTTGAAGCAATGAAAGAAGGTTTATCATGAAGAAGGGTAAGCTGATATCCTAGTCCTTGATTTTCATGTTGTGTGGATGCATAGATAGGATTGATGATTCAATTTTCATGTTTTCTAAGACCTTTGCATTGATATCCCATCGTATTAAGGCATTTAGGTATAAAAGGGGAGGTAAATTATTGATTTGGTATCAGTGTTATTACAGAACTTGGAATCTTTTGATGTGTTACATGGTCTGAAGGTACATTGTGAGTAGTAGGTTGTGTAGGTATATGATAGAGATTAAAGTGCAAAATGTAATTCTATGGAGATTCGATAACCTAATAGTATTTAAAAGGTTTGTTGTCTATTGGGCACTTATCTTTGTGACTAAATGTTAGATAAGCATGGAGTGTGGAAGGGACTACATGCATATCATGAATCCAGGGTTGACCAAGTAATAAATTATAATTGAGGTAATTTGGCATGACTTGGCAAGTAGTTGGCAATGTCTTAGGTCCCAAAGTAAGATTGAGTGTTATTTGACCCATGACTTTTCATGGAATGTTGTTAAAACTTCTGATGTTCATGCTAAAATGGTTTAGATCTGTAGGTTATATATTAAGATGCTTAATAAAATAAATGTTACAAATGTTGAGTCCCAAACTGTTATCAACTAACACTCTTTTTACCCCTACATCATTAATTATTAATTGAATATGCAGAGGTAGATATTTTTTGATGATGTGGCACTGGGGTAAATCCTCTTTTTCAAAGGAAATATGTTCTTTAGTCCATTGAATTTTATTGAGGATAGAGGTGACATAATCCAGTTCAATAGAAATAGTAATTCTAGTATTACGAAGGGCTATATACAACACATCTTTATAAACATCCGATCGTTGAAGGAGCTTGAGACCTGAAACTATATCAGAAGGGGTGTTAACCTAAGTAACAAAGCTATAGCCATGGTTGTAATCAACCTGCTTGTCTTCATAAACTTGGGTGATAACATGTACCACATGATCTACTATAGGCATAAAACTAGTAGTAGGTACAAAATAAGAGATAGATGTACCAAGTTTGAAGGGAGGAGGAATAGATATAACCTTTAGTGTTTTCTTGTGTCTAGTAGTGATAGGGAAATACTAAAAAGTAACCAAAGAGTTATATGCATCTAGGTATAAACCATGCATATGGGATGAAATGCATGTAGTTGGAGTTATAAGTTGTATAACAATATGATTATAAAGAACATTCCACATGAGAGATAACAAACAAGGGATAGAAAGCATGAAACTATACACTAATGCATAAAAAACTTTGACTTGTGATATAACATTTCTAATATGTTTAGCAAGATAGAGTTGAAAATTATTCCACACGAGAGAGAGAGAGAGTATGTAATGAAACCTTGCTTTAAAAAAAAGTAAATATTGTTTTGAAGGAAAGGGATCTTAACATGTTTAGCAATAAATTTCTTAATATCATCCTGTATTATAAAAAGTAAGCATAAAAGGGAAAGAATGAAGCTTTGCATTAACATATAGTAAATTTTATCATTCATATACATGATAGGACCGAGCATGGACTCATTATTTGCAAATTTTTTTTGAAATGAGTAAGATCTAGTATTTTGAATTTATGTGAAATCTAATTTATATGTAAGGTGATACCTCAAGAGCAAAGGGACCTAATAAAATCAACTAGAGTTTGAAATAAATGAAAAATTACTATGGTAAATTTTAAAAATTAAATGTGAAATTCTTATTTATATATGCAGAAAAAATAGAAAAGTATTACTAAAATCAGCAAGGAACTTTTCCTAGGTTTATTAAGGTTTTTGTATGCAAATGAAGTAAGTCAGGTTCACCAAATGATTTAACTTTTTCAGGAATAATGGAGTTTTATTCCTATTTTAGTTAAGGGTCTGGATTAATAAATCAGTATAAAATATAACAATAATTACAATCCTGATTTGTATAATTTATTTGTCTTTTTTTACTTTTCTAAAAATAACAATAAATAAGGAGAAATATAACTTAGATTGAAACTAGATTGAGATGCATGATGTAGAGGTTAAAACTAGATGTGCATGATTGGGATAGTATCATCAACCTCAATCTAGCTTTCATTTGGTGAAAGGATAGGAGAGCCAAAAATAAGACACTTTGATTTCTAATGTTGTTGTCCACTCCCCTCATTGTTGTCCAAACTAGTCACAAAGACCCGAAACTTTCTAGGTATTTACGTTGTGCTGGTATGAGCTTGCCTATAAAAAAATTGAGTGTTGATTATTGATGAAACTCACCATAGAGTTGATTTAATCTTTAAAACTATAACCTTTCATCATGATTGATAAAACATTATTTGAATCACTTGAGAAAGAGGGGGGTTAGTTTGTAAGATGCACTGAATGTGTATTCCACACCCCTTGTGTGGGCACACTACTTACATACCAATACTCTGAAGAGGGATCAAGCCATATGTAGTTCTCCCACCTAATGTGATTGTGTAATAGTGTGATGTGGATGCCAAAATACCAAATTGAGAGTGATTGAGGTGGTGATGGATTGGTATGAGGGTTTGAGTATGTTTGCAGCTACTTTGGGTGACTGTATGTAGAGAGTAGGGAAGTTTGCCTTAGTGTTTTATTTGTATTCTTTCTTGTTTTGTAAGGTTTATCACCTCCCTTGTAAATGAGCTTTGAGTGGGATTTTATAGGGAATAATTGGTCATGGGTTAGATGTATTTGTGGTAGGATGATATATTTAAAGATAAGGATTGAATGGAAATAATTGTTGGGCTCAAAGTGAAAATGGATAGGAGCATCGAAAATGAGACACCCTAGGGTCTGGCACTATAGTCCAAGTATGGTGCTCCTATCCTACAGGCTCAAGACTTAGGGAAATAAGATTGGCTTAGGAAATATAGTCTAGCTGGGGTGGAATGATCATTCAGAAGGTTTCAGATAACCGATAATGATAAAAAATATGTTTAAAAGGGTCACAAGAGCATGCAAAAAGGAGTTATGGATATGGTGTAACAAGCCACACTCAAACTATCAATTTGGACATTTTATATGACTACAAAGTCATTTATAAAAAATATATATAAATGGGAAAAACTTCATAAAATATCATAAAGAAATAAAAACCAATAAATCAATGGTATTGTATGGCAATTATGTTATAAATATAATTAAAAAAGATTTTAATGTAAATTTGCGTAAATAGTGTAAATTCAAATTTAATAATTAATGAGTTAATTATTAATATTAAGTCATTTATAAAAAAATATATAAATGGGAAAAGCTTCATAAAACGTCATAAATAAATAAAAACCAATAAAGTAATGGTATTGTATGGCAGTTATGTTATAAATAGAATAAAACAAAGATTTTAGTTTTACTTTAAGGCAATTCAGGAAAAAGTAGAAAACTTGGCAATTTATAGAAAACACACCAAAAAAATCTAATGCTTTAGAAAAAGTGACGAGCTTTTGTCTTGAATAAAAATAAAGAAATAAAATCATACAAGGAAAGAAAAGATAAAAGAGGGGCACAATTGGAGAAGGAAGGATATAGTAGAGCGTAGAATAATAAGAGGAAAAGAGAGGACAATGGAGCGTAGAGAAGAAAGAAGAGACGAGTGAAGGAAGGATATTTCTTAAAACCAAATGGTTCCGAGTGGGAGATCTTATAAGGTACGCATTATTGTTTTAATTTGAAAAATTATGCGTGTAGACATATGAATGATTTGTGTGCCTTTATAATTATACGAGTTATGTGTATAACAAACTTGTGAAGATAGTGACCTGTATAACATATTGATATGTGCATGTTAATAATATTAGTTAGATAAGTTGATTTGAATACAATATTATTCTGATGTAGCAAGCTATATATATATATATATATATATATATATATATATATATATATATATATATATATATATATACAGTGAACAATAATATATATGAACAACAAGCTAACATATATAAGTACAATGAGCTTGTAAATTATGTACGGTGATCTCTCTCTCTCTCTCTCTCTCTCTACACACACACACACACACAAACATATAATCAACATTACACCCAAATGAAGTACTTAAATACATTTGTTCTATTGTTCATTTATTTAACTGGTGATAATCAATCTTAACAAGCTGCCTCTTTCTACGAGACGTGTTTACCTATCTAAATGCAATTTCCAGCTTCTCATTATGGTGGTAGAGGAATGTTTTTCTTTCCCAAATCCAAAAATACTAATTCACCATCTTTGGAAAAATCTCCTTACCTTTGTAACATCACCCACTTCTGCATAGATGATTGACAAAAGAACATAATGCACACCATTGTTAGGATCTAGTTCAAAAATGAGAGTTGTGTACTTTATTATTATTTGATATACAAGAGCCAAACAAACACATTTATACCACCACCACAAGTTTAATTGGTAATTTGATAAAAATAGAAATTAAAACAAAAATTGGGCTTACATGTTCGACCACAGGTTCTTATGGTGACATGTAAATAAAATAGTTTATGTCTCAGTTATAACTAAATATGTAGTCATATAACTGATTATCATTGAACATATCATTGATATATGGATTTATATCAATAGTAGATTGCCATATATGTAACATGGACCATAAGATCTACTTTATGTTTATGAATTTTACTTTATATGGTCATTTGTAATTATATGTCATTGCTCCCATTTACTATGATTATCAATAGTAGTTTGCTAATCATCAGGAATGTGACTTATTATGAAACCATAAAACTGAGTGAGAACTAACATGGACATTAACAGAGAAACATCAATATAGTCCTAATTACCACTTTTGAGCTACATAAAAGTTGGTCATAGACTTTGTAGGTTTGGGGCATTGTGTACACTTAGCTTAGTTAAATGATGATCACTATTTGTTGTTTTACAAGACTATTATTATATAGAAAATTATAATATATAATGAACAACAACTTATGTAAAAAATGAACTATGTAAAGGGTATCAACTAGGGGAGTAAACTAAAAACCATGCCAAGTGCATCTATATATTTTGTTATGAATTTTAGTCACTGTGTATAATTATAATCCAAATCAACTACATATAGGTATGAGTTCATTTGGTACAAGGACTGCATGTATTCACTAGGGTATGAATAAACTATTTGGTATAAAGATGTTATTAAATACCATATTGATTATACCATTTATACTTAATATATTGTGTATAAAATTATTCATTCATAAGTATATTTGTATTACTAGATAATGTAACTCATAATGTATTACTAAATATTGATCTAGTGGTTAGTGGTTAGTATATGCTATGATTATTTCATTAATGGTTAGTGTATTTGTGAACTATGTGTACTGTTAATGGTTAGTACACTATAACATAGTCCACTAATATTTATTGAGAATTAAAGGTTAGTCTATTATATATTGTTCCATTTAAAAATTGTGTACAGTACGTATTATAAGGATACTAATATGTACCACTACATTTACATATATAGCAGGGTATGTGATGAGTGCCTATATTTATGGTTCTATTGATGGTTCAAAATAATTCATAGACTCTTGAAGAATATAACACTACTTATATATGCATACAACCTCCTAAAAAATATAAAAAATTGTTAAAATGAAAGATTACATGTTCATGAGAATTATGACATTCTCTAGCATGACTGGTTGTTTGTAATTGAGTAGTCATATATTTGAACAATGGACTATGATATTATTGTTCTTCATAGAATGCATTATATTTGAATCTACTTACAAAAATTAAAATATACAGTCTAAATATAGGTTGTACCTAAATGGTATGAATTGTACTTGTTATGCTTATTATTAATGTGGTAAATAATATAGTAGAGATTCATTCATACATTTGATAGACTAAATGTATATATTATGATTATTCGTGTGTTTAGCATGTTTTATGTCTACTAATAGAAAGTAATATATATGAATTTGTTGGTTATATTTATATTAACCAAATATCGTATTGTTGGTACTAAGTAGTGAGAAGGACTTCACTAGCTTACTAGGATCACCGATGCTAAATTAAGGTAATATGATCAAGTAGTGTGTATGAATTTGATTGATCCTATAACTATTGAAAACTTTGGAAAAATTAATGTTAGTTAGACATTGTCATTTCAGATTTATGATTTACATGTTTGTGTGATATCATGTTAGAACAGATTTCTTTATGGTACACTTCATGTTCTTAGAAATCATACAACATATGCTACTAGTTTGTCTCTTTGGATTCTTTCACTATCACTATGTAATCATCCATGAAAGGAGGGCCATTTCCTGATGGAGAATTGTGTGGGAGATCTATGGTCCATGGTTGGTGTGAAAAATCACTCGGATGATGCTCTCTCTCCCCACAATAATACTTATTTTAAACTACACTTGAGATTGCCAGAGATAATGGAGTTTGGAGAACTCATGCTCTATGGAGACTTGTACCTTGTATTGTATTTATTATTATTGAAACATTATTTATGGTGATATATAATTATTACTTATCTATACATTGATAGTAGTGGATGTATCATGGTACCAACTGTGGCTAGATATTTGTAATTACTTTCTCTATTCAGTTATGTTGTTTCATCTGATGATAGTGATTAGCGACAAATAGATGTCACATGCTTAATTTAAAATTAACATAATTAAAGCATTTAATCTGGAATGCTAATTAGATTCTCATGGTGAAATCTAATGAAAGAATGTGTTGATTAATTTTTTTTTAAATCACATTTTTCTAAGTAGATCCCAGTGGGGATGCTACACTAAAGTTCTTCCAATTTTTCATTTATTTATTTTTTTGCACTGGCTTGTGGGTGGGAATTTATCACCTCCTCACAAGTTATTTAGAGGAGAATTGACCTGAGGTTTCATCTCCCAACATCATTCTAACCTCACTCTATAGTGGGGTATATATATTGGGCACGTGATGTTGGAATTGAGTAGTGGCCGAGTAGTTAGCCTGATAATTCTAATGAAAATCGAGATTAGTTCACATTAATCATTAGACTTCACTAAGTAGTACACAATTGAAGTCATTATATAAAGGACTAGACCTTTTCATAACAAGTTAGCAAGTTTGAATCCAATTGACATGATGTGCCCTTGTGTTAGCCACACTTGGGACCATTTACATCATTTCAAAAATTGTAGATTTTAGTAAACCCCACTTTGTCATGGAATATCCTACTAAATGCTGAGTACTTCGTCACTCCATGTTCCTTACCACATACTAGTTCTTAGGAGATAGAGGGGGCTTAAAAAACTTACTTGCATACACTCTTTACTTTTTGGATTAACATTTAATTCCTTTCAAGACTGGTATATTGGTGGAAACTTTGGCAGAAGCTATGTGCACCTTGTCAGTTTTAGGGTAGGACATGCACTTAGGTGCTTTTTCTAATTATTTTACTAGCATGTTTTTTTGGGTCTAAAATTATTTATTTACCAAAATCAAAACAAGTCAAAACCTTCAAAACAAGACATGTGTTACACACCACTTTAAACCAAGAAGTGTTACACTGCTAAAATCACTCAAATATTTTGCCTTAGCTTGACATTTCAAAAACTACATTTGTACCACTTATTCAAAGGAGAATTACCACATTAACAATTTTATTACAAAACATTTACCTTTCAAAACTGATTCTAATCCGTTTGTGTGCCTTTTTGTGCTAATAGCATCGTTATGTTGCTCGTTTGAATCTAGGCCATTTTTCATTTGAAAATCCAAGTCTTTCAAAATCTATCTTTTAAAGTTCAGATCTAAAACAATTGGTTTACACTTGAGTCTTGTTTAAAACTTGGGCTTGAGTGGTTAAGCTTTCTATCTTTAGACTGTGTAACTTAGATTGATTTTCAGTTTGATTTTTAAAGACCTTTACCTAGAGACGAAGTATGACATCTATTTCTAATCAAGATTTTTAGACTTGAGATTTTTTTTTCAAATTTGCATGCCTAGCCCAAGTTTATTTGTGCCACGACCTATCTCATGTGCCTAGATTGAGTTTTTTTTCAAATGCCTAGCCATGCCTAGATCAAGTTTGTTTTCAAATGCCTATCCCAAGCTTGTTTGTGTCAAGATCTATTTTACATCCCTCAATTGAGTTTGTTTTCAAGACTAATTTCACTTTGCCTAGAGCAAGTTTATTTCCATGTCTAAATTGACCATGTTCAAATCCAGACCTTTTCCAAACATAAAATATTTTAACCAACTTGAATTCATGTCAAATCAGGGTTTTTTTTAGAATTGCATTCCAATCCATTTTTGACACCTTTTAAAGCATGCCAATTAAACTAAATCTTACCTAAACCTATTCCAAGTTTATTTCATAACCAATACAAAGTTTATCACCATTTTTATGGGCCAATACCACCCTCTTCAGGCCAATTTCCAAACCCAACCATGCCAATTGCCATATGCCAAGACTACCTTTCTTTCAACCAATTAAAATACTAAGTTCACCCTTTCAGGGTTAATTTATCTGACAATGGTACCTGATCTCCTACTTATATTGATAATCCTCATTTGGATTACATTAGCAACCAAGCTCCATAGCACCCAATAATTACCATTCTAGGCCCTACTCCTTTTATTTGTGTTAGCAACCAAGCTTCACAGTGCCCAATGATTACTATTCTAGGTCCTCCTTTGGCATGTGTTAGCAACCAAGCTCTATAGTGCTTAAGGATTACCATTCTAAGCCCTCTTCCTTTAGCCTATGTTAGCAACCAAGCTCCATAGTGCCTAAAGATTACCATTCCAGGCCCTCCTCCTTTGGCCTACATTATCAACCAAACTCTACAGCACCCAAGGATTACCATTCCACGCCCTTCCCCTTTTTTCTTCTAAATCTAGTTGTTCGTTATCTCAACAAGGTTACACAATCACAACTAGGTATATTATAGTTAACATCCTAAATCCACATCCAGTCTTTATTGAGCCCATTTTTGATGAGCCTATTTTCAAAGATCCCATTATCAAATCGCATGTCATTACTCATCCATTATCAAAATTCCCCCACTTTATAAAATTCAATCTAGTCTTCAAGCTATAACAAAGTCAATAATTACCTCTCCAAGAGTCATCATCTAAAGACCAAAATGTGTCCAAATTTGAGATTTTGCAACCATGTGTAAACCAAGGCCAAGAGAACCAACCAATACACCGATGTTTTTGTTGAAACACCTATTTATAATGAATCAACTATGTTTAATCACCCTTTGACCCTTTCCCTTTCTTTGAGGAGCCTCACTTTGACAAGCCAGTCTTAGTGGAGTTGCCATCTGACCATTGCCCTCTCTTTGAAGAGCCTCACTTTGATAAGCCAGTCTCTATGGAGTTACCTGTTGACCATTTCCCTTTTATTGAGAAGCCTCAATTTGATAAGTCAATCTCTATGGAGTTGTTTATTGACCAGTCCCTTATTCTTGATGAGCCTCACTTTAATAAGCCAATCTCTATGAAGTTGCCTATTAACCATTTCCATTTTGTTGAGAAGCCTCGCTTTGATAAGCCATTATTTGTGGAGTCCTTCCTAGTTGAGCTTATTTCTAAAGAGCTCATTGTTTAACCATAGGCCATTACTCGTCCAATACCAAACATTCAACATAACATATTTACCGCCACACTAGAATAAGAATCAACAATAAAGTTAGGTTTTATTTTTGAATCGATATCAAAATTAGCATTAGAAGTAAAATAAATGTCAATCTCAACATTGGATTTAGATTATTTTGAGTTAGACTCAACTTCAGAATTAGAATACATTAGTGGATGTTATGACATTGGTTACATACACCTTCCAGATCAATTTGAATATATTTGTGATCCTTCCATAGTTCTTGAGGATGATTACTTCAGCATCGACATAAGTTTTCTTAGTATCTTCTATGAGGATTGTGTTGCTCTTGCCATTCCCTTACCATTCCACTTTCCATTAACACCTCCCATAAGTGTCAATTGGGATAGACATAATCACACATTATTGAATTGCATTCACAATGACATATCCATTGTAGGATATCAGGGGGACCAAGACCACATTCATGTAGAAGATGAATAATATCCTAGTGAAAACCTTTTTAGAGGTGCTAGGGGAAAACCAAACTCCAAACTCAACATCTTTTAGTGAAACCTTGTTTGATGTGCTATAAGATAATCAAAGTTGAAAGTTAATGTTTTTTCTTGAAACCTTCTTGGAGGTACCATGGGACAATCAAGACAAATTTATTGGTGAAAACCTCTTCAAGGTACCAATAGCTTAGCACAATAGTTCTTCATCACTTGATGAATACATTATTAAAGATAACATCAGTACAACTTCCAATCTATGACATAATCAGATGGTAGCATCTCTCAGGCCCAAACAACAAAAAAATGTGGTAGTCTTATCAAGAACATATTTAGAAGTTTTTGGCCCTGCTAACCAAAATTATGGCAAATTTGAAATTTGTAACATCGTGTGTGCCTAAAAAACTTGATCTTTATTTATTACCTAGCCATTATACATTTCATTATGGTACATTTATTGATTCATGGCCCATATTAAATTGCCAAAATAGACATTTTTGCCAATGTTTATCCTTATTTACCATCCCTGGCTATAATTTCCTTTACATAGGCTACAAATACACCTTGTCTATAAGTTTGGAGGAAATATAATTGATGACCAACAAAGATCATAACAACATTATTGGAAATCAAATCAGCAACATGTTCTTGATAGATCAACTATTTAGACGGGGTGTGGTCTAGAAATTTAAACAATTGACTGTTCTAGTTGTACCCTATGCTAATCAAGTCATGCATCTTCACATCATCAAGAACAACATAATCATTTACCTTAATCACTATTGTTTCATACCTCACCATTTGCCTTGCCTTATCATTATTTCATACCTTTGCCCATTTGCATATTTCCAACCTGCTATTACTTAGTCAAGATTTACCATTATAAAGGTAAAACTAAATTAACTTGAGGTCCTTTTGGATTATGTAGGCCATGCTCAATTTACATTGAGGTCAGATCAATCACCCCTTTTACCATGCTCTCGCCATTTTGCAAGAAAGTTAAGTGAAAATGATCTCGCTATTTTGTGAGCAATTTTACGTTGAATGCTATCACTATTTTATGAGTTAGCCCATTATGTATCTCATAATCCTCCATTGAGTTGAGATACCAAAAAAAACCCAAAACATTGAGAACATTTATAAACATTCATTTTTATTTTAAGTTGGAACTACATTGAATTGAGGTCCTTCGATACTATGTAATCGGTGCTCAATTTACATTGAGGTCAGTTCAGTCACCCCTTTTGCCGTACTCTCATTATTTTGAAACTTAGACCATTTTATATCTCGTAATCCTCCATTGAGTTGAGATACAAAAAAAAACCAAAACATAGGGAACATTTCCAAACATTCATTACTGTAAGGTGGAACTACATTAACTTGAGGTCCTTCAAGAATATGTAGGTAACACTCAATTTACATTGAGGTTAGATTAGTCACCCCTTTTGCCATAATCTCTCTATTTTACAAGTTATCCCATCCTATATCTCATAATCATCCATTAAGTTGAGATACCATAAAAACCCTAAAACATTGGGAACATTTCTAAACATTCATCATTGTAAGGTGAAACTACATTGACTTGAGGTCCTTCAGGACTAGGTAGGTAGTGCTCGATTTACATTGAGGTTAGCTCAGTCACCCCTTTTAACACACTCTCACCATTTTACAAGTTAGGAATTTATCTAGATCATAATCCTCCATTGATTCGAGCTAGTAGAAAATTCCCCAAAACATTGGGAACATTTCCAAACATTTACCACAATATGGTGGAAGTACATTGACTTGAAGTCATTTAGGACTATGTAGACAGTGCTCAATTTACATTGAGGTTAGCTCAGTCACCCCTTTCACCATGCTTGTTATTTTATGAGTTAAACCATTTTGTATCTTTTAATCCTCAATTAACTTGAGATACCAAAGAAACCCAAAACATTGGGAACATTTCTAAACATTCACCACTGTAAAGTGGAACTACATTGACTTGAGGTCCTTTGGGACTATTTAGGTAGCACTTAATTTACATTAAGGTCAGCTCAATCACCCCTTTTCCCATACTTTTGCTATTTTACAAGAAATTCAATCCACACACTCATCATTTTGAGAGCAACCTAAGTCAATGCTCTCACCATTTTACAAGTAGTATCTTGGCAATCTCTAATGAGTTATGATACCCCAAAATTTCCAAAACTATTCAAAATATTTTAAAGGCCTAAAAATTGGAAAATCGGCTTACAATCTCTTAGAGAGATATAAACCCCCAAAATCCTAAACATTTTTCTTGTCCTAAACCTAGTCACCAACCCCAATCTGTTCTATAGGGGAAAATTCATGGTGGGTTTCCCATTCATACTTTTAGGCCAAGCTCGTAGCCTTCACCCTACTCAGGCAAAATCAAAGCATGTAGTTTATACCAAGATATCTTATCCTTACATGTTGTTCCCTTGTATATAGATTTGCTTGGATGCATCATCTATTTATCCTTCCATTGAGACTTCACATGTAGATATTGACTTCATTAATAACATGATGCTTTCTGTTGCTTTTATTTTCAAGCTTTGTGTGTGTTTGTTTGCTTAGTTATTTGTTTGTTTGCCTATTTGATTACTTTCATTGTTGTGCCTTGAATTAGTGTATATGTGTTCATGGGGTTGTTCCTTGCACATTATACTTGAGTCCATCTATATTCATATGCCAACATTATCATCATGATTTTTATCATTGGTGTGTTCTTTTCAATTATCTTTTGGATTGAGAGTTAATCCTTATGCCCATAATGGCCAGGTCATCATGGTGTTTTATATCATGGTGCATACTATAACGTGATATATAAAAAACTAGGCTAGTGGATCTTATAAACAATATAGTAGGCATTACTTCTCCTTGTTCACAATTGGCATATCCCAAACATCACTCAAACATAGAGTAATTAAATCACAAATGAATTATAATCCCTGCCAGTTAGGATGTGCATCTTCATACTAGTAGGTAGCTCAAATTCCTATATATCCTTTATACCAATTCAACATCAATATATGATTACAGGTTCATTACGTGTGCTTCCTTGGCCATATTATGGTAAATCAATAGTTATCCCTTGCTCTTTGATCAAATTAACTCATTAACCATTCTGGTTGTATCAATGTTAATAAGGATAAACATCTCTGCATTGGTTGGTACAATTGAATCATCCACATTGATCAAGTATTATTATTATATTCTATTCCTCATTTCATTTTCTCCTTCTTTTGTATGAATTACATTGGTCTGAGGTCTATTTTGACTATGTAGGCAGTGATTGGATATGTGATGTATCTTGGGTCAGCTCGACCACCATTATTCTTCCAATCACCTCTTTTATCACTTTGTGCATCCTCATGTGCCTATTTGTTTGTGACTTATTTAGTCTTTTAAAATTCATTAGATAACTACACCTATTTTTGTGCTTGCTCATCTTTACTATATGTGACATGTTATATCCTTGAGTTATGCTTGCCAATCCACCCTATTGGGCACTATTGACAAGTTTACCCAATAGGTCAAACTATCACCCCTATCATTAAAAACTTTGATTATCATGTTTTTTCCTTGTTAATTAGTGTGTTGGTCTTATAATGTCCTTGAAATAGTCATCTAATGCCTTGATTAGTAAATTTTAAGGTAGATTTGATGAAATCAAGGTTTTGATCATCAAAGTCATTTGCTTGTCTAGCCTCCTTTATGAATAATTTCAGTTGTGTCAAGAGGTGAAAAGAGTTGAGAACATATTAAGAGGATTTATGGCTTGTATCAGAGTCATGTCATTCTATACAATTTATCTAACTGGTTGGTGACATGTTTGACTAACTTCATGACCCGGTTTACTATATTTTGGGTCATTTTATGGATGTTAGAGTAGGTTTTGAACGGAAATGATATTCTAAGTTCAGAATAAGAACATGTTATACTTTTTCAAGCATTATAAGTATAATGGATCCATTTTTTATTAGTTTTATTAGACTTCTCAAGTGTTTCTAGTAAGTTTAGTGTCAAAAAGGCCTATTTTGAGGCTAGTTGTAAAATTATTCAATAAAAATTTGAGCTTCACGAACATTTAGGAACTTATTTGTACTTGACAAGGTCAAAAAAGTGGTTTGGAATAGTTTTTAGGTTTTAAAATGATGAAATCCATTTTATCTCCCATATCATCCTCCTTGGCAGCTCTAAAAGGGATGTTTTTAGGTGCTCAATACAGACAGAGGAGAGAGAGTTAGGAGATGAAAATTTGGAAAATTTTAAGGACACTAATGAACTTAAAATTAATGGCATTATTCATCAGATTAATCTCTTGATATTTATAAACAATCACTAAGAGTGTAAGTGGGTCACTATTAGTTCGTCATCCAAACAAGGTCCAAGTTTGCCTCCATTCCTTCACTTCTAAGCTTGATGGAGAAAAATGATTTAAGGGGATTATTTTAGGGGTAAATAATACATATTAAATGTTTGAATCACCAAATAATTTGTCTTGGCAAGGTGCTTTTTGATGGGAAACCAATTATCTATCTTGACTTGAGATTTGGCAATTTTAAAGCAGTCTTGATATATCAATGGAATGTATCTATTTTCAAGAGTTTTCAAGATAATTTTTTAGGTAAAATACATATATTTCATCTAAGATATATTTTAGGTACTTTCATCTCAAAAAAATTCCTTGAAATAGGCTACTTGGTCATTTGGCCCTTCCACAAGGTGTAGTTGCAGATATCATGAGATGTTCAGCATGTGAAGAGAATTTTAGTAAGGTTTTCATCATATTAAGGGAATTGTAAAGTATAATAAATTTTTACTTTGCCTATATAAAATTTTACATATGAGATCAAAGTACCATGCCCTCTAAAGAGCTCAAAATCTCAATTATAAGCCTAATGAGCATGCTAGAAGGAACACAATGGCAAGTAATAAGAGCTATTAATACTCATGAAGGTGAATAAATGTTTCTTTAAGTTGTGATGTTTTTAAAAATTCTTGTAAGGTCTTCAATATAGTGGTGACAATATGACAGTAGGACCTCTCTAGAGCTTCTAATGCCTAAATAACACTAAAAGACTGTAAGTGACTGAGTTGTCATCTTGTAAGACCTTCCAAAGGAATCTGCATCATCATAAACATGTTCATGAGGTGTTTTATGATCCTCAAAATTTGTATAAACTGATTAAATATGACATGAGTGCTTAATTGAGCTTCAAGGTTCATCAAAATCATGAAAAAAACAAGCCTAAAACTTAGTTTAGTAGAGTTTAAGGTAAGTTTCCATTGTTTAAGGTAATAGGTTATTCCTTATTTCCATACGATTTTGACCTCATCATTGTAAATTAATGAATGATCATTAAACACTCAGGAATCTAGAGGTCACATAGGTAGGTTAAATGGTCTAATGAATTGGCAGTCTGTACAAGTGCAAAGATACACCTATAGACATCATATTTTGGCTCAAACAGAGGGTATAGTGATGAGGTTGATAGGGTTTAGTGTACCAATAGTCAATTCAATGAGGATGGTGAGTTTGAATATAATGTTAAAGGATTAATCAAGCATAAGGTATCTCAATGAGTTTTTACAATCATCTAGTTTCAAGCCAATATAAATTTTGAGAAATCACCATCTACATCTACATAATGGAAAATACAGTCCAGTTCAAAGTGCAATATGAACAAGGAAGATGAACTTATGTTGGGTGAGTGAGGTTATTTTATGATTTCACAATATACAATCATGTTTTGAATCTATGTCATAGACATTTTAAGTTCTTATTTAAGACACCTCTCTACCTCAGTCTATAGAGGCTGCAAGAGATACACTTACTGCCATGAGGAGCTCAGTCAGTCAGTCACAAAGTGTGAGTTTATTATCTAAAGGTCATATGACTTACAATGATTTCTTCTTAGTTTGAATAGATTATAAATAATGGTGGATTATTCCATTGAATATTAAGAGGAAGTTGACAAATCAGACTTTTTCAAAATAGAACATACAACCATGGTCTACTTACAGTCAGCTAAAGGTGATGTGATACTTGTGAGTTAAGTCAATGACAATCATATGTTTTTCATATGCCTTGAGGATTTTTGAAATAATTACAAGAGATATGGAGTGGTTTTACAAGTGTGGGAATGTCTATAACTCAATTGATGACTTGGTATGACCTATACAGTTGTGACAACCCCTCAAGTTATAACTAATTTTTTTTTTAAACAATTAAAAAATAACTTAACAGTTAAACCATGGAATTAAAAAATAAATCATATCTAAATCATAACTAATAGTAATAGTACTTTAAATTCAAATACTACATACAATATAAATCTTATACAAATCTAAGTAAAGTAAACATCACATGACACAACTACGACTAGTCTAACAATACAACAATTGTTGTTCAAATATACAAATACATAATACAATTATAATCCTTCAGGCATACAACCTAATACAATAAATAAATACCAAGTTATTTGGATCTCAAGTCAATCTAACTCATGTATCACTGATAATCTCATGCAAACTAAAGAAAATATAACACACAACCTTAAAAGGATATTATGCTACTCAAGATAATAAAATAGGACGTATGTTTGAAACACAAGGTTAAAAAAGTATACCCATCAATTTGTTAAGTTGTGGAGCTAAAAGCTTCACTGATGCAAATGGAGGAGCTTGCTGAGTTACAGAGTAACCAACGTCGGTAGGCCAATCGACGTCGGTCATATTCAGTGTACACAGTAATTGACATCAGTTATAGTTGGCCGGCATCGGTCAGATAGGAACCGACGTCGGTCACCTGTGTGTTTCCAAAACTAGTGTAATTTTAGACGGACAGTCAGTTTGCATGTAAAGACTAATTTTAGTCTTGAGTCTGCATTTATAATTATTGTAATTAGAAAGTCTAATTATTATTTGTATGGGATCTATTTAAGAGACCCATGGGGCTGTATCATAATAAGGATCAAGGACTAACAAGGAAGAAATCCTTCCGAGTGTAAGATCAGTTGATCTATAGGTAGCAAGATCAGGGAAGATCTACATGGTAAGCAAGACCAATTAGATCTGTAGGGTGTGAAAGATCAAGAAGGTCTGCTTGGTAAGCAAGGTTAATGAGATCTGCTAGTGGAGGGAACAACTCTGTGTTTGAGTTGGTTGTAATTGGTTGAGAGAGAGAACTCTTGAGGGAGAATTACTGTACACCCAAGAGGTGTGGGAAGAGTGTGATTTTTTCATTGTATTTCCTTCTAGAAGAGTGTAATATAGATTGTATTGTTTCTCGTATCTCATAGTCTTTGTTATTTCTAAATTCTAGTTACTTATTACTTCTGGTTTGATTCCGTGTTTAGTTGCTTTTACAAATGTAATCAATTGTACTCTTAGGAGTGGATCCTAACAGTTGGTATCAGAGCTTGGTTCACTAACACCTTGGTTTTAGAGTGTGTTAAGTGTTTATTGATTACAGGTCACTCACAGGGGTTTCTGTTTGAGTGGGAGTATAGCAATGGTAGAAGAAAGTATGCTAAGAATGGAGAAATTCAATGGCAAGAATTATCAATTATGGAGGATGCAGATAGAGGATTATCTATATGGTGAGCCTTGTCAAATGGTTGGCAAAGGGGAAGTGTAGCTGAAGTTGCAGACTGGCAACACATGGGTGTTGAAGGATGTCATGCATGTACCCATCCTGAAGAGGAATTTGATTTCTGTAGGGAAGTTAGGTGATGAGGGTTGCATAGTAACTCTCACAGTGGAATCTTAGAAAGTTTCCAAGGGTGCACTTGTATGAGCTGGAGGTAAGAAAGTAGGTACACTTTATCTATCTACTTGTATTATTGATTTTCCTTTTGTTTTATCTACTTTAGCTGTAGATGCAAAGATGTGGCTTTGTAGGCTTGGTCACATGAGTGAGAAGGGAATGGATGTTCGTAAGTCAAATGGTAAGCTTTCAGATTTGATAGACCGAGATTTTTGTGAGCATTGTATGTTTGGGAAATAAGAGAAACTGAGGTTTCTCAAGACTGGGTCAACAAAGAAGAAGCACAGGTTGGAGCTTGTTCACGCAGACATGTGGGGACCAGCTTAGGGAGCTTCTATTGGAGGATCATAGTGGTATGTTTCTGATGATGCTACAAGAAAGGATTGGGTTTATTGCATAAAAAAGAAATTTGATGTTTTTGACATATTTAAGAACTGGAAAGCCTTGGTTTTCAAGGAGAAGATGATGGACAGAGATCAGCTCAAGGGGCTGAATAATTATGAGTAGGACAATTTGGACAAGGTTATGATCTAAAGTGAGCTCGCATGTAAAAGTTATCACTCATAGGAAAACACAGTTATCGACGTCGGTCAGGTAAGAACCAGCATCAAATAGGTAGGAACCGACATTGGTCAGGTGTAGACTGAAGTTGGTGATGTCAGGCAGGTGGAAACCGACGTCAGTCAGGTCGATCGCATGGAACCGACATCGGTCAGGTGTAGACTTAGAGATGACCGGGATCGGTCACTGTTAGAATGAAATTTGGGCAGACAACAAGCTATCAAGGAGTCTCAAATGCCCATGAGGAGGACTAAAAGGGTAAGTAAGCCTCAAATTCATTATTCCCCTTCTTTATACTACTTGTTGCTCACTGATGGTGGAAAACCATGAAGTTTTAAAGAGGCAATGCAGGTAGAATCTAGGAAATAGTGGGAGCATGGCATGAATGAGGAAATTGATTCCTTGAAGAAGAACCAAACGGGAGATTTGGTAGAGTTGCCAGCCGAAAAGAAAGCAATGAAAGATGAATGGATTTATAGGTTCAAGAAAGGAGAGAATGGACAGGTGAGATAGAAGGCCAGGTTATATGGTCTTAAGCAAGCTCCAGGACAGTGGTATAGGTTTGACAGGTTTATGACAAAGCATGGCTTTAATCAATGTCAATGTAATCACTGTGTTTATTTTACCAGGTTGGATAATGGTTGCTACATTATCCTGTTACTGTATGTTGTGTATATGCTTGTTGCAGGGTCACACATGCAGGGATTTGTTGAGCTAAAGGTAAAAGTAGCTCAGACATGTGCCAAGAAGGATTTAGGAGCAGAAATCCTTGGCATGAGTATTTCTAGAGACAGGGAAAATCATAGGTTGATTTTGTCTCCAGAGGATTATGTAAATAAGGTAGTGGAGAGGTTCAATTTGCAGGATGCAAAATCGGTTAGCACACCTATGGTTGGACAGTTCAAGATGAGCTATGAACAGTGTCCTAAATCATATAATGAGGTTGAGTACATGGTATGTACTAGACCTGATATTGCCCAAGTAGTGGGAGTTGTCAGCAAGTTTATGGCCAATCCAAGAAAGAAGCACTAGAAAGCAGTTCAGTGGATTCTCAGGTATCTGAGAGGGACCAGCACTAGGTATTTATGCTATGCAGGGTCAAGTATTTCTCTACATGGGTATGTAGATTCAGAAATGGCAGGTGACTTGGATGACAGGAGAAACACCACAGGATATGTGTTCACTGTGGTGGTTGGTCTTTAAGACTGAACTTGAAGATGGTGATACAAGCCAAAAACAAATTAGAGGATGTATAGGTACAGGTACAGATGCATCTATTTATCTCCAAGTGGGAGATTTTTAAGTTGTGGATCTAAAAGCTTCACTGATGCAAATGGAGGAGGTTGCTGAGTTATGGAGTAACTGACGTCAGCAAGCCAACCGATGTCTGTCATATTCAGTGTACACAGTAACTGACATCGCTTATAGTCGACAGGCATCGGTCAGACAAGAACCGACGTCGATCACCTATGTGTTTCCAGAACTGGTCTAATTTTAGATGGAAAGTCAGTTTGCATGTAAAGACTAATTTTAGTCTTGAGTTTGTGTTTCTAAGTATTGCAATTAGGAAGTCTAATTATTGTTTGTATGGGATCTATTTAAGAGACCCATGGGGCTGTATTTTAATAAGGATCAAGGACTAATAAGGAAGAGATCCTTCCGAGTGTAAGATCAGTTGATCTACAAGTAGCAAGATCAGGGAAGATCTACATGGTAAGCAAGACCAGTTAGATTTGTAGGGTGTGCAAGATCAGGAAGGTCTACTTGGTAAGCAAGGTCAATGAGATCTGTTGGTGGAGGGAACAACTCTGTGTTTGAGTTGATTGTAATTGGTTGAGAGAGAGAAATCTTGAGGGAGAATTACTGTACACCCAAGAGGTGTGGGAAGAGTGTGATTTCTTCATTGTATTTCCTTCTGAAAGAGTGTAATATAGATTGTATTGTTTCTCGTATCTCATATTCTTTGCTATTTTTGAATTTTAGGCACTTATTACTTCTGGTTTAATTCTGTGTTTAGTTGCTTATACAAAGGTAATCAATTGTACTCTTAGGAGTGGATCCTAACATAATTTTCATAAATAATGCTAGTTCAAATTGACAAAATTCAATGCATGGGTTATATTTAATGCCATGATACATTACACATGAGGTTAAGAAGAAGTATTCAATGCTACCCATAAAAGAATACTATGAAGCCTCTAAAGTTTACCATGTAGGTTTGAGGAGATATAACACAATAAGTAGGAAATATAACATGGATCCTAGAATAATTTCACATACTATAAGTGAAACACAATCCTTAAGGAATTTATTACTTAGTCAAAGGATAATAAAACACATTATCTAAAATAGAACGTAGTCCTTATGTAAAGAGACACAAGTATTATATAAAATGCTTCACTAAAAGGATAGACGCTGCCCACAAGAGATCTAAACATAAGATATGAAAATAAAATGCCATCCTATTAATTTGAATGCTAGCCATAAAAAACAACACACACACACATATCCTCTTATTGACACAGAGAAAAAAATAATTAAGAAACCTACCTATATATTTTGCTAGAGATTCCTCTTATTTTCCTTCCAACTTCCTCTGCTTTCTCTCTCTATCTCTATGTGTTTTATTCTCCAACATCTTTTTTATTTATAAAGCTTATTGCTCTTCTAAATTCAGCACTCCTCCTTGCTAAATTCAATGCTCCTCCTTTGCATGAAACTCTCAATTTTTATTTATCCATACATGTCAATATAGTTTTTCTTGTTCTCTCAAAATTCACTTAAGTTGACTTAATGATCTATTTCCTAAATTTCAAATAAATTCCTACATGGATATTCAAGATTGCATTAAACTCTACTTCTAACTTTATTAACTTCTATTAATTTATTTTCTTTCACTTTAGTTTATCAAACTAATATGTTAAGTTAACAAAAATAATAAAATCCATTTTCTTAAATTTCATTCATAATTTTAATTTCAAGAGAATAATATTTACAAGGATGATTGTGTCATTAATTGCTTTTTTATTTACTAGATAATCATTTTTTTTAAATAATAATACTTTTATTGCAATTAATAATTATTTTTTGGATTTAAATTCAAAAACCAAGTCAATTAGACTAAAGAAATCAAATGCATACTAAAACTAATTCCACACACACAAATATAATCACAATCAATACACACTAACAATTTTTTATGTAAATATCATTTAGAATCTACTATGCATGTTTGTAGGGTCACTATCATTTCCCACTGATATTCTCTCAATTGCTCCATCTAACTGATCCTCTTTGATGATGCTCTCCCTCATCAAGCTCTGAGGATAGGACCTATCTTGCATCCACCTTGTAACAAGTAAGTAGTTAGTCTGAATCATTATAAATATCATCGATGATGCTAAACTAACAAATATATGTCCTCAATGTACAAAATTAACAAAATATAACTATCATGCAATATATACTAATCAACAACATTGTTTTCCTATTTCAATATATGTCAAAATGCTCAAATCAAGGTAATAGTAATCAGATATTAACCATACTAATCAACGGATTAAAGTTTTATTAATTATAAGGTGAAATCAGGATGTAACATCCTCCCCCTATAAAATTGGTCATCACCCCAATGAATCTTACTCAAACAAAAGTTCTGATTAACACACAAAGTCTACAGCATAAAAACATAGTATCAATTATCATATCATGCAATTAAATGCAAAATTTACTTGAAGAACTTATACCAGTTCCCCTAATTATCACTATTTTTAGAGAACTAATCTCACGAGACTCTACTATGTGGCATTTCTTATTCTTCAAATAAATTTTATGAAAGTCACTTTATGGTAGTTGGTTCTATCATGACCACCTCAGGGTCTAGAACTATAATAAATGTCTAATAACAATTTAGTAAAAGCTTCACTACTAACTCAACAACATATGAGATCATCACAAAACTCAAAATAAATGATCATACGACTAATTTTTGACAAGTTTCACCTATCAAATCTTGGATTGGACAAGTCCATCTATCAGATCCAACTCAGTAACAATCATGTCTATATGAGGTTAAGTAGGATACCATCCTATTGCTTAAAACTCACGTTCCTAAATCACCAATCATCCCTCAAGTCTCCATGATCGAACAATCTTCAAAAAGTGTACACAATTCTATGAATCACAAGTCTGTATTAACAGATCATAAAAAGTAATACTACATTCTAAATAATTTTTAGATGTATTAATACACATGCAAGAGAAATAGAGTAATCATCTCAATATTGTATTAAGTTACTACTAGTCAAACATAATTAGTATCATATTCTGCGACTTAACCTATAATGTTATATTCATAGTAAAAAGGAAATAACACCATAATTAATCGTAACATACTAAGGCTAAGGATTTTACTATCCTTACTACCTTATAAACAAGACAATGTCTCCTTGCTTGCACAACTAGCACACAATAATTAATTTTTTTATCTCAAACCTTAGACTCACCAAAATGTTTTACACATCTTATACCTTAATTTTTCTTGAAGAAAGGTACACATATAACTCTTCAAAATAACATGCTTCAAGAAGAGAATACTATTAGTTTAAGCAAGGGTACATAATAATATAATAATTATAATCAACTAGAATTAATATAAATTCAATGTTAGTCATTCTTCATGGTCAAATTCATAAATTAGATAAAATAGTGACTCTAAAAATAAAACCACAATTATAAAGTAGAGAACTAGAATCTTAGAAACCAAAACTTCCTACATACCCTCACATGGTAGAAGGAAACATCGCAATCTATATTGCCAATCACTATTCACTTAGAAAACTTGTAAGTGTAGTATGATCACCTACTTCCACAAATGGAAATAAAATATGAACCAAAAATATGCATCAATCCATTCAATCCTACAACTTTTCTCAATGAGAAGTAGTAAACACTATCCCAAGAACTCAAAGGAGCAAAACAACAATTTAAAAACAAGTTTCTGCCTAAGGAAACTCTAAATCAACATCCTAAACATATGAATCTTCTTGATAGATTAAAATAATGTAAGAGGAGAGTGAGAGAATAGTAACTCACCTCTAATATAATTAAGAAATATAACATTTCTCCACAAGTCCATGTAAATACAAGGATACTAATCCACATAACAACTCCTAACACAAAGGAAATCACAATCAGACATCTATGCTCAATTGTAAGAAAGTTCCCATCGTATTAAGTGGTGCCAAACTAGAATAGTCTTATAGGATTTTCATTCATAAGATCTATGTAATTAAGACACAACTAAGCAAATTACTTAAGTGAGAAGTAATCCATACGTTAAAACACTCACAACACAAAACACAAATAGTGAAGGTAATTCAAGAAAGATATAATCACACTCGAGGTATTCAATTTAAGATTGAAGATATGGTAGGAAACTTTTGTTCACAACTCAATAACTAAGATATGCACTCTCCTACCTAACATTGTACACAACCATCAACAATGAGACACTTGATACACCATCCCTTTAACATCTCTAAGGGGGTACAAATGTTCTAAGGGTACATACTCAATGTACCCTACATACCTACACATTTTCCCTTTATGTTAAACATAAAGGTATAAAAGTGCTAATGGACTCATTAGGTTATATAATTTGAGCCACAACTCTGATACCACATATGACAACTGCTCAAGTTGTAACTAGAAAATGTAGTAATTTTTTTAAAAATAATTAAACAAATAATTTAATAGTCAAACCACAAAATTAAACAATACAACATATCTAAAGCATAACTAATAACAATAGTACTTTGAATTCAAATACTGCATATAATATAAATCTTATACAACTCCAAGGAAATTAAACATCATAGGACACATCTATGACTGGCTTGACAATATAACAATTATTGTTTAAATATATAAATACATAATATAATTACAATCCTTTAGGCATACAACCTAATACAATAAACATATACCAAGCTCTATGGAGCTCGAATCGAACCAACTCATGTA
Source organism: Torreya grandis (assembly GCA_037957365.1). Lineage (NCBI taxonomy): Eukaryota > Viridiplantae > Streptophyta > Pinopsida > Cupressales > Taxaceae > Torreya > Torreya grandis. Next base: position 240,513 of record JARHVA010004453.1, read on the forward strand.
TCACTGATAATCTCACGTATACTAAAGAAAATATAACACACAGCCTTAAGAGGATATTATGCGACTCAAGACAATAAAATAAGATACAGGTTTGAAACGTAGGGTTAAAAGAGTATACCCATCAATTTTCATAAAAAAACATTGATTCAAATTGATATAATTCAATACATGGGTTATATTTAATGCCATGCTACACTACATGTGAGGTTAAGAAGAAGTATTCAACGCTGCCTAGAAAAGAATACTAGAAAGCCTCTAAAGTCCACCATGCAGGTTTGAGGAGATATAACGTAATAGGTAGGAAATAAAATGTGGCTCTTGGAATAATTGCACAGACTATAAGCAAAATGCAGGCCTTAAGGAATTTATTACATAGTCAAAGGATAATAGAATATAGTATTTAAAATAGAATGTAGTCCTTACATAAAGAGACACATGTATTATATAAGATGCTTCACTAAAAGGATAGATGCTGCCCACAAGAGATCTAAACATAGGCTATGAAACTAAAATGCTATCCTATTAATTTGAATGTTCGCCACAAGAAATGCAACTATATATATATATATCCTCTTATTCACACATAGACTAAAAAATAATTATGAAACCTACCTATATATTTTGCTGGAGATTTCTATTCTTTTCTTCTAACTCCCTTCTTCCAACTTTCTCTGCTTTCTCTCTTTGTCTCCATGTGTTTTATTCACCAACATGTTCTTTATTTATAAGACTTATTTATCTTCTAAATTCAACGCTCTTCCTTTGCATGAAACTCTCTAATTTTATTTATCCATGCATGTCAATCTAATATTCTTTTTCTCTCAAATTTCACTTAAGTTGACTTAATAATCTATTTCCTAATTTTCAAATAAATTCTTGCATGGATATTCAAGATTGCATTTAACTATACTTCTAACTTTATTAAATTCTGTTAATTTATTTTCTTTCATTTTACTTTATCAAACTAACATGTTAAGTTAACAAAAATAATAAAATTCATTTTCTTAATTTTCATATAAATTTCATTCATAATTCTAATTTTAAGAGAATAATCTTTACAAGCATAATTATGTCATTAATTACCTTTTTATTTACTAGATAATAATTTTTTTTAAATAATAATACTTATATTGAAATTAATAATTATTTTCTAGATTTAAATTCAAATATCAATTCAACTAGACTAAAGAAATCAAATGCATACTAAAACTAATTCCACACACATAAATATAATCACAAGCAATATGCACTAACATTTTTTTATGCAAATATCATTTAGAATCTATTGTGCATGTGTGTATGGTCACGAGTATTTTCCACTGATATTCCCCCATTCACTCCATCTAATCGATCCTCTCTGATGATGCTCTCCTCTGTTAAGCTCTAAAGGTAGGACCTATCTTGCATCCACCTCGCAACAAGTAAGTAGTTATTCTGAGTCATCATAAATATCACTGATGATGCTAAACTAACAAATATACATCCTTAATGTATAAAATTAACAAAATATAATTATCACACAATGCATACTAATCAATAACATTACTGTCCCATTTCAGTATATGTCATAATGCTTAAATTAAAGCAATATTAAATAGATATTAACCATACTAATCAATAGATTAAAGGTTTATTTATTATAGGGTGTAATCAAGATGTGTCAAGAGTCAAATGAGACCTATAGGCCTTAAGCCTATAGGTCCACATTTTGGACCGTGATTTTCACTTTCAAACATAAAGTGAAAACAAGATAGTGAAGGTTAACTTAAGACCAAATGAAGATAAGGATCAATGAGAAGACATGCCATTCAATATCAAGAAGAAAATAAGACTAAGAATTCAAGACTCCCTAAAGAACCTACAACCAAGCCTATAGCTAATCTCCACCTACAGTCAGCAAATGGCCTCAGTCAGTCAAGTTTAAAGATATGAAGAGCCTAACCTTTGAAATGATGGAGACATAATCCAATAGGTTCAAAAGATATCTAAGCTACTTGAGCAGTCAGGAAAAAGGTGGATTTGAGTTGATAACCAAAAAACCACCTACAGGTATGTACAATACTTTGTACAGAGGAGACTAGTGGCAAGTGGTTTTAAAATGTCAAAATAAGCTTATGAACCCTGTGGACAATGAATGTGAATGCTCCTTAGTTTGTATATCCTTAAAGTCTTATCGAAAGAGAAAGAGGCCAGTTTAAGACCTTGAAACTCATAAATACAAGTAACTAATCCTCACCTACAAACAAGGTGAAAGTACAATTAGGTATACTACATGGGAAGTGTGTATAGAGAAGACTGGAGGTATGAGATTAGTTTGAACTACCTCTTAAGTTGTCTTCAATGGATGAGGAAGTCCATAAGCCATGTTATTGACCTTATCAAGGTATTTAATCATCTAACCTCTTTCTCAGTCCATACAAACCTTCCAACACCACCTATAACCCACCAAAGATACTGTGTACTTGAGGAGTAATGACAAAAAATGGTAAAGAGTGTTGACAAAAGTTATTAATGGAACTCTGAGCCTATTAAAAAATGCAACCAAGTTCAAGGAGTATTGAAGAGTTTGGAGCCTAAAGGATAAGGCTCAAATCCTATTCATATTTAAGTGGCTCTAGAGGTAACTATTGGCTAGATTTGGCCTACATATGAAACTTTACCTAGATCTAAGGTGAAAAGCTGAGTAGAGTCCTTATTGAAGAGGTGATCCAATGGTGGAAAGGGAAGACCACATGACACTTTTAGGATTTTAAAATACTTTAAGCAAGATTTAAAGTGAATTTGATGGTTTTGAATCTTAGAGGTGTCTTGGTAAAGTTCTAATGGCTCTTGGTGTCTTTTTGAAGAAGAGAAAGATGACCAACACAAGCCTAAGTGAACCAGACTATCTTAACACATCATTAAGGAATGAACATGTCATTTTGGTTATACATTTGATAGGTTTACTATGAAAATCAACCAAAGCTTAAGGATTGTATAAAAGTGATGTATTTCATGCCATGAATATGTCCTACAAATTTGGTGCCTTGGTGTGTTTCCTTTCTCAAGATATAAGCCTTTAAAGATGATCTAGAAATATGGGACGTGCCCAGGGACATCAAATCAAAGCAATAGGAAATAGATGTTTGGATTCAAAAATATTCAACAAACTAAAATTAAATAGAGGACTGGCAAGTGTCAAAGCCTTGCTCGATCATATCAATAGATCAATGGTATGCAGGTGATTGACAGAGTCGATAAGTCAAGATAGATCAATGATGCATGTTCAATTGTGCAAAGGTAGATCTAATAGTGAGCACAAAGTTAAAAGGTCAGTAGATCCTAAGATTAAATGTGATAATGACATGTGTCATAATTATAGTAAACTATCAAGCAAATCAATGGACCACATTTGATTTGGTAAATCAAATATTGATGGAACACATTCGACCATGTAGATGGAGACTGACGATGCAGATAAAAGTCAATAAGTCAATGAGATTAAATTACACATGAGACTACCATATGGAATAAGTGTGTTTAATATCATAAATTTATAGTTGGGTCCACAAAGGGCACATGTGACTACCAAGTGTCATAATCTTGAGTGTAGATCATAGATCAATGTTTAATATTAGAAGTCAAGGCTAAGAGACTCTCGAGGAGATCGACAAAGCAAATTTGATCTAATTCCTAAAGTACATGAGATGAAGACACATGTCCAAATTTACAGTGGTCATATATTTCATATAAGCATCAACATGGTAAGGAAATGCCACATATCTAGACACATCAAATCAAAGAAATTTGCCACCTAAGCTTACATGTATGGATACGAGATCAAATACAATCTAGGTTACCAAAATAAACCTTATAGATTTGTATGCCACCATTAAATCTCAATTCTATGCAAAATTCTACTCAATTAGGTTATGAAGTTGGTCTTGGGTTTTGAATTTATGTCTCAATCATGTTCACCATTTAAGATTAGTAGCATGTGGATCTTCATTGAAATTTTAGCTATATAAAAACCAATAAGGGGATTAGTTTTCATCTATAATGGACCTATGTTCAGGGTTTGGGGTAGGGACAAAGTTGTGATGATGAAGGAATTTTAGAAAGGGATGCCATTAGATGAGTTCAAGTGACTATTTGATAATGTAAAAGGCATATCAAGATGAAGCATGGTGTTGTAAGCTCATTAAGAAGATGGAGAGTTTAGTGATTAGAGAGTGCAAGCAGAACATTCAATACATTTTCAAGGTCTTTGGGGACTTTTCCTTTTTTAGCAGATCATGACTCATCATCCTTAGCAATTTATTGTCTTCTAGTGTGTTTCTAAGCCAATGAGAGGGCTTGAAAGCTATTTGGAACTAATGAAAGTTAAGTTATGAAGGCAAGATTAATGTTAATCGATCAAAAAGTGGTTGGGTCTCATATATTGAATTCTGTTTACTCACTTCCCTCTCTCTCTCTCTTCCCATTTTTTTTTATATATCTCCCATTTCTCCCCAAATACAAAGGGGACTCTTATGCTTTTGGCATGCCCAGGCTATGCCAAGATTTGTACTAAAACATCTAATCGATGCAATAATAGACTGAATTCTTCCATTCACAAGCTAAATTGAAGTGTGTTCTATGAATTCTTTGATGTGGTTAAGTGAATGTATAATTTCCTTTGCCTCTATCTAAGTTTTTTCAGCTTCATGAAGTGTTGTGTATCTTTGACAGGTCATTCTAAGTGCCATAGATAGTTTGTTGATTTTTTTGTAAGTGGAAAACTCCCCTCGCATGTTAGATTGATAACTAGTTTATGCCTTTTTGTGAAATAATTATGTGAAAGCTAATCAAAGAGTCAGTGAAGTGATATTTGTAGGTTTGAAATTGTCTGATAGTGTGTCATGTAAAATTGTAAGTACCAAAACATTGGTGCATCACCTACCTTTACATGTTTTTATGAGTTTTATGTCAATTGCTCTCCCTTTTCCAAGCATAGAATTAGCTTAGGTGATAGATACAAGAGGAAGCCAACCTTATCTAGAGGTTTAACCTCATTATAGGATACCCACAGCCTGAGGTTGTTCCCATTTTGTAGTTTAGTTGGATAGAGCCTAAAGAACCCTCTCTAAGGGTGTAAATTAATGCTATAATAGTTTATGGCATGCCCAATGGGACACATTCTCCTTGGCATAGCTAAAGTTTGGAGCTGAGGTAAAGTATTTACAGTAGAGGAAGACATCCATCATCATCAAAATCTAAAGATCCTTTAGGTTGCAGAGTTCATAGCACCAACTATGTAATACTCTTATGCTAAAGGTTACCACAAGGTCAATTATTAAAGGTATTCCTTTTGAATTCATTGAGTTGCCTTCTAATTCATATAAAAGAGCAAGGTTTAGTAGGACAAATCGTTATCCTCAAAATAAATTTTCATCTTTTGGTCATCCTATTGTCCTAAGCAGTGTAATCCTCACTATCTAGATGGCCATTAGAAAATAAGTGTTTATTTCATTCAATAGAGGCAGTCCACTGAATTTAGCCTAGTTTGATGACATTCTTATTTCTGATCTTAAGAGTATCCCATTCTTCTTAGGAGAAGATCAAACAAATCCTATTGAGCACATCCAGGATGTTATTAACCTTTGTTCAGTATAAAATGTTGTTCAAGAGAATGTAGCTATTAGACTGCTTGTTGCTTCTTTTAAAGGTAAATCACTATAGTGGTATAAAATTCTCCCACTGAATTCCATTGCTACCCAAGATGAATTAGGTGCAGCCTTAGTTAGATAATTTGAGGACAAATATGATCACATTTCCTAAGTTGAACATCTGAATACCATAAAGAAAGATCTTCATGAGTTCATGTTCGATTTTAAACTCAAATTCCAATAGACATGGACCAGGATACCTGCATTGATTAAACCATCCCCAAAATATGACTTCTTGTACTATGTGAAAGCCTTCAACTCTGATATTAGTGTGATGATGCAATCAATGGGTGGAATTACCATGCTAGATGCTTATGAGATTACAATAAGAGAAGAAAATAACTTGATACAAGATGGTAAGCTCTCTTAAATCCTCCAATGCCTATATTCCTAGAATTTAAGTCTACACCAGTCCCTTGAGTTCCTCAAATTCTATCTTTAGATCCTATTCCATCCCCTAAAGATCAAGTTGCAACCCCTTCTAGTCAAGCTAGTGAGCTTAGATAGTTGAAAGGTTTGTTATAATATTTAGGAAATGAAATAGTACAACTCAAGAGACAATAATATCAGGTTAATAGGCCTTATCAACAATAAAGTCATAACACCTATCATCCCTTCAGAGATCAATGGCCTCTTTATCAAGGGTTTAGAGAAAATAGACCACCCTACCAACCACAAGGAGCCATAACTCAAGCGAAACCATATGCAACCCTTGATATTAATGTACCTTCCACTTCAAAATATATTTTTCCCACACCACCACAAAATAATTTGATGTAGGATTCAAGTTGGCAGCCCTCTAATATCAATGATGCTCAAAACTAAGCATTGGTGTCACAAAACATTACTATGCCTTGAATGACATAAGAAGAGTTTTCTCTTCAAGTAAATTAGTAACAAAAAACAAGTTTGGTACCAAAATATAAATCTCAACAATTCCAAGGGAAACTTGATGCCATTAATTTGAATTGGCAAATAGATGATCATGTTGTATTCAATTAGGGTGGTGAGACTAGCAATACGAGTGGTCAAGTTGCAGCTCTAACTAGATCTAAAATAAGATCCATTGATGAGGCTCAAGATGTGATTAATGATTAAATTACTCCTAATTTTGTATCCAAGAGTACCAAAGATCAACTTTCTACCTCTACAACACAAAAAAATTAGAATACAGAGGTTGGAAAGGTTCATCAAGTACCTCTAGTTTGTGAGAACCTAATGGCTTAGAAAATACAGCCAAAGGTTAATGGAGTTCAATTCAGTATAGTGGATAAAATTAAGAAGTATAAAATAAAAATTAGCATGTGGGATTCCCTTTCTATTCCAAGACAAAAAGACATGCTCATTCAAGATCTTTTAGCTCTTAAGTTGTACCCAAAACCGATTGAAAAGGAGGTGTTGTCCTAACTAATTTAGACTAGCCAACTAATAAAAAAGTACAACAAGTACATAAGATGGTAAAGGTGGACAAAAATAAGGTAAAATCAAATAAAACTCCTCCTTTCTACCTCTCTTTGATAGTTGGTGATACTTTAGTTCATAATTGCATGGTAGATAGTAGAGCCAATGACACTGTTATGCCTAAGCAAATTACAGATAAGCTTGGTCTTATTTATGAACCAACTAATAAAGGAGTGTTGTAACTATATGGATCACCAATGAAGATAGTAGGCATCATAAAAAAATTGATTTTGACACTACATGCTTGCCCCAATGTTACCATTTATTAAGATGTAGTTGTGGTGGACTTGCCTCCCTACTTTGCCATGTGTCTTTCCAGAGACTTCACTTCAAAGATTGGAGGATACTTATTAGCTTATTAGAAATATTTTATGTTTATAAATAGGTATGGTACTAATGTAACAATACATTATAAACCCATTTCCTATTTCCATTTGGAACCATATATGCCAAGTGTTGTGAACACTAACTGTGTCATCTTAGATGAGGTACTGGAAACTAATGGAGTGAAAACTGAATCACCTTTAGATGGAGTTCTATATTTATTCCTTGGTGAATGTTCCTCTAATTTTTATGATCATGATCCTAATAATATAATTAAATAAGAGGGACTTGGTGTTTATTGCCTCCACGAAAATGATGCACCAATTCCAGCCATGATGAAGGATGATAAGTCTAGTGATGGTCTATGGCAATTATAAGTTGATGGATCAAGGAATAAGCATGGTACTAGGGTTTGAACGATGTTGATTTCTATAGAAAAATAAAGGTATTTATCTTCTATTAAGTTTCAATTTGGTTGTTCAAACAATGTTTTAGAGTATGAGGCACTAGTTCACAGTTTACAATGGGCTAAGAAGATGAAATTCAACACCTCGCAAGTTTTTGGTGATAGTGAACTTGTAGTTCATCAAGTAATAGGTCTTAATGTATTAAAAAATTTATTGATTAGATCTTATAATCATAGGGTATGGGACTTACTTGAGGATTTTTAGGCTTTCAACATTCAGGCAATATCAAGCGATGAGAATAAACAAGTAGATAGGTTAGCTGCCATTAGGGCACGATTTAGTATCCTAGATGATATAAAGAGTGAAAAAATTCAATCACACATTAAGGTGGTTTTAAGGCCTTATATTCTAGATAACCATGATAATTAGCAAGTGTTTTAATATGACAATCAAATTGTCAGGGTCTTGTAAGAAAAGGTTGAGTTTTCCTCAAGAAATCAACCAAAGTTCTTATAGTAGTATGGTGATCAGATTGTGAAACTAAAAACAAATAATTTGCCTAAGGGATTGGTCATGATTGAGAATATATTCAGTGGTGATGATGAGTTGAGAAATGAAAAGTCATATTTGTCAACAAATGAGGAACACTATGCCAATGTGGAGATTGAAGCTGGTAAGAACTTGAAATTGGGTAAGGTATGCACTCCATAAAATAAAGCTTTTATTGAATTATACATGAGTTTCATTGATGTGTTTGCATGGAAATATAGTGATCTCAAGGGATTCGATCCAAGTCTAGCTCAACACCCCATTGAGTTAGAGGATGAAACTAAACCACTGAGATAGAGACAAAGGCCTATCAATCAAAAGATGGAGCCTTTGATGAGAGATGAGCTTCATAAGCTAATAAAATCAGCTATTATATTTCCAATCAAGCACTTAACTTGGGTGGAAAATCTTGTTTCAGTACAAAATAAGAATGGTGAGATTAGACTATGTGTTGACTTCCATGATTTGAACAAGGCTTCCCTTAAAGATCACTATCCATTGCCATCTATGGAACTAATTTTATAGTTGGTTACATGCTCAGAGAGGTTTTATTTGTTAGATGTATATAGTGGTTATAATCAGGTTTTGGTCAAGGAAGAGGACCAATTCAAAACAGCCTTCACTATAAAGTGGGGGACATTTGCATATAGAAAGATGCCCTTTAGTTTATCCAATGCTAGAGCAACCTTTCAGAGAGCCATGTATATAGAATTCCAAGGCCTTATTAGTAGGTTTGTACTTATTTATTTGGATGACATAATAGTGTTCTCAAAGAGTACAAGTGATCACATGGTTCACCTCAAGCAAGTGTTTGAAAGGTGTAGGCAATTTGGGGTGTCTCTAAATCCTAAAAAGTGTGTCTTCTCAGTTCACGAAGGTAAGCTTTTTGGGCATGTTATTTCAAAATATTGTTTGAGTATAGATCTTGAAAGGATAGATTTCATTCTTGCACTTTCCTTGCCGAAACACAAGAAGGCTTTGCAAAGCTTCTTAGGGAAAATAAATTTTATAAGAAGATATATTTCAGATTTTACCATTTTAGCTAGGCCACTTATAGCCATGCTAAAGAAGAATCAGATTTTCAGCTAGTCCAAGGAAAAAGTAAAGAGTTTTAAAGAGATAAATAAGTCCATAGCTAGTGCTCCTATGCTCATAAACCTATATTTCATAAAGGATTTCATTTTGTACACTTATGCTAACATAGACACCATTTCAGGCATTCTTATGCAACAAAATCATGAGGGCTTGGAGCAACCAATAGCCTTCTTTAGTCAAAGCTTGAAAGAGTATGAAACAAGGTACTCTTTTATTAAAAAACATGTACTTTTAGTTATAAGGTATCTCAATAAATGTAGATACTTGTTGTGTAACAATAAGATACACCTAATGGTTGCCCATCCAAGTATCAAGGAGTTTCTCTTGAACAAAGACATAAATGAGAAAAGAGTTGGTTAGCTAACAAAGGTAATGGAGTATGATGTGGAAATCAAGGTCATAATTCTGATTAGAGGCAAGGGACTTTGTGAACATCTGGCCCAAGATGTGCAAGAGGCTAATGAGGCAGTTTTGGTTTCAAATGATGAAAAGGTTGTAGTTGATCATACCTTACCTTCTAGCTAGTTTTATGACTTGATATCATATCTCTATGATGGTATCTATCCTTATCATCTTAGTATTTCAAAAAGAAAATATTTTAGGCTGCAATCAATTCCATTTCTTCTTGTTGATGGTGTTTTGTTTAAGAAAGATATAAATGGCATGTTGCTAAGATACATAGAGCCAAGCCAAACATAAAGAATACTTGAGCAATTCCATGATGGACATAGTGTATCTCACTATTTTTCAAGGACTACAACCCTTAAGATCATGAGAGGTGGGTATTACTAGCCTAACATATTTGGTGATTGTCATGTATGGGTTAGGAAGTGCAAATAGTGTGTTATGTTTCTAGGAAAAGTGAAACTCACAACCTTACATCTCTAACCAATTGTTGTGGACTAGCCATTTATCCAATGAGGATTGGACTTTATTGGTCTCATTAGTCCCCCTTCAAGTTTAGGACATAAATGGATACTAATTTATATAGATTACTTCACTAGATGGATAAAAGTAGTAGCATTAAAAGAATCAAACAAATCCAATGTTCTAGATTTCTATGAAGGCTTACTTACTAGATTTGGAGTTCCTTCAACCATTATTTCTGACAATGCTATGGCCATTTTGGGGACTAGGGTCAGCCAATGGGTTGTTCAACATGGTGTCTATCTCAGCACTTCATCAAATTACTATCCACAAGGCAATGGTATTGTTGAGTCTACAAATAAGAATCTGTTAAAGATCATAAGAAGGATTATTGAAGATAATTAGAGGTCATGGCATCTCAAGTTGACATTATCTCTATGTATTGATAGGATCACCTAATAAAGATCAATAGCTAACTCTCCATACAAGTTAGTATATGGTAAGGAAGCAAGATCACCTATTTCTCTTGAGTTTCCTACTTTAAAACTAATGCATCAACTTGAGTTGTTACAGAATGAACCAATGGAGATCAGATATTCCAAATTTATGGAGCTAGAGGAGGTTCAAAATTAGTCTATGTTAGCCATGGAAACCCACCAAGCACAAGTGAAGAGAGCCTTTGACAAGAGAGCTTCTTCACGAAGTTTCAAAGAAGGAGATTTGGTACTCAAGTGGAGTGAGGATAGAGATAAACCAATAAGGCATACAAAGTTTTACTCTCTTTGGAGTGGTCCATACACAATCTTCAGTTGTAAATCTCATAATGCCTTCCAACTTGCAAAAATAAATGGTGAGGAACTTCATATCCTAGTTAATGGGATACATCTAAAACATTGTTATTGAATAGCTGAGTTCCTTATACATAATTTGTTTGTTTGTTTTCTTATAAGTATTGTTCTAGCACATTAGTTTGTCTGTGTTTTGTCTTAAATAAGTGATTTATTTGTAATTTTTTTTGTTAGTTAGTTTCCTTGTTTAATGTGTTTCCTTCCTTGTCTTGGTGGAATAGTTATTGTTTTTCAAGTCAAAAGGTTTCTTAAAGTCATGGATCAAATTTGTTATTATTTATGAGTCTAAGAGTCATGTATATGGTATGGTTCTCAAGTATAGTAGGCATGTTTCCCAGTAGATTCACCAGGAATGTTGGCCAAATTTGGCCTACATATAAAACTTTGCCTAGATCTAAGGTGAAAAGCTAAGTAGAGTCCTTGTTGAATATGTGATCCAATGGTAAAAGGAGAAAACCACATGATACTTAAAATCTTTTGAAACACTTTAAGTAGTATTTAAAGTGAATTTGATGGTTTTTAAGCTCAAAGGTGTCTTGGTAAAGTTCCAATGCTTCTTGGTTTCCTTTTGAAGAAGAGAAATATGACTAACACAAGCCTAAAGGAACTAGACTATCTTAGCATGTCATGTAGGAATGAACAGGTCAGTTTGGATGTGAATTTGATAAGTGTACTTAGGAAATCAACCAAAGTTGAAGGATTTCATGAAAGTGATGTATTTCATGTCATGAATATCCCCTATAAATTTAGTGCCTTGGTGTGTTTCCTTTCTCAATATATAAGCCTTCAAAGATGATCTAGCAATGTGGGACGTGCTTGGGGATGTCAAATTAAAGCCATAGGAAATAGTCATTTGGATTTAAAAATATTCAACAGGTTGAAATTAAACATGAGACTACCAAGTGTCAAAGCCTCAATTGATTAGATCAATATATCAATGGCATGTAGATGATCAGTGGAGTCAACAAATCAAGATAGATCAATGATGTGCATTTAATTATGCAAAGGTAGATCCAACAACAAACATGAAGTTAAAAGGTTAGTAGATCCTAAGAATGAATGTGATAATGACATGTCATAATCATGGTGAGCTCTTGAGCAAATTGATAGACTATATTTGATCTGGTAGATCAAAAATCAATGGAGTCTGTTTGACCATGTGGATGGAACTCGACGATGCAAATCAAAGTCAATAAATCAATGAGATCAAATTTCACATAAGATTGCCATGTGGTGTAAGTGTGTTTGATCGTATAAACTAATAGATGTGTCCACAGAGGGTATGCATGACTACCATGTGTCATAATCTTGAGTGTAGATCATAGATCAATGATCAACATTAGAAGTCAAGGCCAAGAGACTCCCAAGGAGATCGATGGAATAAATTTATCTAGTTACGAGAGTACATGAGATGAGGACACGTGTCCAAATTTATAGTGAGAATATATTTCATTATAAGCATCAACATGATATGAAAATGCCACATAGGAAGACACATCAGATCAAAGGATTTCACCACCCAAGCTTACATGTATGGATACGAGATCAAATGCAATCTGGGTTACCAAAGCCAACTTTCCACATAAGAAGACACATCAAATCAAAGGATTTCACCACCCAAGATTACATGTATGGATACAAGATAAAATGCAATCTGGGTTACCAAAGCAAACTTTATAGATTCATATGCCACCATTAAAGCTCATGTCTATGAAAAATTCTGCTCAATCAGGTTATGAATTTAGTCTTGGGTTTTGAATTTATGTCTCAATTATGTTTGCCATTAAAGCTTAGTAGCCTGTGGATCTTCATTGAAATTATAACTATACAAAAACCAATAAGGGGATTGGTTTTCATCCATAGTGGACCTATGTTCAGGGTTTGAAGTAAGGGCAGAGTTGTGACGATGAAAGGAAAGTCAGAAAGGGATGCTAGTGGATGAGTTCAAGTGAATGTCTGATAATGTAAAGGGAATATCAAGATGAAGCGTGGTATTTTAAGCTCATTAAGAAGATGGAGATTTTAGTGATTGGAGAGTATAAATAAATCATTCAATACATTTTCAAGGTCTTTGGGGACTTTTCCTTTTTCAGTGGATCATGACTCATCATCCTCAGCAAGTTCTTATATTCTAGTGTGTTTCTAAGCCAATGAGAGGGCTTGAAAGCTATTTAGAGATAATGAAAGTTAATTTGTGAATGTAGGATTAATGTTAATTGATCAAAAATTGGTTGGACCTCATTTATTGATTCATGTTTACTCATTTCCCTCTCTCTTTTACCCTTTTCTTATATATCGCTCATTTCTCCCCAAATAAAAAAGGGGACTCTTGTGCTTTTAGAATGCCTAGACTATGCCAAGATTTGTTCCGAAACACCTATTGATGCAATAAAAGACTGAATTCCTCCATTTGTAAGTTGAATTGAAGTATGTTCTATGAATTCATTGATGTGGTTAAGTGAATGTTTAATTTCTTTTGCCTTTGTCTGAGTTTTCTCACCTTCATGAAGTGTTTTTTAGTTTTCATATGTCATTCTAATTGCCATAAATAGTTTGTTGATTGGTTTGGAAGTGGAAAAATGCCCTCTCATGCTATATTGATAATTGATTCATGCCTTTTTGTGAAATACTTATGTGAAAGTTGATCAAAGAGTGAGTGAAGTGATATTTGTAGGTTTGAAAGTGTTTGATAGTGTGTCATGTGTAATTATAAGTGTCCAAAACATTGGTGCATGACATACCTTTATATGTTTTTATGAGTTTTTTGTCAATTTATTTCCCTTTTTCAAGCATAGAATTAGTTTAGGTGATAGATCCAAGAAGAAGTCAACCTTCTCTAGAGGTTCAACCTCACTGTAGGATACCCATAGCCTAAGGTTGTTCCCATTTTTTTACTTAGATGGAGAGATCCTAAAGAACCCTCTCCAAGGGTTCAAATTAATGCTACAATAGTAACCTATAGGCCCTTTTGGGGAATCAATAGGTTGGTTCAAATGAAAGGATAGAGCATATATGATTAAAGGGTTTGAAATCTAGCTGAGGACTACAACCAAATTCAAAGAGTAATGAAAGGATAGTAATTTGAAGATGAAGGTCTTAAAAATCTAACACAATTGAAATGCTATAAAGATACCTATAGGTGACTTATAGAATAAAACATACAAACCTATAGTAGTAGTCAAAGAGTAGAGGTTAAAAGGTTGATAATATTTAAGGTTTGAATGTGATGATAGGAATGGATGCTAGAAATTAGGTTGAATATACATTATAAATGGAGTGGAATCTATTACAACCATATCCCAAGGGGCAAAATATAGTCAAGAGACATAGTTACCTAACATAATCATCTAGTGACTTGAAGAGTTTTGAAAGTTAGGTGATAGAGTATGTTATCTACCATGTAATTTCATGCCTAAAAGTGGTGAGGTAAGATATATATATTAAAATTAGTCATTCATAAAGTTTCACATAGTGGATAAGAAGGAAAAACTCATTTTACTGACCTCTAGGGTCAACAAGCCTATCTAGCATACAAACCCTTAGTAGAAGATACAAGGTTGTAAACCCTCTTGAAAGGTAAGTTCTGATGGAGAATCATCATGACTCATTTAAAGGAAGTTCATAAAACATGATAAATATATCCATTGGTTGGTAAAGTCACTTATATGATCTTTTTACCCAAATAACTTTCCTAAGCTCTTTGCACGCAGGCATTCCCAGCTAGACATGAGGCGAAATGGTGTTTTGAGAGATCTATAGATGTGATCAAGTTTTGAAAATTGGTGTAGATAATTTTAATGAGTGGAATAAGACAATAATGGTCACATAAAAGTCATACCATCAATATACATATTCATTATTTTGTCTCAAACCTTGCCCACTCCACTGGCAAGGGGCAGTCTTGAGAATAAGTAGGTCTATTTGGTCTCAAAGCATAAAAAAATATTCAGAACTTGTGAATGGATATTGAGGTAGTAAAAATTTGTGAACAAGGTTTTTAAACACCTAAATGAGGTACTCAAGCTTAGGTTTTCATCCAAGTCCCCTTGAGAGCTAGCAAAGAGAGAACAAGCTTAAACCCCAATAACCTTGATCAGTGTACCAGTTACATATAGAGGGGTAATGAGAACTTAAAAAGCATGTATAGTCATGTGGTTTTTTCTAAGGTGTATTAGCTATTAAAAGTAGTGGGAGTGACTTATGAAACCCAAAACTTAGATTATACCTCTCTCAAGTTAGAAAAGAGCTGAGCAAGCCACCCAAGGAGCAACTTCAGATGCTCGTACCATCTATCACACTTAGCATGTGGATATGAGACATATAGGATATATAAGGAGGTTAGTAAATAAGTTTTTACAAGAGAAAGTAGGTCAGTTGGATGTTCCATCTTTATGAATAATCATTAAGACCCCATGCATGTCTTAAACCCTTCCAAAACCCTGATGGTGACCAGTCGAGAGAATGGACTTAAAATGCACATAAAATGCCAAAATTTTATCCTAAAACATATTTTATGTTGTTGAGGAATCCAAATAATTTCTCTATATGTTTTTTTTAATGTCAGTTGTACAGATTGCTTCGAATACCCTATTTTTCATGATTTTTAGTATTTTTTAGGTGTTCTGAGAAGGGGATAACTTCCCAATCATGGGATGAGGTAATTTGGGACTTTTAATAACTAATAAATCTCAAAATATTTCATGTAATTTTATTTAAGTGGCCAAACTAGGCTCATTTTTCAAGGCAATCCTAAATAGGCTCAATATAAGCCGAAGAAGCAAAGTTATTTATTGGTTTGTACACTTCCATAGGGTCTTAGGGACCCAAAATTGACATGGAGTTTTTTGATGGTGTGGGAAAAGTGAATAAAATTATTTTAAAGAGTTACACACATGTGGGATCTCCCAACAACAAGTTTTCTACTTTCTAGGACTATGAGGGCTAATTAGGCCTAATTTAGGAGACAAAATGAACTAGAAAGTACACTTGCACTCGTAATCTAATCACCAAATTTTGTATGGAGATGTAATGGGATAGAAAGTATCTAAAAATACTCTTAATTTTACACATTCATCTCTATATTATTCCAAACAAGGAATTTTACCTATTTTTAAGGCTACAAGGAATTGAGAAGAAATTCATGGTTTTGGTGCAAAATCAAGTCTTTGTGAGTGTTTGATGTCTTCAAAGGTATTTTTATAGGTCTGATATGCTAATGGTATACCATCCATGGAAGAAAATTTTGGCCTTGACGGGAAACTCCACTTTTCCCTCTTATGCCCTAAAGAAAATGAGCTTTTCAAGGAGCATAAACACTAAATCATTAAATAAGACTTGTAATAGACCTTGTAAAGGCTAATATACATTATCCATACCAAATATGAGGTAGGAAAAATTTAGGGATCATATTTTAAGAGTTTGAAATTTTCGAAAGAGTCTTCAAGTCTCCAAAAATATATTCTCTCCTTCCAACGCTTAGGCTTGTTGAAGGAGTCAAACTTGCATTTGAAGGCTTCTAACAACCCATGGATCATGGAAAGGCCTCATGAATGTCTTATAGGAATTTTTCAATGAAAATTAAAGGAGGAATTAAATTCCTATTTTCAAGGGGAAAGACCAAATCTTCAATAAAGACACATGACTTGGTATATAGGGGTTCAAACAAGGATTTAAGCGCTCTCTAAGTGGTCAAGGTTTGACTAATCATTATGAAGATGTTTATAAGTCTCCTAAGATCATAAAATATTTATCCCATACCCCTTCTAGATATTAATGTTTGAAAAGAGTTGAATAAGTGCTACGTATCACCTAAGGAGGAAGAAGACCAAGTTTGAAGACCCCTATTTTGGGGTTGCTTTGTTTCCAAACATTTGTTTTTTTCT
Organism: Torreya grandis; assembly: GCA_037957365.1. Classification (NCBI taxonomy): domain Eukaryota; kingdom Viridiplantae; phylum Streptophyta; class Pinopsida; order Cupressales; family Taxaceae; genus Torreya; species Torreya grandis. The sequence goes on from JARHVA010004453.1 coordinate 257,633, forward strand.
ATTTGAACTCATTTTCTAAAATTTAATTCATAACTCTTAGCTTTTGGTTGTGCTGAAAGGCTGCCAAAATTTGTACTCACATTTTAAGAGAAATAAGAAGATTTTGTTCCTCCATTTTCAGGTTTTTGGTAAGTGTATGTGTTTGTCATTGATATAGTATTGTGAAGCATTTACTTTTATATGTTATTGCTTGCTTATTATACCTTCATACAAGATATTTGATGTTCTATACATCATATTAAGTGTCGAGATCAATTTTAGTTTAAGCATTGGATGTGAATTAAGTTCTTTTACATTCTTTCCTTGCAAAGATCAGGTTTATTAATTCCTACTTATGAAACATTGTTGTAGAAGTCATTCCTGAGCATAGAGAATGTGTGAAAGTTTCTCCCTTTCATAAGAGTTTTCATTTCAAGCACAAGTGATAATACAACATTGGTTATACCACCTTCATTTCCAAGTTTCCCTTTCAATTCCATTACAAATAGTGTTGTTTTCACCCTTTCCATTGCCAAAATTAGTAGATAGTATGTTTAAGAGTAAGTTTTAGTGAGAGCACCAAGGTAACCATCCTTCACTCAAGATTATCTCCCTTACAAAGTCACCCACACTTAGGAGAGATTCCATGTTCTAGTAGAAGTAAGAAATAACACACTTTCTCTCAAGGGCAAAATCCTAATGACAACAGTTTGGCATGCTCGATGGGATGCATTCTCCTTATCATAACTAAAGTTTGGAGCTAAGGAAAAGTACTTTCAGTAGTAAAGGATACTTACCATCATCAAAACCTAAATATTTCTTCAAGTTGTAGAGTTTTTAACAACATTTAGGCAACACTTTCATGATAAAGGTTACCACAAGATCATCTAGTAAAGGTATTCCTCTTGAATCCATTGAGTTGCCTTTCACTTATTACAAAAGAGTAAGGTTTAATAAGACAAACCCCTATCCTAGGAATTAATATATATCTCCTAGTCAACCTATTGTACTAAATAGTGAAATTACCATTATCTAGATGGCCATCAAAAACCAAGTGTTTATCTCATTCAACAAGGATAGCCCACTGAATTTAGCCCAGTTTGATGATGTACCTATATCATCTCTTAAGATCATCCAATTATTCTTAGGAGAATATCAAACAAATCCTATTGATTATACCAAGGATGTTTTCAACCTCTATTCAATCCATAATGTCATTTAGGAGAACTTGGCTATTAGACTACTTATTGCTTCCTTCAAAAGAAAAGCACTATAGTGGTATAAACACCTTCCATTGAACTCCATTGATTCTTAGGATGACTTAGGTGTAGCCTTAGTCAGACAATTTGAGGACAAATATGATCACTTGTCCTTAGTTGAATAACTAACTACCATAAAGAGAGCTCCTCATGAGTTCATGACTGACTTTAACCTCATATTCAAAAAAACATGGATCAGGATACCTCTATTGATTAGGCCATCCCCATAATATGCCTTCTTGTACTACCTAATATCCCTCAATTATGACATTAATGTCATGATATAGTCAATGGGTGGTATTACTTTGCTTGATGCATTTGAAGTTGTAATAAGAGCTAAGAACAGTTTGATATAAGGTAAGAAATTGGCACCTAGGCCTCCTATGCCTTTTTTACCTGAAACACAACCCATACTAACCCCTCAAGCTCCCAACTTGGCTCTTATTCTAGCTCCCAAGGCACAAACTTTAGTCATTCCTAACTAGTCAACTGAGATGGGAGATCTCAAAGGGTTTTTTAAGTCCTTTGGGAATGAGATTATCCAACTGAAGAGGCAATAATACCAAGCAAATAAGACTTTCCAAGCACCTAATAAACCTACTTATCAACCTTTCAGAGAAAATAGGCCACCTTATCAAGGCATCAAAGAATAGAGGCCATCCTACCAAGCTCAAAGAGCTATAACTCAAGCTTAACCATATGAGGTTGTTGATCCAAATGCTCCATCATCTTCTAAGGCTATTACTCCCATGCCTACTCAAAATGTCACATCTCAATTTCACCCTATGACTCATAAACCTTTAATAAATGGATTATTATGGTTAATATCTGATTACTATTACCTTGATTTCAACATTTTGACATATACTGGTATGGAAGAGTGATATTATTGATTAGTATACATTATGTGATAGTTATATTTTGTTAATTTTGTATATTAAGGATGTATATTTGTTAGTTTAGCATCATTAGTGATATTTATGATGACTCAGACTAACTACTTACTTGTTGTGAGGTGGATGTAGGATAGGTCTTACCCGCAGAGCTTGATGAGGGAGAGCATCATCAAAGTGGATCGGCTAGATGGAGTGATTGAGGGAATATCAGTGGAAAATGCTAGTGACCCTGCATACACACATAATATATTTTAAATGATATTTTCATAAAAATGATAGTTCGTATTGCTTGTGATAATTTGTTTGTGGAATTAATTTTAATATGCATTATATGTCTTTTCTAATTAATTTGATTTTTGAATTTAAATCCAGAAAATAATTATTAATTGCTATAAAGGTGTTATTATTTTAGATACAATTATCTGGTAAATAAAAGGCTATTTGTTTCTATGATATTTCACTTTCTACATTCAAAGAGAGAATTAAGAAACTGAGAAGAAATGGTCAAGGCTTGTATGTACCTAGATGTAGTCATGCGCACCATAATCCAAATGCTGTGAGAACTCCTCTTTGGTTGTGGAGGATGACACCTGCAAGAGAAAGAGACTAAGACAAAGAAGGCATTAGATGAGGAGATGGTGGGTTGCTAAGTGAAAGCTTGATCCTAGAAGTATGAAGACTTCCTTAAGGGATATCAACCCACTAGTCAATAAAAAGGATGTCTGATAAATAACAAAATGTTAAAATACTAAAATGATAAAAGACTGAAAAGGAAAATGGAAGCAAAGGCTTACCTGAAAGATGCTGTCGGACTGGTCACAGTCGTCGGCATCAGTGGTCCTACGAGCGTCGGTTGTTGAGGTCTGCCGATGTCAGTTAGTCTGTCGATGTCGGTTGGGGAAGTGGCTGGCGTCGATCGGGGAAGTAGTCTGTGGACAAGGTCTGGATGAGTTTTGGTCTATGGACGGGTCTGAGACAGAGTTTAGGCCTGGTTGAATGGTTTGGGGGTCTGGGTCTGAGAGTCTGGTTTTGGTTAATGGTATGTGGGTCTATGCAGAGATACAGGGGAGTCAAATGGATAAAATGTCAATTGGACAGAAGGGTAGAGGAGGCCAATAGGGAGACAGGGAAATAAGGATTTGGGTCTCGTCTGGTCTGGGGATAGGAAGTGTTGAATCTAGTTCATAATACTTAGAAGCAAATGACTAGAAAACACAATGAAAGTACAAACATAATACTTACCTGTGGCTGGCTAAAGGAGTGTTGCAGACTGGTGTACCTATTTTTGGTGCTACTAGTGTGAAAGCCCTGTTGCTGATGGAGTTGTTGAAGGCAGAATTCTTGTTGCTGCACTTGAGGGAGAGAGTGAGAGGCTTGGTTTGAAGATTGGCAGAGTAGCAGAGTAAAGGAACATATTGATTCAGTCGGATGCAAAGATACCAAAGTCTGATGAAGAGCCGAGATGAAGAGGTGGATAATGGATGTAAAAATCCATTAAGAAGGCCGTCGATGCCGGCAATATCACCGACGTCGGTCGATAGTTGACCGACGTCGACGGCTAGAAAGCAGGAAAAAGGTTAAAAATAGCCTTTCATCCATTTTCCCAACTGTCGGGTCAGCGAGTCCGAGGAATAAATGGTCAAAGAGGATTAAAATGGGCGAGAGGTTAAAGGGGAGAAGTTGGAATGGGAGTCTAGGCATTAATATTGGCCATGTGGGGAATGAAGGGAATCCAAGGGTGGTGAGGTGGCAAGGAGAGGGAAAAGGGATTTTATTAATTTAAAATAGGATATTTATTTCAAATTAATAAAACATGGGCTAGGAGTGGTTAAGTGGACCAAAGGGGACTAGGAGGGAGAAAGGACCAAGGGGTAGACACAATTTCAGTGTCTACATTTGCCCATTTATGTCTTATTGGTTGTTCTGGATGAACTGCAAGACAAAAATAGGAGTTGATTGCCCTAGGGGTGGGATAAGGTTGATTTCATCTTGTTGGTTGTTTAAGTGAACTGCAAGACAAAAATAGGAGTGGTTAATTGCCCTGATTATGGATGAGGTATTCTATGCTATTTTGCTTTCCACATTCAAAGAGAGAATTAAGAAACTGAGAAGAAATGGTCAAGGCTTGTATGTACCTGGATGTAGTCATGTGCACCGTAATCCAGACGCTGTGAGAACTCCTCTTTAGTTGTGGAGGATGACACCTGCAAGAGAAAGAGACTAAGACAAAGAAGGCGTTAGATGAGGAGATGGTGGGTTGCCAAGCGAAAGCTTGATCCCAGAAGTATGAAGACTTCCTTAAGGGATATCAACCCACTAGTCGATAAAAAAGATGTCTGACAAATAGCAGAATGTTAAAATACTAAAATGATAAAAGACTAAAAAGGAAAATGGAAGCAAAGGCTTACCTGAAAGATGCTATCAGACTGGTCACAGTCACCGACGTCGGTGGTCCTACCGGCGTCGGTTGTTGAGGTCTGTCGACGTTGGGAAGTGCCCGACGTCGGTCGGGGCAGTAGTCTATGGACAAGGTCTGGACGAGTTTTGGTCTGTGGATGGGTCTGTGGATGGGTCTGAGATAGAGTTTGGGCCTGGTTGAATGGTTTGGGGGTCTGGGTCTGAGAGTCTAGTTTTGGTTAATGGTCTGTGGGTCTGTGCAAAGATACAGGGGAGTCAAATGGACAGAATGTCAAATGGACAGAAGGGTAGACAAGGCCAATAGGGAGACAGGGAAATAAGGATTCAGGTCTGGTCTGGTCTAGGGATAGAAAGTGCCGAATCTAGTTCATAATACATAGAAGCAAATGACTAGAAAACACAATGAAAGTATAAATAAAATACTTACTTGTGGCTAGCTGAAGGAGTGTTGTAGACTGGTGTACCTATTGTTGGTGCTGCTAGTGTGAAAGCCTTGTTGCTGATGGAGTTATTGAAGGTAGAATTCCTATTGCTGCACCTGAGGGAGAGAGTGAGAGGCTTGGTTTAAAGATTGGCAGAGTAGCAGAGTAAAGGAATGAATTGATTTAGTCGGATGCAAAGATACTAGAGTTTGATGAAGAGCCGAGATGAAGAGGTGGATAACGGATGCAAAAAGCCGTTAAGAAGGCCACCGACGCCGACAATATCACTGACGTCGGTCGACAGTTGACTGATGTCGGTGGCTGGAAAGCAGGAAAAAGGTTAAAAATAGCCTTTCGTCCATTTTCCCAACTGTCGAGTCAGTGAGTCTGAGGAAGAAACGATCGAAGAGGATTAAAATGGGTGAGAGGTTAAAGGGGAGAAGTTGGAATGGGAGTCTAGGCATTAATATTGGCCATGTGGGGAATGAAGGGAATCCAAGAAGGGTATCCAAGGGTGGTGAGGTGGCAAGGAGAGGGAAAAGGGATTTTATTAATTTAAAATAGGATATTTATTTCAAATTAATAAAACATGGGCTAAGAGTGGTTAAGTGGACCAAAGGGGACTAGGAGGGAGAAAGGACCAAGGGGTAGACATGATTTCGGTGTCTACATTTGCCCCTTTTTGTCTTATTGGTTGTTATGGATGAACTGCAAGACAAAAATAGGAGTTGATTGCCCCAGGGGTGGGATAAGGTTGATTTCATTTTGTTGGTTGTTCAAGTGAACTGCAAGACAAAAATAGGAGTGGTTAATTACTCCAATTATGGATGAGGTATTTTCCCTCAAAGCAGGAGTCGAGGGAAGGGAACCTGGAATTGGGTGCTAATTTGATAAAGAGTGGATGAAGAAGAGTGAGGGTGAACGCTGTAAAAGTCGTGATTGTGCGTATACCACTTCACAGGATGGTCAGGTCAAATTATCACAGGTCGAGGGTTGAGGAGTGCCAAAATTGAAATAACTAGGCCCCAGCATTTAGTCGTCTGTTGATTGGGTTATTCAATCTAAGTTGAATCTCCAAATGGTCATCGTGTTCCAGGTATCTCGGGCTCAGGAAGTGCTCCCAAAAACATGAAAATGTCACAAGTAGTGCGGATCAACCAGTTTGTGATCCTATACTTATGAAGGTCAAAAATAGTCTGCGCACAATGTTGTTAACTAGTCGTGAGGTAGCATACATGTAAAAAACAACCAAGGCAACGTGGCTTTGGAAGTGGTCAAGGTCGGAGGAGATAGGCATGATCTCCAATGGTCATTAGTCGAGGTGGATGGATGGATGAAAGGATGTGGCTGAGCTAACCTCAGAAGACATTATGTGATCTGAGTGCTGCCTACATAGCCCTTGTGTGAAGGGCCTCAGGCCAATGTAGTTCTCCCTAAAAGGGAGGAAGGGTCAAAGGGATGGAATTGGTCTTGGTCGAGGGCAAGGTCATGGTCAAAAGGAGGAAAGAAGGTTTGTCCATCAGAGAGACGAACAAATGAGGGTGGTCGAGTTAACCCCAGAAGATGTCATGTCATCTGAGTGCTGCCTACATAGCCCCGGTCTTAGGGCCTCAGACCAATGTAGTTCGAATTAGTTGAGAAGATTGGTCGATGATTGGTTTGGTCATGTGTCGAAATGATGAGGAGAAAAAGATGTTACAGCCTTTTCCAAATGGTGTATTCTGCAACATTGGTTGAGGGGTCTTTCATCCCTAGCAATTTTCCATATTCGTGATGGACGTATGCTAAAAATGAATTGAGGTCTATTTATGCTTCAGCAAGTATTGGTTTATGCTTAACATAAATTGTGTCTGGTCGATAGTTTCCATGTGTATTGGTGTCCATAGAAACTATGTGAATAGGCTATGGGAGTGGCCTGAAAAAAGAGTTGAGTTGAGTTGATTAGGTTTGACAAGTGATGAAGTTGAATGTGACCAAAGTGTAGAAAAAGTGAAAGGCATATTGCTCTTTCATTGACAAGGACCAGAATGACAGCATAGATAGGGGTTGTTAGAACCAAGAGCCCCATTCATGCATGACGTCGTTGACCATATGTTGTGTTAGAGAGGTAATCAAATCACTTTGACATTAAAGTGAGCTCGAAGTCCCTTGAGCAAGTGATAGGAGGAGGATAGGGTAACCCGTTTTAGAGCAGAGATAACTTTGCCCCTTTTTATAGGAGACCTTGAGACAACTACAAGCCAAGTCCATGATTTTTGATTTTTGATTTCAGACTGATCAATGCGGGAAGTCTACATAGAGATGTCATTTTCTTGGTGGTCATTTGCGAAGCTGATCAATGCGGGAAGCTTCTAAGAAAGATTATTGTTTGTAGCAAGAGTTAATCATAGCCATCTTTCGAGGGAGTGGTCTATATTTTGCTTTATATATAAGGGCTTTGAATAGCTGTCCTTCGAGGGAGCAGTCTATTAGCTACAACAATGATAGTACAGCTTTCCTTCGAGGGAACAGTCTGCCTTTTGATTCTAATTTGGTGACTTTGGATATTTTGACATCTTGATTTGTTTTGACAGAAATGTGAGTCATGGACAAGATTATAGAAGGTCAAGGGCTCCCTTTTATTAGGACAAAGCATCCATACTGTATAAAAGGGGTATATAGGATTTGTTAAGGGGAGTAGGGTTGAAAGGAATTAGGACTAAGAGGACGGGGATTGCTCAAGGGACGAGCTCAAGGTAAATGTCAAGTGGACGAGTATTCGACTAACAGTAGAATGGTCACAGATGCAACGCATTAAGAGGCTCAGGTTCTGGCCGTTCATCGAGAGAAGACAAATGATATGTCCATGATCCATACTTGTGTGTGATAATGAAAATTCTGAGCCAATTAGGGGCAAACTTGCCTCGTTTACTTTGCTCCATATTGGTCACGTGCTGATTGATGATGGTTTGAAGAAGTGATAGGTGCTTGGTTGGTTGATGTTTGATGATTGAAGTTTGGTCGAGGTTTGGTTGTTGCTGGTCAAGGTCATGATAGGAAGGTTGATTGATGATTAGACTATGTGTGGTCGAGGTCTGGTCAAGGTTATAATAGGAAGGTTGATTAATGGTTGGTCGAGACTTGGTCGAGGTTTGGTCGAATGTCTGGTCAAAGTTGGTTGAATGTTTGGTTGAGGTCTTGGATTGATGATTGGTCGATGTCTGGTTGATATTTGGTTGATGGTTGGGTTGAAATTGGTATTGGGTCGATGATTGGTTGAATTTGGTTGAGACTGGTTGAAGCTTGGTTGATTGATTGGGTGAAAAGGTTGGTTGATTGATTCGGTTGAGACTGGTCGAGGCTGGGTTGAATGTGTAGTCGAGGTTTGGGATTAAAAGAGTGATTGATATTTGGTCGAGATTGGGTTGAAAGGTTAGTCGAGGCTTGGATGAAAGTTGAATTCCCCCAGTGGCTACAGGGAAGGTTTGACAGATTGGTCAAGGTCAGTTGAGGCTTGGTGGTCAGATTGACTGTGTTGATGTCGAATAATGGGGTCAAAGGCGGCAAAGGGACCATAGTCTGGCGTGGAGATCCCGATTTAGGTGATGAGGTTTGAGAAGCATGGGTCGATGTTGATGATTTGTCGAAGAGGTGGTCAAGAGGGTCCTTGATGAGAAGGGAATCCTTTTTCCAGTGTTGACGAATGACAGCTTTGAGAGCGCAACAACGCTCAGTGTCATGTCTCAGAGTGTGATGATAGTGGCAAAATTTAGAGTTGTCAAACCAAGATGGCCTTGATCTGAGAGTTGATGAGTGGGGTGGTGTTGAAGGTTTATTGATGATGTGGTCGAGAAGAAGGGTGTCATTCCCCAAACATTGGCGAATGGCAACCTTGAGGGCACAACAATGCTCAGTGTCGTGCCCAGGCGTGCGATGATACGCACAAATGCGAGTGTCATCGAACCAGGGCGATTTTGGTCTGAGAAATTGATATGGTTTAAGAGGTGAGATATTGATGTGAGAGGACTACAATAATTGCCGTAACAGCAAGGCATAAGAACCTGCTAATGGGTCTAGATGTTTTGTTACAGTGGGGGTTGATGACTTTGGTTTGAGAGGCGTAAGAAGCATAGGTCAATGGTTTGGAGGAGATATATGTCTGAGGGGTTGAGGGAGTAATGGAGGCGACTTGCCTCTGTGAAGTATGGGAGTAGGAATAACTCCTATTAAAGTGGATGGATGTGGGCCCAAGGTAATGAGGAAGGTGGGGGAGGAGTTCTCCGATGTGGTCTAGTGGCCTTCTTTGGTTTGGGTTGAGGGCCACCTTTGTGCGAGGCGAGGTTAGATGCAGGTTTGAGTTCAGATATGGATAGAGGTGAGTGAGATGTAGCAATCTTAGGCAAAAGGCAAGACGAAATCATGACTGGGTCTTCTTCGGTCGAAATAGGTGAAGAGACTAGTTCTTCTCTTGGTGGAGAAGAAATAAGAGAGTGCGGCTCCTCAAGAGGCTAGAAGGCAGGGATGATGGTGCCTTCTATTTGTGCTTGAGGAGTAGGCAAGGTAGGGTCTTCGAATGAAGGTAGGGCTAATGGCGTTGCCATGGTCAAGGCGTCCTTTAGTATAAGAGAGGTAGATGGAGGACTAATAGGAGAAGAAAGTTCTTCATCCTGTGATGGAGGAAGTTGGTCAGGGACAAGAGGCAAGATAGTGTTGATTGTGTGAATATCATGCTCATGGGAGCTATCGACCATGGTTTGGACGTTGTTTTGAGTAGGTGGATGGTTTGGAAATGGTTGTTTAAAGATGTCAATGTGTTGGTTGGGAGGCGCATTCAGGTTATCTAAAATAAGATCCCCCTTATCGATCATGTCTTGAATGATGTTCTTGAAAGTTTGGCAATTGTCGATGTCATGGCCGTGGACGCAGTGAAAGTGACAGAAGTCAGCCTCCCTATACCATGTAGGGATGGCTTTTGAAGGGTCGAATTGAGGTGGTCAGATTGGAGGGAGATTGAGGACCCCCTGCTTGACAAGTTTTTCCAAAACGGAAGCGTATGATTCTCCAAGCGGAGTGTATGAATGCTGGATGTACCATTGTTGGAATTGTTTAGTGATGCTTGGAGATGTAGAAGGTTGAGAGTGATTAGTTGTCATCGAGGATGGTGATCTAATGACTACAGTGTTGGCCACTCCTTTGGATTTGGAGTTGGCAGAAGAAGGAGGTCTGGAAGAAGAAAGGTCATTGGCTCTTGCGTTAGTATTACGCAATTTGACCTTATCTTCTTCAATGGCACAGAGTTCAAGCTTTTGAGCCATGGTGAAAGCTTCGTCGAAAGTGCAGAATGTCTGAATCTGCAAGGTAGAAGAGATGTGCCTGGCACATGCTCGAGAAAAGAGCTCGATGAGCTCAGGTTGAGGCAAGGAGGAGAGCTGGTTAATCAAGCCTCTCCAATGGGCAACCAAATCGACTATTGATTCATCGTCGAATTGCCTGATAGAGTAGAGGTCTGTGATTGAGACTTTTTTAGTGATGTTGATAGAAAAATAATTAAAAAATAATTGGGCAAGTTGAATGAATGAAAAGATAGAATGTTTGGCAAGAGAGCTATACCAGTCAAGGGCAGGGCCAGCAAGCGACATGGGGAATGTGCGTAAAAGTAACGCATTGTCATGCGCTATAAGATAGCAGGGATGTCTGAATGCCCGTAGATGTTGTTGCCAGTCCTCCTTACTCTGGAAGCGAGTAAATTTAAGAAGCTCCCATTAGTTGGGGTATGGTCAGATCGGGACAGAAAGATGAATGGGTTCGTTGTAAATTTGCTCATACGAGAGAGCATTGCGTGAACTAGAGATAGAGGTCTAGAGACTGGACATTTTATCCATCAGCATTTTGATGATATCCACTGATAGATTGGTGGATGGGGTGCCCCCTAAGTTGTAGGGTGCTTGAAAGAGACTAGAGGAGGCATACGACGTAGTCGATTACACTTATGGGGGCATAACATATATATAACTAGTCGCAGGGACATAAGTGGAGGCCAAAAGTGGTTGAGTCATGGAAGTAGAAGGCATAAGTTGACTAGATATCGCCAAAGGTGGTTGAATGGTGGCACTGGTAGAATGATAGGTTGGCACTCCTGCATTTGTGGGCGCACGAGTGTGAGGGGTCAAGACAATCAAGTTCTGGTATGATGTAGAACTTGGTTGAATTACGTGTGGTTGAGGGGGTAATGGAACCCCGATGGAGGTCAGTCTAAAAATAGATGGGGAGGCCAAACATTGCGTATTGGCCATGGTCAGGTTAACGGTTGAGGCAAAAGGCTGGGTCATAAAAGGTTGGGTAGCGAATGGTGTCGATGTCACCGCCACTTCACCCAAAAGGTCTCGCGTTGGGTTTCTCGCGAGATAGTTTTGGAGGACTTTGACATTGAGGTCCAAGAATCTTTCAAAATCTTGGTCCCCTTTAGGGATGATGGGGGTCTGAGTCGGGGTAGGAGTTCTTTCGGTCTCTGAGTGGAACTCCATTATAGGACTAGTTAGGGATGAGGGAGCGTGGTCAAGAAGAGCCTTGGTTTGACTGTGCGTCAAAACCATTCAAGGCAAGAAGAGGGTTAGGTTTTAGAAACTGTGATTTTTAGTTTCAAAAACTCAGAATGAGGTTTTGGCAGAAAAAAGGGTCGGGTTTTAGGCTGTTGTTTTGGAAAAAAGGACTGTGACAGTGACCAACATCGGTGAGAAAAGATGGCCGACGTCGGTCAGATACCTGATGCCGGTGGAGGAAGGTGGCCGACGTCGGTGGTAAAGCTGATGTCGGTGACTGTGGTTTCCAAAAACTCAAAAAAATTGAAGATTCTTGGAAAAAAGGAAGAAGAACGTCCTCACTAGCTCAAAAAACTAGATAGGAACAAAAAAATAGAGATGGAGACAGACAGGCCCTAAGCGTTAAATCCTAAGAATCAACTTTTTAGAATCCTATGGCTTATGCCTTAAAGTGATGTTTGGGAGGTTGGCTATTAGAGGGGTCCTAGAAGAGGTAGTCTATGGATGGGTTCAGGTTTTGTTTAAGCGCTCAAGAATTTTGGGTTAGGTTCTGTATATGGCCTGGTGCTAAGGAGCAAGCTCCCCTCACTTCACGAGCCCAGTGATAAGCTGGTCTCGCTTAGCCAAAATATACTTTCCCTAGAGATTAGACTCTGCTAGAGAATAGAGTGGGCTTTTCCCTTGGTGATGAAATCCAAGTGAGATCGCTGGGACGGGTAAGGTATCCGTTGGGGGATGAAATCCTAGTCGGGCCTTGTCTCAGGTAAGTTTGATGTTTGATTTAGTGCAAGTGGTTTAGGTTGTGTAACATCAAGTGGACTACGATTAATTCAATATGTGGTTTATTAATTACTAAGTGTGGACTAAGAAATGCAAGCAAGCAAAAATGCAATGCAACGTGTTTTAAGCCCCAAGTCGAAATGTTAAGTTCGGATGAAAACAAGTTGAGAAAGGGTTGAATGATATGATTTTTGACTAGTCTAGAAATGCAAGAAAAGAAAAGAAAAGTTCTTTTTATTCCTGCTTATGATGTCATTTAGAAGAGAAGAAAGAGGTGAAAAGGGAGGATCCTGATGCACCCTATATGAATGAAAAGAAAAGGAACCCAAAGAAGAACCTAAGACCCCACCGGGCGTGCCAGAATGTTTCTATGTTATTTCGCTTTCTACATTCAAAGAGAGAATTAAAAAACTGAGAAGAAATGGTCAAGGCTTGTATGTACCTGGATGTAGTCGTGCGCACCGTAATCCAGACACTGTGAGAACTCCTCTTTGGTTGTGGAGGATGACCCCTGCAAGAGAAAGAGACTAAGACAAAGAAGGCGTTAGATGAGGAGATGGTGGGTTGCCAAGCGAAAGCTTGATCCCAGAAGTATGAAGACTTCCTTAAGGGATATCAACCCACTAGTCGATAAAAAGGATGTCTGATAAATAGCAAAATATTAAAATACTGAAATGATAAAAGACTGAAAAGGAAAATGGAAGCAAAGGCTTACCTAAAAGATGTTGTCAGACTGGTCACAATCGCCGGCGTCGGTGGTCCTACCGGCGTCGGTTGTTGAGGTCTGCCGACGTCGGTTGGGGAAGTGGCCAGCGTCGGTCAGGGCAGTAGTCTGTGGACAAGGTCTAGACAAGTTTTGGTCTGTGGACGGGTCTGAGACAGAGTTTGGGCCTGGTTGAATGGTTTGGGGGTCTGGGTCTGAGAGTCTGGTTTTAGTTAATGGTTTGTGGGTCTGTGCAGAGATACAAGGGAGTCAAATGGATAGAATGTCAAATGGATAGAAGGGTAGAGGAGGCCAATAGGGAGACAGGGAAATAAGGATTCGGGTTTGGTCTGGTCTGGGGATAGGAAGTGCTGAATCTAGTTCATAATACTTAGAAGCAAATGACTAGAAAACACAATGAAAGTACAAACAAAATACTTACCTGTGGCTGGTTGAAGGAGTGTTGCAGACTGGTGTACCTATTGTTGGTGCTGCTAGTGTGAAAGCCATGTTGTTGATGGAGTTGCTGAAGGCAAAATTCCTATTGCTGCACCTGAGGGAGAGAGTGAGAGGCTTGGTTTGAAGATTGGCAAAGTAGCGGAGTAAAGGAATGAATTGATTCAGTCGGATGCAAAGATACCAGAGTCTGATGAAGACCCGAGATGAAGAGGTGGATAATGGATGCAAAAGTTTGTTAAGAAGGCCACCGACGCCGGCAATATCGCCGACGTCAGTCGACAGTTGACCGACATCGGCGGTTGGAAAGCAGGAAAAAGGTTAAAAATAGCCTTTCGTCCATTTTCCCAACTGCTAGGTCAGCGAGTCTGAGGAAGAAATGGTCGAAGAGGATTAAAATGGGCGAGAGGTTAAAGGGGAGAAGTTGGAATGGGAGTCTAGGCATTAATATTGGCCATGTGGGGAATGAAGGGAATCCAAGAAGGGTATCCAAGGGTGGTGAGGTGGCAAGGAGAGGGAAAAGGGATTTTATTAATTTAAAATAGGATATTTATTTTAAATTAATAAAACATGGGCAAGGAGTGGTTAAGTGGACCAAAGGGGACTAGGAGGGAGAAAGGACCAAGGGGTAGACACGATTTCGGTGTCTACACTATTAATAACTTAAATAGCTATTAGTTGAATAGATAATTATCCTATTAATATTATTTACATGGAAATATAATTATTTTAAATTTTAAAGTTGTGTTAAGGCAATCTTAAAATTACATGTAGGGATTTACTTGAAAATAGAAAATAAAGATATAATTAATTATTGAGACAACTTAAGCTTCAATTTAGAAAGCAAGGAAAAGGGGTGTAATAATTTAAAATGTCATGTTTTTGATAATGTTTAAAGAAAACAAAAGGCAAGTTAACTATGACTAGAAAGAAAGTTTTAATTGTAGTTATTAAATTTAGAAGTTGAGAATATTGATATGCATGAGGTGAAAATCAAGGGAGAATTGGCATGCAAATGTGGATGTTGAAATTAGAAGGAAAAATAAGTTTTATAAATAAGAGAGAATTTGAAGAAAAAGAACACACACGGATAGAGAAATAAAAAGAAACGTACGGATGGGACATGGAGAATGTAGGAGAAAAGGCGAAGGATTAAGAGCAGTAACAATTATCAAAGGTAGGTTATGCAATTGATTTCATAGTGTGCATTATATGTGAAGAAAAAGATTAAATTCATGGTTTGGGTCTTGGAAACCTAGGAAGAAGAAGATAATGTACAACTCTTATTTTAATAGTAGCATTTTAAATTTATCAGGCCTACGTACTAATTTTAGAAGAGACTGTATATTATATTTTAATCCTAAGTATTATGATAAGTCTACACCTCATTTTAATCATGGATGACATTTCAAAATATTGGTTGCATTACAAATTGAATGGCATCTTAAATAAAAACCAAATCTTGTATGAATGGAGCAACACTATGTCAATGGAAAGACAACACTATATAAATGAATTGTATTATTGATGAAACACACACCTAGTGTTATTCTTAAAACATTGCACATATATATTAAAACTTTTCAACCTTGAATTGAAATGTTATTTATAATATTAAAAATTCCTTAGTTTTTAATAAAAATTACTGAGCCATCTTTGAGGGAAACACCAAGCATTGTTTGAAATTGTAGAGTATATTAAATCAACCCTGAGCTTATTAAATAGTATGTTAACTTTAATTAAACAAAACACAGTGACTATTCTATTAAAATGTTGGGTAATTATATATATTATAAACAACTATGTGTATGTTAAGAATCACTAGGATGGATATGAATAGTCTTTTTATATAACATTATAGTATCATAATTGAAGGTCAAGTATTATTCTTTGGGTTTGCTCTTAGTTTTGTTGAGCCTACATTCAAATGTCCTTGGTATACAGTTTAATGTGAGTAGTGCCTAATAAAAATCATTGGACTGCATTTAGAGTTAATAAAGGCCTGTGTATTAGGATTCTATACAAAGGTTGAGTCATATAGTCAAGATTGTATGTAATTAGAATTACATGATGTACATGAATTAATCTTGGATTAGATAAGATAGAGCACACCTACACTTATGATTAGGTATACACTTGTTAAGTAGGAGTATGACCAATATGAGGATCCACTAGACCCGATTAGGGGATCACTTGTATCACTTGTCACAACATATCATGCTAGGTAGGGTTCCAAAGCCTACAGTCTAACACAATCACACAATAACCCTAAAAGAGTCCTATGATTTGATATTTCACTTATGCTAACAAACAAGAGAGTAAACTATTCTAATAACAAGAGAATTAAACTAATCTAGTGTGCACCAAAATTTGTGGCATAAAGTAGGGGTTAAAACAAAATAATTAAACTAAACATGCATAAGATACATATACTCACGTCAATGTATATAGAATCTTAATACATGGAACAAAAGAATACATACTATATTATTTATCTACTCTTATAAAGGAGAAATAAATTTAGGAATACTTACCTTTAAAGACAAACCTACCAAGCCTCAATCTCTCTCTTGAACAAGGTGATTCGCAAGAGATTATTGTGGTTTGTAAGGATAACCAAAATAAATCAGCTCTAGGCTACACAACCCACCTAAACCTCCAAAATACTTCTCCACAAGACAAGATCAGAGCTCCAAAGAAAGTATCGAACCCTAAATCTTTATTCCTCAAGTAGAATGGTCAATAAGCAGATGTTTGTTTGCACTTCTTCACTTAATTTAACTCTCTCTTAAATGGTGGTAAATGACCTTGTATATATAGTAGTAACTTACCTAAAAACTTTCAGACATGTCAATTGTAATAGGTCGATCGGGTTGACCTAACACATTTTCGGGCTAACTCACTAGGTATGTGCAAGGTCAGTTGGGAAGCTCACTAACCAAAAGAGCTAAAGTGTCCCCAAAACACACTAGGTTGACCAAGTTGACCTAGTTTATTGAACATGTTAAAAGGGTAACAAGGAAAGAAATGAAAGAATAAAGTATGACAATGATTGGAATGAATAAGAAAGAGAAGAATAAGCCTAGGGTTCAAGGTTTTAGGAGACAATAATGTAGATGGTAAATGGAAAAAAGAACAACAATCTTACGAAGCACCGATAGTCTACCCACCCTTTTCCCAGTGCACCCCTTAAGGCATGCACTCAGAGAGATTGAGACTCGATAGGTTTTTGAAATATATGAAGTGTCAATAATCAATAAAATTTCAAAAATATTATATGTATACATATGCCCTAATTGAATCTCATCACGTGTCACATAACTGTAACATGGGATGGTGCTTCAGAGATAGAACATGATAACACACAATGATGACGCTAAGTATGGTGTAGTAAATAGAAAATAATATAAATAAAAGGATTGAATTTAAAAACACATACCTTTAACTTACCTCAATGTTTTAGATAAAGAAGAAGACTGCAAGAAAGTGAAGGTGTCCAATGTAGAGTACACTAGGTGAACCTATAGAAGTTAGTGCAAAAAATAGCCGAAAATTGAAAATTTTGAAAGATAGGTGTATTTTAATTGAAAATAATCTCTACATCACCATGAATCCAATGTATTTTATAGATTTCAAAATAGATGAGTAGAAACAAAGATATGAGCAAAATGAGGAATCTGAAAGAAAATAATTGAAGAATTTGAATTGCTAAAAAGTGGTTTTAAATATGAAAAAGAGAAGTAATTTTGCTATTTTGAATTGTAAGAGGAGAAAAAGATATTTGAGACCAAACAAGGCTAGAATGGTAAGAGGATGACATACTAGACGAGCAGGACACCCAGAGGCGACAACAGGTGCACTACGGATATGCAATGATGGATCTCAAACTAGTTTTTGAAACTTGTATTGAATTAAGTGAATTTTGGATCACATTTGATTTGAAGCATTTATATATGTCATAAAAGAACAAAATTAGATTCTAAGGGTAGCAAAAATGAAGATGGGAAATGGGTTTGAAGAAAATTTGGAGAAAATAAGAAAAATGCACATTTTTAGTAGAATATACTGGATTGACACATAGAACATACTAGGTTAACCAAGTCGACTTAATAGGTTAAATCAAGGTAAAAATCCATATGGTCAACTTAGTAGGTATAGGTTGACCTAGTGTAATTTGCAAGCTAAGACCTAGTGGAAAAGTGTCCAACTGGTCCATAAGGGCCAAAATGGAAACTTAACACCAGGGAAAAGAAGATACGAGGAAATATAAGAAAATTAGGATAAAATAAGACAAAAATAGAGAAATTTTGGTCAAACTAAGTTGACCAGTGAACCAGAATAAACATGGAAAAGCATGCCAAATTTTAAAAGAGGGCTAGAATGGCCTAAAATGACTAGAGAAGGGCAAGAGGGACCAAAATAGGATAAAATGGATAAAAATGAATAAATTATGATTATTTTTTTTAAAAATAGAACGTATAAAGAATGTATTGTGATTATACATGACATCGAGGAACTAATACATCCTTTTTTATTTCCTGATTGTAGATACAACCATAGTTCTAGAGGTTTTTAGAAGTGTCTTGGTTATCAAATTTATTAGATAGGTTAAAAAACAAAGATATAGCTAGAATAATAGTCATAGGTCTAGGGGTATATTGGATATGTGTAGGATCCCCCTTAGTGCAGATGTATTGGTCATGTTTCTTTGTTCCTAAGAATGACTGACTAACACCTTCAAATGGGAGGTGGACAGGGATGTGATAGAGGTGGCTATCACACTAGACGATGTCCATGCCATCCTCAAACTGCCTATAGTAGAAGCACTAGTGATCATAGGGATACTAGACAACATAGAGGAGAGGAAAGCCTTAGCCATGTGGGCTATAGGCTTAGATATGATATTATCAATGTAGAGAGTGAGTATAGATGATGTGTATATATCATAGATTTTGGATCTCTAGAAGGAAAAATGGGCCTTATGACATAGTGAGTGCTCTGTCACAAGTCGAATGGCAAAGTACCACTATACATGGTAGCCTTGAGAAAAATGATGCTAGAAGAGGGAATGCTATATGATTTGGGTTTTGTCATCTAGGTCCAACTTGTTCATGATTTGTTTGAGATGTGAGTCAAAGGAAATAAGACTATGGGATCGATCATACTACTGATAATATGGATATATGAGAGATTTACTATGTATCAGCTGATTGGGTTACCCTGTGTGATCGATGATAGGTTACCTCAAGTAAGGAGATGGAGGGAAGACCAGGTAACATGGGTCGTACACCACATGTTAGTGTTAAAGATTATGAGACACACTGACATAGTATGGTGACCATATAAGCAGCTAGTGACTACTTGGGAGAGCTGGCACACAGTTGAACCAGTAGTAGAAAGGAGAGAGGTGATAAAACACTATACATGGTAGAGAGATCCACATCTAGTCGCACAGGTGCTAGGGTAGATGGGTCTACCTCATCTAATAACACCGATACTCATGCTTGAGTAATGGAATTAGCATGTGATAGAAACACAAGGGAAGAGGGGACTCAAACCACTGATAGTGAGACTGACATTGAGGCCATGTTTGGAGTGACCATGGATTGGTCAGGCATGATGAGGGGTAGAGTAGGAGGATGTGGAGGTGATGTTACCAAATGTACCACCACTAACTCCATAGAGAGATGAGCTACAACCATTGAGGACATGGTGTTGACGGAGGTAGGAGGAGAGAGTAGAGACCATTGTCATCCTTGGTGAGTCAGTAGAGGAGTTAGAGGAGAGATTGATGAGAGAGATATTTCTCAAGCATAAGCTAGGATGGATGTAAGCCATAAAATCTAGGTTTGAGCTAAGGAGGTGACCTATAGAGGAGGTACTAAGAGGCTGCATAAATGGGGAGACTATGCTAGGCAGTCACATGGATGGTGAGACCATAAGAGCTAAGACACGACTAGGTATGAAGATGGTTGAATTATTTTTTAATTTTGAAAATAGATAGATAGATAGATATTGTGAGATATGACAGTGATCTAACATCCATTTAGTGTGATTTTGTAGGCATACCTAAGGATGAGGAGGAGAGATAGGGGCCCCTAATTAGGGGAGCACTCCATGATGTCCTAAACGAGACTCTATAGTTGTATGACCCCATGACATTGGAGGATCCAAGTGTAGTATCTACCCCAGCTTAGGTGAGCTAGATTAGACTAGTGGGAGAGGTTGTGAGGTAGATATGAATGTAAAGAGAGGGTGTAACCACCAGTTAAGCTGGGTGTACGGCAGAGGTAGGCTTGGTAGGCCCTAGACAATGAGAGAGTTGTACATCTAGAAATAGTGACATGAATGGCATAGGCATATATGGTGATGCAGACCCAACTAACATAGGCACATGCAATGACCTAGATCGAGTTGGTATAGGCACATGTGTAGATAACACATCTGTAGGGATAGAGGGATTGAGATCTTGGACTACCTCATTATAACATACCATTCATAGGAGTCAGACTGAGGCCTCATTAGGCAGCATGGTTGGGCCATGAGATAAACAAGGTGGAGCTCAACCCTAGTGTTGAGGCTTTATATATGGTTGTATATATTGTATCAAACTCTTGAGGTATATATATATGATGTACCATTTTGTATTTATGGTGTTGGTTGTGTATGTTGTCTTTATAATGGTTGTGTTTATTTATTATGGTTGAGGTTGTTGATGCTTTGGATATATTTCTTTCTAGCACATGTATTTAGCTTTGTTGTATATGCGATAGGAAATATATGTGGTGTGGTTTATTTTCGAGCATTATGGATTACGCATGCATGGTTAAAAATAAACATGCAAAAAAAGACTTGAAAAAATATAATCAAGCAAATAAATGTACTACACACTAGTTCAAGTTGGGAAATGTGTAATATAAAAAATGACAAAGTATAAAAATCCAAGAAAATGGCAAACAAGATGGTAAAAGGGGATTTGTTTTTAAACCAATGTAAAAGATTTTTGCACCAAATCAAAACAAATAAAATCATACTAAATATCATGTTGGGAAGTATGAGAAACAATGTAATAAAATGGAAGGTATGTAAAAAGGGCACAAAAGGTAATAAAAATAAATCAAAATTAATTCAATTAATTGTATTATTTCATGATGGGAAGTACAAAAGAAAAACAAAATTTGCAAAAACCTGGTATTAAATTTATCATACTAATTCAAGCTGGGAAGTATGAGAAATTCAAGAAATGGTTGTAATCTTACATGCACTAAAAAAATAAGAAAAAAAAGGCGAAAAAAAATGAAGCAAGCATAAAACATACTAAATATCAAGCTGGGAAGCATGTCAAATGATGTGTAACCTCATAATCAATCGAATTTTATCTCTTATTTGACAATTGTATTTTAGATGGTGACTTGTTTATTGGAAAATTTCATGAGGAGAGTCAGGTCCTATTCATGGTCTTACACTGTAACTCATAAAAGAAAAACCCAAGGGGTACCAAATCAAGATTGGTAAGTAGAAGGACAAAGAATGGTAAAATAAGGATGTGGGTAATATGATGGAAAAGGTGGTAATTTGTGAGGGATGTTGGGTCCTATCCATGATCTTACAAATCAACTCATAAATGAAATCCCATAGGGAGTGATCAAAAATCAAAATAATATATTTCAAGAGGAAATATGAGGAAAAGGGAATGAAAAAATAAGTGTAAAAATCAAAGACTTAGGCATCTTATGAGAAGACCTTAGGAGGTAAGAGGCTTACTAAAGACATGAGAAGACACTAAGTGACTAGTGGTCATCTATGTACGAAGGAAACCTATTCCCTATAGACACAAAGCTTTATAGGCAAATAAGTGTACTACTAAGATCAACTCATGAAGGTAGATTGGTACAAGGAAAAGTAAAATGGACCTACCTCCCCATGATGTGTTCCCTGCTCCTCAAGACCCCTTATAGAGTCATTGGTCTACTACAAAGATTGGGTACTCGCATGAGAAAGTATGTAGCATTAAAAGATTTTTTTATTCTCCTCTTCTAATCTACTAGCCTACCACACCCCAAAGGACCTCGGCTATATCGTGAGGCCAACTATGGAGTTTGACCTTCGATTAGAAGAAGGAGATGTTCTTTGAATCATGTCTTTTAGTGTGATTTGACTTTTAAGATATTGCATATTTTTGCCTTTTTATATAATTGCCTTTTGTTTAAATGATTTCAATTTTAACTTTCTTTTGAAGGCTTTTTAATATTCCTCCTCCATATAGATTTGTAATGACCAATCATGAGAGAGATAGTGATATACATGAATGAGTTGTAAGCTAAGGCTAAAGGAAGCTAAATAACTAAAGACAAAAGATTAACTAGGAAAATTAGGCTTGACAATGAACAAGTATGTGATCTCAATTCTCAATCGTGTATATGCTTAGTTTGTAAAAAAGGAAGAAGTAAAAAGTAGATCCAAAGGTGGATAGGTAAAAGTAAATAGTAACGAGAAAGATTATTTGCTAACTGATCACATGGTAAAAGGAGATAATAACCAAAGGGAATAGGGTAGATTAACCAAGTCATCATGACAACTATCTGTGAAAAATAAAGATAAGAAAGCAAATAATCATGAAGATACAAGGGAAGAGTTGTGAGAATAACTCTAAGTGAAAAATAACAATGAGAGGGAAAAGACAAGTATATGTGAAATGTAAAACAAAAACATAAGCTAACTATAGTAGAACAAGAAGGAGAAACATGATATAAGATAGGAAATAATTTGACACAATGTCAAATGATATAATATAAAATAGAAATAAGATTGGAGCACACGTCCAATCCAAATATAAATGAGAAAGCACCATGCATGTGCTCATAAATACTAGTAAATCTATCCACACACATTATCTAAGACATCAAATAAATCTCTATGATGCTGAATATGAATTGTGCTAATGTCTCATCAATCTTTGTTGAATACTGGGCAAATACTTCTTTTCTAATCTCCTCAACTGAAAAAGTAGGAATACTCATTAGATCATGCTAAGGAGGGAAATTGGGAAAAGGATGGTCAGGATAATTTATGGGAATGGGATCTATAAGAGATGTAGGAATCACTGGTGGAGAAGGATCCATGGGTGAAGGAGGGTCCATGGGTAGTGAAGGGACCATAGATGGAGGGATAGAAGGTGGTGAAGGGACCATAGGAGGTGTAGATATGGGAGAATAAGGGGGAGCCTTCTTGCAAGAATGACCTATGGGAGGAATGGTAGAATGTCCAAAAATATCTATAAGATGGTCCTTAAGATGTTGTTAAGGATACAATAATGATTAGTGTGATGTGTGCTACATTGGTATCATAGACAATACCTCTCGCCATACTTAGGTATATATTTAGGAAAGATTTTTAGAGGTGGGAAGGTAGTGTCTATTGATGTGGAAGAAGGATGAAAGGTATCAATATATTGTCACAACTTATGACAATGGGTAGCAGAGTGATTATCTATCCCATGGAAGTAACAGATACGCTTATGAGTATTTTTAAAAGAAACACTCACGGGAGAAGGTGTAATAGGCGTGGAAGAAGAAAGAGATGAATCATTGGCCCATTTGTGGGCAAAGGATCCATCTTAAGTAAAGGAAGCAAACCATCATAAAGAGAATGTGGTGATGGAGAAGGAATGAAACTAGGCATAATAGGAGTACTAGTGGAAGAAGCAAGAGTAGGCTCGACAATAGTAGAAGTAATAATAATAACTAGTTGTAACATAGGTTCCACTATGGGAGGGGTGAGATCAATAGAAGGTCTAAGCAGGATTGCACTAACCTCAAGGGTGAAACAATGATGGGAGTCAAGGAACCTATCAAAATGGTAAGGTTTGGTCATAACATGATCCATGAGCATAGTCCTATGAGGATCCTAAAAAACTAGAGGTGTCTGTGCCATCTCTACTCTGTGATAAAGAGGAAAAATGCAAAAATTAAGAACAATAAATCCTAGAACACAAGAAGATGCATGAAAATAATTAAGTAAAGAAGAATGATAATGCACAATCTTGACATCACAGGGTTGGATAATACCGCCTAATAAAGGATAATCTAAAGAATAACCATCATCATCATCTAGCATATGAAGATCAATGACATAAGTTGGAATAATTTTATCATCAGAAGAAGCATGGTGAATATAATTTTGAGTCTTGGATAAAACTATGGGAATGTCATCATAAAGAGGTTCATGAGAATGAGGTTAAATGAAGTAGGAATCGATGAGATGAGATGAGGCGTGAGATTGAAAGTTTTGATCTTTAAGTTAATTTGATCAAAATCATCATCATCAAAGTCTAAAAGGTTGGGAGGAATGTTATCAATGAGCTTGGGATACCCATTATAACCTCTAGTTGAGTTGACAGGAACATTTAAATTTTGTGACTCACATAATGGAATTCTAGGTAAAGGCTCAAGAGTAGGAATCTTGAAAACACCACGATCTTGGAATTATTCAAAATTTCAAGGGTTAGTATATCCTTGAATCCTATAAATGGTTCCATTATGAGGGAATTTAATGCATTGGTATGTGGAAGAAGTGACAACTCGCATATAATGAGTCCACGCTTACCAAGCAAGATGTTATAAGAAAGGGGAAAGTTAAAAATCATCACCTTTACATGAATAGTGATAGGTGGGACAGTAATAGGAGGCCACACACACCCAAGAGGAGACATTTGCCTTCTATCATATCCTTGGTAGGTAATACATGTGGACTTAAGATTACATTATGAATATCCAAGGGTTTTAATGAAATCAAGAGAAGCAACATAAGTGCCAGAACCCTCATCAATCAATGCTTGAATAACTTGGATATAGCCTATTTGGATGCTAATAAATAAGGGAGGATCATCTGCATGAAGTATAATCTTTTTGGGAATCATAGATGCAATGGGAAATTTCAAAGAAAGAGAAGTGTTGATAGTTCCATCAACATTGATTGATATCTCTTCACATTGTTGCAAGATACTATCCTTGAAACCAGAAAAGGTTGCCTCCCATCCTACTAAGGGAGGATGAGGGACATTCATCTCAAATAATAGTTTCATAAGATGGTTCTGATGATGGGGAGAGGTACCCATAAATTCAAGAAATGGAATTTGAGATGGGAGATTAGTGATCTTAGCAATGGGACCCCACTCCTCATAACCCATGAGAAAATTGTTAGATATAGGTGCATAATGGTTAGGGAGGTCTTCGGAAGGAGAAGCTTAAGAGCATTGAAATTTGTGTTGATAAGAATGAGAAGGTTTAAAAAAAGGTTGTAAATCATTTGGTGATTAAGAAGAAGTTGGTTTAGATTGATCTTGAATTTTGGAAAAAATGTTAATAGAAGTTTGATTATCATAAGAAGATTGATTATCGTTGGTATTAGAAGATGATAAAAGAATGGTAGAAATAGAATGGGATGTGTTATCCAAGGGAGAATCATAAATTGTAATATCATCAAAGGTTATAAGATCTTATTACCCTAACTCATTTAAATGAATTGGAGAAATTTTTTGGATAACATGGTATGTCTTAGAAGGAGGCAGGGTGTAGATAGGTTGAGAATCGATGAAAGCCACCACTCTTCACATATTAGTCATGCTAACCACATTCTATTCCAAAGTTGGTTCAACAAAACTTTCTACATTATTGGTGGAAGGGGTGGGCTTGTCTTGGTTTTCTTGACTACGTTGATGATTAGGTAAAGGATCTTTATAGATAATTAAATGAGTGTTTGTTTGATTCAAGGCTTGAGATTTATCATGAGTTTTGTAGTCCTTGAGAGCATTTTCATAAGCTTGTTGATGCTTGTGAATTATTGAATCATGATCAAAATTAGGTCCAAGAAGAAAGTCCATATCTAAATTATGAAGTTATCTATGGGTCTCATGAGAGTGACCCCAACTAGCATGAAACCAACAAAACTTGCTAGGATCATATCAGGTTTTCGAAGGATGAGTAGCATCAATCTCTCAAAGAAGAGGCATAGATATATGTTTAAGTAATTCAGCTAAGGAAAGAGGTTTATGAACATTAATGTTATTTGGTGAAGAGAAATGAGGATTAGTATATTGTTGAGAAGGAGTTGGTTCCAAAGAAGGGGTAGGAATGACAACTTGAACATTATGAATGGTATTGTTTTTATTATTTTTGGGAATCTAGTGTTTAGTTCTTAAAATATAAGGGGTCTGGACTAAGGGAAAAATCTAGTTTAATAAGGTAAAATATAGATTTTTATCAATTAAATTACATGAGAAAAATAAATAAACTTATCTAAAAATGAGCTGAAATGGGTGATTCAAGGGTTGGAAACTGAGATGCAGAACTGGAACACTATTTGGAATTTGGATCTGGACTTCATTTTTTAATTGGATAGGAGTGGCACCGATGTTATTATCCACCTCTACCACTGTTGTCTTGAGGATCTAAGATTTTTGGGTTTTTTTTCCAAGTCAATGTGATCTTATGTACCAAATTTTAGAGGCTGGAAGTCAATAAAGCTCATTGGTTTCAATATCCGAACCCTATATTTATCTACACACATGGAAACAACAAATGTATCAAAAGTAAAAGGGGGAAAAACTAGGTTAGCGGAAGAATGATCGCATAATCTACAACCCCTGTTGTCCTAATCACTGACTACATGAACCCTCAAGCTAGGGTATTAGATCAAATGTAGTTCTCCCTTAGGGAACATGTATAATCAATGCACTCAATAAATACAAGAATGGCTTTAGCCTAGACCCTTCCTTGATCAAGCATGCAAGTCTATGTGTGATGCAAAATGTTGAGCTATATTATTAACTGATTTTCCAAAGTAGTAAGTGCTAGATATAAAATGCCGTGTGAAGTCCTTTATATAGGAGACTCTTTATTTTGAATTTGGGAGCTTTATTTGCATTTGGTTGACATGGGTAAACTTAAAATGGGTAAGACTCAACTAACAAAAGAAACTAACCATTGGAGGCAAAAAAGGCTTTGGACAAGAGCACTAGAAATGGACACTAGTGGCATCAATGTTGTCCAACCCCAACGCTCTTGTAATATAGTCTCGAGACCTACGGGGATAGAAAGAGGACAGAAAACCTGACCTGGCTGAGGTAGAATAACTATTGGAAAGGCTTTAGATGGCTTGGAATAGGCAAAAAGGTGTTTAGAACATGTAACAAGACTGAGATGACTAAAATGAAAGACATGGCAAAATGTGAATAAAGCTCATATTCTTCAGTCAAAGTATCTTGTGAAAAGACATGATATGTGTGATTACTTGACCAATTTAAGGTGTATACATTTGGCCCCCTTTTATTCTAGTGATGCAAGGAAATGAAGTACTATAGTAAAATAAAGAAAATAAAATGCATACCTAAACCTACTTACGTGAAGATAAGTGCACTGAAAAAGGGTCCAACTCACTTCCTGACCAAGGGAGTGGATGGAGAGCCGAATAGTGCCTAGATAAAGATGGAATCCCTGAAATAAATGCCCCCTGTATTGAATTTGGAAGTAGAATCTATATAACATGGAGAAAGAAGGCAATGCTTTCCCCTTGTGTTGAATCTAACTAGAATGAAAAATGCTTAGAGGACCAAAACTAATGTTTGCCCTCTGTCCCACATAAACTTATGTAATATAGAATGTGTGCATAGAATCTATATACTATGAAGAGTAAAATCTATCATGCCCCCACTTTGAATAATCTGAATTGAAACTAAAAAATGTTCAAAGGCCTAAAACTAATGTCTGTCCTCTATCCCACACAAACTCGTGCAGTGTGGATCTGGGTAATGTTATGGACCAACTATTGTAGATGATCATACAATCCAACCTGGTGATAACATGGGTATAATTAGGTGTAATCTAAAACTTTGGTAAATGTACAAGAAGAGAATGGCATGTCTTATCATTCCACTCTATATGATCCTGGATGGTGAAGAACATGAACATCTGTGCCATGCCCCCAAATCTGGTATGTGAGTGATCCATATGTATAGTATGGAAATATATATAACCACATGTGAAACGAGATATCATTCCATGTCCCATGTGCAAAATGAGAGATCAAAATAATATGCTCTGCATTATGCCTATAATTTGCTATTTGGTCTTGTATCTATGTCATATTGTATGAAGTTGTATGTATGAGATGTGTAGTATGTACATGCCCCCAAATCTGGTATCTGGTTTGAATCTATATCAAAGTTACTATGAATCCATATAATTTAAACCACTATATATCTAACTAATTTGTATATATATAAACTGAGGTTATGTCCCTTTGAATGTCTTAAGTAATGTTGAATGACCCATGTAATCTGAATCACTATATATCTTGACTAATCTGAGCTAAATATGATTATCTAACTGTTAGAGGTGTAGAAACCATGCTAAATGACCTATATAGTCTGAATCACTATATTATTTTAATTGTTCTAAGCTGAATCTGATAATCTGAATACTAGAGGTGTAAAAACCATGTTGAGTGATCCATGTAGTCTGAATTATTGTATATTTCAACCAATCTAAGCTAAATTCGATAATCTAAATATTGAAGGTGTAAGAACCATGGTGTATCTACTTATGAAAATTGATGGGTATGTTGGATAAGTGTAGGAATAGGAATAGTAGGAATGATGACCCCTTTTGGGGAGAGGGATGAGATATGTGATAGAGGAGGTTGAGCCAAAAGTGATGACCAGTGGCATAATGATAAAAGCGAGGTTGGTATAGTTTGAATTTATTGAGAAGTTTTTTGATTGATTAGACTGAGTTGTTTTGAAAGTTGAATGAACTGTTGATTGGTTAAGACCAAATTGTATATATGGGTGAGAAATTGGTATAGAGATGTGTGGTACTATGTTCTTATGGGGTAGGACTATGCTTGCCCACTTATACAAGGATCTTTACAGGTTCACTCAAGAGGCATTTAGTGGTGGTGTGAGTACAACTACCTTATTGCATTGTTGGGCTTATGAGCACATAGTTGTTGTGTGATATATTGGATTATCAAGGGAGAGGTGGGTACCCCTACAATCATATGGGGAGTGGTGGATGAGTACATTGGCTATCCAATCTCTTCGGATATATCATTATAGATGAGTTTTAGATAGATTGTTGGCTGAAAATATCATATGGAGGCCCTATAGAGGATTCCCTAGGTGGCTTGAGGATGGAGTGAAGTTGTGGTACATGAGGGTCAGTTTTTAGTTACATGACCATTGGGTTGGAGTGTATGAGAACTTTTAGTATGAGCACATGATTAGACAGTTTGAGGTACCACAAGATGTGCTCCTAGTATCATGGGTGTGGTTGAGGAGTGCATCGGCACCAACAAGGGTAGGAGCTCATGGAAGGCCTATTGACGCTGAGTTAGCACTGTTACCTTTAGATGCATGAGATGTATATATAGATATTCTTAATGTAGATGATGTTGGATGCATAGAGGCATATACCACATGGTGGATGAGGCATCGATGGGCTCCATTATATCCTTTTAGTGGAGGGGATGCCCTCAAGTATGAGGACCCTGCTCTGATCTAGATGATGGGAGGTAAGCATAAATTATATTTGAATTAATTCTCAAGTTTGTGCATGTTTTAGATTGTTTGTAAAATACATGTCTAATGTAGTGTTGTACTTTTGTGTGCAAGTGGAGTGGAAGGTGCTCAGGATGAAGCACATGCTAGGGTAGGAGGTAGAGATGATGGGTTTTCGGAGACCATCATTGAGTCTACACTTTGAGAGCTCACATGGCATGTTTCTAATGATGTTGTGGAAGAGGGTTTGATAGAGTGAGTGATAGTTATAGTTGTCATTTATGCTCATTTGTTTGATAGGGATACTATAGCTATATTTGTGTATGTTAAGGTAGTGGGAGAGAGAAATGAGTTAAGGGCTGAGTGAGATAGGCATAAGATTCCTCCACCTAATTATGGATCGATGAGTACATGGATTATAGATGAGCACATAGATTTTTAGAGGTGGTATGTGGACTTGCGTGAGGAGCATGGGTAATTTTTGGAGCAAGATAGTCAGTGTAAGAGACATTTAGGAGATCAAGGAGGCATGGGGACATTAAGTACAAGGTTGGACTATAGGACTAGTACTAGAGGAGAGAGTGAGACTGAGAGTGAGGGCATGATGCCCATTCATGATTGATTGTATCTTGATATGATGTATATGTTTTAAAAACTTCGTTATATACATATATGAAATTTGGTTTGACCATAGATTTATGTGTGGTGTGTTATGGATTTTAGAATGGATTGGCATATTTATTGTAAGTGATTGATTAGAATTTGTTGATTTGATATTGATGCTAAGATTTGTATATGTTTTAATGAAATATTGTTTGTGATGTGATTTGATTGTTCTTGATATGTTGATAATTGTGATGATAGATTTGATTTGCAATTATATGTGAGCAAAAATTTTATTGGTTTTTATAATTGGTAAATTATTGGGATAAATTGAGTTGGTTTAATGTTGGCAAAAAGAATTTGGTAAGATCTAGATTTTGATAGGCTAGTTATGGCTATAGATAGTTATTGGGAATTAGGAATATTAGTTGTTAGTATATGGGGATGTAAGATAACACATTGTGTGTATTACTTCCCCAAGAGTGGCTCAAGAATACAAAGGCTAGCTAGACTTTTGGCTCCATCGTTGCCCTACTAAGTAAAGCTATGAACTGATGTTGGTATGAATGTGTGTCATATCACTCTATGTTATATCATTATCTATACCTTATTGGCCAACTAAACAAGAGCCCATACTACTCATGTTGTGTAAGAATATGCTTTGTATCTGATATTATCCATTATTTACTAATTATATTTCAACATGGATATTTTTTAAAATATAAATTGATTAGAAGTACGATAAGAAATGTGTGTTATTAAGAAGGCTCATCTATCCGTAATCATATACCCTATGGCCTCTATTGTGATGTGTATGATTGAGCCATAGATTGAGCTAGAACTGAAACTTGTGATGTGGGATCATTTAATCTTAATCATAGTGGATTTTTGCATGAGATACAACCTAAAAAATTTGATCGTACTGAATATTTCTCATGTGTAGTACTTTGTGATGTGGGTTCATTTAATCTTAACTGTAGCGGATTACTACGTGAGATAGGACCCAAAAAAATTGTCCATAGTGAATATTTCTCATGAGTAGTATTCCATTGAGGTGTTTATGGCTCTATTGGATATGTATATGGAATTACACTATGTACTCCATGGACTACAATGCTATATGTAAGTTGTTCTTATTGTATAGGTTTTCAAACCTTGTGAATAGGTGGAATAGGAGATCTCCTATGAGGCTCTATCCTAGAACTTATATTACTCTCACAATGAGTGATTGATGATTCCTATAAAGGAATGTCCTGGGATGACTTAGTCATGGCAGGATGAAGTCTTCGATTCTATGATGGAGGAGATCTTGATGCCCCCTATATAAATGTTATGATGTCATTATCAACACATCAATTAATGCAATCTCTGAGTCCATAACAATCATTGTCTCTATGTCCATAAATACGATGATAGTTGTAAAAGGGCCGATGTGATTGTTTTTGTAGGAGATTTGGATCTCATCGATGAGTAGAAGGCAATGTGATTAAACTCCTATCTATTAGTGTTGATAATATGACAGATGGGTTATCCTACTCTGAATCAAACTATAGTGGTGCTTTGGTATTGTTCTTTGTAGTGCATATTGTAGGTTGTACTTTAGATAGTGGCTCTCTAATCTTAACCAATTGCTTTTTGGGTTGTGGTCTCCTATCTTGTTTAGGACATGGTGGATGCTGCTAGAGTTGTAGATACTATTGTGAAATCTAGAGGAATCTGATCAACTGAATCTACCTCAATCAATCTCAATTTCTTTTCTAAAGCTAGAAAAATATAGCATAAATGCCTAAAAGAAGACTCTATCTAATATAGTAGATGCTTGATGAGAGGTTGGTGAAGCCCCTTAATAAATATATTTTGAATCTCTAAATCTATTGGTTTGTATATCAATCTTTACATGTGATTCTTGAATCATAATATATAATCACTGACTGCTTTAACTTATTTTGATGTAAAGTTGCAAGTTTCTCATATGTGACATGAGGGCCCATGTTTGCTATGAACTGTTTGAGAAAGGCCTCTTCTAAGTCATCATATGTGTGCAAATAGCCAATAGGGAGTAGATGAAAGAACCAATTTTGTGATTCCCCCACTAATGTCTATTGAAATTACTTGAGTAGAATCAAAGGACTCACATGAGATGGCAAAGCCTTTCAAAAGGCCTGAAGGTGTACAAATGGATCTCCAGTTCCATCATAGTGAGGTAATGATGGTATCTGGAAATGCATAAGAAATGAAGTTTTTATGAATGTCTTCTGAATTGAGTTACCATGTAGATCATTATACTCCATCCAAGACTTATAAGCCTTGTTTTCCAAGGTAATGAGATGTACTTGGTGTTGTAATTCACAAATTGCATGCATTAAAGAGATGATCTCCTGGGATGGTACATTAGCATCTTGAAGTAGTTCATTTACTCATTGAATTTGATTATTAATTTTAACCATGGGAGTGTTACATTTAGCAATGGATCATAAAGAGGATGTGAGCTCACTTGAACCTTGAGAGTAATGGTAACTTGGACCTTACTAGAGGGATGTGGGCTACCATTCTCTTTATGTAAAGAGTGAGAACCGGGTTCTATAGTAGTGAGAAGTGGCTTGGGAGATTCATTGGTATCTTTATATTTTAGTGTGTCACATTTTAATTGAGTATAACATGTGTTATTAGCATTAACATGTGTATTATTTGAAATAGAATCATGTATAGAAGTAGAAACAACATTTGAAAGTGCATTATGGTTGAGAGGAGGGAGAGAAGAGTTAGAAACATGAGTTGAATATTCTTCTTCATTATGTGCATAATAATCATCATTATTCCATTCATTATCATCATTGGAATATTGTTCATAATCACTCTCATTTTCAAATTCATTTGCATGTTCACTATCATACTCATTATCACTTTCAGTGAAACTAGGGAGAGGTGTAAGAGAAGAATTTAATTCTTTTTTAGTATGCAATAAACTATCATTTAAAATTAGAATATCATGTGCATCAATGTTATCCATGGATGGAGTACATGCATTATTTTCATGAGAAGTAAGAGAAAGAGATTTACCATTTAGATCTTCTTTGGACATAGTAAAGTTAGGAACATGAGATGTATCATTTGAATTATGCATTGGTAATTTGATTCTATTGCATTTATATTGTTGTAATTTTAACATTGAAGTAGCACGAGAGAGAGAGAGAGAGAGAGAGAGAGAGAGAGAGAGAGAGAGAGAGAGAGAGAGAGAGAGATTAGGTTCACATGGAATCAAATTATCACCAATAAGAGGTTCACTTGGAAGTGCATGACTAATTTGTTCATTTGGTACATTGTGCATAGGAGAATGAGGTGAAAAGTATCTTTCCCATTTATCAAAATTATTTTCTTTAGAAAGAATGAAAGCGACAGGTTTGAGAGAAAAAGATGCATCTACTTGTACGTCACTATCACTATCACCTATATCATCATATTCCTCATTATAACAATAGTAATTTTCTTCCTTGTAAATAACATCATTTTCCACATTTTTAGCTAATGTGAAATTTTGTAAATTTTTCCAATCATTGTCATAATTATAAGAAAAATTTATAAATTTATCTATGGGTTGAGAGGGAAGAAGTGCCTTTGTGACCATTTTATTTCTTTCTTTCACCAAAGTGAATTTTGAAAAATACTATTAAGTAAATAAATGCAAAAATAACTACTAACATCAAGATTTTGAAATTACAATTGACAATTTAAAAAAATTGCAAAAATTTCAAAATATTTTTCTAAAATTTGTAGGGGAGGAAAAACTTAGTGTTTGAGGACCTAGTTTGAAAATATAGGGTTTTAGGCTAGGGTTTTAGAATTTTTTTAAAATCATGCAATAATTTTGAATAGGATAAATGTAAAACATTTATACAAAAATCAAAAATTTGAAATTTAAATTTTTACACAAGAAAACTACTAATATTGAAATTTTGAAATTATTTTTGACAAAGTAAACAATTTGTAAAAATTCTAAAATATTGTTTTAAAATTTGCAAGGTAGGCTTAGGATTTGAGGACCTAGTTTGGAAATCTAGGGTTTTGAGCTAGGGTTTTAGAATTTTTAAAAATTATGAAATAATTTTAAATTCTAAAAATAGTTTTGAATATAATTAATGCACAAAACTCAATACAAAAATTAGAAAATTGAAATTTTGCATAAAATATTAAGGAAAAACCCTAAGGGTATATATGGTTTTTAGATTTATTCAAATTAAGTTGGGTTCACCAAATGTTTTTATTATTTTTGGGAATCTAGTGTTTAGTTCCTAAATAATAAGGGGTCTAGAGTAAGGGAGAAATCTAGTTTAATAAGGTAAAATATATATTTTTATCAAATAAATTACATGATAAGAAGAAATAAACTTATCTAAAAATGAGCTAAAATGGGTGATTCAGGGGCTAGAAACTAAGATGCAGGATGAGAACACCGTCTATAATCTGGATTTGGACTTTGTTTTCTGATTACATAGGAGTGCCAGAATTGGATAGGAGTGGCACCAATGTCATTTTCCACCTTTACCTCTGTTGTCCTAAGGAATTAAGCTTTTTGGGTTTTGTTCATCGAGTCAGTGTGAGCCTATGTACCAAATTTTAGAGGTTGGAAGTCAACAAAGCTCGTTATAGGTCCATTTCAATCCCCAAACCCTGTATTTATCTACACACAAAAACAAAAAATGCATCAAAATCAAAAGGGGAAAACTAGGTTAGGGGAAGAATGATTGCATGATCTAAAACCCATGTTATCCTCATCACTGTCTACATTAACCATCAAGCTAGGGTCTCAGATCAAATGTAGTTCTCCCTTAGAGAATGTGCATAATCAATGTGCATGATAGATGTAAGAATGACTTTTGCTTAGGCCTTTCCTTGATCAAGCATTCAAGTTTATGTGTGATGTAGAATGCTGAGCTATACTATTGACTAATTTTTATGTCTAATGTTCCAAAATAGTAAGTAATGGATATAAAATGCCTTGTGAAGTCCTTTATATATAAAACTCTTTATTTTGAATTTGGGAGCTTTATTTGCATTTGGCCAACATGGAAAAACTAAAGGATGAAGCTAAGAAAAGGGGTAAGACTCAACTAGCAAAAGAATCTAACCATTAAAGGCAAAAATGGCTTTGAACAAGAACATTGAAAATGGACACTAGTGGCACCAATGCTATTGTCCAACCCCAATGCTCCTATCCTACAGTCTCGGGACATAGGGGGATAGAAAGAGGATAGAAAACCTAACCTAGCTGAGGTGGAATGACTATTTGAAAGGCTTCAGATGACTCAAAATAGGCAAAAAGGTGTCTAGAGCATGTTAT
The DNA here is from genome assembly GCA_037957365.1 of Torreya grandis. Taxonomy (NCBI): domain Eukaryota; kingdom Viridiplantae; phylum Streptophyta; class Pinopsida; order Cupressales; family Taxaceae; genus Torreya; species Torreya grandis. The sequence continues at coordinate 292,561 of JARHVA010004453.1, forward strand.
AAGACTAAGATGAGTAAAACGAAAGACATGGTTAAATGTGAACAAAGCTCATGTTTCCCAATAGGAGTCTCCTATGAAAGGACTGTGAAAAAACATGATATATGTGATTACTTGACAAATTTAATGTGTATACATGTATCATATGAATCAGTAACACCATCATTAGTAATATTGTGTTTTTTTTTTAATTAACAAATGAGGACCCACATAAGGTTGAAGTGGCTCAAATTGATGCATACATGGAGAGAGGGTCTACAATCAATAGTATAATTTAAGATAAAGAGCATTGGTAAAGAGATGAAAGAGATTGTCATCAACCATGTTATGTTCACACTTGTTTGACAAAGTCTTCCATCGTTTAACAAAGGCTTGGGCAGTTTCATTTTTGTTTTGTTTGCAATTGATGAAATGGGCCAAAGTATTTTCAAGAAGATCACTAGTTTTGAATTCTTATACTAAAGCATTTACTAAATCCTCCAAACTAGTAATGGAATGAGGTATTAGTTGATTATACCAATCCAAGGCATCACCTATAAGGGTTTTGGCAAGGAGTTTGGTAGCAGCAAAGGTGTTTAATTTGACCCAATCCTTATAAAAGTTTCCCAATATTTTAAGATTAAGGGTAGGATTAGTTGATCCATTGTAAGAGATTGTAGGTGTTATACCTCCTATGTCAATGTTAGCAATTTGAGTAGTAAGAGGTTCATTTTATAAATGCTTGATAACTTTGTTGACTAATGGAGGTTGAGGAATGAGATTGCCTTGAGAATCTCAAAGACGGAGAGGAGGAACACTTTGGTTATGTATGCCCAAAGTCATTGGTTAAGGATTGGATTGAAGATTAAGAAGGTGGTTTTGCATTCACATCATTTGATTCGTATTAAGAGCTTGGAATGTGTTCATTTGATTAAGAGTTTGCAATAATAGTTGATGAGTTTGATTAGTGTTATTAGAAGAATTAGTATTGATTTTTGTGTTAGTATTAGTGGCTTGGGTACCACTATTAGTGTTCATATGAGCTTGAGAAGAGCAATGAGAATTTGAGGCACTAGTGGCAAAATTTTCTTGTGAAGTAAAAGATGAACTAGTAAATGGTTGAGAGGAAGAAACACTACAAGCATGAGTGCCTTGGGTAGCAAACAATGAAATAGTGGAAGGATTAAGGATAGTGGGTCTTATGAGAGCCCCATTAGATATATGACCAACCATGTTACTTGAGATACTAGGCATGGAGGTAGAAGAAGTTAAAGAAGATGTTATGGCATAAGAAGGAGTTAGGATTGAAAGAATAGGTTGAGAAATAAAGAAATTGGTACCCCCAAATCCAGTTGAGAAAGTGAGAGTAGGATAATGAAGTTCTTCAACTTGATGGCTAATCAGAAGGTTATAGATGGTGGAAGGATCCTTCCCTTTATGTTGATGGAATTATGTGATAAAGAAAAGAATTTCAAGAGTATACTCTAACTCAAGTTGATCTTCTAAGAGAAGAGGGGGGTTTTGCTATAAAGAGGTATGAGGATTCCTATAGTTCATTATATGGGTTGCAAAATGAACATTATTTGCATTCTCAAAAGAAACCCTACTTTGTCTATGAGAGACCCTATTAGGATTAGTAAATTACATCATGTTTATTGACTGAACTTCAATGTTGTCACCAAACAGATAGTCCATAATGAAAGGAAAAGAGGCAAGATGAGAAAGCAAAGAATAAGAAAGTGACTAAAATATAACTAAGTCAATCTAGTCAACTTGGTGCAAATATAAGGACTGTGAAATTGTACAGGGGCTACAAGACCGACCCAATATAGAGAACCAAAACTAACAAAAAGAGGAAAAAAACCTATAAATAGTGCTAGGTTGACTTAGTGTAGTGTAAAAGGGCTAAAAAAATGCTAGGTTAATAGGGTCGACCTAGTGAAATGAAAATGAAGTAAAAGCAAGCTTTGATAATAAGTTTCTGAAATGAAACAAGATAGTTTATAGTTGATTTAAGAAATTAAATGTTGAATGTAAATAGATAGTCAATTGAATTCATGCTAACTAATCTAATTGATGCACATAGAGCAAAACCTTGTACCAACACTGGCTAATGCAATTTCTTGCACACATAATTGAGCAAAGAGTAAGCAGACAACTTGAAAAGTAAAACTAGTTAATTGGTCAACCTAGAATGTCAATTAGATTATTAAGAATAGTTTTAAATGATAAGGAGTTGGTTGTAATCAAGGTACTAGATAACAATATATAGATGGTTTCAAGTGAGTGTAGGATGAAGGGGACTGTAGTGGCAATGATACAGGCTTGGTATTTGGCCTACCACCTCACTTCACACACCACAGTGATAAGGGTGTCAGGTGCTTAACCAAAATATACCATTAACAATGCTTTATACTTGACTAGAGCATCAATTCAGCTTCCCCCTTGGTGATGAATCCAAGTAGGTTGGCCTGGGTAGTCAAAAGTTAAAATTCTTGTTGATGTTATGTGATTTGGTTATGTATGCATAAAATAGAAATAGTGAAACTAAGTGGTTAATTAAAAACCTCCTAATTAGACTATGTGAATTATTCTAAGCATGCAAACAATTGAAAGAAAATATGTGATTAACATACAAGGTGAATTCCAACTTTGAAACAAGGTATAGTGAAAACACTATATACACAACATATAGAACTAGGTCAATAGGGTCAAGTTAGTATTACTAAAGATAGGGTTTACAAAGCTTACTAAGTTGACCAAGTTGACCTAATTATTTCAGACATCACACTGAACACATAACCAGGTCGACCATGTCAATCTAGTTGGCTGTATAGGGGTAGTTTTGAAGACTATAAACTTGAAATAAAAGTACATAATAGAAAGAGATAGAGAATAAAATATTGACCTTGATGGTTCAGAGATGGAAATGAGAAGATTGTTGATCAAGAACATTGGAGAAATATATCAAAAAACTACAAACTAGGTCGAGCTGGTCAACCAAGCAATATAGAAACTTGTTGAAAAAGTGTTGAAAATGTACTAGGTCAACTTGGTTGACCTAGATGATTGAACAAGATGTCTGAAAATACACTAGATTGAGGTAGTTGACCTAGGAGGCTAATTTGGAAGTCTATAAAATTGAAACCTGTATATGGTCAAACTAATTGATCAAGTTGTACAAGAACCTACTGTATAGTGGTTGAAAATGTGCTAGGTTGACCTAGTCAACCTAGTAGGTTGAATTGAAAGTCTAAAAAATGTTGAAAACCTATACTAGGTCAAGCTGGTTGATCTAGTTACCAGTTCTTGCACACACAAAAAATAACTAGGTCGATATAATCGAACCAATATGTCAAAATATATGATAAAAATGATAATGAAAATAAATGAAAGAAAAGTGAACAAATATTCCAAGGGTTTTATTCACGTTGGGTTCACCTAAATGTATGTATTTGAAATTACATGATGTACATGAATTAATCTTGGATCGGATAAGATAGAGCACACCTACACTTCTGATTGGATATACACTTGTTAAGAGGGAACATGACCAATATAGGGATCCACTAGACTTGATTAGGAGATCACTTGTATCACTTGTCACAACATATCATGCTAGGAAGGGTTCCAAAGCCTATAGTCTAACACAATCATACAACAACCCTAAAAGAGTCTTATGATTTGATATTTCACTTATGCTAACAAATAAGAGAGTAAAATATTCTAATAACAAGAAAAGTAAACTAATCTTGTGGCACAAAGTGGGGGTTAGAATAAAAATAATAAACAATAATTAAACTAAACATGTATATGAGACATATACTCACCTCAATGTATATGGAATCCTAAGACATGGAAGAGAAGAATACATATTGCATTATCTATCTACTCTTACAAAGGAGAAATAAAGTTAGGAATACTTACCTTTGAAGATGAACCTATGGAGACTCAATCTCTCCCTTGGCCAAGGTGCTTCACAAGAGATTATTGTGGTTTTTAAGGATAACCAAGATAAATCAGCTCTAGGCTACATAACCTACCTAAGCATCCAAAAAACTTCTCCACAAGACAACATCAAAGCTCCAAAGAAAGTATTGAACTGTAAAGCTTTATTCCTCAAATAGAATGATCAATAAGTAGATGTTCATTTGCACTTATTCACTTATTTCAACTCTCTCAAATGGTGGTAAATGACCTTGTATATGTAGTAGTAACTTACCAAAAAACTTTCAGATATATCAGCTGTACTAGGTCAACTAGGTCGACCTAGCACATTTTCAGGCTAACTCACTAGGTCTATGCTAGGTCGGTTGGGAGGCTAACAAACCAAAAGAGCTAAAGTGTCCCCAAAACACACTAGGTCAACCAAGTTTACCTAGTATGTTGAATAGGTCAAAAGGGTTGCAAGGTAATAAATGAAGGAATAAAGCATGACAATGATTGGAATGGATAGGAAAGAGAAGAATAAGCCTAGGGTTCAAGGTTTTAGGAGAAAATAATGTAAATGGCAAGTGACAAAAGGAACAACAATCTTACAAAGTACCGATGGTCTACCCACCCCTATCCCAATGCACCCCTTAAGGCATGCACTCAGAGAGATTGAGACTGGATAGGTTCTTACAAGATACAAAGTGTCAGTAATCAATAAAAGTTTGAAAATATTATGTGCATATAAATATTATGTTAAATGTCATCTTAGTTGTTAAAATGTTGTATTAAAATTTAAACCTCTATGTATATAAAAAAGAAAATTGTTGAGGCTTTAACTTATAGATGAGTCATATGAATTGAGACACCATGTTTAAAATTTGAAATTGTTTAGTCTTATTGAGTCAAACGCCATGCATAAATAAATTAAATGCCATGCTATAAATTGGTAAAGCTGAAGTTATCATTTTGGAATGTTGAGTTAATGAAATATTGAGCTATGTTGTCCCCGAAAAATGCCACTCATTTTTGGGACAACCTATAGACCAAAATTTCTCTCTACCCTTCTCAAATTTGTTCTGAGCTTTCAAATTCCTCATTTTAAAGCTTTTTCTGTAAAGGGGATTCACAGGTTCGACAGGTTAAAAAATCTTCTACAGGCAACTTCAATCAAAAGAACAAGTTTCTAATGCTTAGTCATTTTCAAGATTGGTTCAACTAAAAATGTTCATCGGCAAGCTACTAAGCAAGGAATGAACCGTTGAACCTTGAACCAAATTGGTTCAACGGGTTCAATCAGTTCAAAGAGATCAAAAGACTTAGACAAAAAGATGGCTTCAAATGCAATATTGAATAATTGAATCATTGAACCAAAGTTGGTTCAATCGAAAGGTTCAAGGGGCTGCCCCAAAGCGAAAAAGGCAAGTGCTCTTGCGAAGGGCAAGCAATAGTGGTTCAAAAGTTCAAAGGCGGCCTCAGTCAAAGGAAAAATGACACACAAGTGGTTCAACGGATGGTTCAACCAAGGAGCGAAGAAGTGATTAAACCAAGGAGCGATAAAATAAAGAGATAGAATGAACCAATGAATCGATGAACTTTCAGTGGTTCAATGGGTTCAAGGTTCAACATGGTCCAAGCGACTGGCTGGAAAGATAGCCCGATAGCTCAAATCATAGCAGGAAGAGACAAAGCTAGAAAAGACAAAATCAAAAAGCAAAGGAAAAGCCTGACTGAAGAGAAAAGCCCACAAAAAAATGCCTGATGGAAAAAGACAAAGTGCAATGGAATACGTCACGTGTCCTGTTATGGCTCAGCAAAATGTGACAAGTGTTTGTATCCGTCATGCAAGAGCAGCAATTTTTTTCGCCCTTGCATCTTTTGGTCTCTTCCATGCAGGAGCGGCAAATTTTGTTGCCCATGCATCCCCATTTCCTCTCCTCTAGGTGCAAGGGTGGCAATTTTTGTCACCATTACACATTCTTCTTCTTCAACATGTGTCGGCAATAATTTATACTGCTGACATACTTTCTCCCTGACGTGCACAGGCAGCAATTTTTGTCACCTATGCACAAGAACATCTCCAATATGCAAGGGCAGTAATTTTTTCCACCCCTACATACCTTTTCCCCATTTTTCCTAACTCTGGGAAATTTTCATTTTTCTTATTTTCTGCCTCTGCTCCCCTTTTCTTCCACTTTTCGACCTGCTCTCGCCTCAGCCTTTTCAAGTGTGTTTCCCTAGTCATGATCACTCAAATATGTAGTTTTCTCATATTGCTAATTTTTTTCCTAATTGCACAATCATGATTATTACTGTAGTTTCTCTAAAGGATCCCTCTTCATCGACGTCTTTTCAACAAAAGTTCTTCTAGATCACTGAAGCTTCTTTAAAGAAGTCAAAGACCATGAAGAAGACTAAAAATAAAGATTGACGTTGTTCTTCCATGCTTTATTCAAAATGCACTTTGTAATTGACTTGGGACATTTTCACGTGTACTTTTGTAATATGTAATTACATGTGAAAAATCTAAAAAATATCCTAAAGTCAACGCTGACTCATCTTTGACTAAGATATTTTTATATTTTAATCTTTTTAATTTTGAAGGTTTCTCCCTATATATAGAGGGGACCTGTTTTGTAAATGGATCTCTGATAATTGAGAGCAAAAACTCTGTTGAAATTGAGACACTTCTTGAGACTTTGTGCTCAACTTGTAAATCATATTTTATCAAATGAATGAATTAATTTTTATTGAAGTAATTTGTATTATTTAGGAAATGGTTCTTATGTCCTCTTTCCTGATAATCTCTTATCTATTTGATTTAATAAGCAAAGTGTGTGTGTTGATATTATCTGAAGACATTTCTAAAAGATAGAAGAAAGACTTTGAGCTACTTTTATCTTGGTGATCCTTTTATCCTTTGTAGTTTTAGGTGAAGACTTTGTGCTTTGTTTCACTCTACAGTTACGTGTATTACAGATCAGTGAAGGAGACAATAGAAGACTTTGTGCTTACGTAGGTTTTTTTGTTAATTTTGTTACTTACTTCGAGGGATTTTCTACTCTACGCTGGATGCCATTCTTGAAAGAAGAGGAATTTTCTTAGCTAACGACTAGGATTTCTCTCTCTTGTTCCTTAGACATCATTTCTAAAAAAAGAGAGGTGGATGTTGTTATACTACCCTGAGTATTATTTTTTGCTTACTTTTATATATATATATATATATATATATATATATATATATATATATATATAGCATATAAATATCCATAGGGAACCTCCCCTTGATGAGAAGAGAGATTAACCCTTTTTAAATGTGGTAAACCCACACTTTTTGTGGCATAAATCTCCCTGTGCTGTGGTTGATATACCCATTTTGTCTTCAGTTAGTTGACGACAAAATATTCACCTAATAGCTTTTTGGCGACTCCGCTGGGGACATAGTAGTTTTGTGCAATTTGGAACCTCAAGTTTCAGATTGAAACATCACCTGTGTCTTAACCATAATCATTATAACCCTTATCCATTACAGACTCTGGTGACTCCGTTCCATGTCTTACCCATTATCATTATAGCCTTATCATCTTCCTCCATCTCTGTTATTATATCTAGTCTGCAAAACTAGAGCCGTTGGGAAGAGCGTGCAGTTTGAAGTCTCAAACTTCAAACTAAAGTAGACCTTGCTCTTTTCCTTTTTTTTGTTCTGCAATCTGGCAACCCCACATTATACCAGAGGCCAGAATTCCTAAGGTGTTGTTGACCCTACTTTTGAGTTGGTGCAACAGAGTAATTTTGAGTTGTTTCCTCCACAACCTCACCTTCAACGAACTAGGAGTCTTCTCCTAGCCCTACCAGGTCACCAGCACAAGGCAGAGCTTCTTTTTCTGCTGCCAGTAGAGCTTTGCCTATCCATTCTACACCCAAATTTGTGATCCCACTTTCACATAATCAAATCATGGATCAAGGCCCCTGGGGTAATTCTTTTAGTCCCCTGAACTTGACTCCACCTCTGCATTAGCTTTCACGCAGTTCAAGGAAGAATTTATCCAAATTTTTTTGTGATGGAAAGGTATATCTTGATGAACACATTATAGCTTTCAGCATAGCCTGTGGTGTAATAAAGGTGGAATTTGAAGACATAATGGTCAGGGTATTCATGGAGACACTACAAGGCGCTATTGTAGACTGGTTCTACCACCTACAAGCCAGATCAGTAACTGATTGGGACACTCTAAAAGGAAAATTTGAAGCCAAATTCAAGTCTGTAGAAGATACACATCCCTTACTAGCCTAGCTCACTCAGATGAAGAACGAGCCTCATAAACCTATGAGAGATTTTATTGCCAGGTTCGACAAGCTGAGGCACAAGATTCCCATGGTCGCCCAACCAACACCTTAGAATCTCAAGTGTTTCTTCATCAACTCATAGCTGCCTAAAGTGAGTTTTTTGTTGAGATGAGCCAGGCACATAGACCTTGTTGTTGCTTAGGACTTGGCTACTTAGGTAGAAGATGACCTTATCTTGGCTGGAAAGATAAGAAGAGATCCAAATAGAGGTAAATCTTCTTTTTTTGAATACTCCCCTTCAGCCACCACTGATCCAATGGTGCAGAAGCTAGCAAATGAATTGCTAGTCCTCAAAAGACAAATGGCCCAAGTTATGTTTACTTCTCCTAATCAAGATATGCCAAAGAAGACATTTCAAAATCAGGCATACCAAGGCAATGCTGCCAAGAATCAAGGGCAGCCAAATCGCCTTCCTCCTCCGCAAAAGAACCTTGCCCTTGAAGCACCTCCAACCAACTCAACAGTTGGATATTTAGAAACAAAACATGATTTTTCTTTCTAACCTAAGTTTGATCAAGAAGAATCAGCTGGTGACCCTCACATCAATTTCCTGAACTATCAGGATGAACCCAAAAAAGAAGGCAATGCAGCTGAGGGGTCATATGTTATATTCACCCAGTCCCAGAACCAGTCAACTCAGCAAGCTGATAAAGGAAAAATAGATAAGTGACCTCAACTAGCAATTTCAACTGCTGAATGTGAAACCACTCTATCTTTCCAGCCAAAGGACCTAGTGGTTGCTAAAAAAGTCAGTATCCCAAACAGTTCTACAACTTCTACTTTAATTTCACAGTCCAGTCCTCTCGCCCCTCCCAAAAACCAATGGGATGAACTCCCATCCTTTGTGCCTAGTCCAATTCAGTCATTTGACATAACTGATCATGTCAAAAAGACCAAAAGTCAAATGACTAAATTTGAAGTCCTGCAGTCCAACCTCGATCAGTTGGACAAGTTGGTACAATATGTCAAGACCCAAACATTGGCCCCTGAAGCTCAAATTTTGTTTGAGTTTTTAGGTAAGGGTGATTACTTCTTGACCACGGAGGATGTCCATGTTCCTAGAGATGAAATTCTGGTAGGTGGTGATCCAAGAATTGATTCAAACCAGACATCAGAAGGATTGGTAGGGTGCAATATAAATGAAAAAGGGTCTTCCATCTCTAATGAAGAGAAATCTGATAGAAGATCCATTTTTAGTGATGTTTGGATCTGAGAAATGGATGGCATCAATTTATTTATAGGTGTTGGGGCCAAGTTGGTGTTGATATCTCCTAAGGGTGATATTCTTTCTTCTTTACATGAGTTGCAGTTCAACAACATCAATAACACTGCCGAGTATGAATCTTTGTTACTCAAATGGGGAGTTACTTGAGACAAAGGAGATGCTGAGTCAATGGTCTACCAGGAATTTGAAGGGGACAATCAAGACATGTGCTGGATTGAACTATTAGAACAGCAAATTATGGTAATAGACCAGGGTGTTGCCCATTAGAATCAAAAAAAGAGACTCCGCAGGAGAACCAAGATTTATGGTTCTCGGACTAGAAAACAAGTCTTGCCAAGGGGCAGTAAGAGAAGAGAACCAAGAGGAAGACATAGGAGATTGAATTCCTAGTGGAGAGTTCCATTCGCCCATCACCGATTCTAGGGGAAAAATGGCTTCTTGCTGGTTTATCAGGACAAAAGGCCATTTTTACTGTCTCACAGTGGGTGGCATCTGAAGTGCTTCAAATCTTGAGGCATCAAATAAGATCATCTGTACATATGTATATCTGTATAGTCTTTAGTTCTATTTTATGCTTTTTGTTTTTGTTTTTTAGAGCCTTTTTTTTGGGTAGCATGACTCCGTAGTCCAATGGCACACTTCAAGGCACTGAAGATTTTGGTTTCTACTCCCCTTAGTTGTTTCAAATTTCCAACTGAAGGTAGTTCCCCAATTGGAGCCAACTATTGTCCCCAAAAAATGCCACTCATTTTTGGGACAACCTACAGACCAAAATTTCTCTCTCCCCTTCTCAAATTTGTTTTGAGCTTTTAAATTCCTCATTTTTAAGCTTTTTTCATAAAGAGGATTCACAGGTTCGATAGGTTAAAAAAGCTTCTACAAGCAAGTTCAATCAAAAGAACAAGTTTTCAATGCTTAGTCATTTTCAAGATTGGTTCAACACCTTGGTTCAACTAAAAATGTTCATTAGCAAGCTACTAAGCAAGGAATGAACCATTGAACCTTGAACCAAATTGGTTCAACATATTCAATGGGTTCAATCAGTTCAAAGAGATCAAAAGACTTAGACAAAAGGATGGCTTCAAACGCAAGATTGAACAATTGAACCATTGAACCAAAGTTGGTTCAATCAAAAGGTTCAAGGGGCTGCCCCAAAGCGAAAAAGGCAAGTACTCTTGCAGAGGGTGGGTAGCAGTGGTTCAAAAGTTCAAAGGTGGCCTCAGTCAAAGGAAAAGTGACACACAAGTGGTTCAACGGATGGTTCAACCAAGGAACGAAGAAACGATTGAACCAAAGAGTTATAAAACAAAGATATAGAATGAACCAATGAACCGTTGAACTTTCAATGGTTCAACGGGTTCAAGGTTCAACATGGTCCAAGCGACTGGTTAGAAAGATAGCTCGATAGCTCAAATCATAGTAGGAAGAGACAAAGCTGGAAAAGACAAAAGTAGAAAGCAAAGGAAAAACCTGACTGAAGAAAAAAGCCCACGAAAAAATGCTCGATGGAAAAAGACAAAATGTAGCGAAATACTTCACGTGTTCTGTTATGGCTCAGCGAAACATGACAAGTATTTGCATCTGCCATGCAAGAGCAAAATTTTTTGCCGCGCTTGCATCTTTTGGTCTCTTCCATGCAGGAGCGGCAAATTTTGCCACCCATGCATCCCCATTTTCTCTCCTCTAGGTGTAAGGGTGATGATTTTTGTTGCCCTTACAAGTTCTTCTTTTTCAACATGCATCGGTAGCAATTTTTGTCGTCGACATACTTTCTCCCTAACGTGCATAGGCGGTAATTTTTGCCACCTATGCACAAGAACATCTCCAATATGAAAGGGTGGCAATTTTTGCCGCCCCTACATACCTTCTCCCTATTTTTCCTAACTCTGAAAAAATTTCATTTTTCCTATTTTTTGCGCCTGCTCCCCTTGTCTTCCACTTTTTGACCTACTCTCACCTCAGCCTTTTCAAGTGCGTTTCCCTAGTCATGATCACTCAAATGTGTAGTTTTCCCAGATTGCTAATTTTTCCCCTAATTGCACAATCATGATTATTACTACAGTTTCTCTAAAGGATCCCTCTTCATCAATGTCTTTTCAACAAAAGTTCTTCCAGATCACTGAAGCTTCTCTGAAGAAGTCAAAGACCATGAAGAAGACTGAAAATAAAGATTGACACTGTTCTTCCATGCTTTATTCAAAATGCACTTTGTAATTGACTTCGGACATTTTCACGTGTACTTTTACAATATGTAATTACATGTGAAAATTTTGAAAAATATCCCAAACTCAACGCTGACTCATCTTTGACTAAGATATTTTTATATTTTGATCTTTTTAATTTTGAAGGTTTCTCCCTATATATAGAGGGGACCTCTTTTGTAAATGGATCTCTGATAATTGAGAGCACAAACTCTGCTAAAATTGAGACACTTCTTGAGACTTTGTGCTCAACTTGTAAATCATATTTTATCAAATGAATGAGAAACAGGTTTATTTCAGACTTTGTGTTGAAGTAATTTGTGTTATTTAGGAAATGGTTCTTATGTCCTCTTTCCTGATAATCTCTTATCTGTTTGATTTAATAAGCAAAGTGTGTGTGTTGATATTATCTGAGGATGTTTCTAAAAGATAGAAGAAAGACTTTGAGCTACTTTTATCTTGGTGATCCTTTTATCCTTTGTAGTTTTAGGCGAAGACTTTGTGCTTTGTTTCACTCTACAGTTACGCGTATTTTGGATCAGCAAAGGAGACAACGAAAGACTTTGTGCTTACGTAGGTTTCTTTGTTAACTTTCTTACTTACTTTAGGGGATTTTCTGCTCTACGTTGGATGCCATTCCTGAAAGAAGTGGAATTTTCTGAGCTAACGACCAGGATTTTTCTCTTTTGTTCCTTGGACATCATCTCTGAAAAAAGAGAGGTGGATGTTGTTATACTACCTCGAGTATTATTTTCTACTTACTTATATATATACATATAGCGTATAAATATTCATAGAGAACCTCCCCTTGATGAGAGGAGAGATTTACCTCGTTCAGATGTGGTAAACCCACACTTTTTGTGGCATAAATCACCCTGTGTTGTGGTTGATATACCCATTTTGTCTTCAGTTAGTTGACGACAAACTATTCACCCAACAAGCTAAAATGCTAATTATCAAATATTTACATAGGAAATGCCCAGGTTTTAGAGCTCACTATATGGGTCTATATAGCTAAAACACCAAGTATATGTAATAAATGCTTCATTTCCTATTAAGACAAAAATCATCTATTTTTAGCACTACATCTTTATACAACTTACAATAATACATTAATGCTGATCCATCAATGAAACAAATAGATGGCCTACATACTAATTTTAACTTGCCAAGAACACATCCATCTTACATTGGAATAGGATCTATGATTCATGAAAAGGAGAGTTATAGTTTGTTGAGTAGTAGTTCCTTTAGTTGCACTTCAAGAACTCCATAATCCGTTCCTGCGTAGATAATTTTTATGCCTTGCTAGACTTTAACATAATATTGAGTTTGAAAAAGAAAAACATGGCATCATATGTGTTAAAGCTGAAGTCTTTAATAATAATGTCAAGTGTTTAACTAATGATGAGTTTAATGACTTGTAATTGTTGAGTCTTTACTTAATTATTGATGTAAATTAATATGGATGTGTATAATGAATTTATTGTTGAGTCCATATTATAATTCCCAAGTCACTATAAATGAGATGCCTTGTTTAAAATTGATATGTTAAGTATCAAAAATTTATATGCTGAGTTTATAGTTGTTAACATTGTGTTATTAAATGGAAACAACAGTTAATTATTGATAACATTGAGCTTATAAAACACTTTGGTGAAAATATAACACCGTGATAATTACTGAAACACTTGAGGCTTTAAGAAGATGAAACACCATGCAATTTTATTGAAAGTTGAGCCGTATTACTGAGTTATAATTAAAATAATATTTATGAATGCATCGAGTGTATTCCAAATATTTTAAAAGAAACGATATTTCTTCTTTAATGCAAAACTGAATGTTTGGCAAAAATTTATGCCTCAGAATTCTGAGTTGCACTGCCAACTCAAGTTGCACTTTAATTAACAAACATGATTATCATGGAATTTAAAAAGGGTTATGAAATTAGTAAAATTAACAAATAGGAATATTATAGTAACTTGAGTTATGTTTATATGAGGCTTAACTTGATTAAGAGTTATTCCAAGATTTTGATATTGGTTAATGATGAAACGTATGTGCCTTATATATTGTGGGAGTATTTTTATATAAGAAAGTGATTGACTTATATAAAATAAAATAGTGCATCTTGATGTGTGTCTAGGGATTGTGATATTATTTAATTATAATTGTGCAGTATAGACCAGGGTATACTCAGGTGGTATAGTATTGTACTTGTTTATTTAATAATCATAGAGTATGATTGTTTGTTCATATATGAGTAGCGTGATCAAAAACAATGATCTATGACATTATGGGATGTCATAGAGTTATATAGTATGAAAGTTACCCAGATGGTACATATTGTATTGGTTATATCTAGGCCCACACTCACATATTTATATGCATGTTAGTTATTACTTTGATAAGTATGTTTAATAATAGTTAGAAGGATATAACAATTGCATACATACAATATTGTGAGTGCAAATGAATGTTAAGATAAAATTATATGCAATTTATGACTTGCTTATTATAGTTATGCTTGACTGAATATGTGTGTATGCTTCCATGCTTTTATGACTACTTAGTATGATTGACTATGGGAAAACTAGTAGTTGTACCTTAGAACCTTAGACTATGATAATATGGGTTATCATGGGGATTGTTGTTTGGATTTTATTGTAGTAATTTTAAATCTACAGTGTAATATGAATGTGAAACATACTCATATAGTATGAACTATAGGCATTAATTTATGTTTCAAACAAACAATAATGTATGATTCATTCATGAGTTGATGAAATAAAAGTATACTCTGTTTATTCTTAGTTATAAGATGTGATATGATATTATGATTTAGGAAGATGAAAACTATATGAGTTTTTGAGTTATATACTATGTTATATGTGTTATTTTAGAAACCATATTGATGATACTAATAGGTAGTGAGACAGGTTCTACTAGCTTAGTTAGTAGCATCAATAGATAATCTGATCAAGTGGTGTGTTATAAAATTGATCGATCTTAATGATCATATGAAAAATTTGACCAAATTAATGTTAGATATACATTATCATTTCATATGTTTGATTTGCATGCTATGTGATATCATGTTAGAATGGATTTCTTTACAGTACACTGCATGTTTTTAGAAATCTTACAATACACAAGGTACTAGCATGTCTCACTAGATTCTCACACTGTTTTATATACCCATCCATGAAGGGAGGGCCATTTATTGATAGGAGATTATGTATGGGGTCATTAATCCATGGTTGGTGTGGTAAAGTGCTCAAATGACGCTCTCCTCTTCCACTATAGTACTACCTGGAGACAATACTTGAGATTATCAGTGATACACGAGTTAGTTCGACTCAAGCTCCAGAGAGCTTGGTATCTATTTATTGCATTAGGTCATATAGCTAAAAAAATGTAATTATATTACGTACTAGTTAATTTGAACAATAGTTATGATATTGTGAGATGAGCTATAGTTGTGTCCTATTGTATTTACTTTCCTTGAAGTTGTATGAGATTTATATTGTATGCAGTATTTGAATTAGAAGTATTATTGTTCTTAGTTATGGTTTTGATTTATTGTATTGTTTTAAATTTTGGAATGAATGTGAAGTTATTGTTTTTAGAAAAAAATTACTCTATTTTTTGAAGTACAACTTGAGGGGTTGTCACATTTGGTATCAGAGTTGTGGCTCAAACTCTCGGACCTAATGAGTCCATTAACATTTTCGTAACTTTCTGTTTAACAGAAAAGAGAATTGAGAAAGTATGTATGGTACATTGAGTTTGTACTTTAGACCATTTGTACCCCCTTAGAGTTTTTAAAGGGTGATTAATGAGTGTATCGTTAGTTATAGTTTTATAAGGTGTTGGGTACGTAAGAGCATAGCTTAGTTCATGAGTGTGGACAAGAGTTTCCTACCATATTCTTGATCTTTAGATTGAAAACCTCGAGTGTGATCATGTATTTTTTGAATCACCTTCACCATTTTTGTTTTGTGTTATGAGTGTTTTAAAATATTGGACTACTTCTCACTTAAGAATATATATTGTAGTTTTGTGTCTTATTTATACATATCCTAGGAATGTGAATCCTATAAGATCATTCCAATTGGCACCACCTAGTTCGATGGAAAATTTCTTATAGTTAAACATAGATGTCTTGTTTGATACTCCTTTGTGTTACGAGTTTATTATGTGTATTAGCATCCTTATATTTATTTAGACTTGAGAATAAGTGTCATATATCCTAGTAGCTTAGATATTAGCTATTATGTTTTCACCCTCCTTTTAAATCATTTTAGCTACTGAGAAGATTTATATTCTCAGGATGTTGATTTAGTGTTTCTTTAAGTAGAAAATTGTTTTTAAATTGTTTTGATTTTATTCCCTTGAGTTCATGGGATAGTGTTTACTACTTCTTGTTGAGAAAAGTTTTAGGATTGGATGGATTGATGTGTCCTTGTGGTTCATAATTTCTTTCCAATTATGGAAGTGGGTTATAATACTACACTTAGAAGTTCGTAAGTGAATGATGATTTGGTAACTTGGGCTATGATGTTTCCTTCTACCATGTGAGGGTATGTAGGAAGTTTTACATATGAGATTTTATCTCTCTACTTTCTATTTGTGACTTTTTAGAGTCACTATTATATCTAATTTATGAACTTGACCACGAGGAGTGGCTAATAATGAATCTATACTATAGTTGATTATAATTATTATGTACCTATATTTTGATTGATATTATTCTCTTATGAAGCATGTTGTTTTGAAGAATAATATGTGTAACTTTCTTCTGAGAGAAAGTAAGGTATAAGATGTGCATAACATCTTCTTAATCTAAAGGGCTGATATAAACTTTTTAACTTGTTGTGTGCTAGTAGTGCAAGCAAGGAGACATTGTCTCACTTTTAAGGTTGTAGGGATGATATAATCCTTAGAATTTGTATGTTATGTTAATTATGGTATTATTTCCTTTTTAATATGAATATAATGTTATACATTAAGTTGCAGGATATGATACTAGTTATGTTTGATTAGTAGCAACTTAATTTAATCTCAGTGTGATTATATGATTTCTCTTATGTATATGTTAGTACATATGGAATATTTTAGCAATAGTATTGCTTTTTATGATCTATTAGAATAGATTTGTGAACTTTGTGCACCTTTTAAAGATCGTTTGGTCAAGGAGACCTAAGGGATGATTGGTGAAAGAGGAACATGAGTTCTAAGCAATAGGATGGTATCCTACTTAGCCTCACATAGACTCGATTGTTACTAAGTTGGATTGGATAGATAGACTTTTCGAATCTAGGATTTGACAGATAAAACTTGTCAAATTCAGTTGTATGATCCTTTGTTTTGACTTTTAGGATGAACTCATGTGTTGTTGAATTAGCAGTGAGACTTTTACCGAGTTATTTATTAGATTTTTCTTACAGTTCTAGACCCTGGGGTGGTCATGATAGAACCAATCAACATAAAATGACTTTGTCAAAACTTGTTTGCATATTAGGAAATATCACAAAGTAGGGTCTTGTGAGACCAATTCTCTAAGAATAGTGCTTATCAGGGGAATTAGTATGAGTTCTTCAAGTAAATTTTGCATTGGTGAGCATGTTTTGATAATTGATACTATGTTTATATGATATTAAACTATGTTTGTTAATCATACCTTTTTTTAATAAGAGTCATCAGGATGATGACTAATTTTAGGGGAGAGGATGTCACATCTTGATTTCACCCTATGTCTTATAAACCTTTAATACGTGGATTAGTATGGTTAATATATAATTACTATTGCCTTGATTTGAGCATTTTGACATATAATAGTATGGGATAGTAATATTGTTGATTAGTATACATTGCAAGATAGTTATATTTTGATAATTTTGTATATTGAAGACGTATATTTATTAGTTTAGCATCATCAGTGATATTTATGATGACTCAGACTAACTACTTACTTGTTATGAGTTGGATGCAGGATATGTCCTACTCTCAGAGCTTGATGAGGGAGAACATCATCAGAGAGTATCAGCTAGATGGAGTGATTGAGAGAATATCAATGAAAAATATTAGTAACCTTGCACACACACACACATAGTAGATTTTAAATGATATTTACATAAAAATGATAGTTCGTATTGCTTGTGATAATTTATGTGTGTGGAATTAATTTTAATATGCATTAGATTTATTTTCTAATTATTTTTATTTTTAAATTTAAATATGGAAAATAATTATTAATTGCTATAAAGTGTTATTAATTTGAATATGATTATCTGGTAAATAAAAGGCAATTAGTAACTTAAATATCTATTAGTTGAATAGATAATTTTCTTGGTAATATTATTTGCATGAAAATAGAATTATTTTAAATTCTAAAATTGTGTTAAGGCAATCTTGAAATTACATGTAGGGATTTACTTGAAAATAGAAAATAAAGATATAATTAATTATTAAGATAACTTAAGCTTAAATTTAGAAAGCAAGAAAAGGGGCGTAATAATTTATAATGTCATGTTTTTGATAAAGTTTAAAGAAAACAAAAGGTGAGATAACTATGACTAGAAAGAAAGTTTTAATTGTAGTTATTAAATTTAGAAGTTGAGAATATTGACATGCATGAGGTGAAAATCAAGAGAGAATTAGCATGCAAAGATAGACGTATAAATTTATTTATTTTTTTAAAAAAAAAATCATAAATAAGAGATATTTTCGAGAAAAAGAAAACACACGAACGGAGAAAAAAAAAGAAACATACGAATGAGACATAGAGAATGTAGGAGAAGAGGTGAAATATTAAGAGTAGCAGAAATTATCAAAGGTAGGTTCTGCAATTGATTTTCTATGTGCATTATATGTGAATACAAAGATTGAATTTATGATTTGGATCTTAGAAATCTAGGAAGAAGTAGATAATATACAACTCTTATTTTAAGATCAACGTTTTGAATTTATTATACCTACATATTAATTTTAGAAGAGATTATATATTATATTTTAATCTTGAGTATTATGATAAGTCTATGGCTCATTTTAAGAATGGATGGCATGTCACAATATTGACTGTGTGACAAATTGAATGGCATCTTAAATAAAAATTAAATCTTGTATGAATGGAGCAACATTATGTCAATGGAAAGCCAACACTATATAAATGAATTATATTGTTGATGAAACACACACCTAGTATTTTTATTGAAAACATTGCACATATATATTAAAATGCTACAACCTTGAATTGAAACGTTATTTATAAGATTGAAAATTCCTTAGTTTTTGAATAGAAATTGTTGAGCCATCTTTGAGGGAAACACTAAGCATTGTTTGAAATTACAGAGTACATTAAATTAACCTTGATATTATTAAATAGTATGTTGGCTTTAATTAAATAAAATGCAATGACTATTCTATTAAAACATTAGGTAATTATATATTATAAACAACTATATGTATATGTTAAAAAATAACTAGGATGGATATGAATAGTCTTTTTATACAACATTGTAGTATCATAATTGAAAGCTAAGTATTATTCTCTAGGTCTGCTCTTAGTTTTATTGAGCCTACATTTAAATGTCCTTTGTATGCATTTTAATGAGCAGCACCTAATAAAAATCATTGGATTACGTTTAGAGTTAATAAAGACCTGTGTATTAAGACTTTATACAAAGGTCGAGTCATATAGTCAAGATTATGTTAAACGCCATGTCAGTTGTTAAAATGCTTAGTCAATACATAAACCTTCGTTTATATAAAAATAAAAATTGTTGAGGCTTTTACTTGCAGCTGAATCATATGAATTGAGATGCCATGTTTAAAATTTGAAATCACTTAGTCTTATTGAGTCAAACACCATTCATAATTAAATCAAACGCCAAGCTATATATTGGTAAAGCTGAAGTTATCATTTTGGAATGTAGAGTTAATGAAATACCAAGCTAAAATGCTAATTGTCAAATCTTTTCTTAAGAAATTCCCAACCTTTACAGGTTGTTATATGGGTCTATATAGTTGAAACACCAAGTATATATAATAAGTGCTTGGTTTCCTATTAAGATAACAATCCACCTATTTTTAGCATTGCATCCTTATACAGATTACAACAAGACATTAATGCTAATCCATCAATGAAATAAATAGATGTCCTACATACTAATTTTACACATCCATATTGCATTGGAATAGGATATATGATTCATGAAAGGGGGAGTTATAGTTTGTTGAATATTAGTTCCTTGAGTTGCACTTCAATAACTCCATCGTTCATTCATGCGTAGATAATCTTTATACCCTGCTAGAATTTAACATAATATTGAATTTGCAAAGGAAAAACATGGCATCATATGTGTTAAAGTTGAAGTGTTTAATAATAATGCCAAGTGTTTAGTTAATAATGATTTTAGTGACTTGTAATTGTTGAGTCTTTACTTAATCGTTGATGTCAATTAATATGGTTGTGTATTATGAATTTATTGTTGAGTCCATATTATAATTCCCAAGTCACTATAAATGAGACGCCTTGTTTAAAACTAATACACTGAGTATCAAAAATTCATATGTTGAGTTTATAGTTGTTAAAATTGAGTTATTAAATTGAAACAATAGTTAATTATTAATAACATTGAGTTTATAAAACACTTCGATGAAACTATAACATTGAGATAATTAATAAAACCCCTGAGGCTTTAAGAATATGAAACACCATGCAATTTTATTGAAAGTTGAGCCGTATTACTGAGTTATAATTGACATAATAATTATGAATGCATTGTATGTATTCTAGAGAAGGAATGAAAGATTTCAAAAGAAACTATGTTTCTTCTTTAATGTAAAACCAAATGTTTGGCAAAACTTTATGCCTCAGAGTTTTGAGTTGTGTTGTCACCTCAATTTGTATTTTAATTAATGAATGTGATTATCATGGAATTTAAAAAGGGTTTATAAAATTGGTAAAATTGACAAATAAGAATATTATAGTAGCTTGAGTTATGTTTATATGAGGCTTAACTTGATTAAGAGTTATTCCATGAATTTTATATTGGTTAATGATGAAACTTGTGTGCCTTATATTTTGTGGGAGTATTTTTATATGAGAAAGTGATTGAATTATCAAGAATAAAGTAGTGCATTGTGATGTGTGCCTAGAGAGTGTGTTATCCTCTGATTATAATTGTGCGGTATAGACCAGGGTATACTCAGGTGGTATAGTCTTGTACTTGCTTGTTTAATAATCACAAAGTATTTTTATTTATTCATGTATGAGTAAGGTACTCAAGCACAATGATCTATGAGATTATGGTATGTCGTAGAGTTATACAGTATGAAAGGTATCCAGATGGTACATACTGTAATGTTTATATATACACCCACATTTACATATTTGTATGTGTTTTGGTTGTTACTTTGATAACTATATTTAATAATAGTAAGAAGGATATAACAATTACGTACATACAACCTTGTAGGTGCAAATAAATGTTAAGATATAACTATATGCATTGTATGACTTTCTTGTTACAGTTATGCTTGATTGAATATGTGTGTATACTTCCATGTTTCTATGACTATTTAGTATGATTGAACCATGGAAACATTAGTAGTTGTACCTTATAACCCTTGTCTATGATAATATGGGTTGTCATGGGGATTGATGTTTGGATTTTATTGTAGTAATTTTGAATCTACACATTAATATGAATGTGAAACATACTTAGGTAGTATGAATTGTAGGCATTAATTCATGTTTTAGATAAACAATAATGTATGATTCATTCATGAGTTGGTGAAATAAAAGTATATTTTGTTTATTCTTAGATATATAATGTGATATGATATTATGATTTATGAGGATGAAAAATGTATGAGTCTTTGAGTTATATACTATGTTATATGTGTTATTTTAGAAACTGTATTGATGATACTAATAGGTAGTGAGACAGGTTCCACTAGCCTAGGTAGTACCACCAATAAATAATCCAATAAAGTGGTGTGTTATGAAATTCATCAATCTTAATGATCATATGAAAAATTTAACCAGATTAATGTTAGATATACATTGTTATTTCATATGTTTGATTTGCATATTGTGCGATATCATGTTAGAAATAATTTCTTTATAGTACACTGTATGTTTTTAAAAATCTTAAAGCAACAGGGTACTAACACATCTCATTGGATTCTTGCACCATTCTATCTACCTGTCCATGAAGGGAGGGTCATTTATTGGTAGGAGATTGTGTGGGGGATCTTTTGTCCATGGCTAGTGTGGTAAAGTGCTTGAATGATGCTCTCCCTCTTTCAATACAATACTACCTAGAAATGACACTTGAGATTATTAGTGATACATGAGTTAGTTCGACTAGACTTTGGATAGTGTGGTATCTATTTATTATATTAGGTTGTATTCCTAAAGAATGTAATTATATTATGTACCATTAAATTTGAACATCAATCATTGTATTATGATACCAACTAACTGTGTCTTATTATATTTACTTTCTTTGGAGTTGTATAAGATGTATATTATATGCAATATTTGAGTTAGAAGTATTATTGTTCTTGATTATGGTTTTGATGTATTGTATTGTTTTACTCTATGGAATGAATGTGAAGTTATTGCTTTTATAAAAAAAGAAATTACTGCATTTTTTTAAGTACAACTTGAGGGGTTGTCACATAGAATAACATGATGTCAGATTCAGGTTGGCAGCTCTCAAATCAAAATGATTTATAGAGTAAAGCATTGGTTAATCAATTTATTGGCATGCTTCAAATTACTCAAAAAGAGGTTTCTCTTCAAGAGGATCAACATAATGAAGGTATGACACACCAAGACAAGATGTCTCATGGTCAAGGGCAACTAGATTTTAATTTTTTTAATTGGTAGCTAGATGATCATGTAGCCTTGAATCAATTTGGTGACTCATGTGCCTCAAGTAGTGTGGTCGCAGTTGTGACTAAAGCTAAAAAGAGTGCTATTAAGGAGACAAAATATGTTGGTCATGCTTAAAGTACACCTCCAAATGTTCATAAAATGTGAACAATCAATTTTTTGCCCAAATACCATAGAAAAAATAGAATGTAGAGGTTAACAAGTCTTATCAAGCATCACATGTTCAAGATCAACTAGTTGTTCAAAAAGTGTAGCCAAGGGTAAATGTAGTTTATTATAGATTTATTGATCATATAAAGAAATCAAATATTAGTATGATCATGTGGAATTCCTTAGAAATCTTGATACAAAGGGACATACTCATACAAGAACTTTCAACTCTCAAATTGATGCCAAAACTAGCTGAGAAGGAGAGCATAGTGTTGACAAATTTAGATCAGCCAATAAGACATTAGGTCTTAAAAGTTAAAAAAAGGTAAATGTGGGTAAGGATGAAGTAAAAAAAGGTAAAACACCTCCCTTTTATCTCTCTTTTATAGTTGGGGATACATTAATTCATAACTATATGGTGGATAATGGAGTCAGTAACACTATCATGCCTAAACAAATTGCAGATAAGCTTGGTTTGGTTTATGAACCAAATGAAAAATGGGTATTGCAGCTATATGGTTCACCAAAAAAGATGGTAGGCATGATTAAGAACCTGGTTCACACTACATGTTTGTCTAAATATTACCATTTAGGAGGTCGTAGTAGTGGTGGATTTGTCACCTTATTTTGCCATTTATTTGTCTAAAGACTTCACCTCAAAGATTGATGGATACCTATTAGTTGATTGTACATACTTAATGTTTAGAACCAAGTGTGATATGAAGATAACAATTCATTCTGATCCTATTGCATAGTTTCATTTTGAGCCTTATATGCTAAGTGTTGTAAACACTAACTGTGTCATCTCAGATGACGTGCTAGAAGCAAGTGGAATGGAAACTAAATCACCTTTAGATGGAGTTATAGATTTATTCCTTGATGAATGGACCTAAAATTTACACAAGCATGATCCATACAATCTGATTGAGGAGGAGAGACTTGGCATCTATTGCCTTCATGAGAATGATGCACTAATTCCAGCCATGGTGAAGGATGATGAACCTAGTGATGGTCTATTGCAGCCATACTTTGATGGATCAAGGAATAAGCATGGTAGCAGGGATGGAATGATGTTGATTTCTATAGTAAATAAAATTTATTTTTTCTCAATTTAGTTACAGTTTGGTTATTCAAATAATGTTGCAGAGTATGAGGCACTAGTCCATAGTTCATAGTGGGATAGGAAGATGGGAATCAACACCTTGCACAATTTTGGTGATAGTGAACTTATATTTCACCAAGTAAGAGGTCTTAATATATGTAAAAACACATTTCTTAGATCTTATAATCATAGGGTATGGAACTTAATTTAATATTTTCAAGATTTTAACATTCAAGTAGTGCCAAGAGATAATAATAAACATGCAGATAGGTTGGCTGCCATAAGGGCTCAATTTAGAATTCTAGCTAATATAAAAAAAGAGAAAACTCAGTTACATATCAGGGTGGTTTTTATGCCCTCTATTCTAGATAACCATGAGAACTAGCAAGTATTTGAGGATGACAATTAAATTGTCAGGTTCTTGAAAGAGGAAGCTAAGTTCTCTTCCAAGAATCAATGAAACTTGTTGCAACAATATAGGGATTAGATTGCGCAATTGAAAACTAACAAGCTACCCAAGGGATTGGTCACACTTGAGAACATATTCAGTGCGGATGATGAGATGAGAAAAGATAAGTCATCTTTGTCAACCAAAGAACAACACTATGCCAATATGGAGATTGCAGTTGGAAAGAACTTGAAATTGGGTAAAGTATGCATTCCTTCACAAAAAGAATCTTTCATTGAGTTATGTACAAGTTTTACTAGTGTTTTTTCATGTTAATATAGTGATCTAAAAGTATTTAACGAAATTCTAGCTCAACATGCTCTTGAGCTAGAGGCTAAAATTAAAACTAGCGAGATAAAGGTAAAGGCTTACTAATCCAAAACTCGAGCCTTTGATGAGAACTGAGATTAATAATCTCATAGATTCAGCCATTATATTTCTGATTAAGCACTCAACTTGGATTGCAAACCTTGTTTTAATATAGAAGAATAATGGTGAGATTAGACTGTGTTGATTTTTGGGATCTGAACATGGCTTCCCTTAAAGATCACTATTCATTGCCATCCATGGAAAAAAATTGCAATTCATTTTAGGTTCATAGAGGTTCTCTTTGTTATATGGATATAGTGGCTACAATCATATTTTTTTCAAGGAAGAAGACCAATTTAAGACAAACTTCACTACCAAGTGGGGGACCTTTACATATAGGAAGATGCCATTCAATTTATCTAATGTTGGAGCAACCTTTCAGAGGGCCATGGAGATTAAATTCTAAGGTATTATTAATAGGTTTGTACATGTTTATTTGGATGACATAACTATGTTTTCAAAGAGTGCAAGTGAACACATGGTCCATCTCAAGGAAGTGTTCGAAAGGTGCAAGCAATTTAGGCTGTCCCTTAACACCAAAAAGTGTCCTATCGATACATAAAGGTAAGCTTCTTGGACATGTGTTTTCAAAACATGGCTTAAGTATAGATATTGAAAGGATAGATTCAATTATTTCTATCTTCTCACCTAAACACAAAAAGGCCTTGCAAAGCTTCTTATGAAAGATCAATTTTATAAGAAGATATATTTAAAATTTTGCCACTTCAGCTAAGCCACTTACAACCATGTTAAAGAAGAATCAAAGTTTCAGCTGGTCCAAGGAAGGAATTAAGAGTTTTGAGGAGATAAATCAAGCCATACCCAATGCTCCTACATTCATAAATCCAGATTTCTCAAAAGACTTCATCTTGTACACCTATGCTAACATGCACACCATTCTGGGTATTCTTATGGAACATAATCATGAGACCTTGGAATAGACAGTAGCCTTCTTCAATTAAGGTCCGAAGGAGTATGAGACAAGGTATTCTTTTATTAAAAAGCATGTCCTTTCACTAACCAGGTCTCTCGATAACTTTAAATAATTATTATCTAACAATAAGATACATCTAATGGTTGCCCATCTAAGTATTAACGAATTCCTTTTAAACAAGGATATAAATGAGAGTAAGGTTGGTTAGATAATGAGATTAATAGAGTATGATTTGGAAATCAAGGTCACAAATATGATCAAAGATAAAGGACTTTGTGAGCATCTATTCCACGACTTGAAAGAGGCTAAAGAGGTGGTTTTAGTATTGAATGATGAAGAAGTTACAACTGAGCATACCTCACCTTCTAGCTGGTTTCATGACTTGGTAAGACATATTCAAGATGGTTATTATCCTCATCATTTAAATGCTTTAAAAATAAGATATTTCAGATTTCAATCTATTTCATTTCTTCTTGCTAATAGTGACCTTTTCAAGAAAGACATCAATGGTATGTTGTTAAGGTGTATAGAGCCAAATCAAACATAAAGGTTGCTTGAAGAGTTCCATGATGGATATCATGGAGGACATTTATCAAGAAGGACTATAGCTCTTAATATCATGAGAGGTGGGTACTATTAGCCAAATAAATTTAGTTATTATCATGCATGGGTTAGGAAATGCAAGCAATGTGTTATGTTTACAGGAAAAGTGAGACTCGCAACCTTAACTCTCCAACCAATTTTGGTGGACCATCCTTTTGTCCAACGGGTATTGGAATTTATTGTCATCACTAACCCTCCTTCAAGCTCAAGAAAGAAGTGGATCCTTAATGCTACAAATTACTTCACAAGATGGACAAAGGCAATAGCATTGAAAGAAGCAAACGAATCTAGTGTACTATATTGTTATGAAGGTTTGCTTATTAGATTTAGGGTTCCTTCAACCATCATTTTAGATGAGGTCATGGATTTTTAGGGAGATAGGATCAACCAATGGGCTATTTAACATGGTGTTTACCTCAACACTTCATCAAACTACTATCCACAAGGCAATGGCCTTGTTGAGTCCACTAATAAGAACCTACTGAAGATCACAAACACTATTGAAGATAATTAGAGGTTATGACATTTAAATTTGAAGTCACCTTTATGGGCTGATAGGATCACTTACAAAAGATCAATAACCAACTCTCCATACAATTTGATATATAGTGTAGTCATATAAAATGTCTAAATTGGTAGTTTGAGCGTGGTTTGTGACACCCCACCCATAGGTCCTTTTTGCATGCTCTTGTGACCCTTATAGACACCTTTTTACTCATTACAATTCATTAAGAACCTTCTAAACCCTAATTCCACCTTAGCCAAGCAGTATTCCTTATGCCAATCTTGTTCCCCTAGGTCCCAAGCATGTAGGACAAGAGTGCCCCATTTAGACTATAGCATTGGGTCCTAAAGTGTCCCATTTTTGGTGCTCCTATATTTTTGCACTTTGAGACCTAATGGTCATTTTCATCTAGTCATTATCCCTAATTAGGTCAACCTAGCATGAATACATCTGACTAAATTTATAAAATAAAGTTCATTTACAAAAAGAGGTCACCAAACTTACAAAACAAGCAAGATTACAAACCAAAGCACTAAGGCAAACTTCCCTATTCTCTGTATATAGTCAGCCAACATAGTTTCACACCTACTCAAATCCTTACACCAGTCCCTAGCCACCTCAAACACTATCAATTTGGCATTTTGCATCCGCATCACACTATTACACAAAGCACGTTAGGTAGGAGAATTACATATGGCTTGATCTCTCTTTAGAGTATTGATATGTAGGTAGCATGCCCACACAAGGGGTGTGGATTTCACATTCAATACATCTTACACACTAACCACCCCTCTTTCTCAAGTGATTCAATTATTATTTTATCAAGTATAATGGAGAGTTAGGGTTTGAAGACAAAATCAGCTCCATAATGAGTTCCATCAATAACCAGTGCTTGATTTTCTATAGGTATGCTCACATAGGCACAACTCAACTACCCATAAAGTTTTAGGTCTCTATGACTAGTTTGGACAACAACGACAAGAATGGACAATAACACCAGACACCAAATCATCCACTTTTTGGTGCTCCTATCCCTTCATTAAATGAAATCTAGATTCAATTTTACGACACCTTCTCAATCCTGCACAACCATTTTCAACCTCTGTATTAGCCATCTCAATCTGTTTCTAGCTAAGTTATATTTCTTCTTAATTATTGTTATTTTTAGAAAGGTGAAAAAGATAAACAATTACATAAATCAGGGCTATAGTTATTGTTATATTTTATACTGATTTGTTAATCCAAACCCTTAACTAAAATACAAATAAAACTCCATTATTCTCAAAAAATTTAAAACATTTAGTGAACCCGACTTACTTCATTTGCACACAAAAACCCTAAAAATCCTAGGGAAAATTCTTTGCTGATTTTAGCAATATTTTTTTTATTTTTCCTATATATATAAATCAAAATTTCACATTTAATTTTTAAAATTCACCATAGTAATTTTAAAGATCATTTATTTCAAACCCTAGTTTAATATACTAGGTCCTTATGCTTTTGAGGTATCACCTTACATGTTAGTGAGCTTCGTATCCTTGTATGCATATTTTAGTTCGTTGTTTTTTAAATCCTATATTACATTCATTTAATCTTCTCTTTCATTTTTCAAGTTGTTTTCCTTATGCCACCTAATCTCCTTGTAGCTCTACCTTTGAGATGAATTACAAGACTTTGTGGCAACCCTCTTGAATTCACCCATATTCCTCCAATCAGTCCATATACCACAGATAAACAAGTAGCTCAGTTTCCTACTATACATCCTACACATCTAGATTACACTGATTTTCATGAAGATGATTCTGACAATGAGCAATATGAGAATAACATTGATGATGTACACACCAATGCTCATGCTCCACCATATGGGTGTACCGATCCACTTCCACCTATTGTTGATAATGATGTTGTCATCAACAAAGATTTGATTCTATAAATTTTTAGAGAGAGACTTAGGGAATAACCCTGAGATCATACCATTATCTTACAATCTATCATGGAAATTAAAAAGGCTAAGTAAGTTGATTCTTTCATTTCTTCAGAACAACAAATTACAAATGACACTATGGGGGTAACTATGTCTCAACAACCCCTTATAGCAATGCAACCTTACTATGTGGCACCACCAGTTACGGCTAGAACATCTTCACCTCTTGATGTGGTTTCCCTTGTGCAAGAGATAAAATCTCTTCAATTCATGGTGCTACATCTTGAGAAAGGTGCATCTACACCAACACAGGCCTTGGACTCTTTTTCTCTACTTCATACACCATTGGCATGCCATATTTCTTCTACACCCTTGTCACCAGGTTTTGTTCAACCCAAGCTCACTCTATATGATGGAAAGGGTGATCTAGAGACACACTTGAGAGCTTTTCATGTAGCATGATTAAACTATGTGCCAAATAATTGGTTGATAACCAAGCTATTTCCATGGAGTTTAAAAAATTATGCTCTACAATGGTTCTATAGTCTACCAAATTAGTCAGTCAATGCATTTAATCCTTTAGCTAACATGTTCCCAACTCATTTCAGCATGAACATATGTGACAAGGTTTCTTATGCCCAAGTTACACAATAGAAACAAAGGTAAAATGAACATCTCACATATTATGTTCTTAGATATAAGACTATATTGGCTAAAATGACTATCCCCATGGCCAATCAAGAATTACAAGATCTCTTCAAATAGAGTCTTATGTCATGCACTAAAGGAAAGGGAAGTCAAACTACTTTCAATGGGCAAACTCAAGTACACAATCATATCAGAAAAAACAAATAAGAGTAACAGTAAAGTCCCATACAAAGTAAAGTTTAATGATAGCAAGAGTCAAAATTAATCTATAGTTAATACAACTTCAGAACCCCCTTAACGAGTGGTTTTATCAGTGCCCTCTCAGTGAGCCTTTACCAATCTACTAGTATCTCTATCTAGAGTCTTACAACAACTATTGGAATGCAATATCATATCTCTCCCTCCTATTCATGAAGTTGATGCAACAAAGCCTCTTCTACAAGGATATGATTAGAATGCATTCTACAATTTTCACAGGGCACTATTCCACACAATGAATAGATTCATAATTTTATGACACAAGATATAGGACTTGATAGATGGTAACCTTATTGATCTTGGCACTCCAATTGAGCCTCCTCGAGCAAAGCAAACACATGATAAGGCTCTAAAAAATTTCTTAGATCCTTTCCCACAACATTCTAAATAGGAAACAAGGGACACATCAGGGGTTCACCATGCATATCTACCCTCCACCAGCTATATACTAGGTACCTTCAGTGAAGTCACATCATTTAAGCAACATGATAGGTGTGTATAATTATAGAGTTCTAGATAGACCTTCGATCTTATTTTTAGAGTAGGAGATAGTTGCCGATGATTCATATTATAATGCACTCTTTATCAGAGCCTACATTGATCACCATCCCATTCATAGTGTTCTCATTGTTAATGAATCTAGTGTGAACATATGCACTATGATGTTACTTCAATATTTAAGATATTCAGAGCAGGATATCACCTCAATGGACATAGTTATCATTGGATTCAGTGCGAACATACATAGTTCATTGGGTGAGATTATACTTCCTCTACAGGTTGGTCCAACACATGTGGCCACACCATTTACTATTATTCCTAATTTAGGCATCTTCAACATGTTGCTTGATCGACCATGGATCCAAAAACTTCATCTAGTACCTTATACAGTTCATAGATGTATGAAATACATTCATGCTAATTAGGTTGTTACAATTGGTGGAGTTTTGTATGAGTTACCACTCCCCACTTCAAATCCATCTCCTATTCTGTAGTCACTAATTTCAGCTCTTCTACAAGTTACAATTCTTCCTCCAGTTGAGATTCAAACACAACCAAGGCTTCCCTCACCAGCACATAAAGTTCTTACACTTCCATGGAGGCCTCTCTTAGATTTACCACTACATCAATGATAGTTTTAGGACTCTATATAGTTTCTAGCTACAATATTCACTCCTAGGGCAATATCATTGAGGTGTCATGCCTCCACACACATTACACATTTTCAGAGAGCTTCTTCTACTACTATATGGGTTCCTAAGAGTCCCACAGTTGTGTAGACACTAAAAAATTGTGCTCTTGCATTTTTCAATGACCAAATGCCTCAGGACCCCCCTAAAGACCCCCTAAACCTTCTTAACCCTTAACAAACCCCTATTAACCCAATGAAATCACTATTTTCCTAGTCACATAATACTATTTGAAACTACTATTCAAAAGCACTATTCATTATGGGACCCACTATCACTATTCATGATGACATGGCAAGTGACATGACATGTGACATAGAAGCTGATTTGGGAGGTGATATGGCAAGTGACATCACTTAGAAGTGATGTGGCTTGATGTGGGACATCATACCCCACCTGAGACCCTTCTCAAAGTTCTTGATGACCTCATTTAAGCATTACAAGGCCCCCCAATTGAAATATGGTTAATTCCCCATAAAGGGACCATTAGTTAACATGTATTTTACATGAAATTACCCTCAAATAATATACCTACCTCTTTAAGACAAAGGGCACCCATTTTTGACTTCTTAACCCAAATGGGACACTCACCAACCGAAATGGGAATCCCCACCTACCTCATTTTAACTAGTTCATCCACCACATAGAAAATGGTGCCATACCTATATTAGTCCTCTTTTGTCATGACTCTTCACAACATATGCTATAAATACCCCCCTTTCCTTCACCCAAGGTTAAGTTGGAAAGTGGCAAATTAGTATTTTTTTTTGTTATTGCCACTTTATTGTAGGTTTTTAGAGGAGGTTATCCACTTGAGAAGGAGGTCATCCTCATCTTGGAGGAGAAAAAATTCAAAGCATCGAAGCTCTGTTAGAATCACTAGAGGATTTCATCAACAATATCATCAACAACACCATCATCGACGACCATCTCAAAGGTAACCTTGTTTATTTATTTCATTTCAACTTATTATCTCCTTTGGCCTCTTATCTCTTTACCTCTATACCTTTCACCTCTTATTTTTCCCTATTTTCACTTAATTCATTTATTTCCTTAGCCATATTTACCCACTTGACCCTTTTTACCCCTTTGCCATAATTCACCCACTTGACCCCTTTTGCCTCTTGGCCATATTTACCAACTTGACCTTTTATCTCTTTTACCCTTTTCCCTTCTATCTTCTTGATCATTT
This sequence comes from Torreya grandis, assembly GCA_037957365.1. Lineage (NCBI taxonomy): Eukaryota > Viridiplantae > Streptophyta > Pinopsida > Cupressales > Taxaceae > Torreya > Torreya grandis. The sequence goes on from JARHVA010004453.1 coordinate 324,475, forward strand.
TGGCCATCACCTTATTGATCATTTCAATCATTTATCAACCTCAACCAAACCATCTTTCCCTTTTGACTATTTGCCAAACCAAAACCATAACCTTGCCTTGACTAGCCTTTTAGTGTTTGCTTTATTTAGTCATTTTATTAACAAAGAATCTATCTTAATTATATTTAATTTCAGATTTATTGTCATTTAATGCAATTATTTTTCATTTTATCATTTCAATTTAATTATCCAAAGAAGGTGGATTGATAGCCTCCTAGGAAGCTTGTGCTTATAGGACCTAGCTCACACTAGGCAATTCACTTTGTTACTTGTCTAATAAATAAGTTTTCTTAGTGTTTTCTTATTGCAAGTTATTCCTTCCCAGCCAAACAGGAGTATCCACCATCATCTAGATCATGTGCACATTTTATATCAGGTTCTCATAACCATTACCCTTATTGATAGTTTCTTATTTTCATACTTAGAAAAAATAAAAAAATAGAGAGAAACATTTTGGCACACCTAGTGGGACCTATTTCCCTTTCTTCCTTAATTCTTTGCTCATCAAATGAAATCATTTCTTTTTGGGCTTAAAAATCAACCATTGGAATTCATTGATTGCTTACTGATTTTAATTCATTTAGTAACTTAGGAGGCAAAGTAATCTTATCATAACATTCACACTTGTTATCACACACAAAACTAAACCACAAAATAATTTACACATCTAAACAATACTTGAGACAAGGACCGACTAGGATTTCATCACCTGGTGGCAACCTTACCCCCTCCCAATTATCCCACTCAGATTTCACCACCAAGGGGAAAACCAACTCAGCTCTCTAGTTGAGTATAAACTCTGGACTAGGTGTATATTGGCTAAGCACTCACACTGGCTACGAGATCGTGAAGTGAGGGGAGCAAGCCCCAAACACCAAGCCATGTACTAAAGTTCAACATAGATCTTCCTTTTGAGCACCTAAACAACCTGAAACTATGTGTAGACTTCCACTTTAGTACCCATTTTGCAAGCCAACCTCCCTTATCACACTCTTTAAGGCATAAGCCAAAAGCAATTTAAAAGTAATCATAAGGATACAATGTACTTCTTAGTGTATATATTGACTGCTTTGAATTTTTTGGTTTTACTCTTTATTTGAGGTGTGAGTGTCACAATAACATTCCCTATTTTCTCATATGGCTTCAACCAAACAACAAGTGAGAAATCAAAACAACTAACCACCACCTTCTTCTTCATCTATGGATTATACCTCAGATGTTGACAAATCTCGTGACACTTCACCTTTCCATTCTCCTCTACCACATTCTCCTTCTAGAATCCCAATCATATCTAAAGGAGATCTAGTCTTTAATACCTTCCTTGACAATAATCTGGTGGCTTTACAACATTACCTCACCATACCCCACCTACTTCGATTCCTTCTTCTGATCTTTCTCTTGGCATGCCATCTCACCTTATGGTAGGTACCACTTCAACCCAACCATTGACCCATGCCTCTTACAACACCCCATCTACCCAAACTCAAACCAATCTTCCACCCCCAACCAAACACGTCTTGTCACACCCCATGTGGGTTAAACCTTGCCATTTGTTACGTATACCCCATCCACCAATGCATTATCTTCCATATCAACTATTATCTTCCCTTTAATTGTAACCAATCCCTTAACCACAGTCCCACTTCAAATCCTAGTGCTCTCCATACCTCAAAACCTTCCCCCAATCAGCACTAGAGTAATTACCTAACCTCAACTTTCCCAACTGCCTCCTACCTCAACCATACCAACCACATCTTTTTCTCAATAAGTACGTATGACAACTTACCAGTATGTTCCTCACCCACAAGGGAACATGATTCCCTCTACCCAATATTTCATACCAAGTAGTTATTATATGCCGCCATCTCAACCTCTTGGTACCAATTATCAATATGTGGCTTCTTTAGCACCATCTGTTGCCTATTCATACATTGCCACAAACCCAACCCCAACAAAATGTACCTCTTAATTATATGACTTCCCAACCTTGACTTGATTTAATCAAAATGCTAAAGGACAAAATGACTAGTTTAGAGTCATCCATCTCCACCTCAACTAATCTTTTGTCTTATGGCCAAATTTGTAACGAGCCTATCCATCCATTTGTACCCATTCATGCTTACCCTCATCAGTGAGAATTGCCTAAATTTTCTAAATTCCAAGGTAAAGAGGATCCTCAGCAACACCTAAGAGTTTTTGTCATGCTTGTTACTTGATCACTTATGATGATGCTCTCCTACTTTGGACCTTTCCCATGTCATTATCCAAAGCCTCCCTTGACTAGTATAGTGCCCTTCCCACTCATTCTATCTTTTCTTTCTCTCAATTGGCACAAACCTTTTTAGAACACTTTTCAGTAAACATATCTAAAATTTTTTCCATTACCAACCTATACTCCATCAAACAATTTGAAGATGAATCCATTGTTGATTTCATTGCCAGATGGAGGGGCCTCATCAATTAACTTACCTTCCCATTATCCCAACCTGAATTGATCACATTATTCTCTCAGGGGTGTGCCAAGCATATTTCTCCAACTCTCCAATCCCAAACCTTTAGGACCTTTGATGAAGCATTCACTATAGCCCACAAATTAGAAAATCATGTTATTGATGAAGTTGAAGCTTCGAAATAAAAAATCTATTTTCAAATCCACCGACACATCCACCACCAAAACCATGAACCCAACCAATTTTAAAGCAAAAACATCATCACATTCGGTTGTTCTCAAAATTGTGCCTCCTCCAACCGTCAACCAAACACCTTGAACCAACAATCCTTCCAATCACCAAAACTATACCCAAAACTGGGCTCCTTCAAAACCATTTACCTCGATTGGGGAGTCTTATGCATCAATCTTGGAAAATTTACTTAAAGCCAATCTAATCCAACTTCCACCCATTAAGCCCCCTCAACAATTTGATACTTCTCACCCCCTTCCTAGGTGATACAATGAGAATTATCATTGTGATTATCATCAGGTTATTGGACATGATACTGATAGATTTAATACCTTTAAGAGCACTGTCTAGGACCTAATTGATAAAGGGGAGATTGTGTTTGATAACCCAAATGCTCCTTCCAACAAATCTCTTGATATTTTATGAAAACCATTCCCAAATCATCCACCTTCAACCCAACACCATGAAAACTAACCTGAATCCTCCAACTCACATGAGGCACATGTAATTAATGTCATCAATAAAGTGCCCATTACTGAAAAAGTCATCACCTCTATCATCCAAATAGAGGAAAATAATCCACCATCACCTATTTCTCCAAGTGCTCAAATGGAGGAAGTAGCTAACCTTTTCACTTCCTTGGAAGAAACCATAGTTCCATCCACCTCTCCTATGGTGGAAATACCCAAGGAGATAACCATTCCATTGGCCATTTCATCCACCCCTCTAATCCAAGTAAAAACACCACCTACTTCTTTGGATAACCAAACCTAAGAAGAAATTATTCCTGTCCTTCCATCTAAAATCATTACCCCCGCCACTCCTATTACAAAACCATCTATACCTCCCTTGTAAATGATTTTCAGAGAAACCTTACCCTCATCTACCCAATCATCACCTTTGGAACCTTCCACCAAAGACAATAACATTAAAACTGCTCCTTCTTCTTCCTCAAAGGGCTTACACATTGAAACCAATTATTGGAGAAAAAGACCCATTTATAAACATTTTTCCCATCACATTCAAAGTTTGGAATTTACCTCCCAACCTAACTTTGATAGAGTCACCTTTTCGCATCAGCTTGGACTCCTGTATCGAAGCAAATATGAGCCTTCCACCTCACTTGAGTCTACCCTCGAGCTTGTTGCTATAACTCCACCAACTAGCCCTCTTAAGATCATTAATGAACCATCTAACCTACCCTCACCTAAAATTGTCAAACCACCCTATACTTCTTTCATCAATCCATAAAAAAATTTAGGGATCCTTCCCACAACTAATCTTGCTCACTCTCCATTGAGATTGGATTTAACCGTATCAACCCAATGAAATCCAAATCCAATTAAACCTATTAAAAAGGGAGGGTTGCCTAGGCCACAACCTCAGATTAGGCCCATACCATCTCTTTCACCTTTACCCTCTATTTTGGGACGACATCCTTCCATCATTCCCATTACCTACTCTTCCTCTAAAAAACCATCTCCCCTTTCTCTGCCTATAACAACCCAACCCTCTAGTTCATCATCATTTCTTAACAACCTTTCTCCATCCAGTTTCCCATCTATTAAACCCTCATCATCTAGACCTTCAATTCCTTAACCTATTGCAACTAAGCTAATTCTTCCTAAACCACCAACCAAAAAACTTTACCCCATAAGATCCCTACACCCAGATTTCAGACTTCAGCACCTTATAGATCTTTACCAAAATCTTATATAACAATTTTAAAAATACTATAGCAAGCCTCTATCATTAGCTTACCACCAATAAAGCCTTTTGATCCCACTCACCAAAAGCCAACCTGGTTTAAGGACAGTTTGATTTATCTTTATCATAGGACCCCTTAGCATGATACAAAAAACTATAAAGCCCTCCAATCAATTATTCATGGCCTTTTATAGGAAGATGATCTACTAGATGAATCTTATATAAGTCCCTTGCCTCTTCTACCACATATCCAATCCACCTATCAATCATCCACTTCCTTACTTCTGCCAAGGAGTGAAGAAGAGGAACTGGAGCAAGCAACCATTCCCCTTATCAATACCATTCATATGGTGACTTGGTCTTGAGCTCAACAAAGGGATACAGGTAAATCCATCAAAAAAATGATCTTATCCTTCAACTCCTCAACCAACCAACCACACCCAAATAACTACACCTTCACACTCACACTCACAACCACTCAAGACCAAACTCTCCATTTTGGGAGCCCCTTCTTCTTCTAGTGTGTCTCCATTCATCTAGCACTTGGTGTTAAAATAACTTCACCAAATAACAGTCAAAATAAGCCTTTATGACTTAATTAGAACCTCACCTCAACATCATCAGGATTTAATCAAAGCACTGCATTCTATAGAGGTTCAACTAGATGATCTTCAACCTCTTGCGTCTTGGATTGGATCCATCCAACATGCTGCCATGGTCACTTTTCAAGAATCAAAAATTCTACCATATCATAGAAAAGATCATGATCCCCCTCTTTTCATCACCGCATCCATCAATCATACTTATGTCAAAAGAGTCATGATTAATGGGGGAGCGAGTATCAATATCATCTCCTCCCACACTTATGATCAACTTCAACTACCTAAAAACATAATGTCTAAAAGCTCGACAGTTATCCAATCATTCAATGATACCTTGGCTACCATTCTGGGAACAATTGTTCTCCACATCTCTTTGGGGCCTTGAACTATTTATGAACTATTTTATGTGATAGAGGGCAAGTTTCAATATAATGTGTTACTTAGTCATCCTTGGATCTGAGCCATGGGTTGCATCCCTTCCACCCTTCATCAATGTATCAAATTTAAACACAAGTGACAAGTTGTTACAATTAAAGTCGGTCCAAGTCTCTTCACTTCCTGTAATATGACATATCAGCCCAATGATGTCCTCATTCCACCTTCGCCCCCTCCATAACCAACCTCTAACCAAACCACTACATCAACCCCACCCACTAACACTTATGTCTACAACAATGAGGAAGCATCCACTAGTTCAACCATCCCTTCATCTCAGATCTTGATCGAAAACCCCTTGTAATCCACATTTAAACATCTCACGTTGGGGGAATATCAACTCCTAGCTTTGGATGTTTTCCCTTCTCTGCAAAAATTTGGGAACCTCCAAAATGATCCATCTTATGATCTTAATATCGATACCCTTGTCTCCTTTGGCCTTTTCAACAATAGAACATATTTTGTCTAAGGGGGACTTGATAAGCCACTCCTTGCTCCCATCGTTATTCCTTATATCCAGCGATTCACTTCTAACTTTTCTTATCTTAGCAATCTGACCTTTGCCTAGATGTACCTTCATTGATGTGCTTGGAAGGGGTTTGGTTTCAGACTCTATGAACAAGGGCCTCACAAACTTCACATCATCAAAACACAAAAACCTCATGAGTTATTTGGCTTGGGATACATTCCCCTGAAAGAACCCACATCACCAAAACTAGTTCTCACCACTATCAATGAACCTCCAACCTCACTAATCCCATATCTCCCATTTGGAGAACCTCCAACCGCACCAATCCTAGTCAAGGAACTTCTACCCCTATCAGCCTCACCTTTCCAATTTGAAGATCCTCTACCCTTACTAACTCTATTTGAAGACTCTAACATCATCCCATCCAACTTTTTTTTATCAATACTGTTAGTTTAGTCCCACTAACCTATCAGCACAGTGGCCAAACTAAAACCTTTCCTCTCATCCACCTCAAAATCATCAACCACGATTCACCCACCATCTATACCATTCAGTGCCAAGATGATAATCCTATCCTCACCTACCTTGGTGCAGGAGACTCTCTCATCTATAAATTTTTCCCTCCAAAAAACCAAACAATGCTCAATGAATCAAATATTGATGTTAACTTAGGAACCCAGGAGAATCCTCATATCATTAAACTAGGCCAATCCTTGGACTCAAGTGAGCAACATGATTATCCCACCTTCCTTTAGGAACATAGCATCGCATTAGTTTGGTCTTATTAGGATATGCCCAGGATTGACCCCTCTGTCACCCTTCATAACATCGTTACCATCCAGAGGCTAAGCTGGTATGGCAAAAGCTTCATAAAATGCACCCTCATATATATCTTCTCATCAAGGAAGAACTTTAATGTCTTTTATCCATCAACTTTATTCAACCCATTCACTATTCATAATGTGTCTCTAATACTATTCCCATTACCAAGCCCACTGGAGGACTCCACCTTTGTGTGGATTTCTGAGACCTTAACCTTGCATGCCCCAAAGATGACTTTCCTTTACCCAACATCGACCAACTAGTTGACCTTATCACAGGTCATGAGATGTTATCCCTCATGAATAGATTTTTAGGATACAATAAGATCCTGATCGCCCCCTCAGACCAACATAAAATTGCCTTCACTACTCCTTGGGGAACCTTCTGCTATCAGGTCATGCCTTTTGGGTTAAAAAACATAGGAGCAACGTATCAATGGAACATGACCTATGTCTTCCATTATCTTATTCATAAAATTGTAGAGGATTATGTGGATGATCTCCTCAAAAAATGTAAACACCATAAGGACCATTTATCTATTATTACTATCATTTTTGATCGACTGATCAAATTTCATGTTTGGCTCAATCCCCAAAAATGCATTTTTAGGGTTTTATCCAAAAAGCTTATGGGATTTATTGATCGTCTCCCATTGTGGAATTGAGATTAACCCTATTAAAGTAAAGGCCATCCTAGAAATGCCTCCTCCAACAAACCTTAAGCAATTTCTTAGTCTACAGGGAAAACTCTAATCTATCTGTCGCTTCATCTCTCAATTATCAGATAAATGCCAACCATTTCACCACCTCTTAAAGAAAGATACCTCCTTTAGATGGACCAAAGATTATCAACAAGCCTTTGATTCACTTAAAGAGTACTTGATTTCTCCACTTGTTCTTATCTCACCTAGGGATGAACAACCTTTCTACCTTTACGTATCTGCCACTAATCACTCTTTAGGTGCCATGCTAGCTCATCAAGATAAGCAAAACAAAGAGCAAGTCTTTTACTATATCAGTCACACGCTTTTAGAGTATGAGACACGATATACCCATCTATAAAATATTTGTCTCGCTCTCATTTTATTACCTCTAAGCTTCATCACTACCTTCTTAATCATAAAACATATATTATCACTAACACCGACCCACTCAAGTATATGCACTCTAAGCCTTACCAAAATTAGCGTATGGCTAAGTGGCTTATGCTTCTAGCTGAGTTTGATCTTGAGTTTCTTCACCAAAAATCCATTAAGGGGCACGTCATTGTTGATCAATTAGTTGAAGCCCCTCTCCTAGATAACCATCCCATTCCATTAACATTTCCCGATGAGTCTATTGCAACTCTTTCTCAGAGAACCCTCTCACCAAATGACCATGTGTTTTGATGGATCTAAATGTCAACATGGTGGGGGTGTAGGCATAATTCTCATACCCATTGATGGTGAACCCCTTCCACTATCCTTTAAATTCAACTTTGAATGTACTAAGAACATGGCTAAATATGAAGCTTTGGTCATCGGTCTCCAAACTGCTCTTGCCTTAAAAATCAAAACCATTTCTATCTTCAGTGATTCTCAAGTCATGATTAACCAAGTTAATGGTCCTATAAGTATAAAAATGACATTTTACAAAAGTATAAGGTCCTCATTAATAAGCTCCTAACATCTTTTGACCGTTATCAAATATAATTACCACCTCGATCTACTAACAAATTTGTAAACACAATGGCCTCTCTTGCATCTCAAATACCATCTCAACCTGTAGAATTGAAATTATTTGTCACCATCCACCATTTAATTAGGCCCTTGTATATCAGTTTAGACCTTCCAACCATTTTTAGTGTGGAGGCATCTCCTTTCGATGTTTGGTATGACCAAACCTTTAATTACCTTAACTTGTGCATCATTCCACCTAACCTCTCAAAGAATGCCCATAAGGCCTTTGTGTAAGGCACCTCTCATTATGCCATACTGGGGGGAATTGTATATAAACATGGCTTTGATGGTCTTCTCCTCCATTATTTATGTAGTCACGAGATTCCTCATTCCATCAAAGAAACCCATGATGGAGTTTGTGGGGGACATTTTAATGCCTCATTATCGCCAAAAGAATCCTACGCCTAGGTTACTATTGGCCTAACCTCAATCAGGACTATTGTGACTATGTAAAGAAGTGTGTTAAATGCCAACAACATGTTAACTTGCATCATGTGCCCGCTTACGGCCTTCAGGTATCTAGGGATTATTGGCACTTCTCACACTCAGGGTTGGATCTCATTGGAGAAATCAATCCTCATTCTTCTCAGTGATACCAATATATCATCATCGCTACTGAATATTTCACTAAATGGGTGGAGGCCATCCCCCTTATCTCCATTAAAGCCAAAAAATTTATAGATTTTATCAATCATCACATTATCTATCATTTTGGGGTCCCTCACAAAATCGTAACAAATAATGGCAAATCATTCAAAAACAAAAAAGTTCAAGCCCTCTACGATGATTTTGACATCAAACTCAACCATTCCTTGCCTTACCATCCATAGGCAGAAGCCTCCAACAAAACTCTCATCAAAATGCTGACTAAAGTTGTAAGTGCTTTAGGCCAAGATTGGCACAAACACATCCCATTTGTTTTATGGGCTTATCGCACTAGTATCTAAACTGCAACAGGTGCTACACTTTTTTCTTTGGTCTTTGGTGTAGAGGTTGTTCTACCTCTTGAAGTCCAGATTCCCTCTCTTCGTATCTCTTTACACGACATCATTTTTGAAGAAGATTATTATCAAGAATGCTTCACATGCCTTGAATTACTTGCTAAACATCACCTTACTACCCTTAACCATCTTTGCATCTATCGAGAATGTATTACCTATGCTTATAATCAAACAACATGAATTCAATATAATAAATCTTATCCTAAAATAAAAATAACATGTGACCAACATGAAGAAGAGTAAATGAGGTAAGTTTGATTTCAATTGGCTTGAACCCTACATCATTACCCATAAGTATGGATCAGGAGCTTATCATTTGTCCTCTCTTGAAGCAAAACTAAACCCTGAGCCTCTCAATGCTTCACATCTGTGTTAGTTTTTTTGTTAAAGAAGGATCAAGCTCACATGTTTGTCTAACTTAAGCTCATTCCTTGATTATGATATTTTAACCTTTACCCACCTTCTTTCTCCCCTTTTGAGGATAATTGATTACAATATAGAACCATGTGATTAACCATCATAGTCCTAGCCTAATCTTAAATATGGGTACCACGGCTCTACTTATAGCATGGTTCTCATGGATAATTTTCATCTCTAACAAGATGGAATCCCATGGTCATTGTCTCTCAAAACCACACACTTTCACATATCATTGACCTTCTTGTGTAAATTTTTACCCTCATAAAGCTAAACCTCTAAACCTAATCAAATCGGTCCATGTCTAAACACATTTCATCTTGCAATAATTACTTGGATCAATATCTTAAGCATTGCAGACTACTCCCTCAAAGGACAGTTGCCCAAAAATAAAATAAAAATTACTAAATATAAGGTAGACTATTCCCTTGAAAAATAGTTATCAAGATCATGAAACAAAGCCAATAAGCTTAAACCACTCCCTTGAAGGATGGCTAAGTTTGATTTGTCAAAAGTAGATCAATCTATTGGAAGCTTCCTGCATTGATTAGCTTCCCATATACAAAAATAAAGCAAAAGACCCACTATCACAACAAATTCTAAAGCCGCAATTGGCTCTCCAACAACATAATAAGTTGGAATCCACAATCGGCTTCCACATGTAGACTTCTTGCATTGATCAGTCTACATCTAACATACGACATGGACTTGTCTATTATCATTCTTAGGTCACCTATAAAAGGGGAAAATTAACTCACATGCAGATATCATACATATCACCCAGTACCCTTCACACCACCCATCACCCATCTTCCCTTTAGACTATATGTAAATCAAGGGATATAGAGCTTACTTGATACCCTGTGATCAAAAAACCTTTTTTTATCGACTAACGACTGCTCATGTGTAGCATTTGAGGGACTTATATTCATTAAGCCGACCCCACTTTGGGTCTATTTTTAGTCCTTATAAAAAATAAAGCATTGTGCCCTGTTCTTAATGTGCTTGGTTGGTGTTTTCCTTATGACTTTTACCATCTAGTATTGCAACAAAAATAATCATTCTTTTTACATTCAATGAGAATATACCAACAATTACCATACCAATCATAACCATAACATTTATAAGTATCCACACAACCTTAAGCATGATACCATTCGACCAGTGACATCCAACACATTTTGTACATAACAAACTATGAAATATTTTATTTAGGGTTTGAGTAATTGCATGACACATACATAGTCATCAGATTACACACGGCCTAAAGCACATGCATACATTGACATGCCTTATGAAGAAGGCATCATTTATTTAAGAAAGTTTGCCTCATAAGCTAGATGGTAACATTAGTGCAGGATGAGGGGATGACACTCTTGTTCATTGTTGTTTTTTATGATGAATGTGGTTGAAGGCGGTAGTCTTAGTGCATGGAAGGACATACACCATCATTTTAATGAAAATTTTAATGATGATTGTGTGAAAGTAGATGTGCTCGCATAAAGGACATGATTTAATCCTAGTGCTGGTCCTTATCATAATTCTTTAAATAGAATACGTGCCCATTCTTCCTCACTAACTTGGTTCTCCATTATGTTGATTGAGAAGGTCATATGATGTCATTGATTCTCTTGAATAGTCTTCCCACTGGAAACAATCATCTCTACCTAACCATTCACATGAATACATCACCCTTGATATGATTGGTCGTCTCGATAAATCCATTATGCACCATCATGATATCTTTTTGTTACCCTTATCATTCGATTCATGTCTGATGTCTTTCCTTGCTTTATCGTCTCACAACCCTTGTAGACCTAGTGGTTATTTGCATCATTATCACCTTTGGCCTGGTTGATGTAAATTGGCTTCCAACCATGGGTTGTTGTAATGATCACACCTTCAAAACTGCCACTGTTGTTGTTGGTGGTAACTCCCAAATCCTTAACGCTATACAAACTCTTCCATTAGAGGTAGGCCATCATGAATTCACACCAATACATTCAACTTCTTGTCCCCTCTACCCTTTCCTTACTACCAACCCATTGTCATAAGCTTTAAATGTCAAACCCTAACCATTCATAGTACTTGCTCCAACATGGCATTATTTTCTTTTGTGCCAGTTAAAAATTCATCCGTATCAAGGAAACCACCATCTTCTCCCGACCATGTGGCTTCTTGTTGGTTAGGCTCGAATTAGTGAAACCAATAAGTCATTGGTTCTACAGAGCTGTGACAAAGGATACAGACATGGCCACTATTTATCTAGCCTACCCATGTAGCTCTGGGGTCAGGCAAGGTCCATCCTCTGTCACTGACCACATTGCTAACTTCCTTGTAGAATCTACTTGATCATCAAAGAAATTATTTTTAGATCGTCACTTCACTATTGCCCTTAAAACTCAGCTTGTAACGGTGATGAACCTTGGCCAAAGTGACTCTACAGATCCAGATAGACCCCCACCTCCTAAAATTTAGTTTGTAGCGGTCAACATTATCTCCAAACTCCTACCCTCGCATAATTTTAGAAAATGTAACCTCCTAATAAAGGCACCTCTTCTTTGGATTAGCTCCATCAAAGATTATTTATGGTCCTTAAAATTGTGTTCCCTTCTAATTTATCCTGCCTTGCCCATCCATATATATCATCCCACTAAATGTGAGATCATTATGGTAACTATTTATTGGTCTACACCATTCACTTTCATCGACACCTTCACGAAAACCCAAAAATGTTATTTTACAAAGACTTCTCACTCAACCTAAACCAACCCATGTGGTCCATCAAATTGGGGCAACCAATTTGAACAACACTCACCCAAACTTTGTTGAACTACATTAGCCTGATATCCATGGACTATATAGGCATTGCTTCATTTTTAAGGGCAGCTTGGCCACTAACAACTAATTCCCATCCACTTTTTCTTCTCACTCATTTCCATTGCTAACAATGCCATCTTGATTAGGGCATCGTACATCAAGGAAGCTTTGAATTCTTTCTTCAACATCCTTATGTTTTATCACCATCTCATACTTCCTCTTAAGTTTTTCCCTCATTGCTGGGAGAACTACATCGGCCTGAGGTCTTTTTGGACTATGTAGGTAGTGCTCAGTTACTAAGGTTAGCTCAGCGGCATCCTTTATTTTGTTTTCCCTTCTCACCTAAAATCTCTTCCTCCACTCCTCTACCTATCCACCCACCACCTCCCTCCCTTTAGCTTGTCAATCTCTTTTAACCACTTTCCCAGCCTGTCAATCTCTTTTAACACAAGGGTTGATAGCCTTCCTCATTGGCCCCTCTTATCTCTATAAAACCACCACCTATTATGCCTCGATGGCCTCCCCATCACCTTTCCTTATGCATACTTCACAGCTCACTCCCTCACCCACTTTTCATGTTTTTGGTCTCTCTCTCTCCACTTATTACCAACCTTGTCCTTTATCCCCTTCAACTTCTTTCACCATCCTCATCATCTCACCTCGCCGTTGGCTATTTGTCATACCCTTTTTATCACTCTCTTTTCCTCACTAATTCCACATCATACTATGCATCTTGCAAGCTTTTTATTTCATCTATTATTGTACTTTTTCTTTACGTGTACCACCACTCTCTGCCATTTCACCATTTTTCCCACCATACCCATTTTCCATTCTTCTTATTTGCTTTTTTTCCATCCTTTTTATCTTCTTTTTTTCCTCCATAACTAGTTTCTCCCTAGGTATTTATCCTTTGAGAAGCCTTCCATAATTGCCTCTTTTCTTCTTCTCAATTCTTTCCTTTTGCCTTTTGTATTCCTCTTTCCATCTCAGTACTCACTTGTCTTTTACATCTGTGTGAGTATCCTTGCTTTGTATCCCTACTTCAATTATTCCTTTTTCTTCTTATCATCCCTGATCTTCACCCTTTATCTTCATCTCACTTCCTTTAACTATTTTCCATGATCCTCTCCCTTTTCTCCATTTCCTTTCATTTTTCTCATCTTGAGGACATTCCTTGTTCTTCCTAACCTTCATTTTCCTCCTATACAACCATGCTTGGATCCTTTCATCCTTTTCCACCTTTGTTTTTATTTGTGACCTTGTTGTTTTATCTACCTATTTATTCATCCATCTCCCAGTCTACCTTCACCTCATCCCTTGTTGAAACTCCTTTATTCTCTCCCATTGGCACTCCACCTTCTCACTCATTAGAGTGTGGTCACCAATTAAACTACTTCTACGTACATCTCCTTGTCTACTTCTTTGTGTCCTCCATGCCCTTGCCTTAATGCATAAAATATGGTCAGGTACATCCCTTTCTTCCTTTAATGCCTCTGTATGTTGTGCTTAGGCCCTCTTTTTTGTACCTCTCTAACTACTCCATTCACGCTACCCTCTGCCCATTTTGACCATGTTACAACCTCAAATGTCTTCCACTAGATTTTGGTTTACTATGAGATATATACCATTCTTACAGATTCATGAAATAATTGACCAAGATCGTGGGCTCATATGACCAGCCAGCAAGTCTGAATGTCACTAAGCCATTGGGAGGAAAATTCCTTTCTCACCCCCTCTAGTCTTGCCTATTTTAAACCCCTTTTACTCTGACCTTCAAATATGTTAGAATTAAAATTAAAACCACCTTCAAATGGAAGATTTAGGATAACCACATGGGGATGATAGCTACACCCTCTCACACACCCTAACCTTCCAACCAATAATTTCCCTTGATTCTCCCTTCTAAGACTACATCTTATGCCTTAAAATAACCCTGTTCTTTTATTGCAATCCATAACTTACTCCCTCATTTAATTAATATTATTATTATTCACCTCACTCCATTTTCCAAAACCCCTCAGTGTCTTTTTTTGAATTCCCTCAAAACTCAATGTTTACTTATTTTTGGGCCCCACTGACTCCAGGGTCAAGGGTTCAAATCTTCACCACTTCTCGTTTACCCACTCTGATACTTTACTTCCCTGAATTGTTGAATCATACCTTTACATAGCCTATTAACGACATTATTTTTGAAGTGTACATAATATCATCTTATTTGGATGGTGATAAAAGAACCTGTCGGATCACCGTGGCAATTCGAGTAGTGCTAGATTTTCTAAAGCTTGGTAAAGCATATTTCTCCTTTTTTTTTAAATGGTGACCAAAATTTCATGCTTAAACCTACTTATCCATGACTGCAGATTCTTTTTGCATAGTTTATGCAATCATTTAATTGCATATTAGGTAATCTCATCCATCATTTCTACCACACCAATTAGAAATATATTTGATACCCATATTTTCCAGCCTTTTGGAACTTCCCTTTCTCCAACATCCTTCAACTGGACCTAACTACATGATATCAAATTGGGGCAACCAAGTTAACCAACACTCTTCACCTCAAAAGAAATAAATTTGGCCTAACATTCTTTTTAGATTCCTATCCATGGAACTATGTAGGTGGCATCTACTTACTACATGCATCTAGAGTCAGCTCAGCCATCCCCTTTTGACTAATACCCCATCCACCCATGCTTTAACCATGTCCACCTTGATGTTGGTTGCTTCTAACCCAAAACATTGGCATGTTTTGCAAAAACATTTGACCACAATGAACAACCTTACCATGTTAAACTTTTCAATGTTTGCACCACCTCATGTATGACCTGACCACTTGTGTTGTTTTGTAGGAGCAGTTCCTACCCTAAATACTTGTGCCTGACATTGAACCTATCTAGATGACTTGATAGGCCTAACTTGATTAGCTATGACCAACACTATGGACTGGTTATCCCTATCACATGTCTTTCTTCCTTATTGTTACCAATATTGGTATCTTTAATCTTTACACAATCTTGACTATCATGCTTATTCACGTTTTGTACACCCATTTGCATTTCACATGCCTAGCTACCTTGTGGCACCACCTAATGCCTCCCCACCAACTACTTATCAAACCTACACCTGATTTGGCCTTCCCTCATTAACTCTTAGTTTGATTGTGAACACCTCCTCTCATACTCAAACCACCCTGACCTTTGACCAAGTGATTTATTTTTGTTTTGTAGCTTGTTAACTCAAAGTTGTATAACAAAAAAGGGCAAAATATAGACACTAAAAAACTGTGCACTTGTAGTTTTTAATGACTAAATGCCTCAATACCTCCCTAGAAACCCCCTAAACCTTATTAACCCTTAACAAACCCCTCTTAACCCAAGTAAATCACTATTTTCCTAGTCACATAATACGATTCAAAAATACTATTTGAAATCACTATTCAAAAGTACTATTCACTATCACTATTTACTATAGGACCCACTATCACTATTCATTATGATAAGGCATGTGACATTTCAAGTGACATGGAAGGTGATTTGAGAGGTGATATGGCAAGTGACATGGCTGAGAAGTGATGTTGCTTGATGTGGGACATCATACTCCACCTGGGACCCTTCCTAAAGTGCTCGATGATCTTATTTAGGCATCACAAGGGTGCCCCCTTGAAATATGATGAATTTAGCCTCAAGGGACCATTATTAAACATGTATCAACATGTATTCTACATGAAATTAACCTCCAAAATAAGATACCTACCTCTTTAAGATAAATGGCACCCATTTTTGACTTCTTAACCCAAATGGGACACTCACCAACCCAAATGGGAATCCCCACCCACCTCATTTTGAATAATTCATTCACCACATATAAAATGGTGCCATACCTATATTATTCCTCTTTTGGCATGACTCTTCATAACATATGATATAAATCCCCCCCTTTCCTTCACCCAGGGTTAAGTTGGAAAGTGGAAAATTAGTATTTTTTATATTATTAACATTTTATTACAGGTTTTTTGAGGAGGTTATCCACTTGAGAAGGAGGTCATCCTCATCTTGGATGAGAAAATATTCAAAGCATCGAAGCTCTGCCAAAATCACTCCAGGATTTCATCAATAATTTCATCGACAACCATCTCAAAGGTAACCTTGTTTGTTTATTTCATTTTAACTTATTATCTCCTTTGGCCTCTTCTCTCTTGACCTCCATACCTTTCACCTCTTCTTTTTCCCCTTTTTCACTCACTTCATTTATTTTTGGCCATATTTACCCACTTGACCCTTTTTACCTCTTTGCCATAATTCACCCCACTTGACCCCTTTGCCTCTTGGCCATATTTGCCAACTTGACCATCTATCCCTTTTACCCTTTTCCCTTCTATCTTCTTGATCATTTTGACCATCACCTTACTAACCATTTCAATCATTTATCAAACTCAACCAAACCATCTTTCCCTTTTGACTATTTACCAAACCAAAACCATAACCTTGCCTTGACTAGCCTTTTAACATTTATTTTATTTAGTCATTTTCTTAGCAAAGCATCCATCTTAATTGTATTTAATTTCAAATTTGCTATCATTTAATGCAATTATAGTTTAGTTTATCATTTCAATTTAATTATTCAAATAAGGTGGATCGACAACCTCCTAGAAATATTTCGCTTCTAGGACCTAGCTCACGCTAGGCAATCCACTTTGCTACTTATCTAACAAACAGCTTTTCTTATTGTGGTTATTCCTTCCTAGACAAACAGGAGTATCCACCATCATCTGGATCATGTGTGCATTTTATACCAGGTTCTCATAACCATTACCCTTATTGATAGTTTCTTCTTTTCATACTTAGAAAAAAGCAAAAAATAGAGAGAAACAAGTTACATTCACTTCTCAAAGTTATATAAGGACCCCACAATCAATTTCCACTATAGATATTTCAGAGCATTTACAACATACATAGCTTTCAAAGTCACAGTCTCAGCCCTTTCATCATGCTTCATGATCATGCACGATCCCTCTCCTTTATACAAGACACCATGATAGGAAGTCTCTTATGAGACTCATCAATTAGTATAATTTTTTTCAGTATTTCTTGTACATAGTTTCTTTCTACTTGTACATAATTTCTCAACTTATTTTCTTGTACATAGTGTCTTTTTGCTTACTTGTACATAGATTATTTTAAAATACTATAAATAATACAGTATTTCAACATACCAAAAACAATATAATATTTCAAAATACCCAAAACAATATAACATGTCAAAATACAAAAATATTCAAATAACTCAAAAACACCAAAAACTTTTCAACTGTATACATTATCCGTGCTTTACATTTCTATTACCATGTTAGACTTATATTTTTCTATTCTATGCTATTGTATGTCAATTTATCTACATTACCATGCTTCACTTGATCTTTTTTGAGTGTGTGCAGTGACACCCAGAGCCTTGATTGCTTCACTCTACCCATTGAGGGGGCATCTTACTTCTACATTTGAGACATACATCGACATATCTACCCATTGGGGGCATCATCTACATGAATACACTATCCAAGTTATGTCATTCCTACACCACACACTCTAGTTATCATGTTGATTTACATTACTTACTAGCTTACACAAATTATTCTAACGACACTCACTAGTATATAGCGATTGTGTACTTTTTTAGCATCTACCTAGTCTTGTACTACATGTTTTATACACTTTCACTTCTTTATTTGATTAGTTAGATGCAATATTATTTCCAACATTTACATTCCTTCTTTTCTTGCTTTGAGTAGCTAGATGTGATTGCATTTCTTAGTTTCTATTTTGTTACTTGTGTGTGCCTTGGGACATTTGCCAATGTTTTTTACTTATACTCTTGTATATGCTTGTGGCGCTTGTTTGCAATTGTATGTGTATGTGGGCATTTGAACATGCCTTGTATGCTTTCCTTCCTAGTTTGAGTGACATGTGCCCATGTCCCTTATTTACTTGGCCTCTTGGCATCTCTTGTATGCTTCTTACTTCTTGCCATGTGTGCTTGTTTGCTTGTTTGCTTCTCTGTTGTTTACAATGCCATGATCCACATCATGCATTATCTTGCTTTCTTGGATGCTATGATGGACATCATGCTCCATCCCTCTTTGAAAACTAACCATATTTCCAATTTTATTTCAGTATACTACACATGCTATTACATTATTACCTCTATCTAGGCATACCCATGTTGACCTAATAATCTCCAATACAAACTATGCTATATCTTGAAACATTTTTTGGATTATCATTGTTATATCATGTATTTCATAACATAACACACTTGTAGGGTTATTTATTATGAGTGAAGTCATTACAGGGTCTTCATTCCTACCCTCAAAAGTGGGGGCAATAAACAGTGGTTTTATCATAGAGATCAAAGCCTTTTACCGATCAAAAATCAAATTTTAGAACACTCAGAACAACAATCAAAGTTCAAAACATGCAGAACAAACCATAAAAATAGTGATGAATACAAAACATTCATCAAAAATAGTAAAGGACAAAAGCGCTAGACATCAAAATGTCCACTTTTTAATGCTCATGTCTAAATAACCAAAAACCTATAATTTTTAGAAACATATAGAAAGGTAAGGTCAATTACAATTTTGTCACTACAGTTCAATTCAAATTAGGTAGTTTTAGTAAGTTTTACGTAGATTATCTAGATATAGGGGTATCATGTGTGACATGATGGCTCTTGCTTCCAGTTTTAGAATGGGCAATTGGTACAACTTCTAGATCATAATCCATATTATAGACACCAGTGATTGCGGGCAATGTGTGTGGCACATTTACATTCTTTTCTTTCTAATTCATTATATTACCTAGGTATTCTCAGTAGTTGCATGCCTTATTCCATTTTTAGATAGTCGATATCATTTCAGAGTGGCTTTCATATAAGCCTAGTTCTCAGTTTTAGAGTGGCTTTCATACAAGCCTAATCTCCACCTTTTGAACCCTGATACCACCTAAGCCAGGCAGTATTCCTTGTGCTAATCCTATTCCCTTAGGTCCCCAGCCTGTAGGATAGGAACACCCCATTTGGACTATAGCATTGGGCCCCAAAGTATCCCATTTTTTACACTCTTGTCTTTTTACACTTTGAGCCCCAATGGTCATTTCATCTAGTCCTTATCCCTATTAGGTCAGCCTAGCATGAATACATCTGACCCATGACCAATTGTTCCCTATAAAATCCCACTCAAAGTTCATTTACAAAAAGAGGTGACAAAACTTACAAAGAAAGCAAGAATATAAACCAAATCACTAAGGCAAACATTCCTATTCTCTACATACAGACACCCATCACAGCTACACATCTGCTTAAATCCTCATACTAGCCCCTAGCCACCTCAAACATTATCAATTTAGCATTTTGCATTTGCATCACACTATTACATAAAGCATACTATGTGGGACAACTACATATGGCTTGATCCCTATTTGGAGTATTGGTATGTAGGTAGCATGCCCACACAAGGGGTGTGGATTGCACATTCAGTACATATTACACACTAACCCCCCATCTTTCTCAAGTGATTTGAATACCATTTTATCAAGCATAATTAAGGGTTAGGTTTTGAAGACAAAATCAACTCCATGGTGATTTTTATTGATAACCAACGCTCAATTTTCCACAGGCAGGCTCACATAGGCACAATGTAACTACTTAGACAATTTTAGGTCTCTATGACTAGTTTGGACAAGAGCAGTAGGAACGGACAATAACATTGGACACCAAAGCATCTACTTTTTGGTGCCCCTATCTTTTTGTTGAATGAAATCTATATTTAGGTTTACGACACCTTCTCAGTCCTACATAGTGATTTTTAGCCTCTGTATCAGCCGTCTCAGTTTGATTCCATCTAAGTTATATTTATTATTATTTATTGCTATTTTTAAAAAGGTGAAAAAGATAAATAATTGCACAAATTAGGACTATAATTATTGTTATATCCTATATTGATTTATTAATCTAGACCTTTAACTATAATAGGAATAAAACTCCATTATTTCCAAAAAAATAAATCATATGGTAAAGAATCAAGGTTACCCATTTCTCTTGAGTTTCCTACTTTATAACTAATGCACCAACTTTAGTTGTTGGAGAATGAACCAGTGGAGATTATGTATGCTAAGCTTATGGAGCTGGAAGATATTAGAAATCAATCCATGCTAGCCATGGAAATTCACCAAGCATAAGTGAAGAGAACCTTTGACAAAGGAACTTCTTCACAGAGTTTCAAATAATGAGATTTGGTTCTCAAGTGGGATGAGGACAAATTTAAACTAGGAAGGCATACCAAGTTTGATTCTCTTTGGAGTGGCCCATACACAATCTCCATATACAAATCCCACAATGTCTTACAACTTGCAAAGATGGATGGTGAGGAACTTTCAATCAATTAATGTCATACATCTAAAACATTGCTATTGAGAGATAAGTTCCTTGTATGTAGTTAGTTTATTTATTTTCCTCCAAGTGATGTCCTGTCACATTAGTTTGTTCGTGTTTTGTCTCAAATAAGTGTTTTATTTTCACATTTGATTTTTTAGTTAGTTTCCCTTGTTATATGTGTTTATTTCCTTGTTTTGGAGGAGAAAGTTATCTTATTTCAAGTCAAAAGAGTCTTGTATGTCATGAATCAGTTTTGTTATTGTCATTCTAGAATGTAAGAGTGGTTTTATCAGTATAAAAGAGATGTCAATGGTATGGTTCTCAAGGATAATAGGCATGTTTTCCAGTTGAGTCACCAAAATGTTGACAAGTTTACCTCATAGGTCAAATTGTCACCCCTATCATTTAAAACTTTAATTGTCATGTTGTTTTCCTTGTTAATTGGTGTGTTGGTCTTGTAATGTCCTTGAAATAGTCATATAATGCCTTGATCAATAAAGTTTAAGGTAGTTTTAATGAAATTAAGGTTTTTATCATCATAGTCATTTGTTTGTATAGCCTCCTTTGTGACCATTTTCAATTGTGTCAAGAGGTGAAAAGATTCTATAACATCTTAATAGGCCTTATGACTTGTATCGGAGTCATGTCATGATATATAATTTATCTAACTAGTTGGTGACATGTTTAACTAACTTCATGACCCAATTTACTACATTTTGGGTCATTTTATGGCTTCTAGATTAGGTTTTGAATGATAATGATAGTATGAGGTTAGAATAATTTTAGGCATGAAAAGTATAATGGATCCATTTTTTAGCAGTTTAATTAGACTTCTCAAGTGTTTATGATCGTTTTAGTGCCAAAAAGGCTATTTTGAGGCTACCCGTACAGTTATTTAATGCAAAATTGAGCTTGAAGAATTTTTAGGACCTTATTTGTACTTAAAAATTTTAAATAAGTGGTTTGGAAGAGGTTCTAGGTTTTGAAATGATGAAAATCATTTTATCTTTCATATCAAGCTCCTTGGCAGCTCTAAAAGGACAATTTTCAAGTGCTCAATACAAACAAAGGAGAAAAAGTTAGGAGATAAAAATCTGGATAATGTTAGTTACCATAATGACCTTAAAATTAGTGGTATTTTTTATTAGATTTATCCCCCATATTTAAGAACAATCGTTAAGAGTGCAAGGGGGTCACTATGAGCTAGTCATCCATATACGATTTAGGTTTGCCTCCATTCTTTCAATTTTGAGCTTGATGGAGAAAATTGGTTTTAAGGGAATGGTTTTAGGGGTAAATAATACCTCATTAATTTTTTAATCACCAACTAATTTGTCTTGACAAAGGGCTTTTTGACATGAAACTAGTTCCCTGTCTTGACTTGAGATTTGGAAATTTTCAAGTAGTCTTGATAAATCAATGGAATGTATCTATTCTCAAGAGTTTTAAATCTATTTTTTTAGGTAAAATATATATATTTAATCTAAGTGAGGTTTTAGGTACTTTCATCTCAAAAACATTCCTTCTTGAGATAGCTTGGTTGGTCATTTGGCCCTTCCATAAGGTATAGTGACAGACATCATGAGATGTTTATTGTGTGAAGAGCATTTTAATAAGGACATCATGATCTTGAGCAGATTGTATACTATGAGAAATTTTTAATTTACCTCGAGAGGATGTTCCATATGAGGTGAAATTATCATGCTCTCTTAAGAGCTCAAAATCTCAGTTGTAAGCCTAATGAACAAGCTAGAAAAAACATAATGACAAGTAATAAGAGAAATGAGGGATCATGAAGATGAATAAATTATTTTGAATTAATTATGTTGTTGAGAATGCTCATAAGTTCTTAAATATAGTGGTGACAATATGATATTAAGACCTATCTATAGTTTCTCATGCCTTAATAACAATAAAAGACTATAAGTGACTGAGTTATCATCTTGTTGTTGAGTTGTGGAGCTAAAAGCTTCACCAATGAGCTAATGTGGAGGTTGTTGGGTTTACACAGTAACCGACATCGGTCAGAACCAATCGACATCGGTTAGGGGTCGAATGACATTGGTTAGGGGTCGGCTGACATCGGTCATCTTCAGACCGACACCGACTTCTGTGCGTTTTCAAAATTGCTATTTTTAGCCGAGCTATTTTTAGATGAACTATTTTTAGCAGAATAGATTTGAGCCTTTGATTAAGAGGTGGATTCAATGGTGGTGAATGCATGGCTCATGAACCCTAGTGTTGTAGTATACTATATAATAGGGTTAGATCCTCATAGCATGTAGGGGAAGACAACTCAGTAATTGAGTTGATTGTAATTGATAGAGAGAAAGAGAGAGAGAACTCTTGAGGGAGAATTACTGTACATCTGAGAGGTGTGAGGAGAAAGATATTTCTTCATTATATTTTCTTCTGGAAGAGTTTAATATAGATTGTACTGTTTCTTGTATCTCCTATTATTTATTGTTTTTGATTTCTAGTTACTTATTACTTCTGGTTCAATTTCGTGTTTAGTTGCTTATACAAAAGTAATCAATTATACTCTAAAATCCTAACAACTAGTATCAGAGCTATGTGTATACACTAACAACTGGTATCAGAGCATGTTAGTGTTTGTTGATTATAGAATTCACTCACAGGGGTTTTTTGATTGAGTGGGAGCAAAGCAATGGCAGAAAAAAGTAAACTAAGAATGGAGAAATTCAATGGCAAGAATTATCAATTATGGAGGATGCAGATTGAAGATTATCTGTATCAAAAAGATCTGTATTTACCGTTGGGTGGGGTTTCAAGTAAGCCCACAGATATGGCAGATGAAGAATGGAATGTTCTTGATAGAAAGGCTCTTGGATCTATAAGGTTGAGCCTGGCATCTTCTGTGTTTTCCAACTTATCACAAGCAAAAACAATGGTAGAGTTAATGAATACTTTGGCAAATTTATATGAAAAACCCTTAGCTTCGAATAAGGTATATCTTATGAAGGAATTATTTAATTTGCAAATGTAGAAAGGTGGATCTATATCTATTCATCTTAATAATTTCCATACAATAGTAAATTAGTTAAATTTAGTCAAAATAGTTTTTGATGATGAAATTAAGGCTCTCTTAATCTTATGCTCTTTACCTAAAAGTTGGCATAGTTTGGTAATGGCAGTTAGTAATATTGCATCTGCTTCAAATATCTTGAAAGTTGATGATGTTGTTAGTGTAATCTTGAATGAAGAAATTTGCAAGAAAAGCACAAGAAAAACATCAGGTAATGCTTTAAATGTTGAAAGCAGGGGAAGGCAAAGAGAGAAGGGCAAGTAGGAGAAATTAAGGTCAAAGATGGGAAGTAGATCCAAATCAAAAAATGGAAGAATAACCTGCTAGAATTGTGGAAAGAAAGGGCATGCAAAGAAAGATTGTTGGCTGAAGGATAACAAAGAAAATCAGCATGAAGGTAATAAAGAAGCCAAAGTTGCAGGTATTGTTGCACATGATGCTCTTTTATTGTCTTTGGATAATAAAGTATAATCATGGGTTTTAGATTCTGGTGCCTCTTTCTATGCAACCCCAAATAGAGAATTTTTCAATGATTATGTCCATGGAGATTTTGGAAAAGTTTATTAGGGGATGATGAGCCTTGTAAAATTGTTGGCAAAGGAAAAGTGTAGCTGAAATTGCAGAATGGCAACACATGGGTGTTGAAGAATGTCATGCATGTACCCATCCTGAAGAGGAATCTAATTTTTGCAAGAAATTTGGGTGATGAGGGTTGCATAGTAACTCTCACAGCTGAATCTTGGAAAGTTTCCAAGGGTGCACTTGTATTAACAAAAGGTAAAAGAGTAGGTACACTTTATCTATCTACTTGTATTACTGATTATTCTTCTTCTATTTTATCTACTTCAGATGTAGATGCAAAGTTGTGGCACTGTAGGCTTGGTCACATGAGTGAGAAGGGAATGAAAGTTTTTAAGTCAAAAGGTAAGCTTTCAGATTTGAAAAGCATAGATCTAAATTTATGTGAGCATTGTATTTTTGGGAAATAGAAGAAAGTGAGGTTTCTCAAAATTGGGTCAATAAAGAAGAAGCACAAGTTAGAGCTTGTTCACACAGACGTGTGGGGACCAGCTCAGGTAGCTTCTATTGTAGGATCACAATATTATGTTTTTTTCATTGATGATGCTACAAGAAAGGTATGGGTTTATTGCATAAAGAAAAAATATGATGTTTTTGACATTATTAGAATTTGTGATGTAGTTTTCAATGAAAAGGTGATGTACAGTGATCAGCTCAAGAGGCTAAATAATTTTGAGCAAGGCAATCTTGATTTGGAAGAGGTTATGATCCAAAATGAGCTCATGGGTAAAAATCATCAAACACAGGAAAACACAGAGACCGACGTCGGTCAAGTGAAAATTGACATCGATCAGGTGGAAATCGACATCGATCAGGTGGAAATCGATGTTGGTCATGTGGAAATTAACGTCGGTCAGGTGGAAATTGACATCGGTCAGGTGGAATCGACATCAATCAGGTGCAGACCGACATCAATCGGAGATGACTAAGAT
Organism: Torreya grandis; assembly: GCA_037957365.1. NCBI lineage: Eukaryota > Viridiplantae > Streptophyta > Pinopsida > Cupressales > Taxaceae > Torreya > Torreya grandis. The sequence continues at coordinate 350,169 of JARHVA010004453.1, forward strand.
CGGTCACTGTCAAAAAGAAATTTGGGTAGACAACAAGCTACAAATGAGTCTCAAATGCCCATAAAGAGGTCTAAAAGGGTAAGTAAACCTCCAATTCATTATTCTCCTTCTTTATACTACTTGTTGCTCACTAATGGTGGAGAACCAGAAAGTTTTGATGAGGCAATGTAGGTAGAATCCAAGAAATAGTGGGAGCATGGCATGAATAAGGAAATTGATTCCTTGGAAGAGAACCATAAGTGGGATTTGGTTGAGTTACCAGCTAGAAAGAAAGCATTGAAAAACAAATGGGTATACAGGTTAAAGGAAGGAGAGAATGGTCAAATGAGACATAAGGCTAGGTTGGTAGTAAAGGGATTTGCACAGAAACCAGGTATTGATTTTGGTGAAATTTTTTCTCCTGTAGTAAAGATGACTTCTATTCGGACTGTATTGTCTTTAGTTGCTATTGAGAATTTGCATCTCAAGTAGCTTGATGTTAAGACAACATTTCTTCATGGAGATTTGGATGAAGAGATATATATGGATCAGCTGAAAAGTTTTGAGGTCAAAGGTAAGGAAAAACTTGTGTGCAGGTTGAAGAAAAGCTTATATGGTCTTAAGCAAGCTCCAAGACAATGGTATTTGAGGTTTGACAGATTTATGATAGAGCATGGCTTTAGTAAATGTCAATCTGACCATTGTGTTTATTTTAACAGATTGGATAATGGTAGTTATATTATCCTGTTACTGTATGTAGATGATATGCTTGTTGCAGGTTTACACATGCAGGAAATTACTGAGCTTAAGGTAAAATTAGCTCACACATTTGCCATGAAGGATTTAGGAGCAGCAAAGAAAATCCTTGGCATGAGTATTAAGAGAGATAGGAAAAATCACAGTTTGATTTTGTCTCAAGAGGATTATGTGAATAAGGTGTTGGAGAGGTTCAATATGCAGGATGCAAAACTGGTAAGCACACCTATGGCTAGACACTTCAAGTTGAGCAAAGAACAGTGTCATAAATCACATGATGAGGTTGAGTACATGAGTGGAGTTCCATATGCTTCAACAGTTGGGAGCTTGATGTATGTAATGGTATGTACTAGACCTAATATTGCCCAAGCAGTGGGAGTTGTCAGCAAGTTTATGGCCAATCCAGGAAAGGAACACTGGAAAGCAGTTCAGTGGATTCTCAGATATCTGAGAGGGACCAGTAGTAGGCATTTATGCTATGGAGGGTCAAACACTTCTCTACATGGGTATGTAGATTCGGATATGGCAGGTGACTTGGATGGTAGGAGAAGCACCACAGGATATGTGTTCACTATTGGTGGAATGGCAGTTAGCTGGATTTCAAAGTTGTAGAAGGTTGTTGCCTTGTCTACTATAGAGGCAGAATACATTGCAGTCATAGAGGCTAGCAAGGAAATGATTTGGATGACTCAGTTCATGGAAGAGTTGGGAAAGGAGCAAGAGATTATAGATTGTACAGTGATAGTCAAAGTGCAATTCATTTGGCAAAGAATTCAGCCTTTCATTCAAGAACCAAACATATACAGCTTAGGTACCACTTCATTAGAAAGGTATTGGAGGATGGATAGTTGAAGCTGGAAAAGATCCATATGGATAAGAACCCTACTGATATGTTAACAAAGTCGGTAACAAAGGAGAAGTTGAATCTTCATTCAACTTTTGTTGGTCTTCAAGATTGAACTTGAAGAGGGAGAAACAAGCCAGAGATGTTTAGAGGATGTTGTTATACAGGTACATGTGCAACTATTTATCTCCAAGTGGGAGAGTTGAGTTGTAGAGCTAAAAGCTTCACCAATGAGCTAATGTGGAGGTTGTTGGGTTTACACAGTAATCGACATCAGTTACACAGTAATCGACATTGATTACATAGTAACCGGCATCAGTAAGAACTAACCGACATCAGTTAAGGGTCGATCGACATCAGTTAGGGGTCGGTTGACATCGATCATCTTCAGACCAACACTGACTTTTGTGCGTTTCCAGAATTGTTATTTTTAGCCAAGCTATTTTTAGCTGAACTATTTTTGGCAGAACAAATTTGAGCCTTTGATTAAGAGGTGGATCTAATGGTGGTGAATGCATGGCTCATGAACCCTAGTGTTGTAGTATACTATATAATAGGGTTAGATCCTCATAGCATGTAGGGGAAGATAACTCAGTAATTGATAGAGAGAGAGAGAGAGAGAGAGAGAGAGAGAGAGAGAGAGAGAGAGAGAGAGAGAGAGAGAGAGAGAGAGAGAGAACTCTTGAGGGAGAATTACTGTACATCTGAGAGGTGTGAGGACAAAGAGATTTCTTCATTGTATTTCCTTCTGAAAAAGTTTAATACAGATTGTATTGTTTTTCGTATCTCCTATTATTTGATGTTTCTGATTTCTAGTTACTTATTACTTATGGTTCAATTTCGTGTTTAGTTGCTTATACAAAAGTAATCAATTGTACTCTAAGATCCTAACACTTTTAAGACCTTCCAAAGGACTATGCATCATCATAAACATGTTCATGAGGTGTTTTATGAACCTTTAAAGTGGTATAAACTGATTAATAGTTTATGAGTGCTTAATTGAGCTTCAAGGTTCATCAAAATCATGAAGAAAATAAGCCTAGAACTCAGTTTAATAGAGTTTAAGGTAAGTTTGCATTGTTTAAAGTAATAGGTTATTCCTTGTTCCATACTATTATGACCTCATCATGGTAAATTAATGAATGATAATTGAATACTCAAGAATAAAAAATCGTGGAGGTAGGTTGAATGGTCTAATGAACTGAGAGTCCATACAAGTGCAAAGATACACCTATAACCATCACATATTGGCTCAAACAGAGGGTATAGTGATGAGGTTGACAAGGTTTGGTCTACCAAAAGTCAATTCATTAAGGTTGGAGAGTTTGAATATAAGGTTAAAGGACTCCTCAAGTATAAGGTCTCTCAATGATTTTATACAATCATCTAGTTCCAATATAAGGGAAACTTTGAGAAATCACCACCCACAGCTACATAGTGGAAAATGTAGTCCAGTTCAAAGTGAAATATGAACAACAAGGAAGATGAACTTATGTTGGGTGAGTGAGGTTCTTTGATGCTTTCACAATATATAATCATGTTTTTAATTTATTTAATAGACCTTTTAATATATGGTTTAAGACATTTCTCTACTTTAGTCCATACATGTTATAATAAATACACCTACTACCATTAAGAGCTCAGTTGGTCAGTCACAAATTGTGAGATTCTTGTTTAGAGGTCATGGGACTTGCAATGAGTTCTGCTTGGTTTGGATGTAGTATAAATAATGGTGGATTATTCCATTGAATATTAAGAGGAAGTTGACAAATTAGACTTTTTAAAAAGAGCACCTACGACCATGGTTTACTTACAGTCTGTTGAAGGTGATGTAATACTTGTTAGTTAAGTTATTGATAGTCATATGCCTTGAGGATTTTTGAAAGAATGATAAGAGATATGAAGTGTTTTGAAAAGTGTGGGAAGGTTTTTAACTTATGACATGACTTGGTATGACTTATACAGTCAAATGAGACCTACAAGCCCTAAGCTTATAGGTCCTGATTCTGGACCATGATCATCATTTTCAAACATAAAGTGAAAACAAGATAGTGAAGGTTGAATAAAGACCAAATGAAGAAAAGGATCAAGGAGCATATAGGCCATTTAATGTCAAGATGAAAAAAAGATTCAGAAGTCAAGACTCCCTAAAGAACCTATAACCAAGCCTATAGCTAATCTCCACCTACAGTCACCAAATGGCCTTAGTTAGTCAGGTTTCAAGATATGAAGAGCCTAACCTATGAGATGATGGAGATAGAGTCCAACAGGTTCAAAAGGTATCTAAGATACTTAAGCAATCAAGAGAAAGTTGGAGTTGAGTTGATAACCAAAAAACCACCTAAAGGTCCATACAATGTTCTATACGGAGGAGACAAGTGGCAAGTGGTTTCAAAATGTCAAAAGAAGATTATGAACCCTATGTCTAGTGAATGTGAATGCTCCTTAGTTTGGATATACTTCAAGATTTATAGAAAGATAAAGAGGCCAGTTCAAGACCTTGAAATTTATAGATACAAATAACTAATCTTTACATCCAATGTGAAAGTACAGTCAAGTATACTACATGGGAAGTGGTGTATAGAGAACACTAGAGGTATGAGAGGAATTTGAACTACCTCCTAAGTTGTCTTCAATGGATGAAGAAGTTCATAAGCCATGTTATTGAACTTCTTAAGGTCTTAAAGAATATAACCTCTTTCTAAGTTTGTACAAACCTTCCAACACCACCTACAACCCACCTACAATACTATGTACTTGAGGAACAATGACAAGAAGTGGTAAAGAGTGTTAACAAACGTTATTAAGGGAATTTTGAGCCTAGTTGAATCTATAACCAGGTTCAAGGAGTATTGAAGATTTAAGAACATGAAGGAGAAGACTCAAACCCTAATCATAGTTAATTGAATCTAGAGGTAACCTACAGGCCCTTTTGGGGAATCAATAGGTTGGTTCAAATGAAAGGGCAAAGCATATATGATTAAAGGGTTTGAAATCTAGTTGAGGACTACAACTAGGTTCAAAGAGTATTAAAAGGTCAGTAATGTGAAGATATAGGTCTTGAACACCTCACATAATTGAAGTCCTCTAAATAGACATACATGTGACAAATAGAATAAAGCATACAAACTTATAGCAGTAGTGAAAGAGAAAATGTTAAAAGTGTGACAATATTTGAGGTTTGAATGTAATGATGGGCATGTATGTTAGAAATGAGGTTGAATGTCCATTAGAGATGGAGTGGAATATATTATATTTGATGGATGTGTTCATGAGAACTATATCCCAAGGGGTAGAATACAGTCAAGAGACATAGTTACCTAACACAGTCATCTAGTGACTTGAAGAGTTTTGGAAGTTAGGTGAGAGAGTATGTTATCCATAATGTACTTTCATACCTAATAGTGGTGATTTAATTTAGATACAATCCAATTAGGCCTTCATCAAGTTTCACATAGTGTATAATAAGGAGAAACTCATTTTAATGACCTCTATGGTCAACATGCCTATCTAGCATACAAACCCTCTGTGGGAGATACAAGGTTATAGACCCTTTTGAGAGGTAAGTGCTGATGGAGAATAATCATGAGTCAGTTAATGGAGGTTCTTAAAACATTATAAATAGATCCATTTTTTGGTGAAGTCACTCATATGGTATTTGGATCTAAATAACTTTCCTAGGCTCTATACACATAAGCAATCCCAACCAGTTATGAGGAGAAATGGCATTTTGAGAGCCCTATAAGTGTGATCAGGTTTTGAATATTGGTAAAAATAATTTTAACAATTGGATTGAAATAATAATGGTCACCTTAAGGTCATAACATTAGTGGACATATTTATGTTTTGTCTCAGACTTTGCCCACTCCATTGATAAGGGGCAGTCTTGAGACTATGTAGGTCCATTTGGTCTCAGAGCATAAAATAAGTATTTAGACATTATGAATGGATCTTGAGGTAGTAAAAATTCATGAAGAAGGTTTAAAAGCACCTATAAGATGTAATTAAAATCAGCTTTTCATCCAAGTGCACTTGAGGGCTAGCAAAGAGAGAACAAGATTAAACCCCAATAATCCTAATTAGTGTACCAGTTGCATATAGAGTGGTAATGAGCACTTCCAGAGCATGTAGAATCATGTGGGTTTTTTTTTAAGATGTGTATGAACTATTAATACTAGTGGGAGTGACTTATAAAACCCAAAACTCATATTAGACCTCTCTCAAGTTAGAAAAGAGCTAAGCAAGTCACCCAAGGAGCAACTTTAGATGCTCATACCATCTCTCACACTTAGCATTGGTAGCTGAGCCATTTGGGATACCTAAGGAGGTCAGTCAAGAAGTTTTTCCAATTGGAAGGAGGTTAGTTGGATGTCCCATATTTATGAACAATCATTAAGATACCATACAAGTCTTCAACCCTTCCAAAACCCTGAATGTGACCGGTCAAGAGAAATGGACTTCAAATGCACATCAAATGCCACCATTTTATCCTAAAACTCCTCAATGTTATTGATGACTCCAAGGATGTTCTCCACATGTGTTTTTTTTATGTCACTTGCATGAATTACTCCAAATACCCTATTTTTCATGATTTTTAGTGTTTTCCAGGTGTTTTGAGAAGGGGATAACTTCCCAATTATGGGATGAGGTCATTTGGGACTTTTAATAACTATTAAATCTCAAAAATTACATGGTAAATTTTTTAAGTGGCTAAATCTAGCACATTTTTCAAGGTAGTCCCAAATAGGCTCAAAATAAGCCCAGGAAGCAAGGTGGTTTCTTGGTTTGCACACTTCCACAGGGTCTTAAGGCCCCAAAATTGACACAAAGTTTTGTGATAGTGTGTTAAAAGTGAATAAAATAATTTTAGAGAGTTTCACATGTGTGATATCTCCCAGTGGCAAGTTTTCTATTTTCTCGGCCTAGGAGGGTTAATTAGGCCTAATTTGGGAGAGAGAATGAGCTAGAAAGTACACTTGCACTCATAATATGATCACCAATTTTTGTGTGGAGATATAATGAGATAGTGGGTATCCAAAACTATTCTCTTTTTTCCATGTTCATCCCCATATTATTCCAAAAATGAGCTTTACCTATTTTTAGGACTACAACGATTTGAGAAGAAATTCATGGTTTTGGTGCAAAATCAAGTCTTTGTGAGTATTTTATGTCTTCAAAGGTCTTGTAATAGGTTTTAAATGCTATTGAGAGACCATCAATGGAAGAAAATTGTAGCCTTGATGAGAAACTGTGCTTTTCCCTTCTATGCCCTATTGAAAATGAGCTTTTCAAGGAGCCTAAACACTAAATCATTGAATGAGACTTATAATAGACCTTTTAAAGGATAATATACATTATCTAAACCATAAATTAGGTAGGAAAAAGTGATCATATTTGAATATTTTGAAAAAAAAGAAAGAGTCTCAAAGTCTCCAAAAAGATCTCTCTTTCCAATGCCTAGGCTTGTTTAAGGAGTCAAACTTGTACTTGAAGGCTTCTAACATCCCATGGATCATGGAAATGCCTCATGAATGTCCTAGAGGAATGTTTCAATGAAGAGTAAATGAGGACTTAAAATCCTATTTTCAAGGGGAATACAAAATCTTCAATAAAAACACAAGACCTAGTATATAGGGGTTCAAACAAGGATTTAGGCACTCTCTAAGTGGTCAAGGTTTGACCAATCATTATGAAGATATTTATAAGTCTTATAAGATCATATAATTCTCCCTTCTACACTTACCTATGGATATTAATGTTTTAAAAGAGTTTAATAAGTTCTACGTAGCACCTAAGGAGGAAGAATACCAAGTTTGAGGACCCCTAGTTTGGGGCTACTTTGTCTCCAAGCATTTGTTTTTTCTATTTGAACTCATTTTCGAGAATGTAATTCATGATTATTTGATTTTGGTTATCCTAAAATGCTGATAAATTTTGTACTCACCTTCTGATAGAAATAAGAAGCTTTTGTTCCTCCATTTTCAAGTTTTTTGTGCAGTGTATGTGCTTATTATTGATATAATATTTGAAGCATTTGTTTTCATGTGTTATTGTATAGTTATTGTACCTTAAAACAAGATATTTGATGTTCTACAGGTCTAATTAAGTGTCTATATCATATTTAGTTCAAGCATTGGATGTGAGTTCATTTCCTTTACATTCTTTCCTTGCAAAGATCAAGTTTATCAATTCCTTCTTGTGAAACACTGTTGTAGAAGTCATTTCCAAGTGTAGAGAATGTGTGCAAGTTTATCCATTTCATAAGAGTGTAAATTAAAATCATAAGTTATCATACAACATTGGTTCATCACCTTCATTTCCAAGCTTCCCTTTCAATTCCATTACACATTGGTGCATCACCTTCATTTCCAAGTTTCCCTTTCAATTCCATTGCAAATAGTATCATTTTCACCCTTGCCATTCCTAGAATCAGTAGATATTAGGTTTAAGAGTAAGTTTTAGTGAAAGCACCAAGGGAATTATCCCTCTCTATAGATTATCTCCCTTCTAAAGTCACCAACACTTAGGATAGATTCCATGTTCTAGCATGAGTGAGAAACAACACACTTTTTCTCAATGGCACACTCCTAGTGACAACAGGCACAATCAATTTATCATGATTAAATCCACCCTACCAAGGTAAAATCATTATTTTATTTAGGTTATCTATAAGGCCCCTCATGAGAAAATAAGGTGATTATGCAAATCAATGTCGATACTCACTATATGGTGTTGATTGCAAGGTGAGAAGATCATGCATATGGTAAGAGTTAACTAAGCAATGCTTGAATTATCACTTTATGTTACAATTGAAATTATACATGCATTAGGTGCTACATGAATATTAATTCATGACCTTGTGAATTACTTGGTAATTTAATTATGTTGGTTTAAATTGAATGATCTATCATTCTATGATTGCAAAATTTAGCTATTAGGATATCAGATTTCACGGGTGTAATAAGTATGCAGGAACATGTCATTGCCAACGAAGGTAAAAAGGACTATGCTAGGAAATGTTGCATCATGTGTGATCCCACCTCTAACCCAAATCTTGTCTTGAACCTTGCTTGATCTGAATTGAATGCCTTGTATGCCATTTAACCCTTTATTTAGTCTTGACATGTCTTAATAAATGGTAGTTACTACTAGGTTGGTCGAACCACCTTTGGTTGGTCATCTTCATTACATGAGGAAAAAGTTGACCAATGCCTAGATCACCTTATTATAAAATTACAGACTTGTCCAATAATTACCTTTGCCCTGAGCCCTATATAGGGAGGTGGATTGTCGTAGAAGCAACTATAGGACTCCATTAGAGCTTCAAAGTACCATTATGGACTAAAAAAGAGATCACTATTGAGAAGGCTTGGGTTGGCAAGTAAAAGTGGCTGGTTGATCCAAGGAAATAATAGACACATGTCATGTTCTACTTAGGTTTCAAGAAGGATAGAATGCCTATTTGAGGAAGGTAGATCTCTTGAAAAAGGGTTTTGTTCTCTAGACTTTGAATTTTAGGAACTTTTGGGACCAACCTAAAAGAAGAAGGAAGAATGAAAAGAGAGCGAGGAGAGGGAGAGCCTCGACTAGTAATAAACTTACAGAAAAGATCCATAAAAGGGCTTGGATCATTTGGTAGGTGCCTTATGACTTGACTATTTTGATGATTGACTAATGAAGTTTTTGTGATTCTTGATCGATTACTATGTCGATAGGAGTTAGGCCACTTAGCTTACTTATTCTCTTTTATTATTTTTCTATGGTTGTGCTTGAGTTGCCCCACAATCTTTCCTACCCTTGTGTGTTTGAGTTTAGAATTGAGATATTCCTCCATGATAGCTCTATCAACTAATATTTTGGCTTACTCTTATAGTAAGGATTGACATGCAAGATTGTCGATGCCTTAAAAGGTCACCTTCTTCAAGATAGAGGAAGGGGTAGGTCTCTCATGTTAGACATTATGGTAGGATGCCTAAGTCCTCTCATGATTTCTTATAGAATATATCTTAGTGGTTGTATACTTGATGAGATTCTATCCTTGTTATCCTTGTGTTTTATTCATGATGAAAATAGACTTGAGGTTGGTAACCTCTTGATTAAGAGATGCTTGGATTGTCACCTCGTGATTACCTATCTCCTTGACCCCAAAACATCTTGACTATTGTTTGCCTTTATTTAACTTGTACCATGATGTGAACATGCTTAGAGTTGGGAGTTCTACTCAGGGGTGCCTAAAGCAATCGTTTGATGATAGAAAAAGGTTGGGAAGTTAGCCCACCATCTATTGGACAAAGTTATACTTGGAGAAAAGAGGAGCACATATTTAGCGATTGGTTATTCCTATTTGTTGCTTTCTATAACTGGCTAGAAGCCAAGGATTAATTATTCTCAACTGAACTTTTATATTTATGTATTAATGATTGTTATGGGTCGTGTGTGAGCCATTATCTTATGTATTTTACCAGTTGAATGTTATGGTTATTATTTCAGAGAACTGCCATAGAAGTTGTTTGTCATATTAGATTATTAGGCCTCCTTGTGAGGGATCCTTTTTGAAAATAGAATCCTTGTGGATGATTGTATATTCATGACTGAGTTTGGCTAAGTTAATGGCCTTAATATGTATATTATATCGTCAGTCTAATATTCTATGGTTGTTTTGTGCAATGCATCTTGAGTTGCTTGTAATGGTATTACCTTAAATGAACTATACATATACATAGAAAGAAATAATCTTGTATGAAGGCATGTGTTTTAGTCTACCTATGATTTAGAAGATTAAAGACAACTTGTGTTCTGCTTTGTATGAATTTGGTTATATTAAACCATGTTTTGATAGGGATCTTTATAATACCTAGTTGGGTAACCTTTTAAGACAAGGATTAATCTAAGTAAGACAAATCTTAAATAAAATCTTTGAGAGAATGCTATGGAAGACATAATTGGGCTTGGCTATAGATCTTCCTGGTTGGAACTAGTAATTTAAGGAACAACTCTTAAGCCTCTATGGCTCTTTAAATAAATTGATATTTGTGCTTTGTTTGGCTTAAACTTCTAGATAATTAGCTTGAGAAACAAATTATGTTCCTCCTCATGTATTATGTTGGAGATTATATTTTGGACTAAGCATATCCATAAATGAGTGAATCTCAAGGAAAGGGCCGAGTGATTGTTATCAATAAAAAATACATAATAAGACTTTATAGTCTGAGTATTGATTATAAGTTGGTAAATAAATGTTTTGTGGAGGAGTTCTAAATTTAAGCTTAAGTAAGTTTGTTGCCTTAGACTTTTTCTATAGCAAGGCCTTATTGAATAAAAGAGGGATATTGGATGAGTTGGGCTCTTGAGCTAAAATATTAGTATGGGATAATCATATGGGTTTCATTATATAATCCCTTGCAAGAATTAATTAATGATAGAGGATGATTTTGAAGGCCATTCCTTAACTCTATATTTGTACACTCTTATGAATATGTTGATCAATATCTTAGTCTTGGCATAATCGAACGGGTCTCTATTATATCTTAGATTCTTATTAGGATGAGTATACCAATCAGCTGATAAGTTTCACTATAACAAAAAGGTGTTTTGGCTTGACTGAGTTGCCTATTGATATTTAGTTAATCGACTAAACCATTGGGACTACTGGTTTAGTTTCAATTTATCAATTTAGATTCTAACTTGTTATGTTAGTTGATCAAATTTGTAGTTTAACCTTAGATTTTTTCTGTGCTTCACTTAAATCAATTGATTTTAGCCTTGACAAACTATTTTGCATAGGGTTTTGGTTCCTTTGGCATTTTACCGGCCTTAGTCACTTCTGACAGTTCATAGATCAATGGAGTATTTGACTTTTATTCACCTTAGTCACATTTGAAAAGGATTCTAGACTTTGATTTAATTACTTTCCTCATCTTTTTGCCTTGTTAGATTGTCCTTATCAACTAAATCTATCTACCTAGACTTCGCCTTAAATGCCTTTAAATTGGGTCTTCTCACAAACTTTTTGCCTTAGTTATTTTCATGACTTTCCTAAGTGGTTCAAAGGAAGCCATGTGTCATCCTCCAGCTAACATGAGAGTGACATCAAATTGGTCTATGTATAGTCAGTGTTGAGATAGTGGGTAAGTGGGATGATGCCATGTGTCATCCTCCAGCTAACCTGAGAGTGACATCAACTTAGTCTATGTATAGTCAGTGTTGAGATAGTGGGTAAGTGGGATGATGCCATGTGACATCATCCTAATGACTCGCAATACTATAGAGGATCATATAGAGTGAAAAGCCTCTGAGCTAGCAGGCAAGCATGATGTTGTGATGTGGCATCATCTTGGTAACCTGTAATCTTGAAGAGGACCATGCAAGGAGCAATGCCTCTAGGAAAACAAGCTCATGTGATATTTTCATGTGGCATCATCCTAATGACTCATTATTCTAGAGATGTTCATACTAGGCGTAAAGCTCATGGGCAAGTGGATGAGTGAGATGTTATCGTGTAGCACAATTTCATTATTTTACAACCCCAAAGTAAGTTATGTTAGCCCTGTAGAGAGGTAGGGCATTAGGCAATGAATTGTCACCATGTAGAGATTTTTTTAGAGTCATGAAGAACTACCAAGTGGCAACATTTCAGAAGCTCAAAGCTATAGGAGGATTAAATTATCAAGGAATAATGCCGTAATGCTTCCACACTCTGGAGAGAGGAAGAGATACCATATGACAACATCCCAAAACTTAAAAGGTTTAACCTTTGGAGCTAGGGCCCTAATGCCTTCGAAGGCTCTAGAGCTTGAGATGTTATTACATGACAGCATCTCAAAACTCGTAGGCCCAGAGGGCTTATTTTGGGGAATAGACTTAGGGGGTATAAATATGACACATGGCATGTTCGTAGCCCCCAGTATCTTGGTCTAGTGAAGACCCAAATTTGCCACATGGTGCCCTAATGTGTCAGTAGAGGCCTAGGTCAATTTTGATGGTTGTCTTAATTTCATCTACATAATTAATATTTGGCCCAAGTTCGAGAAAAAATGTTTAATGTTGGTCCATCAAGCCAAGGCTTGTGGGCTTCTTAATTAGTGGCTTATGCCTATGAGAGTCGCCATGGTAGTTGTGGGTTTCATATGTGAGATTGAATGGATTTCCTTATCTATCCATGATCGTTGACATGTTGTTTGTAGTAATTGTGTTTTGTGCCCATATTTTGGAGAAAAAAATGGGCATGACATTTTGGTATTAGAGCATCAGGATAAACTTTGGGAGCTTTGGGGATGTTCTGTATGAGTTTATCACCTTTTTAACTCTATTTAATTATGATTTTTATAAGTTGGATGTGTGTATATGCACATGTTGCTTGTGTATTTTAAGTTCTTGGTTTAAATAATGTACTAGATACATGGTGTTACCGTGCTAATAAAAGGCTATGAATCTAAATGAAGCTGGCTTGTAATGCTCAGATGATGATAAATTAAACTAATAGCTATGAAAAATCTATAATGATCTCTCTTTTGAAATTGTGAATTCCCTGAATACATTGATTGCATATGTTTGAATGATGGGAATGTGTGTGGGAGATGTCTCTTGTTGTTTAGAGCATTGGAACCGTTCGATGAACCATGATATGGTAAAAATCTAATACTAAGGTTATGGCTTATGCTGTGAATAAATTCAATATTACATTATGCTAACTAGGATGAGTGATAATCTTACATTTTGGTTGTCAAGTAAGATGAATCTCCTTAGAATAAACTAAAGCAACTATGTCTCCACATGATTATTCTTTCATGAAAAGAGCATGTTATAGTTGGATAGATTTGGGCTGTAATTGCCATATTTTTACATACATAAGCATGTGCTTACTCATATTTTCTACTTATGAGTGCAAGATAAATGGTTATGAGTGAATCTTCCTGGTTGTGAAGCATCTGGAATGGATTGAGGCAACCTTGCACATTCTTGATATTTTGATGATAAATTAATCAATAGACGTGTCTACATCTATAATAATGTTGATTAGCTAAAGAAAGCCTAAAAGAGTGGAAAATCATGTTGAATTATAATGAAGATATATGGAATTAAAATTGAATGAAAACATATGGTAATGTTAAATCTTCTCATAACAAGAACTTGTCAATTTTGATAGCAGGAACTGCTAACTGCCTTGGGAACTTGTATAGCATTGTATGTCTACAGGAATTAGGAGTGGCAACTATAGAAGTGCCCTTCCCTTGAAATGACAGCCTTGCATATTTCTTGCCATAAACATCATGTCTGCATATATAGGTAGGACCTGATTGTTGGTGGCATTATATAAAAATTCTTGTGATAAAGTAGGCAAGCCCTGATTATCAAAGCCAAATCACACCTTGATAGGTGGTGAATATAGTCTATCTGTAAGTATGAGGTCTAAAGAGGAACATGGTACCAACTACTTGACAATATATATATATTTTGTATTGGTGGTGGCATAGCGCCTCCTACATGTCATTCTTGGAATTAACAATATTATTGTGTGTAGTAGTATTGGTGTAACACCCTCTCACATGTTATTACTTGTAATCAAACAACAATGAATTTGACATGACAAATCAGTAATTGGCTCCATAAGGAGTCTTATGGGTAATGGTTGGTGGGATCAGTGCCCTCTTACCTTATTCTTTCTCCCCTTTTAGTGACTCCCTAAGTCACAGAGTGATTGTATTGTAATATAATTTTTGTTAAATGTGTTTTTCAAACTCATTTCAAGTTGTCTGAGATTTTATTTTATTTATTACTTGGAAACCAACATGGTTTTCTTCTTATTTTCAAATGTTTTGAGATAAAGGCTGATCATGGCATTGATGAATTTTAGTTAGATTTGATTTCATTTATAAATACTACTTGGTCTCCTTTTATTGATTTTGCACTCACATGATAAACTGATGTTCTTCAAGTGATTATGATGCTTTTTTGTGCTGGTTTTATGTGTTAGCATATGCATAATTATCACTTTGAGTGAGTATAAAGGAGAATAAGTAGCTTGAAAATGATAACTAGTGGGTCATGGTGAGGATCTATTGCATAGGTCCAAGATCCCATACTTCCTCACCCAAATTAGAAGCACAAATCCTCTCATCATCCTATCATACATTAAACAAAATAAGCATTTAACAAGGGGACATGTTTCTCATATCCTTGCGTGTAGTCTATTAAACACCCACATTCTAATAATCAACAAAAAATAGATTGACACAATGAGGGATGCCTTCATTGGTAAGTGAAGGTATATTCTTCCCTTCTTCACTCTTATCCAAGGTATATCACTTCTTAGAGTAGAGATTTCATTTGTTTTGAATTTCTAACATGTTTTCTCTAATTCACATATGTATAAATTAGAATGGAATTTGGCCACTATGGAAATCTATCTCTAATTAGGGCACTTTGTCGAGCATCTCGTGGCCACACATATATATTTACCTAACCTGACCTTAGTAAGTTTATTTGTGCAAGGGTCACAAACATGTTGGATTATAAAAACTTTTTAATTGTTGTGAAGCATCATGTGACTAAGGTTACCATCAATGCCAGTTTTCATGGGGGTCACATGATCAACGAAGCCACTTTTATTTTGTTATGTGGGACTAGAGTGGTTTAGTGTTTTATTGGTGGGCTACAAATAACCTTGATGAGGACACATGGTGCCCATCATGACATCTTAAGTTTTCTTTATTGGGTGTGAAGTCACTTATCATAGTCATTATTCATGAACACTATTCATTGTCACTATTCATGGTGACATGGCATGTGGGTGATGTGGCATGTAGATGATGTGATAGTGGTCTACACATGATGTAGGTGACATGGCATGTAGGTGATGTGGCATGGGCATATGGAGGGTCTCTAGTGTGATCAGGTCGATGTGAAAGGAGTGGGGTGTAGCTCTACACTAAGTCACATGAGTTTGTTCTTTGGTATGATTTCAAGGTCAGGTGTGGGGAACCATGGTTGGTGGCTTCATGATTCACATGTGTGGAGAAATTCAAAAGGTGATTGCAATGCCCTTTTTGTACTTGTGTGTGCACATAGAAGAAGAAGACAAGAATATCACTATTAGTGATTGGCTTCACATGTGAAGTGGGGCATAATATTTAGAGTCACATGGGGTGGCTTGGATCTTGTCTAAAGTAATGGATCTACTTTATTGACCTTTTCACATGGAGACAAACAACTTTTATTGATCACTATTCACTCACTAGAGTGGCGTGCATTTCTCATCCAAGGCACATGGGTTGATTTTGGATTTTGCACATGAGTGCATGTGGGGATCTGTTGACTCTTATGTGCACATGAGAATGCGGGGGACACAAGTTAATATTGAGCCCAAGTGAGTGTGGTTCCATATTCTCCCTCTCTCTCTATTCTCTCATTGTACAAGTTATAAGAGAACAATTTATCCTTTGTATTTGTAATCCAAGATGTAATCATTATGGATTCCCCTTGAGGATCAATGCAAGCATTGGGCTTACATGTTTGCAGGTTTGAAGCCATGAGCTCACCTTGTATGATTTAGTTGTAAGCATGGTAATCCCTTGGGTTGAAGCCTAGATGCTTGTTAACTCGGCTCATGTTTGGAGATGGAGGTTGATGCTTGGAGCTCACCTTGGATGCTATCATTGTTAGCATTTTGGAGGAGCTACTTATTGCATCTTGAAGGTTAGAGCTTGGAGGCTTGTATGCTTGATGTTCACCTTGGATGCTTTGGTGTTAAGCACTGGATGCTATGGATGTTACCACCAGAAAGGAGTTGTTAACTTGCTGGAAGAGCTATTGTAGAAGATATTTGTTGATGTAATATGAAGTTTAAAATTTGCCATTGCCCTGTGGTCTTTCCCTTGCTAGTTTTGTAAGGGTTTCCATGTATATATTATGTAATGTGTTCTCTCATGTCTTGTGTGTTTTTTTATTTTGTTTTTAATTCCACTTTTATTTTAGCTTGCATGTGTTTTAGTCATGGATCCTAACAACTGGTATCAAAGCCATGGTGCCTTTGAAAAACTCTTGTTCGAGTGTTTTATATTGCAAGGCTATTTTGTGTAAGTGGGAACTACAAGAGGAGAGACCAAGATGCGAAACAAGAAGATTTTTTTTATAGTAGGTATTTCTCTTTGTGGGAGATGCAGATGGAGAGTGGTGGAGAAGCTAAATAAGCTTTACTAGACAGATCAACACCAACACATTATTCTTGACTTAGAAGCAATGGTATAACTTGAGGAGCAAGCTAGTCTCCATTGGTGTAGATGGAGGGTGATGATAGGGCATGTACCTTATTATGGTTTTTCAGCTAGTGAAGGGGTATAAGTTGTGGGTCTTACTAACACAATGTTGTTAGTTGAGATGTTAAAAAATCCATGGAAAGGAAGAGGTACAAAGAAACCTAAAAATTGTACATGTTGAAGTAGTTCAGGATGGATGAAGAAGAACAAGTGAGACATAGGTTTGATGAAAGGAGAAGGTCATGTGTTTAGACATGTGGTAGAGTGGATGCATCTTGATTATGTGCTCAAAAACTTCGTAGGTGCAGTGATGCACTGAGTAGTGCAATGACTTCCCAAGAACTACTAATAGGTGTCATGTTGAGCATGGTGAAAAGCGGTATGCTATGTGTAGAAGTCAAGTATTGACTTATATGGGTTCTTATCTCCTATTGTTAACTACTATCAAGAGTGATGCTTGCACTTGTTGCTATTAAAGGTTGAAGCAGATGGATGTGAAAACATCATTCCTACATGGTGATCTTTAAAGAAGAGATGTACTAGTTAGAGGGCTATGAGGACGAGGCAAAGAGTTAATGGTTTGTGGATTGAAGATTGTACAGGCTGAAATAGATGTGTGGATGGAGTAAAGGAATTTTAGTACCTTCATAAAGAGCTAAGGTTTAACAAATGTTATTGTTATATGTTGATGGTATGTTAGTTGTAGGCCCCAACATGATGAAGATCAATGGTATGATGGCTTAGGTGACTAGGATGAGATGGAGGTGGTAGGAGCAAACCAAGGATGAAGATGCATAAGGACAATAAAGCAAGGAATATTTGGTTGTTGAGAAGATTCTACAACAGTTGAGAATGTAGAATGTGAAACTAATTAGCATCCCACTTCTTGCAAATTTTTAAGTTGTTTCACAGAGTATCCTAAAATAAAGGAGGATTAAACATGGTTATACTATGTATTGTATTCATCAGGAGTAGTAAGCCTCACGTATGTCATGGTGTGCACTAGACTAGATACTTCCAAGTAGTGGGAGTAATGAGTGGTTCATGGTAAAATCCTAAAGAAGGATGGGTCTGCGGTGAAGTGGGAGTCACTTTGGATGTTGCAAATATGCTATGGAGGAGTAGATATTGACAAAATTGGTGGGGCAGAGAAGTTTTAGTAGTGCAATAAAACATATACTGGGCTTGTTGTGTGGGTAGCAATGGGCATGTATGAAATTTGGATGGAAGAATACGTAGGTGTGGTAAATCTCATGTATATTGACTTCAAGTGGGAGATAATTGGGTGTGAAGTCACTATTCATGAACACCATTTAGTGTCATTATTCATGGTAACGTGGCATGTAGGTGATGTGGCATGTAGATGATGTGGCATGTGGTCTATAGGTGATGCAGATGATATGGCATGTTGTTAATGTGGCATGTGGGTGATGTGGCATGCATGCAATGTGGCATGTAGGTGATGTGGCATAAGCCCATGGAGGGTCTCAAGTGTGATAATGTTGATTTGAAAGGAGTGGGGCATAACTTTCCACTAATTCACATGAGTTTGTCCTTTGGTATGATTACAAGATTAGGTGTTAGGTGCCATGGTTGGTGGTTCCATGATTCACATGTGTGGAGAAAGTCAAAAAGTGATTGCAACACCTTTTTTGGAATTGTGTGTGCACATAGAATAATAAGACAAGAGGATCACTATTGGTGATTGGCTTCACATGTGAAGTGGAGCACAATATTTGGAGTAGCATGGGGTGGCTTGGATCTTGTCTAAAGTAGTGGAACTACTTTGTTGACCTTTTCACATGGAGACAAACAACTTTTGTTGATCATTATTCACCCACTAGAGTGGGGTGCATTTATCCTCTAAGGCACATGGGTCACCTTTGGATTTTGCACATGGGTGCATGTGGGGCTTTGTTGAATCTTGTGTGCACATGAGAATGCAGGGGGCACAAGTTATTATTGCACCCAAGTGGAGTGTGGCACCATATTCTGCCTCTCTCTTCTTTCTCTCATTGTAAATACTTTAAGAGCATGCTTTCTCCTCTGTATTTGTAATCCAATATGTAATCCTTATGGATTCCCCTTGAATATCCATGCAAGCCTTGGGCTTGCATGTTTGGAGGTTTGAAGCCATGAGCTCACCTTGTATGCTTTGGTTGTAAGTATGGTATGTTTTGTATGTAAGCATGGTAATCCCTTGGGTTAAAGCCTAGACGCTTGTTAGCTTGACTCATGTTTGTAGATGGAGGTTGATGCTCACCTTGGATGTTATGGTTGTTAGCATTGTGTAGGAGTTGCTTGTTATAGCTTGGAGGTTAGAGCCTGAAGGCTTGTATGCTTGATGCTCACCTTGGATGCTTTAGTGTTAAGCATTGGATGCTATGGATGTTAGAACTAGAAAGGAGTTGCTAGAAGAGTTATTATATAAGAGATTTACTGATGCAATATGAAGTCTGGAAGCTTCCATTGCTCGTGGTTTTTCCCTTGTTAGTTTTGTAAGGGTTTTCATGTATATCTGGTGTAATGTGTTATCTCCTGTCTTGTGTGTTTTGTAGCTTGTTTTTAATTGTAATTTTATTTTAGCTTACACATGTTTTAGCCATGGATCCTAACATTCTTTGTAAAGGTGAAGTGGAATGCAACTTCACGAAGGCATCAACCCATAGGCTTATAGTTAGCGACTTAGTGTGTTTAAAATCATCAGAAGGTCATATGATGTAGGCATCATTTCCCATGACAAGTACTTATTATGAAGAGGTCACACAGATCTTTGGAAGTATATAATGTGATATATGGCTTTACTTTACTTTATGTTTGCATAGTGTTATTATTTTATTGTTGGAAGCCACGTGGATCACTATGATCGTATTTGGTGACGTAGGTGGTGAAGTGGATGTGGTGGATTTAATATCCATTTTTTCCTCAAATGTAATGTTGGTTTCAATTGAGGACTCTTATTTGGGGTCATAGATCTATTACAAAATGAATCATGGTTCATATTGGGGATCATGTTCATGAGGAAAGTGGTGGAAATAGCTACATAGTTTGTATTGTGGCCACGTGGATACATTATGTTATAATGTGAATACACCTATTTGTTTTCACCTATGTAAAGTGAATAAACTTGTGATCACATTTAATAAACATAAACTATGATTAAAATTTTAAAATAAAGCCTACGATTTTAACAAATTTCACAATGAAGGTTGAAATATGAAGTAGATGTGATGCATTAAAATTCATAGTGCCAAAATATTAAATCACTTGGCTGTGGATATTTGTCAATGCATAGGAAAAAACCACCTGTACTACATATAATAAATAAATTTAACGAGTTATTATTTAATTGTTGCATTGTGTCAAATCCATTTTTAATTGTTTACTTCCAGGTTAATTCTAAAATTAAAAGTTGTACACATGTTGCTCATAAATTTAAGTTGTTATTTTAACTATTTTGTTGTGTCAAATCCATATTTAATTACCTATTCCCAATGTCAATTCCAATGTTAAAAGTTGCACACATGTCACTTTTGAAAAATTTCCTTATTTTAATTTTTTTAATAGTGGAATAAACTTTCATATCAATACTTTCTAATCAATAGGGTGATAAATAAATTGTTTTTAGGAGTTTTTTTGTGGTTTAAAAATTACCAAAATTGAATATAAACGTTAAAAACTTCAACACTGAATAAAAGTTCTTGCTTTTGTTTTATTTGGTGATTATAATTAGTTGTTCCGAGTAAAACACATAGTATTCTACCATCACAGTTACTAATAACATAAGATGGTCAGACATAGAAGTTCAAATAAACATGAAAAGGCTTCCAAATCCACACTTGTGTATAAGCATGGATTAATGTTGACTATATTATCCATGTATGTATATATGTATACGAACGTGTGTGTGCGTTTTTTCTATAACTCAATTAAAGAAATTTATATTTCATTTAAATTATGATTAATTTTATTATACATTAAATACATATACTTTCATCTATATCTATTCAAAAGTAGTCACACTATTTTCAAATAAAATGTTATGTCAGTAACCTTGGAGTCAAGTGATGTTAATATCTCTCATTTACAAGTTAATTGATTTGTGTTCTTATTTAATACATATGGTACTACACAAGTGAGGCTATCAAAGCTAATAAATTATTAATTAAATTTACTATCGTCTAGCTATTGTGTAAAAGTAAAAGTAATACATGTAAAATTTCACTTCTCTGGTTCAACATACAATTATAAAGAGTCCTTATTTTGCATGCCCCGTTGGGTATGCCCATTAAATAAGTGGGTATCATAGATGTTGTAAGTATAAGTATTGGATGTTATATCTATATGTTAATCACAAACATTGTGAATGATAGTTGTAATGTTTATAACATTGCCCACATTTTTTTGTTATGTTTAGAAGCTTATATAGCTTGGTGAGTCTACTAAAATAAAAGTAGCTAGATATATCACAAATATTTCAAAGCCTCAAATAGTTATATATTTCATCAAATTTGTATACATGCTACAATTTAGTAGAAGACACAAACTTGTTCCACAGTTGTCATTTGGCCACAAACATTATTTGGACCAAACACCTAATCTTGTTGTTCCATATAACTTTCAAGAAATATATTGGATGCTTCTACTTGTGCAAAAAGCCTATTCTTGGAACCAAGCTAGCATTTTTTTAGTGCTTAATATTATAACTATGATTAAGCATTCGACATATAATTCTCTATTAATCTAAAATACAACACAACATTAGGGAGTAGTCACTATGTGACCTTGTTCTCCATGCATTCCACGATATCATTATTTTCTTGCTTTAAAATCCATGTGTCTGCATCAAATGCATGCCATTTATTTTTAATTCTTTGTATAATCCATCCTTTATCAATAGTGCCCCAATGTAAACATAAATACATGTTTTAACATATCCAAAAATTCATACATAAATACCATATTTTATGCAAACAATAACCACACAAAGCAAGAAATCATTATATCACACAAAATTTGCACAACTATATTTATATCCATGGCTTTTCTTCAGGTGCAACATACATAAATGCATATTATTTACATTTAAACCTATCAAATATATGCAACATCAAATCATAATGCCACCATAGATTAGATCCTTGCTTTTTGAAGTCTCTCTAATGAGTAAGGCAAACTTTATTAAGGATTTCTCTGTCTTTCTTTCCACAATTTCAATGTGACCTTTTGTAGACAATTTGTCCACAATGTCTTCAAACGTATTTAATGGTCTTTTTCAAACTTCCATTGCCTCTTCAATTGTAGCCAAGGCCTTTACATTTCTTGCAACTTTCTTCAAATCAATTTTTTTTATTAATCTCCTTAAAACACTGTAACTCTGATACCAAGTGATAAATTGTCGAAAATAATTATAAAACATTAGATAAACTTATGTTAGACCATTGTTGACTAGTAGTATTTAATTAGGAGGTGTATTGAGTTGTACCCTCCATGGCTTGTACTGCATCTAATAATATTGTTCATTACAAACAAACCTCTGTAATAAATTATCTAACATAGGAGTACAATTGTTACATACGTTATTTAGACTTATAATAAGATCCAAACTTGAATCCAAAATTAAATATAAATCATAAATAATTAATTATTTTGGATTAGAAGATTCCAATACGGAAGTGACAAGCTCAAATTTGAATGAAAAGATGTCTTGTTACATTCACTTAATAGACTTATAAGGAGTGCAGGTTGGTCTCACATTGCATCCAGTTGCACATCACGAACCTTAAGAGTAAAAATTTTAACTTATTATCACAACCTATAAGCTTACTTTCATATAATAATTGTTTTTTGAAAAAACACAATTTATTAAGGAACCACTTAGATGAAACCCTTGTAACCACTAAAGAGAGTCAACAAGGTAACCCCTTTGGCCACAAATGTGATAGGCTTATTTTTCTATAATCACGACCTTTGGGTTTACAAAAATTAACTTTTGATTATACATTAGAGATTAAACTTGCGACCATTCCAAATGATTTTAAACTGGGGAGACTCATGGTTCAACATCTCAACATACATCAAGTTCAAACCTTGAATATAAAGGGGCTCTCTGTGCTCACACCACAATTCACCTCACTCAATGTGTGATATTGTCCCAGTTACACTAACTTGCATGCAATCCCAAAGATTTAACTAGTTCTCCAATTATAATCATAAAAACAAGAGGTCCATCAATCAATAATTACTCTTTCTTGTGAATAATAAAACTTTAATTTTATCACCACTACATCCCAATTTTTTTTTTTTTTTTTTTTTTCTTACGTAACTTAATAGTGTTCTAAAAAATAACGACCTATTTATGATCTCAAAACCACACATACAAGAACAAGAAGTCCACTAATCAGTAACTATTGTAGTGTGTGAACAATTAAACCCAAATATTATCATCTCTATATAACCAATAAAAAAGCTCACTTTATTTTATTGAGCGTTGTCAAAAAATGGTTCACTTACCACGTTCATTAAGAAATAGAGAGTCGTACCTATATTCTCTCTTTTAACTTTTAAACAAAGAACAAATATACCCACATAAAGTGAAAGGCATAGATTCCCCAAGAATGTACTCCATGATATCCATTAAGAAATAGAGTCTTACCTATATTCTCTCTTTAACTTTTAAAGAAATAACAAATATATACCCGCATACAGTGAAAGGCATAGATTCCCCGAGGGTGTACTCCATGATATATCGCTATTGGAATAAAGTTCATCTCATTCTAACCCTTTCGCATGTATGGGCGAATGAATAAAATATTAGAATTAGGAAGGGGTTTGAGGCTAAGGGTTTTGAGCTCTCATTTGGGAGTCGAATTTACACCTGATAACATGTCGTCTGAGAAAGAGGCCGCTCTCGCTGCCACACCCGACGATAAACCCACAGTGTAAGTCTCTTGATTCTTTTCACAATAGTTTTGTTTTCCCATGGATTCGAACCCTGGCCGCATTTTCGTTAAGTTTGTTAGTTGTTAAAATATTAGAATGCCCTTAATTATTTAATTTGGCGCTGCCCCACAGGCTATTGTTCTGCACAAATGGAGTAAATCTTGAATTAAAAAAACAATTACATATGAAGAAAATGTTATGATATTTTCATGAAAATATATTTAAAAAAAGACTGTGATGGACAAATTGTTATGTACAAATGAGTAAATCTTGAATCAAAAAACATCTACATGTGAAGAGAATGCTGTGATATTTTCATGAAAATATATATTTTAAAAAAGATTGTGATGGACAAATTGCCTTAAGAATCCCTCTAAACCCCGTCGTAAGAACCTCTTTTAATATTACGGATTGCAGAAGCTTGAAGTCTTTAATATATACTTTACCACTTGATTCTCGCCATTTTTGTTGAGAATAGCGCATTGACGAGGACGACTTTTAACGTTCTTTACACCAGATTGGTCTGTAAGATCTATCAGAGTGTGTCGACTGTAATTTGTCTAAATGAGGCATTTACGAGGATGACTTTTAATGTCCTTTAGACCAGATTGGTCTGTAGGACCTATCAAAGCGTGTAGACACTGTAATTTGTCTAAAGCCTTGTTAAAAAGTTTTGTTGCTGCAGGTGTAAACCTCTAAACTTCGCTATCTTCTCACCTTGCTGATCTTGGAGTTGTAGTGGGTGTCAATTTTCGCTATCCTCTTATCTCCAGTCTCCTTAGAGCCAGTGTGTTCTTGGCTATCCTCTTATGTGAAAATCCGAGCTTATTTTTTGGATGTATTTAACTAATTTGATTCTGGAATTAGTTGAAAAACGTTGGGCTTTTTTTAATTTATTTGATAAATTATCCATTTTGGGGTAACCTTAGGCTCAGTTACCACAACCTAAAGGCATCTCTATAGCACTTGCACCTAGCCTTTTAAGTTGAGGTATGCCAGACATGCCCCAATCTCAATATTTTTTCATGTGTGCTCGGAATTGAAAGGTGGGCACCTTAACCACTTGAGATTGATCCATTCGACAAATATAGACAGGTATTTGGCAATAAAATGAGCAACGTTGCCAATGTGCATGATATTTTGTGCTATACAAGATATGTCGAAGCATCAGTTTTTTCACTGCATATAATACCGAGGCATCAGATGCAGTAGCTGATTAATCGTTTTCGAAATGAGCAGAGGTCACTGACGAGTACTTGGCAAGTTTTGTTGAGATTTAATAGAGTTACACAATTAAAAAAAGTAAAAAATTAGGTTCTCCCTTGGTTCAGCTCTGGGGCGTTACTGAATCGGGACCAGTACCCGGAATGTACCGTAGTAGGATTAAACTCCTTGGAGTGAAGGACCTGTAATTATAGCTATCAATGATAAAACATAGTACAAATCTCTTTAATAAAATCCACAGGTACTTGGCAGATTTTTTGCACTAATTGGGATAATTTTTTGCAGGCAGAAAACTGCCTGACTTACCATTGTATGGATCAATCCTCATTAACCATGGGTATTGGCGAGTAATCGATTTTTGTATGGAGAGCCACCCGACTTCCTGCGGAATGGGTCGGTCCTCATTAATCTTGAGTTTTGGTGAGTAACTAACTGCAGTTACTCACCAAAATACACGGTTAACAGGTATTGACCCGACATCAACCTGACGAGTGAAATAACATATTTATTAGGGTGAAAAAAATGTTATTCTGCTATTTTCATTTAGCGATTTTCTGCTTTGAACTTCCACCAGAGATCTTATCATTGCCGTCTGATAATGTGAAGAATCACAACATGCATCCATCATTTTGGTCGCGCTTTTAGTTTGCAACTTTGATGCCAAGGGTTCCTGCAGGTTTTAATACAGAGGTGGAGACATTTCATTATTTCTATCACTTAGTTTTATATTTGTTGTGGCCTGTGATATTCTTCAATATATCTGCTGCTATAAACGTCCTGGTTTGTAAAGCTCCCCATTTTCCTGCAGTTGCCAAAGGAAAGCAACAAGAAAGACCCACAAAATTTGAAAACAGCGCTTGCAAGAAAAATAACATATTTCTTTTCCTTAATGCTCATTTGCCATTGAAACTCACTGCTTCACTGCTAAGACTGCTAGCTGATAAGATTGGTTGCGTTTAACGGTTTGAAGTGCAGATTTGAGAGATAAGAAGATTCGTTGCATGTAGGGTTTAATTTTTTCCTCCAATTTCTTCTAGATTTCCAGTTGCTAAAACCTAAGGTTTTAATTTTATTTTTATATTTGTTTTATAAGGTTTCAAGCTTACAACTTCAAAAATGGCATTTGGTTATTGTAGGCCTAGGAAGTTTGATGACCTTGCATGGAAGAATTTGCAATGACAACCTAGAGAACAACTCCGTCATATGCAATTATTGTGGGTTTAAGATGAGTGTAGACGCCATTTGCTTTAAATACGACCATGAATTCTAGGTAATGATGTGTGGTTGTGCGACAAAACGCCACTTGAGCGTCAAAGAGAGATGGTTGTTGTGCTTATGAAGAGGAAGAAAAGAAAAAAATGAGGACAAGGGTGAAAAATGTGGTTGAAGAGTTGAGAAATATCACAAAATACAACTACAATCATCCTTGGGTGCTATAAGGTTGGTGAGAGAACACACCAATGAAAAAGATCTTGTGGGATTGGGAGCCACATGATTCGCCACAAACTTCATCACATTGCAGAGAATTGTAGCCTCACTAACATCTCTTAAGCAAATGTTTGTGAGCACATGGTGGTTGGAGTCTTTTTATAGCAAGAAGGTTGAAGGGGAAAGGGTTGTGAAGGCTGTTTTTGATAATGTGTTTGTAAATGACCACAAATGAGGTCATCAAGATAACTTTAAACTTATTATTTTTTATTTATCATATATTTTTTAATAAATTTTTGGTTCAAATTTTTTCTTAATTTTAATTTTAAAACTGTACATTATTATTTTTTAGGTGTCAGAGCCTTTGGTTAGAGTTCTACGGTTGATGGATGGGGAAAACTTTCAATGGGTCATTTGTATGAAGCCATGGATAGAGCCAATAAGGTTATAGCAAATTTATTACGGGCAAATAAAAAATATTTGAGCCCATTTGGTGCATAATTGATTGGAGATGGAACAAACAACTCCACTAAATATACATGCAACGGTCTAATACTTGAACCCCATGTTTTTCTTCTCCAATTCATTTAGGATTGATGAGGTCATGATGGCCTAAATACATGCATAGTGAAGATGATCCTTGATGAAGCCACTGGAGACATAATTGTTGACGAGTTGCAGATTTGCAAGACTGCAGAGGGGAGTCTCTTTTCTTTGCCTCTATGCATTTGAAGGAGAATGTCCCATCAATCAGGCAAAAACAAATTCAAATTGAATTCTTTGATTGTAGTCACGTTACTTATTTAATAGATGCAAGCCTAGTTGACCAAAGTTATGAATAACGTATTTGCAAATTTGTGGTGGAAAGACCATGATGCAAAAACACCTAATCTTCAAAAGTTAGCCATCCACAATTTGTTGCAGCTATGTAACGCTTTTGGATTTGAACGTAATTGGAGTATGTTTAAGGCCATTCACACAAAGAAGCGCAACAAGTTGACAACACTACGTCTTAATGACTTCGTCTTTGTGTGATACAATCTTTGTCTTCGTGTGAGATAAGTGGAAGGGCAAGATAGTCACGAGGCAATTGACTTGGATGATATTGATCCACACACAGACTGGGTTGTTGAGTTTGAGGATGCGCAATAGTAGGTCATGTTTACCAAGGAAGGTCGCAAATTTGGAAATGGAAGCAAAAGAAGCTATAGAGATAGGGGAAGTAGAAGAAATGATAGCTATAGGGGTTGGCGAGGATTTGGATGATATATTTGAGGATGATGTTCTAAAAGAGGAATCTTTACCTTCCACTTCTAGGGCGCGGCAAAGGAAGAGTTTGAGATGATTTTATGGTGCATTGATGACTAGTTTATGACCATTGTACTCTTATTTTTGTCTAAAATTGAGCATTGTACTATTGTTTGGTTGAAAACTAATAGAAAATATATTTATGTGTTTTCTACATTCATTTCATTTTTTTTGTGCTTGACATGTTATTTCAGTTTATTTAATGAATTTATATATTTTTTAAAGTAGTGATAAAGTAGTTGAGTCCTGTGTATGGGTTAAAATTTTGGGCTGTTGAGTAATTGCCGATTACGAATTTTTAAACTATGGTACATACACAAAGTTTAACAAATCATCTGATGTCATAATTCAGAGATTAATGAGAAAAAAAATATGCACATAAAGATTGAAGGCATAATAAATATCAAGGTTACATGGGTAAGCAGGTATGGAGGTATGCAGCACTGGATGCAAACTCCCAAAACTTGGGAACGTGGGTGCAGTGTGCCACTAAAAATATGAGGGTATGCTATGACATCAAAACTTGGACATCAAACTGAAAATTGAAACATAAGATTACCATGAAACTTATCAAATCAGATATATTATATGATATAAAAATTATATCATATTCTCATTGAGTTATATAATTTATATCATATTATCATTGATTTATATGCTCATATTATATTACTATTGATTTATATAATTTATAAATACTATATAAACCCATTTGTCAGTATGTGTCATGAGCCAATCACAAAACAATATGTAAAATGTTCAGAAACTGATAAATATAGTCTCCGACAACACTGATAAATATAATCGATGACAAAAAAAAGAAATAGGAGCTGACTATCTGGACTCCTAATATTTTAGCCTCTAGGCTATTAATATCTTATTGCATTTGGACTTTCTTTAACAGCAAATTGGAATGTAAAAAGAAACTGTACAGAGCTGACTGTCTGGACTCCTTCCATGTTACGTTATCAATATCATGTGGAAGTTGGGCATTGTTTCATGGGGAGCTAGAATGTGAAAAGAAACTGTACAAAGGAGCCCGGTATCACAGAAAATTAGTGACCGTACATAATCCAACTTAAGGTGGCAGGTAGCTTTGCTGGACTCTCTGCCTAATGAAGATATCCAGACAGCAGGTGCAAGTTACAGATCATGGTCACCACTTTATTGTACAGCACTAGGACCACAAGAATGCCAATCCTTGGTAAGTGTGTAGTTGTCGATTGAAAGTAAAGGAATTGAGTCGACACCTCTTAAAGCTACATACCGGTGAGATGTTGGGATGAGAATATCTGATGCTTTTTATAATATTTTTTAGAGGATATGAGCTGTGCAATGGAAGAGCTACATGTCTTGTAAGTTTGACCCTTGCAAGTTTACTCTCTTCAACATGCAAGTGCCAAAATTGATGCAAGAAAGCTTGACAAGCATATTCTCCATTAGAGATTTCCAGCAGTTCCAAGGCTTGGAACGATTGCCACCTTCCTTTTTTGCTCTGTGGCAGTATTGGTGTATTGTAATTATCAATGGATTTTAACTAATTGCTTTCATAATTAATTAATCATGCACTTATTTGTAATTATTAAAACCATTTTTTATATATTAACATAAAATTAAACACTAACTCGATCAATTGTCCATCTTTGGAGATTCTTTTGGCTTGACTGATTCCCATCTCCATGGACTGATTATATCTCCAGTTTAGTTTAAGTGTAACCGCTAGAGAATCTTCTGTTTTGGGCATCTTGTCTCGAACTACCTTCTCATGCTTTTTTCTACAAAAAGTTATTATGAGAAATTAGGTGAACATGAGAGGTAGACAGACTTCTTTTAAATTGCCTGAGCTTTTTTAATGAAATTTACTGATGCAATTTTTAACAAAAAATTCATATCTATCCTGAGTTAATTTCCTAGGTAAAATTTATGATTCCGGTATATGAAAAGCATGCTTATTTCTGATAAGGTATCAGAGCTATGAGAACTAGCTCCAGATATTCAGTCAATGCTCATCGAAGAGCATATGTTACCACACTGGTGGATCCAGAGCAGGCAGTTTTACTTGGACCCTTGTTCCATCAATTTCTTCTGTCGAACACCTCAGATCTGTTTTTGGTGAAGCCAATCTTAGCTTTATTGTGGGAAAATTGTCATTCTAACAGAAAATTCACTGTAAGAAGAAAATATCTTTAGGCCCTTCAAAATAAAAATTATTAGAGAGGTCGCTGCCCCTTTATATGTAATTATTTTTTTATTTTAAAAAAAATTAGGATTTTTGTTTTTTTAATAAGTTTTACTATAAGTTTTGCTTTAGTTCCATGATGCTTTTTAACTAAGTTGCCAATATGGACACGGTTAGGAGAATCGGATACGTGGATACATGGATTTTTTTTTTTTTTTTGGGTTTGGATACGTTTTGGATACAGCTGTACAATAATATATATATATATATATATATATATATATATATATATATATATATATATATATATATATATATAATGAAAAAATAAAAAAATATAGCCATATAAGCAAAATTAACCACATACTATGTATAGAGGAAACAAAATAAGTTAAATAACCACAATACATACTCATAATTCGTTGCAAAATATCATAATATTCAACGATCAAACTTAGATTAGTTTTATAATAGGTACATAGTGCAAATGTTACAATGTATGAACAAAAATAAAGACAACTCAACAAATTCATTATTCACTATATTCATTTTCCTTGTCGGCTGCCATGTCTTCATCAACATGTGGTTCATTAGAACCACAAGCAGCAACAATGCCACTCCCACTCCCACTAGCTCCACCATGCAGGTCGTGTGAAGCATCGTCTAGCTCCATGTCAAGCAATGAAAGGAAGGCAATGGAAGTATCCGAGTCAGTAGTTAGGAAGGCAAATGTGAGGTAAAAATGTGTTGTTTACTTTTGATAAAATGAGTGTGAAATTTGCTTTTAGGGTATAGAATCCACTTAGTTTGTTTTTAATTGTATTTTGAAGTCCATGTTTGACTTTTCATTAGGTGAAATTGAAAAAAAAAAAAAGTTTTCTGCAGGGATATTGTGCGGATACGCTTAGGATGCGTGATTGGTGTGTGGACACGTCCAGATACGTCACAAGACGTATCCGAGCGTATCCACAGGTCCAATCACGCATCCTGGAAGTATCTCCGTAGTATCCCCTGTGTATCTGGATCCAAGGCAGTATTGTATCGTATCCAAGACGTATCCGAGCATATCCACAGGCCCAATCATGCATCCTGGTAGTATCTCCGTAGCATCCCCTGTGTATCTGGATCCAAGGCAGTATTGTATCGTATCCAACAAGCTAATATGCAGTATCCGGTAACATAGCTTTTTAACTATACAATTTGTTTTTATAAAGTAGTTTCATATGCATGCAAAATGTATGGATCTGTAATCTATTCCTGTAATGTGAATGCATATGCCCCTAAAATTTGTATCAATGACTGAATTTTGAACTATTCAGAATTCTTTGAAACTGTATTCTGTACTCAAGACTGAATTTTGCTCATAGAGGCATATTTCTTGTATGAAAAATCTGCACAGTGCACAGGGGCACTGTCAGTAACTAATGGATAGTGCCAGATACCATAGGGGTCAGAGTTTGTTGACAGTGTCCAAGGAAGTTTTGAGCCTTTGTTTTAGGTCCGAGTAGTGGATGAAGCAGAGACGTATCATTTCTAGGTACAAGGGCACCGTTTGTGAGAAACATATAACTAGAATCAACCATAGTTACCAAATTCGGAAATCCAGATCCGTTCAGGAGGGCAAAAAAATCTGAAAATCTGGAATTCTTGAAAAAGTTCAGAAAAATCTGATCTAGAATATATACATATATATATATGTGAACATAGTTTTATAAATATGCAAAATTGACAAATACAACGAAAAATATAAATAAAGTAATATAAAATGTTTATATTATATAATATCTATGGTTTTTGGGCATTTTTTCTGCAGAAAACCTAAAAAATAAAAAATATATATTTTTAGCCGGATTTGGTAACGAGAGAATTGACTATAAGTACATTTATACCCTCTTAAAAAATATATTTTTTTAACTAGATTTGGTAACGATGAAATTGACTAAGTACATTTATACCCTCGTTCTTTCTCAATTCCAAATCTTCAAAGTGAAATATCTAGAATATCCATTTCAATTCAGACTAGTATATTATTTTTATATTGTACATAATTTGATATGCATACATATAACAATTGTTTTCAAATGAAGTATCATGTCATATCTTGCATGTGAATAACAAACAATTGCCTTTGCCTTGGATTACATGTTCATACATGCTTGTAGTGTCTAACATATTTATATGAGGACATATCTTATCATGTTCGTGCTTATAATTTATATGACACTCCTTGCTAAAATGTTTGAGCACTGCTTATATTCCAATCCTTTGAAGAGGGCTCAAACCACATGTAGTTATCCCAACTTTGTGTGTATGTGAAACATCATGACCATTCTAGAATGCAATGTAATGTTTGGATTTCAACACTTGGCACCATGCAACTTTGAATTTTGTGTGTATGCAGACTTGGCTCGAGGGCTACTTATTTGAGGGGTTTGTAGATATGTATACCTTTATGATAAGGTCTCAAGAGAGTGTTAAACAATAAACAAAATTTAAAAGGGTAATTGTTTGACACCCCGTTAGGACTTATTATCAGCTGACATGTGGCATGTCAGATTTTTGGCACTTTAGATTTTCCACATCAGCATGTTCTGCATTGTCGGTGGTTCGGTCGATTGCCACCTCATAAGAGCCATATGTTGTACATGTGGTTATAGACTGTTCAGACACCTTGACTGTTTATGTCACCTTGACAGTCATTTGCAACAGAACAATGCCACCTTAGTTTTTGTGGGCCTTGCCTGGTCATCCCGGCCTTGATCCCCTCTCATTGCATTCTGCTTCTTGACCTCTCTTATCTGCAGACAATATATTAGTCAATCAGGTGCAATTTGGGTGCTATTTTTGTTTATAAGATTTGGCTTTGTCGTGATGGGCTTAATATTCTAATATCTAGTCATCTGCCGCAATCTAATTACTGTTTTTTCAACATTGCCAGCATTCTTGCTCTTTTGAAAACTTGTTTCATCTTAACTTTGTCAATTAGAAGCCTTTCCAGGCCCTATTGTTTTTGAAATCCCGTTTTCTTGTATGAAGTTTCCAGTTGTAATATCAGGTTTACTTTATCTTGCTATTGTAATTCGTGTTGACATGGCCTCTTGTGACATTATTTATCTCTTATGTATGGTTGATGAGCATGGACTTCGGCTCCTGAAATCCTACATGGAGGACCTTTTGGCATCCCACATCCTCATCACTCTAGGGGTTGGTTGTTATTTTATTTGGATATTTAGGGGGTGTTGATTCTCGTCACCTCATGTTGTTTTTTAATATTAGTTTGTAGTTTTTATTATGTATTTTTTGGTTTTCTGTTAGCAGAAAGGATTGAATAGGAGATCGGGAGTCTTTGGAGGAAGAGGTAACTAGTAAGAACAACATTAATTGTAGCAAAATGTATATTTTGGACTGGACAATAACATAATGCCGACCATTCCTTTACTTCTCAGTTTACTGCTGTTAAGGATTTTCCGATGAAATTTTTGATGCTCTGAAAAGTTGCTTGTTGTGGAATGTTTGAGGAAGACTATTTAGATGCAATCAAATGTATTTGTGATGATGTGGGAATATGTGAATACTGCATTTGAAATTTCTAATTGTTACTGTCAGAATCTATATGATTGTGCAGAGATTTTATGAAGGTAATGGCGAAGATTGAGAGCAGGGCAAGAGCTCTGCATCATTTTCCCATGACTGAATGGAAGATGCGTGAAACCCTTTTTGGCAAGAACATTTTTTGCACACACCTGCTTGAGAACCAACTCATGCCCTTAATCTTGGTGACTATCCTTGCTTTGAGGATTATATCTCTGAATTCAAACAATTGTGCTTTCTACTTAGTGATTGCAGGGTCACCAAGACTGATGATCACATGATCTACACCACGCTTTCTAATTGCATGCCCCTTAGTATTTGTTTCTACATTTTATTCAATTCGTGATGCTCTTGGAAATGCTTATACCGCACCCACATTTTTTTGTATTTTTTGAAGGGCTGACTCGTGAGCAGGATAAGTTGTTGCACATTGGTGAACTTGATGCTCCAATTTTCAAGAACAAAAGTTTTAAAGAAAGCAAGGACCCCAATTCACAACACAAGCACAGCAAAGGATCGAAAAGCACCAAAAGGAGGCAAACCAAATCCATCTTTATTTTCTTTCTTTTTGGAGAAATACAAAGAAATGAAATCCCCACGGACTTGTGACTTCTGTGGTAGAGAGGGTCAAATGGACATCCATTGTTGGAAGATGTTGTGCAAAGGCATAACATCAAGCTTGAAACTCTTACTCCATCTTTTCTTTCTTCCTCTAAAGAGAGTGGTTATACCCTCTCAGCCAGCATTTTGTAATAACTCTCTCTTTCATCAAATGAATGGACACTAAAGTTAAGGCCTTCATTGTAACACCACACATTTGTTTTGGGAATATTGCGCGGTAGTGGTTTTTTTGGTGCTGTGTTGTACACAATTTGACTTGAAACACTATCGCCAACAGCAGTGTTATGCTTCCTTTTTGCCTCTTGCTAGATTGTAACACTCATTATGGGGGTTTTTAATTTAGGAATAGATGTGAACTCATATCAACTCTCCATCATTGGAGATTTTCTTGACTTGAATGATTCTCCTCTCCATTGTAATTATCATATTCATCCAAGTAGACTGAGTGCATCTTCAGTTGGAGTTTAAGATTTACTGTTAGATAATCTTTTTGTGCATCTTCTTTCAGTTTGCCTTCACATGCATTTTTATACAAAAAGGTATTATGAGTAGTCATGCAAACACAGAGATAAATGGATTTCCTTTCATTTTACTTAGATTTTTTCAATTAAATTTATTGAGATTTTTCGATTAAATTTACTGTTACAAATTTGTATTAAAAACTCCTGTCTTCATGTGCTACTTTCTTAGGTAAAATTTATGATTCCTGTGAATGCAAAGCGTGGTTATTTCTGGTAGGAATTTTGGTTCTGTTGATTTTAATTAATTCTGATTTGAGTTCTTGGGAAAATGTTAGCTTCTTTAAGGAGTCACTGTAAAAAATCTCAATAACTACCAATTATGCATATATGAACACATCTATGCTCACAAATAAATGATTACATGCGACTATTTTTCATAATCTTTTTATTTGTGAGATGGCTGTGAGTAGGGAAGCTTTGACACTTCTTAAACTGTTTTATATTTCAGATTTGACAAAATTTTGCGAAAGGAGATCCCTACTACAGTGGTTTACGAAGATGACAAGGTACTGAACTCAGCTTAACATTCTGTATCCTGATTTGAGGAATTTTGCATTTAGTGTATCTTGCTGAAGCTCTCTAAAATTAAATAAAATGAGATTATCTGATCCTTTTGATTTGGAAACCTGGTAAACGTATTTCAATATTAACCCACCCTGGCTTAGCACCTCTCAGGATATTCCATTTTGCTAGTGGCCTATATGTTTTATGCCTGCTTCTGTGTGGCTTCGGGAGTATTGTGCTTTAGAAGTCACTAAACAGTAGCAGTTTGTACCGTATTTCAAATTCAGAGCTGATTATAACAGCATTGGATTGCTAGATAATGTTATGACTTGGAGAGATTTATTGTTTCTATGTTTTTCAGTTTTATTATGGTATGATAGATAATATTCTTAGCAAAAACAATGTGATGGGATATAGCTCAAGTAGGAGAATCATTGGACTGTGGTCTTTGTGTATGACCTTTCTGAAGGATCCGCATTTCAGGGGTATGTACACTTTGGCTGCGAGGAGTTGGTGGTAAACCTTAACTATGGTTGTGCAAATGCGTGAAAGCGCAACTGTGTAGGAGAGAGTCATGATGATTGTGGTGTTATTAGACTTGTGGGGTTTGGACTGTTCTTTTTTAACTGAAAGCAAACAATGATGCAGAACAATATTTAATTGTGAATGCCCTACAAATGCAATTGGCTAGCCAAATTGGTCTGCCTTGGTATAATTTAGAAAACACCAGAAGAAGATGTCTTCGTAATTTAGGAGGTTGCCCAGCGTATGGGGAAGAATCATCCAACCCACTGCACTTTGGAAGGTTTCCTAACTCATGTTAGATCCCCTGATTGGATTTTACCAGGTTTCTTCCATATGTTGACCTCAACCTCCGATTAGGAATTGGGTGAGGTAAGGCAGAGGCTGCCTCAATTTGGGGGCAAGTTGACATGCGGATAATCAACCCTTCTTGATTAGAGGAGGTTCTATGATGACTAATATAAATTCCTTTTACCAATTTGAATACTAAGCAAATGATAATGGGGTTATACCTGGTGAACACATTTTGATGTGGCCCAGAACTATACTTGTAAGACCTGCACCTACAAAACCTTTTTAGAAGCAATTTAAAACCTTGCAAGCAGTGATTGTAAGATATGAACCAAACTATACGTTGTAAGGAATAACCATAATATTCAATGTACTTTAGGCAAATAAAAGCAACTGATGCGAATGCTTTTGGTATTTTATGTTAAATGTGCAAACTAACTAGGAAAGTCAACTACAAGTGCTACTTTTTCCTTAATTGTGTGAATGCGTTTAATCTAATATGCAAAGTTCATCTATAAATAAACCTGGCTTGTTACAGCAAGTTAGTGTGTGTGGCACATAATTTATCCAAGACTTGTGTAGTGCTATATTTAAGGCAAAACTAAATGTTAATATTTTAAGTATAAAGTGCAACACATGTGCAACTTAAAAGATCCTAGAATGTGTACTATGCCCTATGTGTGCAATGTCAACAATAAATTAGACTAGCAATCACGCCTAAGGTGCAAAATACACCGAGAGTGATGTGATTTTTTTTTTGTTATTGTGAAATATGTGTTAATAAAAGCTTGTATAATCTTGTAGTCAAATTCAAATTTACTAACAATATGATAAATGATGTCATCTAAAAACGTAGGACTCACACAACATTGCACACGAGAAAACAAGGTAAACATGTAGGCAAAAATTGACTATTATTATTTATTGAATAAGCCTTTATCGAGTTTGACTGGAGTTTAATATTTTATTTTTAATCTAAAACAAACCGTGCATTAAGTTTGATTGGGGTTTAATATTTTAGTTTTTAATTCAATGGGTGTTACTTCTATGAAGAAAATTTGTGCATCCATCAATTGTTTTGGTTGGAAATGAAAATTGTATTCACAAAACAAAATTGCAAGTGTCATTGCGTTGGTAAACATGAATACAATATGTTAGTAATATTTGAAACCCATTATATTAAGCCATCTAAACCCTTGTCTAGAGTGTTGTCCCCCAGACCATTTGGGATTTGGATAATGTAGTCCAACATCTTCAGGCCGATCCTTGGGAAAATACTCTTCTTCAATACCTAATAGGGAAATTAAACTTGCAACAGATAAGGAAATGGATTTTGTTTGGGGCATGTGCCCAAGGTCAACATGGTTTTTAAGTACCGCTACTTATTAGGCTTCTCAATAGTACAAAATATCGAAGACAACACACCAAGTAAAATGCAATTCAGCCAAGCAGTCAAGTGTAATGCATGTGTCACTACAATGATCTTCAATGCTACAATGCATGATATATAAATTCTTGATCTCTTCTAGAATGTAGTGACTAAATTCTAGATGTTATTCAGATATCCCTAGATTCTTGGATGCCTTCTTTATATGCTTGCAGTGGTTTATTGTACTCATTCATTCGTTCATTGGCCTAAATGTCTGACAATCCATCAATAAAGCTTAATTTAGATCAATAATCGACAAGCACACAAGTATCCTAGAATAATACAATTATATGACTAATTAATACTTAGGGTCCACTTTTAGATGTTTATGATTATTTAATTATATAATGGGTTTCAAAAATCATATCGTATTCACATTTAAAAAAAAATTGCATTCCTCCTTGCATACTTTTCACCTTTAGGAGCAATTGCTAGTAATAACTTTAGGAGGGATTGCAGTGATGAAAAGACGAAGTTTTGCAACTTAATTGTCCAAATTTTGATTGCTCAGAGGACAAGAGATTGATGTCCTTGAGTTAATGTAGTATCCTCCTCCCATCCATGCAGTTACTATGTCGATCCTTGGAGCATTTACTTCTAGTTTGAGAATATTTGAAAACACTTTACTTAAGTCCCCTTGCAAATAAGGTAGCTACAATTAGAGCTCTTATTGCTAGTTCAGCAACAACTTAAGCCTTATCAAGAGGGATGCATGTCTACATCTTAAGGTTTCCAACTATGACAACAACGGGGAATTGCCTTTCCATTATGTTGGTACCAACGTAGGCATCCATGGTTTCATGTTTTTAGTAGAGGATAGAGCAAGGCCACTATTGTTGATTGAAGAAGAAACAAATATGCCCTTCTCCATTACCTTGAGTTTTGTGATGGTTTGATAATAATTATGCTTGGGCATGTTTCCATGTTATAGTGTAATGCAAGTGCCACTATTGTCAATTGAAGAAGAAACAAATATGCCCTTCTCCATTACCTTAAATTTTGTGATGGCTTGATAATAATTATGCTTGGGCATGTTTATGTTTCCATGTTATAGTGTAATGCAATTGAAATTGTGTGATTGGAGTCAGAGAGATGGAGAATATTATATTATGTTGTATGTATGCTTTCATCATGCTTTCATACATTGAATTTTCATAGAAAAATAATTGAATGCATGTGATCTCACCCCTCACATCATATTGCCATTGTAATAGCACATAGTAAATGTAATGCCATGGACCAACACAGGGAAAATTGTAATGCTGCAAAATAACACAATATCTGTGTAATGGTCAATATCATATATTAAATGCAAATTTGGATTTGGTATAAGATTATGAAGGAAAATGTTGTTTTTTTTAGGTGGTTGGGCAGGTCCTAACTGATCTTGGTTTCAATATAAGATATCAATAGCACCATTTGTGTTGAATAGGGTTGTCCACTTTCTCCTACTTTTTTGGGTCTCTACATAGATGAATTAGAGGATATCATTGCCATTTTAGGGAAAACAAAAGACAATTATATTCTTTATGATATAATCATCGCTATTTTATTATTTGCATGTGACATTATTCACATGTCACATAATGCTGTAGGCTTACAAAGACATCTTGACATTTTGAGCTCATTTCTTGATACTCATGGTTTACAAGTGAACTCGAGTAAGACAAAGGTCATGGCTTTCAATAGAACTAAGGAAAAATACAGGACACTAATCTTATTTACAAATGAAGTTTGGTTGAAGTGGTTTTCTCCTATGCTTACCTTGGTGTGCCTTTCAAAGGTCTTCGCTTCATTATGCTCCTTGTTGCAGAAGAGAGATTATGCTGTTGGGGGATCAATCCAACAATATATTACAATTGTGAAAGCAATAAACGCGGAATTAAGTCAGATTGACAAGTAATTAGAATGATAATAGCAAGAACAAGAGATACAAGAAAACACCCTGAAAACTTGTATTAACAAACTCTTTACAAAAGAATACAATTGAAGAAAGCTTCTTTCTTCCACACCTCTCCTAGATGTATAGATCTCTCACTAGATCTCTATTCCTCAAGAGCTCTCTCTCTCAAGAACAATCAACTCCAACAAGCCTGGATTGATTCAATTCTGTACTGTTCTTCACACACAATGAATTACAATAATTCACCCAACTACAATAATCTACTACAAACTACAATAAGCTAGGAAGATCTAATTCTACATATAGAATTAGGAGACTTGAGCATGTACACCCAACAAGCAGTTAAGCCACTTGAACAAGGGCTCTAAAAATAGTATTGCTAACTATAGAGACGCGAGCTTGAGACTTCAACTCAAATTTATCATGCAAACACTCGCTTCTGTCCACGAAACTAGCTTTCTGGACACGCAGGTAACCGACGTCGGTTCCTGTTGCTTGTCTGTGACCGCCGTCGGCCGACTCTGCCGACGTCGGCGCCTCTGTAACTGCCTGTGACCGACGTCGGTCGCTTCTGACCGACGCCGGTGTCTGTGTAGCCCGAACCTGATAATGAATGCTCTTTGGTGAAGTTTTTAGCTCCACACCCTAACAATCTCCCACTTGGAGATAAATAGCTGCACCAGTACCTGTATAGCAACATCTTCTAGCTCCTCCATCTTCAACTCAATCATGAAGACCAATAGAAGTTGAATGAAGATTCAACTTCTTCTTTGTAACCGGCTTTGTTAACATATCAGCAGGATTCCTATCTGTATGGATTTTCTCCAGTTTCAACTCACCATCTTCCAATACCTGTCATATGAAGTGATATCTTAGCTGTATGTGCTTTGTTCTTGAATGAAAGGCTGAATTTTTAGCCAAATGGATTGCACTCTGACTGTCACTGTACAATCTGCAACTCTCATGCTCCCTACCAAGCTCATCCATGAACCGTGTCATCCATATCATCTCCTTGCTAGCTTCTGTGGCTGCAATATACTCTGCTTCTGTAGTTGACAAGGCAACAACCTTCTGCAACTTAGATATCCAGCTAACCGCCGTTTCCCCTACAGTAAAAACATAACCTGTAGTGCTCCTCCTGCCATCCAAATCACCTGCCATATCTGAATCTACATAACCATGTAGAGAAGTATCTGAACCTCCATAGCACAAGTGCTTACTGCTGGTTTCTTTCAGATATCTAAGGATCCACTGAACTGCTTTCCAATGTTCCTTACCTGGATTGGCCATATACTTACTTACAACTCCCACTGCTTGGGCAATATCTGGTCTAGTACACACCATTGCATACATCAAACTGCCTACTGCGAAAGAATATGGAACCTTACTCATGTACTCTACCTCATCATATGAATTAGGACATTGTTCTTTACTCAACTTAAAATGTCCAGCCAAAGGTGTGCTTACCGGTTTAACATCCTGCATATTGAATCGTTTCAACACCTTGTCCACATAATCTTTTTGAGACAATATCAACCTGTGATTTTTCCTGTCTCTCTTAATGATCAT
Source organism: Torreya grandis (assembly GCA_037957365.1). Taxonomy (NCBI): domain Eukaryota; kingdom Viridiplantae; phylum Streptophyta; class Pinopsida; order Cupressales; family Taxaceae; genus Torreya; species Torreya grandis. The sequence goes on from JARHVA010004453.1 coordinate 391,034, forward strand.
GCCAAGAATTTTCTTTGCTGCTCCCAAATCTTTCATAGCAAACGTTTGAGCTAATTTCACCTTAGGTTCAGAGATATCCTGCATGTGTGATCCTGCAATCAGCATGTCATCTACATACAACAATAGAATAATATATCTACCGTTATCAAATCTTTTGAAATGCACACAATGGTCTGATTGACACTTACTGTAGCCATGCTCAGTTATAAACCTGTCAAATTTTAAGTACCATTGCCTAGGAGCTTGTTTGAGGCCATACAAGCTTTTCTTCAATCTGCACACAAACTTCTCCTTACCTTTGATTTCGAATCCTTCTGGCTGTTTCATATAAATTTCCTCATCCAAATCTCCATGAAGAAACGCTGTCTTAACATCTAGCTGCTCAAGATGCAAATCCTCAAAAGCAACCAAAGACAATACAACCCTTATTGAAGTCATTTTAACAACAGGAGAAAAAATCTCACCAAAGCCGATACCTGGCTTTTGTGCAAATCCTTTCACTACTAATCTGGCCTTATATCTCATCTGTCCATTCTCGCCTTCTTTCAACCTGTAGGTCCATCTGTTCTTTAGTGTTCTCTTACCAGCTGGCATTTCAACCAAATCCCATGTTTGGTTCTCTCTTAAGGACTCCAACTCCTCAACCATACCACGCTCCCACTGACTTTTGGACTCCACTTGTATTGCTTCCTCAAAACTCTCTGGTTCTCCACCATCAGTTAGCAATAGATAAAATAAAGAAGGAGAATATCTAATTGGAGGCTTACTCACACTTTCTGACCTCCTGATGGGTGTCTGAGACTCGTCTACAACACGCTGTCCACCCAAATTCTCTGACAGTGACCGACTTCGGTCACCTGCAGACCTGTTACTGGCCGACGTCGGTTCTGCCTGACCGACCTCGGTACCTGTACGGCCGACGTCGGTCTCTGTATGGCCGACGTCGGTTTCTGTCCTGCCGACTCCGGTTCCTACCCTGCCGACGTCGGTCTCTGTGTTTTCCTGCAAGTGATTATTTTTTTTTCCCGCGAGCTCATCTTGGACTTTCACCTCGTCCAATTCACCATTACTCTGCTCAGACTGATTCAACTTCTTTCGCTGATCACAATACATCACTCTTTCGTTGAAAACATCACGGCTCCTGATTACCTTGTTAGTTTCTAGATTTCACAATCTGTAACCAAAATCATCTGAGCCATAGCCAATAAACGTGCATCTCATAGACTTAGCATCAAGCTTCTTTCTATTTTCTTTATCTATATGCACAAAGGCTTCACAACCAAAAACTTTGAGATATGAGAGATCAACCTTTTTACCTGTCCATGCCTCTTCTGGAATACCACCATCCAGCGCTGTAGAGGGTCCTCTGTTAATTAGGTATACTGCAGTGTCAACAGCTTGTGCTCAAAACTGTAAGGGCAAACCGGCATGCAATCTCATACATCTTGCAGCTCCATTATTGTCCTGTTCATCCTTTCAGCAATACCATTCTGCTGAGGTGTTCTTGGAACCGTCCTTTGCCTACGGATTCCATGCATGTAACAATAATCTCTGAACTTATGACTGCAGAACTCACCACCATTGTCTGATCTCAAGCACTTTAATCTTTTACCTGTTTCATTCTCGACCATAGCTTTCCAAACTTTAAAAGTCTCAAATACATCAGATTTCTTTCTAATACAATAGATCCATACCTTTCTTGTGGCATCATCTATGAAAGATACATAGTACTGTGATCTTCCAATGGAAGCAACCTGAGCCGGTCCCCACACGTCTGTGTGAACAAGCTCCAACTTGTGCCTCTTCTTAGTAGACCCAGTCTTGAGAAAACTAACCCTTTTCTGTTTTCCAAATACACAGTGCTCACAAAACTCTAGAGCTATGCCTTTTAAATCTGAAAGCATACCTTTGGACTTAAGAATTGACATCCCCTTCTCACTCATGTGGCCAAAACTTGAGTGCCACAATTTACGTTCACATCTGAAGTAGATAATACAGAAGGAGATTTGTTAGTAACACTATTACACAAATAGAGAGTACCTTCTCTCTTATCTCTGGCCATAACAAGTGCACCTTTGGTCACCTTCCAAGATTCTGCTGTGAGTTACTGTACAACCCTCATCCCCTAACTTTCTTGCAGAAATCAAATTTCTCTTCAAGCTAGGAACATGCATCACATCTCTCAACACCCATGTGTTGCTATTCTGCATCTTCAACTGCACTTTACCTTTGCCAATTATTTTACAGGGCTGATCATCTCCTAGATACACTATTCCAAAATTTCCATGGATATAGTCACTGAAATATTCTCTGTTAGGAGTAGCATGAAAAGATGCACCAGAATCTAATACCCAAGATTCTATATTATTATGCAGAGAGAAAATTAAAGCATCTTGTGCAATACCTGCAATCTTGGCTTCTTCCTTTCCTTCGTGCTGATTGTCCTCCTTAGGTTTTGACCAACAATCTCTGTTTATGTGCCCCATCTTTCCACAATTCCAGCATTGCGGCCTTCTGCCATTTCTGGATTTAGATCTGCCTTTCCCTTTTGACTTGGATCTTGATTTGCCCTTCTTGCTCTTCTCTTTCTGCCTTCCCCTGCTCTCAAAACTTAAAGCGTTCCCAGATGTTTCTTCTGTGCTTTTCTTGCGTATTTTTTCATTCAAGATAACACTAACAACATCCTCTACTTTCAAAATATTTGATGCAGATGCAGTATTACTTACTGCCATTACTAAGCCATGCCAGCTTTCAGGCAAAAAACATAATATCAAAAGAGCTTTTATTTCATCATCAAACACTATATTGACTGAACTTAATTGATTCACAATTCTATTGAAATCATTCAGATGAGTAGAAACAGATCCACTTTCATTCATATGCAAATTAAATAACTGCTTCATAAGATATACCTTATTAGAAGCTGAGGGTTTTTCATACAAATTTGCTAACGTAGTCATCAACTCTACCGTAGACTTTACCTGTGATAAATTAGATATCACAGTGGATGCTAGACTCAGTCTTATAGACCCCAGAGCCTTTCTGTCAAGAACTTCCCATTCTTCATCCTCCATGTCTTTGGGCTTCTTTGCAAACCCACTTAACGGTAAGTAGAGATCTTTCTGATACAGATAATCCTCTATCTGCATTCTCCAGTGTTGGTAATTTTTGCCATTGAACTTTTCCATTCTCAATTTACTTTCATCTGCCATTGCTTCTCCCACTCAAACAGAAATCCCTGCAGAAATTCCTGTAAGAACTTGTAATCAATACACATTACACAGATCTGAACCACCTGTTAGTGAACCTGAACTTTGATACCAATTATCAAGCTCTGAACCTGTAACCAAGGCTCTGATACCATTTGTTGGGGGATCAATCCAACAATAGATTACAATTGTGAAAGCAATAAACGCGGAATTAAGTCAGATTGACAAGTAATTAGAATGATAATAGCAAGAACAAGAGATACAAGAAAACACCCTGGAAACTTGTATTAACAAACTCTTTACAAAGGAATACAATTGAAGAAAGCTTCTTTCTTCCACACCTCTCCTAGATGTATAGATCTCTCACTAGATCTCTATTCCTCAAGAGCTCTCTCTCTCAAGAACAATCAATTCCAACAAGCCTGGATTGATTCAATTCTGTACTGTTCTTCACACACAATGAATTACAATAATTCACCCAACTACAATAATCTACTACAAACTACAATAAGCTAGGAAGATCTAATTCTACATATAGAATTAGGAGACTTGAGCATGTACACCCAACAAGCAGTTAAGCCACTTGAACAAGGGCTCTAAAAATAGTATTGCTAACTATAGAGACGCGAGCTTGAGACTTCAACTCAAACTTATCATGCAAACACTCGCTTCTGTCCACGGAAATAGCTTTTTGGACACGCAGGTAACCGAAGTCGGTTCCTGCTGCTTGTCTGTGACCGCCGTCGGCCGACTCTCTGCCGACGTCGACGCTTCTGTAACTGCCTGTAACCGACGTCGGTCGCTCCTGACCGACGCCGGTGTCTGTGTAGACCCGAACCTGATAATGAATGCTCTTTGGTGAAATTTTTAGCTCCACACCCTAACATATGCAAAAGGGGTATGTTGCACTTAGTGTCCACTTGAATGAAAATATTTGGATAGTTCCAGTTTCAAGATGCCTAAGCACAATTGTTTATCTTTAAAACTTTAGTGTTGCCAACGATATTATATGGTTGTGAGATTTGGGGACTTGGGATTCGTAGTACGAGTTGGGATACGGCTGATAGAGTTATTATTTCTATGCTATCCAAAAACTTACATGTAAAACGATTAGTTCCACATGCAATTATTTTGGTTGAATTTGGCATCCATCCCCATCATATATCAGTTGTATTCTATGTAGTGATGTTGCTTCACAATTAAGATGTATGTCAGATACAACAATTAGGCATAATAGATATTCATTAAAGGCTCTTCAATCATCTATGAAGTTATGTGAACAAGGGATCAAAAACACTTGGTATGCTCAATGTACGTATTTCTTATAGGTAACTGGTATGAATATCATTTGTGTGTCTCCTTATACATTTTTCATCAATGCTTCTTACATGTTGAAAAGGAATATCCATAGAGGCATAAGGGATGAGATCTACAAAGCTCACATAAAGTCAACTTGGATAAAACCATTAGAACTGTTGTCAATAGGATTGGAGTACTATGTTCAAATAGAAGATGGACATATTAATAATCCCAGATTCCCAAGTACACTAGGCTCCCGTTTGATTTGAGTTTTCCTTTGGGCCAATTGCAGGTATGTTCTCATCAGCTTTGAATGGAGTCAAAGCACTTCATTCTGTGACAACTGTGTATGTGTAAACTTTGCAATAATGAACCTGAATTAGAGGAGCATTTTGTATTTAGGTTTCCGGTGTATAATGAGATTCGTGGCAGATTTTATTGCCTCATTTGAGGAAATCAAGGCTCTCTACAAGATTGTATTCAATACGAGGATTAAATATGTGTAGCTCTATTCATTAGAGAGATGATCAAAGATACAATTGGCCTCCTTAAGAGTCGTTAGCACAACTATTTGTTCCATGGTTCAACTTCAGACTCCTTTCTTCAGCCTAAATTTCAGAGGCACAATCAAACCTATTGCTCTACTTCTAGTCATGAACTATCAGGGGGAAGATCTCAACAACTTAATTCTTGTGTTTTATATTATATTCCTTTTTTCTCTTGCAAGATCATATTTGAAATGTACTTTTTTTGCAGTCCTATTAACCTCTTATGGTTAGTAATGGACAATAATATTCATATCCATATTCAAATGGAAAAGTTTCCTCAAAGGGGACCAGCGGTGTTTGACTAAAAAGGCCAAAAAAATTTCCAAATGTTTGACATAGAGCTATGCACTAGCGTACTATATGACCACAAATACATCTAGATGAACATTAAAATTATTTTTTTGTGCGAATGAAAGTGAGGGTTATCTATCATGCTTGGCTCAAAATATGCAATTTTAAAGACTCCAGCAATTATCTGTTTATAATTTGAAGATGGAAATCTAGAGATTCAGGGGTGTTATAGTAGCTTAATTTTAGTTTTCCTATGGAAAATCTAGATCTATAGGGATATTACTCTTTTCTCTTTTGCTTTATTCTTAGATCTTTGTCACGAAGGATGTAGATCTCCATATAAAATAAAAATAAAAATAAGCTTTGTATATGTAATGCATTTTTTTGCCAATAATAAAATACTTCTTGAAATAGAGACAATTTGGAGTATTTAACAAAACACAATGAGAGTTTAATATCCAGTTGCACACATAAACCAGGGGGTCCCACAAGATATGTGGAAAAAGGAAAGGAAAAGAAAATCTTTTTTAGGGTCCACGATGTGAGGCACCTTGTTAATGATTTGTAAGGTAGATTATAGCATATGAGATCACCTTGTACTCCCAATATATAGGAGGCACCTAAATGTGCTTCAAATACGAGGCTTATGTAACTTACCCTTACAAGATTTGAATTTGTGATGACCTTGTCAAGAGTACAAGTTCTTCACCATTGAGCAAGCTCAAGAAAGAAAGGTGGTTTGGGAGCATGCCACATGGCTACGCGGGGTTGACGTCACGCCCTGTGCAAAGGCGAGTCATACTCTTCAATAAGAGGCATCCTGCGTGCCAGCAAGAGAATAGACTGACATGCTTTACAATTTGAGTCTTGCAGTTTCCGCCCATAAAAATTGGCATTTTATAGGCTGGTAATTATAAGAGAAAAATATTATTAAAACTGTTCGTATTTGGTGCAGTGTTAGTTACATTTCCTAGTTCTCGGTAATTTCATTATGGTGAAAGGAATGCTCTCATAGTTGCTGGTTGGTCGGTAAATCAGACCATGTGCTGTCAACTTCTTGTTGCTAAACGCCCTCTTTTGGTTGGATTAAATATACTAGTCCAAATGCCTTCATTGCATGACAGAAAGCTCCTTGGATCATTGGGTTTCTAGGCTTGCCCGACAATGCAGAATCCTGCTTTATTGAGGTCAAGAATGCAGGGGATGCATTGAAAGCTCTGAGTGCAGTGAGTATTAAGAAGCCTTGTTTATTAAGGCCTATCAAGGTATTGCAGAGAACGGTGTGGAAGAAAATCTCGGCAAGGTTGGATTTTGTTTGCTCTTCTATGTAGGAGCGAGTGCAGAAACTGCAATTTACTCCACAGCAGATTCCTGCCGTTTCCTGCATATTTTTTCGCCAAATATTTTTTGACGGATATCAACAGAAAATTGCATATAACAGTTGTAATTTGAGGCTTCCTTCGATCTTCTGCAGTGTTTTACCCCTCGCAGAGCTTGAATTTGCACGAGAACCATGCTCAATCATATGGAAATTCATGTATGCAGCAGCCCCAGCCTGACCAAACTCGGTAAATTAGGCTCGGCCTGCTCGAGCAAGCTTCATTTGTAGGGAGTTCCATCAAAGATCGCCATCTTGATTGCGGGCACCTGTCTGAATGGCTGCATCCAAACTAAAATCGAGAGCAGATGCCTTGCATTATGACTGCAATTATCACAACTCTTTGAGCGCTAGCTATTATTTTCAACGACCTGTCTTGTTTTTGTTCAAAAGGCTGTGTGATTGTGGTGACAGCTGGTAACAGGAGGCGTGAAGAAACAGTGATTAGAATTCGCTGACATGGCCTATTTAGCCTAAAATTAAGTCTGAAACGTGTTTAGACGAAAAATGGAAAGGTTTCCTCAATGAAAGATGCCTTTGGCATAAATATGAGACCTTAATGCAACACCTCAATAAAACTATATGATCAAGTCATAATAATCAACCCACTCTATAAGTGCAACACCAAAATCTTATTAGTGAAATGTGGACCTTTTGTGATAATCGACTAAAATAAATGTACGTAAGAAAGCCTAAAGTAACTTGAAATAACTTGGCCTACCAAAGAGGAGAGGGGAAGAGGTGGGGTTGGACTAACGGGGGGCAGGGGACACCCCTATTAAATTTAACCCACCCAAGTATTATCAAAACAAAATAGTGTAACTATTGACAAAGCAAATGAACATATGGAAATGAAACAAACATGATTTATATCTGGAAATGCAAACAAATGGAACTAATGTAACATGAAATGCAAGTAACAATATTTAATGCGATTGGTAATCCCATACCATATTTTTTATGGTTGGGATGAAGATCTTGCATTGCTTGATAAATTTTATTGAATACCCACATCTATGTTGAATGGAATCTTCAATAACCAAACTTTACTTGAACCAAAGAGGTCCTCATAGTAACATGTGATACTCACCCATATTCCTTACCCTGCGAGAAGGATTGAAGAGGAAAGGGGAATGAGATTTGACAAAGAGGAGAAATGATTTAGAGAGATGGGAGTGAAGAAGGAGCCTCCTTAGGAAACAACAAACTTGTGAAGAACCTTTGAATAAAGCTAAATGCCCAATGATTTGCAAAACACAAGAAAAACCAATGCAATCAATAGATTTGCAAATTGGCAAGATGAAATTCACGTTGTATTGTACATAGGAGAAAAGAGGGAGTATGAAGACCAAAGAGGGTTTGCAAAAGTAACCGAGGCTTCTTAAATAGTAGTAAAAGTGGATAAAATCAGGTAGGAAGTGGTTAGGAATTATCAGGGGGAAGTTGGAAATGAATTGAGTTTGCTACAGGCAAAGTGCCACTTTGATAGTGAAAGCGCCATTGGAACAATGAAAGCGCCACTGGAACGATGAAAGCATTGGAAACGAATTGAGTCTGTTACAGGGAAAGCGTCACTTTGACAATGAAAGTACCACTAGAACAATGGAAGCGCTAGTGGTGCTTTGTTATTGTTATAGTGGCCCTGCAGTTATCTTGTGTTGGTTTGGACGTGCTAGTAGGATACTGATGCTTTGGTTCAAGTTGCCAATTGACAACTGGGTTTTTTTTGCCAAAGCGCCAATGATCAACTGACACCTTGGGTTAAAGCACCAATAATGGACTAGCACCTTGACCCAAAGCAACAATTCCTTGATAGGCCAAAAAGGTCACCTTGGGACCAAAGCACCAATAGTCAACTGACACCTTGGGTGAAAGCATGAGTCATGGACTAGCACCTCGACCCAAAGCGACAGTTGTCCGTGGTAGGCCAAAAATGGTGAAACAGAGTCTTCAAAGAGGTTTTCATGTGCGTTAGAAAGAGGTAAAGAGTACATAGAGCTAGTTTCAAGGTCAAGAATGAGTGTAATTGAGTCAGTTCCAAGCAAAAAGGTTTGTATAGGTGTAGGTATTGCTAGGATGCCATGATTGGAGTCGCAAATGATGTGCATATGCCCAAATAAGCATAAAAGCATCAAAACTGACAAATGCAATAGTTTATTTGTGGTAACTCACAATGACTTGGGACCAAAACAGAATGCAAAAAACATGTGAAAGTGCACAATGTGGAATGTTTTTGGCAGAAATTGAATAAGACCAAAACCGACAGAAAGGGAAAAAAAATGACAAAAACCAACAATTGAGAACGAGTGGTTGAAATTCACCCAAAATGAAGGGGCCAACGATTTAAAAAAAAAAAAAAAAGGCAAAGTCCAACATCCTGCAAGTTTCCACGGGAAATCAGGATATCTAGAGGAGAAAATGACACATAAGAAGAAAAGCAACAAATAACAACAAAGGGACAAAAAGTCAAAACTTGCAAGAAGAGAGAGATAAGCATACAAAAAGTGATGGGAACCGGTTTAAATATTCAGGATGTTTATTGTTCCACTGAACAATTAGTTGGTTGATCATCATCGGATGGTGATTGGATGCTAACATATAGCATCCACAATAGGTCGTTTCAGGGTGTATACTGTCTCTAGTATGGCTACTTAGGTCGAATCCAATGAATTTGGTAATGATGAGAAATATTGGGACCAACTTTGCAGAGATTCTGCAATAGTGCTTGCAGTGCAAGCACATGACATATGTCAAAAGTTTCGATGCTGTTTTTGGCATGCGTAAGTAGGAATGTTCTCAAGAAATTGAAGGAAGCTCCCAATCTGCTAAAAATATCTCAGGGATGTCCCGATGCACCTACCATCAACAATTGTTAAAAAAAGAGAAACATCTTTATTCGTAAAATAAAAAAAATAAAAAGAAGCATTTGCAAATATTATTTTCATTATCATCGATAATATAATAATCAAATATTCATGTTTACAAGTTTCTTTTATGGGGTTAATTGCTTCATTCGATTTGCAAGATCAATTTCCAATGGTCAATGTTGAATGTTCATTGTTCAATATTCAATGTTCAATGTTCATTGTTCAATATTCAATGTTCAATGTCATATGATGTTAATGTTATTTGAGGTTTAGCCCTTCAGAATGTTTAATTATGTTTAAAAAATTTAATTATACCATTGAAAAGTTATAAAATATGTTGTTTCTAAATCTCCTGTAATATGTATATATAAAATTTGCCCTCGCCTAGCAGCCCTCCCCCACCATTCCCAAAATCCGGAATAATATTTGCCATCCCTGAAATGCATCCCCAGATCCGGCTGTCTCAAAACTTGGAGAGAACTAAGAGAAACATATTCCTCAGTCATCTTTTACCTTGTTTTACTCTTATCAGATTTTACAATGTCCTCCTCTGGCTTTCGCTTTGTTTAGATTTCTTAGTCTCTTTGTTTTCTAGCATAAGTGTTGTACACTACTTCGTTTTACAACTGTTTGCACAATATCTTCTCGTACATCATCTTGTAACTATTGTAATATATCTGTTACATGACTTAGATTGTTCAATGACACCACTATTTTGTATTGCGCCACGCTTTGTGCAGAGTGTATTGTCAACACATATCTACATCTATACATAATCACAAGGCCTTCTGAGAATTTGTTGACTGTGGTGCTACACACTTGGGCACACAAATCACTTTTGTAGCAGAACACTAGAAGTCCAATCTGGTATCTTTTTAAGTAGTCAGGTCAAGTTTAGAACACCAGAAGATGCAATTTATGCTTTTATAGATAAGATGTGCTTACAGGAAGTATGGAGATTGGCATATAATTCCTTTAACCCTTCCTATGCAGTGTCTGTTCATTTATTGAAAATCCATTCAGCTAGAGAAAAGAGATTTACAATCCAATTTTCCCAGATCAAAAATTCAATTCATCTCTTTCATATTCCATTCCTACTTTGTTATTAAATGTTCAAGAAAAACTACAGAAATAATGTTTATGTCCAAAAATGGCCAAAGTAGGTCAACGGGTGGTGAAAGTACATTCAATTACAGTCGAAAAGGACTAGGCTATAAAGGGACTCTTGGTTCTTAGAATTATTAATTTTAAAGGCTACATAAATGCAACATCATTAGAGTACTGGTTGCATAAAAAAAAGACATTCTGTTGTCAAATAGTTTGTTATCCTTGAGTTTGCCCTAATTGCACTTTGTTAATGGGATTCATATTTACAAAAATGACATGGATCAAGATAAAACACGTTTAGTCTATGAGGCAACTTCAAGGACATCTGAGACGTGCTCTGCCCTACCAGTTACATAAATAATAAGAAAATGGAATGGTAGCTCCTCCTTCAGAAAGCTAATAAGACAAGTGTTAGAATTCTCCAAGAATAAGTTTGACCTACATGGCTATATTTAGAATGAATTGGGATTCTTGACTGGCAGCAAGGGTTAGTTCAGTTTTACAATACAGCTTCAAAAAGGCACACCTAATGAAGTTACACAATAATTTTGATGCAAAGAAAAATAATTAGTCTCTATAATAACAATTTTCTAAAGATAACTGGGGATGTGCTAATTTGCAACTGCAATAATGTTGTGATTAGAATCAGGCTTAGGACACCCCAAAATCAGCCACATATAGGAAAATTATGATGTTTTGACAAGAATCCTTGTTCTAATAGTGAATGTGGCACTCTCAAAGCATTTCTTGATCAAGTCGCTAAAGATAAAGGCAAGGAAGTTATTGTGAAACTTTTTTCTGCTACTGTTCTTGATGCCAATACTAATCAAACCAAAACCCCTATTGATCCCACAAAATAAAGTCTTTGGTACATATCAATCCAAGTCAAGGGTAACCTTTTGCATTTGATTATTAACAATGGGTGTCAAAAGGAATCTTATATATTGAGATATAGTTAAAATACTTTACTTGGTCACCATAGCATATCCTAAACCATATTTCCATAGTTAGAATCTAATATGCCATCAAGCCCACAAATTATTAATTTTTTTTTTCCACGACTCCCCAAGACGTATGTAATGTTTACTTGGACAAACTTATATATATTACACACTGATCAGCCTTGGGATTGACAAGCTGAAGGGTAAGAGTTAAACTCAACGTAGGCCTTGAGAGACGACCTATTTGAAGACACCATTAAGAATCATCAATAGGCTAGGATCAAATCAAACATCTTGAAGCTTAGGTGAAGAATGCACAACAAGACTTGTGCATCAACTGATTAAGAGACATATTGCCATTGAGTGAGATCAAGCAATCAAAGAGTGAGACTTCTTCAAGTCCCAAGCAGGATCACAAACAAAACAATTGCTATCTAAGGTACTAGATACAAACCTTAAACAACATAGAGACGTGGTTGTCAAGTTTCAATCCAAATGTTGGGTCATTGCTTGGCACTTTCATCAAGCTTTGGATATGGTCGAGAAGGCTTGCAATATCAAGAAACTTGCTAGGAATGCCTACAGGGCGTAGATCATTTTTTGTACCAAGTTAAAGTCGGCCTTATGCTGTGAGGTTGTACAAGTAGGGCTCCCCTCTTGAGCAGGGGAAATAGTGTTTTGTGCTCTAGGAGAGAGCGTAGCTGCCCATAGGTGTTTGATAAAGTTTGAGGTCATGGTAGACCGTACCACTAACCTTGTATCTTGGAGTAGTGAAATCTCAACTCAAAGCTTCCCCTCTGTCCTTGATGAAGCGAGCTCAGTGAAGGATCAACCCACATATTGGGGGGGTGGTCAACACTTTCATTAATGGCCTCAAGCAGCAATTGATGGTCACGGAATCTGTAGTGCCTTAGTTAGTTGGGGAATTTATCATCCCTGTCCCCACTTCTTGAGCCACTGTGAAGTTTATGACCCGAATCACTTCTTATCCATAATGGGGGGATGGTTTTGAAAATATGCTCCTGGCTGCCTAAGCAATAATGGAAGTTCATTATTTAAAGGAGGATCAATGGAAAAAGCTTAAGGATCTCTTCACGCTACTACCCAACCATTCGTCATCACCTCCTTATGCGTAAACGTCAAAAGGTAGGACTTTTTGCTATTGAGTTTGCCACCCATTAACATTCAATTTTGGTCCTTTGAATTCTTTAAGGCGCCAAAACTCCAGCTATAAAATTAGAAGTGGTGTTTTCAAGCGGGACTTATTTTTAGTACTTTGTGGGTACACCAATCTTTATACATATTCCATGTTTGTTTTTCCCACTCGTGTTTGGTCTTTGTCTGATCCATTTCCTGGCTTTTCAGATCTTATACCCTTTTGTCTAGGTCACAATGAAGTAAATCAACAAGGGTTAACATGGTACTAGAATCAATGCATGGCTCCCTAGTATTAGATTAGATTGTAGCTAGGCTGATTGTGAGTCCCTTGAAATCTTGTGATATTGTAATGTGGACAAAATTTGTAATATTTGGAGCTTTGATTATATATATATATATATATATATATCACCTCCTTTGAAGGCAAATTTTGTTCAAATTATTGTGTTAAGCTTTCCTTTTGATGGTCTGTTTGTTATAGGTGGATTTTATCATTATAGTGGAATTTGTGTAATACCTAAATTGTTGTGCAAGTCTTGAGCGCGATCGTTGATCGTATATATATAACCTCCTTTGAAGGCAAATTTTGTTCAAATTATTGTGTTAAGCTTTCCTTTTGATGGTCTATTTGTTATAGGTGGATTTTACTTTATAGTGGAATTTGTGTAATACCTAAATTGTTGTGCAAGTCTTGAGCGTGATTGTTGATCACCCCAAGCGTTGTTTCTTCTACGTGTAGGTGAAAATCGCAACATTGTAACTAACTTTTTTTAATAAATAATACATGTAATTCATTCTTCTTTGTTAATATTACCCTTGCCACAACATTGAGAATCCAATGCTTGAAATGGATAGTGTATAGAGAAATAACTCGATTATGACTTACCTGTGCACTATCGGAGGTTGAAATCGACTGAAAATTGGTCTAGAAGTAGTCCTAGAGCAAATCTAGAAATTTGGTGTAGATCCGAGCAGTGCAGAAAAACAGCGAACATCGAACTCTACTTGGTTTTGATAGGGAGCATAACCGTATGGTTGATCTTTGTGGGTAAGGTTTAATTTTGCTCAGATGCTACGTTGTTTGGAAACGGAAATGTAGAAACACCAATTTTCAAAAACCCTGATATGGAAATGCCATGGAAACATTCGTATATATATATATATATATATATGTTAATACAAGCGATTTAACAATGCATAATACTCATTTTTAGTAAATACTAAAACACTTGAAAATACATAGTATTCATTCTTTCATTGCTTCAAAAGTTCAAAATAAACATTGCAAATACATTCGAATCTAGAATAAATCATCTAGATTCAAATTGTCCTCGTAATCATGAATGCCACTAGCTCCACTCCCACTAGCTCTACTCTCCACCCTTTGTGTAAAACTCCTTTGATGGCCATCATCAACACCAAGTAGGGAAAGTTGGGCAAGAGTAGAGGCAGAAGCATCCAAGTATGTAGTCTCTGGAAAGATATCCCGAAGTTTGTTAGGCCCTTGGATATAGTCCTTAGATTTGTGTGAAAAGAGGTGCAAATTGGAATGCACATATATCAAATCCTCAATGTTCTTGGATGCCAACTTGTTTCATTTAGTAGAGTGGATAAAGCCATATATACTCCCATTCCACTTTGCTAAAGAATTACTAGCCACTTGTTGCAAAAAAAGGTTGTTAGTTATAAATTTCAAATTTGAAATTAGTAACAATGTATAAAAATATATGTTAACAACTTAATAAATTTTTCGGTTTATTTGTATACCTGTGAGAGAATTTTGATAGTGATAAGTTGTAGGTACTTGGTATCATGACCATGTACATACCACCACTTGATTGGAGTCATGTTGAACTTGTCAAAAAGAGTCTCAATTTCTCCCATGCTACTTTTTGAAGCTACAAACATATCCATTTCATGGATCAAGAAAAAGCTTTTTGTTTGCTGCCCTAGTTCCATTTGAAACCCCCGCATCATCATATGGTGGTTGCCTATTAGGTAGCCGAAGTATTTCACTGCTATAATACTTTGGATTGAGAGCATAAGATGCAATGTGGTGGTCATTTTATTCCACCTCTTCATGACCATAGACTTGATTTCATTGTAAAAAAAATCTTATGGATCTTGCTATTTCTTTTGCATGATCTCTCTTGTACTTTTGAGCATGGAGTCAATTCCATCATAAACCTCTCCCATGCAAGTTGCATTTATATTTGCATATCGGATAATGGATAGAATAAGTATTGTAAAACTGAGTAAGTATTCAATCTTGGCCCACCAATTATCAAGGATCAATGATTTTATCTAATGGGCACTTTCAGAGCTTGTTTGCCTCCATACGGTCCAAACATTGCTAATCACCATACTGCTTAGAGCCTCTCTTACCTCCACAAGTCGTTTCAAGACAAGCGTGTAAGAGGCAAATCTAGTCTCAACAATCTACAAAAGAAAATAAGACTTATAAGTTTGATGGTCCAAACGTTGATAAACAGTTAGAATTAGATAGTTGTAACTTTGGAAGTAAGAATTTGTTCTCTTACTTTCAACAACTCCAAACGTGAGAATCTCCTAAAGATGGCTTAGAATGTGATGATTTGTGACAAACATCTGAATGTCATCTGCGTCTGCATAAACTTGCTCTATCCATGACATTTTGTCAAAGTAAGAATTTGTTCTCTTACCTTCAACAACTCCAAACATGAGAATCTCCTAAAGATGCCCTGGGATGTGATGATTTATGACAAACATCTGAATGTCATCTGCCTCTGCATAAACTTGTTCTATCCATGAGATTTTGTCAATTTTTTGCAGCATCAAATTGCGGGAGTGCACAGCACAAAGAGTCCAAAATATGTGCTCATATCTACCCTTTACAATCAACCCAACTGCTCTACAATTCTTTGCATTGTCCGTGATGACTCGGACAACATGTTGGGGGCCCACAAACTCAATAGCATATATCAAAATGTCACCAATAAACTAAGCATATTTCACTTGGCCCGCACAATCAATAGCTTTTAAGAACATTGCCCCTATAGGACACACTATGACAACGTTGATCAAGGGCCTATTTCAAGCATTTTTCCATCAATATGGTATAATAGATATTCTTGAACCCTCCCACGAATCTCTATTTGGCTGCAAATAAGTTTGAATATGTTCCACTTTGTTTGCCAATAGTGTAGTTCAGACCTTCTCATAATTAGGGCCTTCGTAGCCTTGTGGAGCTTCATTGACTACTTTTAACATTTATTGCCAACAAGGCAACCTCAAAATGTTAAAAGACAACGCACATGCATAAATGCATCGAGCAACCAACTCATCAGCAAATTTTCTCTTTTTTTGAGTTGAATGCTTTTTCCAATGGTCATTTTTTTCGTGAGGTGGTCACTGTCTCATCATTGAAGGATATTTCAACTAACTGACCCTGAGTTTGAATGAAAGGATGATTTGTAGGTAGTGTGGGTGGTCTTCTTAATCTGTTTCTTTGCATAGAAATTGTTTTGGATCGACTTCTTGAAGCAATTTCTGCATTAACTTGTTCTTGCTCTTTCATATAGTCCATTTTTGATTTTAGAATTTTGTTACACTTTTGGATCCCCGATCCTCTTTACTCGGTCAAATGAGTTTTGAGTTGAGTATATGAGGACTTATATGTGACATGACAATTATTGCATACCCAAACATGAGAACCACCACCAACAATGTTATCAAACACTCTCACATGTCTCCAAAGAGGAGGAAGAGGGTCATATTTCACTGCAATCGTGTCTTCTTCCATGTTTGTTTTACTATGCCCTTTCCTTGGAATTGAACTTGATGCCATAGATATCCTAATCTGCTTTTGATCACCAAGATCACCTAAACGGTGTGAGGTGAGAGCATACGCAACGTTAAGATATTATCAAATTAGAAACCAACAAAAAAATAGATTTTAATTATACATTTTAATTTTTTTAAATCTTTACATAAAAAAATAAAAAATTCAAATTTTCAGCAGAAACTAAAACCTAATTTTTAGTGGAGAGGTTTATGATGGAATTGATTCTATGCTCGAAAGTATGAGAGAGATCATGCAAAAGAAATAGCAAGATCTAGAAGATTTTTTTTAATAATGAAATCAAGTCTGTGGTCATGAAGAGGTGAAATAAAATCACCACCCCATTGCATCTCCTTGCTTATGCTCTCAATCCAAAGTATCATAACAGTGAAATACTAAGGCTATAGTCATAGTCTCAAAAGTCCAAGAAAACTTACATGAGCATATATGGAGAAATACTTCTATTCTCCAACGACTCATTGTTGAACAGCACAGAATGACCTCCAAATCCTATGAGCTGTCTTATGCCATTAATGCTCGGAGATTAGGTTTCACTTCCCAATTCATGGAGCCAGGAGGTAAGATATGGGGATCTATGGCGTTACGTTACAATAATGCATATCCCGAGGATCAAATGTCCTTTGCCAATAATGAGATCCGCACAATAATTGAAAGGCATGACTTTGAATTCTTAATCGAATTGTCTTTTGAGTGGTTTGAGTTCAGTATGACTGAGTATGATTTTTGAACAGTCCAAATGCAATTCTAGCATATATTAAGCCATTCTTGAAAAAAATCACGCCAAGGAAACCTTCTGATGATCCCTTAGTCAAAATTCATCCCGACCAGCTAAAGAATATCTTCATCAGCATGAAAATCTCTTTTCAGATTTACTTTGAGTTATTTAGCGTTCAAAATCATCAGTATAATGTATTCAGTACACAACCAGCTCCATCGACAAGTACCCGTTGGAAAAGATACACCACCTCGATTCAAACCAACTTTCCACCACCACAACCAGGGCAACAAATATTACCTCTCAATGCCTTACACATTTATCTTGCTTTTCTAGATACAGACAACGAAGATACCTACTCCCCTATGGGTGAGTACGAATATGATACTTATTGAGACTTGTTGAAGTCCCCATGATGGGTTCACTACTAATGGGGTGTGTCCGTCAGCATGGAACTGCACACGTTAAAGGCAAGGCAGACCTCACCACTTTAAAAATAAGGTACCTTTTAGCATTGTTGAAAGGATAAAAATAATCTTGTTAGTGCATGGTGGGCTATCTTTTAACTTTTTGTTTGGTCCATTGATCAGGCATCTTGTGGACGACCATTGATCTTTCCCTTTTCTATCTTTAAAAGAGAGACTTGATTCGATCTTAGACAAGTTTTACCTGAAGTCTTTTGGAGTCATTTTGCATAAAGATCATAAGAGTCTTTAGAGATTTTAGCATGCTCTTTGCTTGCCTGAAAAAGATCCTGCAAAGCAGAACCAATCTTTGATAATATCTATAGTTTGTTTAATTGCTTCCTTTATATAATGAGAGAGCATCCTTCAAATGGCCAATCTGGACAGGTCGATCTGCAAACTGACCTAAACCCTAAAAACAATGTTTTTGACTTTATAGGAGCATTGGTGGTCGTGTCAAGGTAAACAAATAGTTGATTTGTAGGTTTTCAAGTGTTCCAGATTTAATGGTTGTATTAACATAGACCCAAAGTGAAGTGAAAGTAAAGTTGTATGGACATCACTAAGGAAGGGAAGATAAATGATGCCCAACACAAGGGAAATCGTGTCAAAGAGCTTGATCTGAATCAGTGATCCATATACACAAAAAAAGACTAATACCATAAAATATAGTTGGTCTTGGACCAAAATTAGGTGTCTACAAAAGGTTGAAAATTCATAAAGATAATTGATGAGTTTCCCGAGCTATAAACCATTTCAAGTAGACTAAAGGAAAAATGGTAGAATGAATGCAGTTATGAATGGAAACATGGACAAAAAACGTGAAATATAGTGCAGATTAGAGCTAATTTCATAGAATAGTAAACTAACTTAGAAGCTTATACCTGTGTTTGTATACCAAATTTCTGTATGTGAGTACCTTTTGAATGGCTGATGTATGATTTCTCTCTTACAAATTTGTGGAAATATATAGGTACAAGAAGACGTTGGAAATGGGATGTATGAAGAAGAGTTTGTGTTGATGAAAAAAGTGAATGATCATATATTCTTGGCACAATGAATGCAAAGAATTTAGCTCTTGATTTGTTGCCATGTCGTGAATAAGACAATAATGTGTTACCTGCTGAGAAGAGTATTATGATCAAGGAATGACAAACTATCCAAAAATAGACCTGACATCACCTAATGAAAATGGAACACAATCGGGTCAATTAGAAAAGGACCTTTTCCCAAGGGTTAGGATTATTATCAACAGGTAGGACTGATTAAGAGAGAATTCTATTATCAATTTGGACTCTGTTACACTTGCAAGCAGTCTCTTGTGATTCCTTAAAAACCATTCTTATGACATTGTATGAGAAATAAAGAGCACAACTTCAACACGTTGTGCACATATTCTCCCACATTATCAAAGTTATTAATTGAATTTATGGGTCTTATTACACAGACTACTACTATTAAGGATGTAGTTATGGATGAAACTATACAAGATGCATTGCGGCCAAGCAATTATGTCTTGCTTTGAGGAGAATTGGATGGGACAATTGTTGAAAGTTCCCTTGCAGCTGATATCTTTCCTAATATTGAGTTTTTTTTCTCAGTTTTAAATAAGTCGGATCAAAATTTATGATAGAATGTATTGAACAATTATCTATCACTAAATGAGCTTTGGCAGCAAACTAGGACAGACTTAACCCTTCGTTTTTATTTCAGGATAGCCAAGGCACATTATTAAAAGCCAAATGTCAAGGCTTAATGTGTTTTCATCTACTTGTACTGCTGGCTAACGATTTTATAACACCCTTTAACAGTTAGAGTGTATCTGAGCATCTATTTTTATGGCTTCTTTTTGTTTAGCTCCATAAAGAAAGGACCAAGGAAATACATATCCATAAAAAAAGCATGGCTAATTTTCACTACAATGGTATGTAGGTCGTGTCATATGGTATTTTATTTCTTCCATAATGTTGTTGATGATACTCACCATATTATTGGTAAGTCAAGTATTTGCACACCAAGCATTTCTTTTTCAACAATTTGTTGTTGTCGCGAGTGTTTCAAACTTAAATTTTTATATTTTAGAACAAGAAATACTTGCATGTGCGTGATCTTCAATTTTGCTATATAGCTATGGCTGTGGGTTATGGAGACGACTATTGAGCAATTCCTCATCATAGTGAGTATTTCATTGTTATATCCTTATATTTAGGATAATAAAAAATTGCATTTACTTTCATTTTAAACTTTGTTATCGCTTCATATGAAGCAAAAGTGGGACTTTTGAACAAGTCATTGTGTACTAAGCATTATATTTTAATATATAGACAATATCAAGCATATTAAACAAATATTTTTATAATTTAATGTCATCGGATGTAATTGTGGTTTTGTTCACTCAAGTTTCTTTTTTTTTGATATGTAATTGAAGGTTGGTGGGTCCCTCACCCATTTATTAAATGAAAAGCAAAATTACAACCACCATTATCCAAATGGAACCACGTGGCCACAAACAACCCATACAATAAAAAGAAACACACTCCAAAGGGCGAGCCAACAAAAAAACAAATCTTGCAGGGCCAAAACAAACCAACCCGAGCAACCAACCTGGTAAACCAGCCAAAAAACCAAACCGCCAACCAGCTCCTACAACCCAAAAGACAACCACCGTATGCGAAACAAACCACCACCCAACAACAACGTACGAACCACCAACCCCATCTTCCACTGAGAAGCCACCATCAATCCCGCCGCTACCACCCTTCTCTAGCTTTGAGCTAGTGACCGCCGCTTCACCACCCGACCACCTTTCCCACTTGACCAGCTCGACACCACCATCGAACTCCTCAGTTGGGCCGCCATGTTACAATGCCACCATTGACCCACGCAGAGAAGGTCTGCCCACCCATTTCATCCCAAACGCTCCTCCCAACCCTGGTGCCACAACAACACTTTCTAGATGAGCCCTCATGTGGAATGAAACCGCTCGCCGCCTTGTGAGAGGACCCCCCCGGTGCATGAGAGGAGGTTTGCTGAATGGAAGTATGTGCACTGTAAAGATGGGCTAGCAAATTGACCGCCAAAGCCACCTTGGATGATTTCCTTGTGCTTAATGCAGCGACCACCGACGCCATTGGAGTTCTCAGAGCATTCAAATCAACTACTGGCAACAATTTACTCGATGGCTCGGGGTTTTTGAGACAATTTTGCATGAATTCAAGATGCTCTAACAGGGTGCAAAATCCATCCTCCAGGGCCCTGAAAGCTCATAGGGGAACAAGCCCTTGTCCCTCCTGCACAATGAAAATCAAGGAGCATTGCTCTTCGAGTGAAAATTCATCAACCGCAGTGTCCAGTTCCCATCTGAAGCCCAGGGGGATATTGTTAGCTCTTTGTCCTTCGACGCCATGAGCAGATTGCCCACAAAGGTCAAAGCAATCAACGAAGTCACCTTCACGCTACAGCTAGTTTCTAGGAACACCATCCTTATGATCTCCTTAATTGCTTGTAGGACACTCTTATACTGGATGATGAACACCTTCAAACAACCATCAAACATCTTCCTCTTAAATGCTATCTCCCTCTTAACCGCCTTGAAATGTAGGAGAGGCTCGCTTAATGCCACATGCATCATTCATTCCATCCTTGCAGTCTCCACCCAGTAGCCACGACAAACACTTCCCGATGCAAACGATGAAAACCTCCATCACAAGCAGGAAAAAATGCCAACTGCCATCCCCGCAATTGTGCAATGTGGGCATGGAGATATTAAATCCCAAGTGTATGGGAAATGAAGCTTATTACATCAATGATCACTGCCAACCATATCTCGTCATAATGCACACGACCCGCACGAACAAAACCCAACTATGCAATGAAATTTGTCCCTTCATCTAGCCATTGCATCCCAATTATTATCTATAATGGCATCTTCCGCTTGTGATATGCCCCTGTTGGCAAGACCATTTGCTATCGAATTTGCTTTGCCGAAGCAATGTTTGGCTTTCCAAGCACTAAAATCATCTAGAATGTCCTAGGGCCGACTAAGAATGTTCTCAACATTCCATGAACCCGCCTTTCTATTCCTCAGAGCTTGAATAACCATCGAGTCTCCCTCAATCACTACCCAATCGATACCACACTGAATTAGCAAATCAAGTCCCAATACCAGTGCTTGTTCTTCCAATTTATTATTGGTTCCATCAATAAGCTTCATCGAATCACCTGTAATTAACGAGCCAACACAATCACATATAATGCATCCTGCCCTTGAGGCACCTGGATTTCCCCTTGCAGCCCCTTTGAATTTTAATTTGAACATTTCCGAAGGGGGAAGCAACCACTGTTTTTCCAGCACGTCTCATTGTCTTCAAGCACATGACCGACCCATTAACGGGGGTAACCTTCAACCGGCGCGTCTCAGAAGTCCAAGGAGAAAAATATACCTATGGGGCTTTCCAAACAGATGCCTGGGGCTTTTCCCTCTCCCCATTTGGACACTCTTGATGGATATGTCCTTCTTCCTTGCACTTATAACATTTGAATGAGACCTTCTCCACATCAATCTTTTGTTCCCAAATCCCCTCCCTAGTTTTGATGCAGATGGTCTCTGATATGTCTTCCTCCAAGTCAAGAAAAACACACACTCGCACATAGGAAGCCAACACTCCTTCAATGGTCAACGGGTCTGTCTTAATGTATTGGCCAACTAGAGACCCAATCTATCTCAGGCAATTCTCGCTCCAATATGTCATGGGGAGCCCATACATCGTGATCCAAATGGGAAACTTACCTTTTTTCGCCGCCAACGGGTCCAAAAGCCACGGTCCCCCTTTTAATATCTCTGCCTTCTTCTCCACCAAAGGGCAAGTAACAACAAAAAAACCTTTAGGCAAAAAACGGATGCTGCAACCTGGACCTTAAGTGCAGCTCACCCAGTTCTCCTCTTCTCCAATTGCCAGCCATTGCCCTGCAAACTTCCCAATCAAGTCTCTACACCTCAGACTTTGAGCTTTGTCCTGAAAGTCCACATTCTCAAAAACCACCATTCTCAATAGGGCCACCCCTTCCTTGCCTCATACTAGAATGCTATCTGTTTGGACTGGAGGGATCTCTCTGTCGATCCCCTTCCCAGGAGGCTGAATGATTGGGCCTGTATCCACACTGTGCTCCACAGGGACCTCCTTAGGACCCCACCAAACCCAGGCTCCGTGGGGGGGACTCTAGAATTATCCCATTCTCCTTCCAACCAGTCGTTACCATCTTCACTTCCTTGGGCTTCCTGAATCTCTTGCCAAAGGTCTCTTTTCTGCGATTTGTTGAAACCACTCTGTTTGCCTGATCCTTTGCCCTGGAAGCTCCTCCTCACCCGCTGCTGCTGCACCCGTGCTCTCACCATTGCCCAAGACCTTGATTCCCAAGATGTTACCATGCAACTCACAATCTATAAAACCAAGAGGTGTAAAAACTGAATGAATGTTCACTCAAGTTTATTATGTACGGTAGGTGAAACTTAAAAAATTATGTTTGGCTTGTAAATACTTAAATGCTGCGAAGTGACACCTTCGCTGACTGAAAATGTAATTGGACTTATTGAATTTCCAATAAAATGAAGTGCAATAATTGCAGGGACAGGCTCTAGTAATCTTTCAAGAACAGATGAAGCACACGCGATACATCCTCATTTGAGGCGATGAGCTTTATGGGACCAAAGGTATTACTACAAATTGATGCTTGGATAAAGCGTTTTCCCACCAATGCCACCTCTCATTGGATGGCATGTCCATTATCCTTATTGGGGATCTCAGTCAACTAACCTGTCATTGGCCAACCTCTGTACACATTGCATTTGACTGCAAATCTCTTGTAGAAACCTTTCACAAGTTGTCACACTTGAAACAATATTTCGCTGACACGGTGACACTCTAGCTCAAGTTCACTTTCATAAAATGGTACAAAACATATGAAACATAGAGCCAACACAGGATGACGGGGTGCTTCAATGATTTGTACAAACAGCTGTCATTGACAACATCTGAACAAAACTGGTTTGATGCATCGGTGCAACTATTTGCAACACACAAGCTCATTGAAATTTACAAGAAGAATAAGTTGAAATATCTAAATCTTCAGATTTTTAAAAGGCAAGGCTTTATCTTCACAACCATAATTAAAGTTAAATCCTCGGAATGCCTTCATACAACACCTGCATTATACTTTTGGCTGCTACAAAAAAATGAAAGACTGCTTAAACCACCATCAAGAAGAATATATCTTACCTTCAATGAATAAAATTATTTTGCTTCCCATTATATTAAATCATAAAATATCAATATGTCACATAACTCTTTTTTCCAAGACGCAGCTCCAACTATGACCCTCTGCATCCCTCTGCCTATCAGCTCACTTGTGGCACCTTTTAACTGTGCCAGTGCAGTGTCCATACGAGCTCTATGATCGAGACAATAAAAATATTGATCACCCTTTTATTCCTTCTAAATGCATCGGCAAAACAGAGTTTAGAGTTCACACATCTTTGACAATCAATGCTCTTTTTTCATGTTCATGAGAGAACTGTGTTTTTACCTTCTAAAATATTTCTCCATCTTCCAGCCATGGGTATATGTTATGATTACCCGCCAAATTATATATTCTCGAATGCCCACTTCTTTCTGCAATTATAACTTCAGGGGGAAAAAAAAGGTAATTTATAGAATATACGAGCAAATTTATTATATACTTAAATGGAACTTCTCGAGCAAATGTTGAAACAGTCTAAAATTTCAGATTATGTCACAAGCTTATGGTTCTATGAGTTTGTTGTTAACTAGTTTTGATAATTCCCTTATTGAGGACTTCAAGCTGTCTATTTTTTACCATGTTGCATTAGAGGTTTATACTTTAAAGGATTTTTTTTTGAAGCGTTGAGCTCACTAAGATACTGCTCTTGACATGAGATGCCCTACAATAACTTATTTAAGGCTGCCTGACAAGATTCAAAACTGTGCTATTTGTGATCTTTTGTAATAACTAAGCACGGGTTCCGTGGACTGCTTCAAGCCATTAGGACCATAATGTCCTTTGGATATGCGATATAACATCATGTGTAGTTGAAGGTAAAGAGAGGAAAAATATGATCTTGTTTCATTTGTTGCTGGTTATATTATCATGAACTTCTGGAAGCCGATGAATTGTCTCTTCTATTTATTAGGGAGAGAATCTCATGATATTGCAGGAAATTTTGGTGTGTATAGTTGATTTTAGGCCGTTACACTTGCTGTATTATATCTTAGATTTTGTATTTCATCGAACTTTAGTTCATCTTTTTATTTTCTATAACCGTGCCAAGCATTTAGATGTTAATCCCCTCTAGAGAAGCCAAAGTCCGATTATCTCCTAGATTTTGTATTTCATTGAACCATGGTTCATATTTTAATTTTCTGGAAGGTCGCCTTATGATTAGCAAATAACCGTGCCAAGCATCTAGATGCTAATCACCTCTAGAGAAAAGTAGGATTATTTTGCTGAAACGTAGGCAAAGTACCATTTAAAAAAAAAAAAGAAAAAACCTTCAAACTTTCTTCTAGTATGCTCATTTAATCACCTCTAGAGGAGCCAAAGTAAGATTATTTTGCTAAAAAGTAGGGAAAGTGCCAAATTTATGGAAAAAAAAAAACCTTTGAACTTTCTTCTAGTATGCTCATTTAATCTGCTGCTATGTTATGAACTCCTGCTGTCTGTAAGGTGATATTAATTTTCTCCGATTTGATAAAGTGATGTTTTGTCTCAGGTCCTTGCATTCAGGGATATTGCACCTCAGGCACCTACTCACATAGTTATTATTCCCAAAGTAAAGGATGGTTTGACTGGCCTATCTCAGGTACCTGAAAATGTTCACTTGCCTGGGGATTTCTAATTTCTTTCAACTTAGGATTTTATGTCTTCTGATTTATTCTGGATTGGTTTGTCTATTTAATAGGCAGAAGAGAGGCATCAAGATATTCTAGGTTATTTGTTATACACTGCAAACGTTGTTGCAAAGCAGGAAGGGCTATCTGATGGCTTTAGAATTGTCATAAATGATGGTCCTGCTGCATGTAAGTTTGTCTTTAGATTCAAATCTTTTATTTGACATATTTTTCCTATATATTAAATTTTGATAATTTCATGACTGGAACTTTTCCTTTGCAGGCCAATCTGTGTATCACTTGCATATTCATCTTCTTGGTGGAAGGCAAATGAATTGGCCTCCCGGCTAATAATGAAGTCTATGGTGTTTATGGATCCATAGCCAGCAGAATTCTAAAAATCTAGTAGTTCAATCACAATCTTGTTTTGAACATTTAACTAAAAATACTAGCGATATTTACATACTCTATTAATGATGGTTATGACACAGAAAGCTTTTACTAAGTGAGCCAGAAAAGCAACCTCTAAATGTCTCCAATAATTTGAAGGCTTTTATTGTCCCCAAAGGCTCAACACGGTATATAATGAAATGGGTTTTTAGCTTATCAAGATATGTTTTTTTTTTTCCTTTTCGGTGGTTGTTTTGGGCTTTGCTGGATTGTGCACTGTAAGATTATGGTGTGGGACTTTATGACCCTTGTATTAGTGTGTTCCCTGATTTTAGGCCTTTTTCATTTATTGTGTGTTGGCTTGTATGTTAATTTGGTTCTAATTGAATTTGAGGAGTTTATAAATACATGGAAAAATAAAGGTAACATTTATTGAAGAGTAGAATTTGATTTAAGAATTGAAGTCTTTAATTTAGATTGTGCCACTCGCTATACTAAAACAAAAAGTCATATAGGGATTGATGCTTACATCTACGAATTGCTTGTTGAAGTGCATTCAATGTTGTCTTTCAAATTTGTTCTAAATAAAGGACCTGATAATAATGGAGGGATGACAGTTCTCTCATTGATTTCCTTGTTTTTTAATAGTGTTTGATGAGTTGTTAAGAGTTACGAAGGATAACAGTCTTCCAAAGATTTTTGTAGAATTTAGGGAAAATGAGAGAATTTTTTGTAGCTCCAAAGCAAGTGAACATGGTTGTGCAATTAATTTTTAGAAAGGTGTAGTGCTTAGAACCATTGAATCCACGGTTTTGGTAGGCCGATTTGGGAGTTCAGGGAGTGTTCTCTATTCGTCTCCAGCGTTCTGGGTTTTGTTTGTCTTACTTTTTAAACCTGTTTTCTTGTGTCTGTTTCTTTTGACTATATTCAGGTTTGTAACAATTTAGATATTCTTCTAGAATCCTTTCCTTGCTTTTATTGTTTATTCTAGAATCTTCTTTGTCGGAATTAGTTTTAATTTTACTATTTTATTTGGTTAATTGGTGTAGATATAATTGTGAAACAGTGTAGTTAACTGTAGTGCATTATGATATAAAACCACTTTTCTTAAATTACATTTTGGTGAACTAATTTTTTTCTTAGCCCTCTTATCAGGTTTAGATTTTACTTGTTTTGTAGGGGATATGATTTTTGTCTAGAGTTCTCTGAATCTTTGATTGTGTTGTGCCCTCTTATTAATGCTAGATCGATATGATTTTTGTCTAGAGTTCTCTTTAGCTCTAATTGTTTTGTGCTTGTTTCAAACCCTAGTGTGCTTGTCATAGATCATCGTTTAGATGCACATTTTAAAGATATTGTAAATGCTTATGTAAATGCCATGTCTCTTCACAATGGTGTAAAATATAGTGACTGATTATTATGATAGTAATGAGAAAAAATGTTAGCTTCAATCACAACAAACTAGAGCATGATAGATTGGGAACTAGATGGGCACAACTACCATTTGATTCTTTGGTAGAACATAAGAAAATTCTTTAACTCAAATTTTATGGGATAATGTGAATCACAACAAACTAGAGCATGATAGATTGGGAACTAGATGGGCACAACTACCATTTGATTCTTTGGTAGAACTTAGGAAAATCCTTCAACTCAAATTTCATAGGATAATGTGGATGTGGATAAATTAATGCTTCTTTGATTGTCAATGTTGATAATAATGTAAATGTTAAGTCTCTCAAGATGATTATTAAAATGAAGAAGATAACGATTGTGATTATGACATCTAATTAGAATCCCAGAATAGAGGACTCCGTACACATGGAAAGCGATAGGGTTTCTTTGTGCACTTGACATTTCGAGGTTTGGATGAGACAATCAATGAAAAGCTGGAAGGGATGTGGATTGCTGGTATAGTAGATTGTTTTGAGCTCATTGAGTTGAGCGTGCTAGTTGGTTTGGTTGAGCCACACTAACTAGATTATGAGTTTACTTGCCTGAGACGATGAGCTTGTTTAAACCAATATAATTCAGAGGTTTTGTAATGTTCATTTAAGGTGGCAAATTGGATGTGAATGAGATTTAAAGAGTAACATGATTTTAAAGGAACCAAATAGTGCAACTTTTGGTGTATGTTGCTCTCGTTGAACGGGTTCAAGTTGCGTTGAATCATTTAAGGAATCTAGTAAATTCTATTAGGTTGGGTTTGTTCAAACAATGCCATTCACAAAGCGAATGTAATTAGATGAAGCTAGACCCAAGGATGAGGGATTAAATTAGATTTAAAAGTTTCTTGATTGACGAGTTAAAATATAAATTTCTCTAACTAATTGGAGTTTTAGATAGTCTCTTTTGTTCGTTCAAGGCTTTTAATTCTCTGATAATTAAATATAGTAGCAGTGTTGAGTGAAAGACTTGCTATTGGAGCTTAGAGTCTATATCGCTTTGAATGTTACGTGTTAAGATAGAGAAAATTATTCGAGGAAATGCTTTTGTGTTGTTTAGATGCATTTTGTTCAGGGAACATCATCGAAGGATGATGAAGTGTGTATTTGATGTTTTGGTGTTTATTCTACTTGCTATTTTTAGTTTTCCAAAGATTGAGTGGCTGTTTTTGTTTTGTTTTATGAAGTGTATTGCTTGTTGATTTCATTGACTATAGGTGCTTTGATGACTAACATTCACCTAAGTAAAGAGGTTTTTTGTTTGTTTTTAAACTAATATTTTGAAAGTAAATAAGCAAACTACTATGTTGAAAGGAAAGACACTGAAAATAAACATTTTTCTTTTTTCTTTTTGTTTTTTTAAAGATATTATGCAAATGTTAATAAATAAAAAATTGAAATTAAATCATTTGAATGTTAATTTTATGAGTTTATGAATATGTAAGAATTGACTTGTATGGTTGAAAGTGCATGTTTGATTTTTACCAAGAAATGAATGTAATCAATGATGAAGAAAAGTTCTAAATTTTAAGATGCATGATTAAATGTTAATCTATGATCTTTATTTTGTATGCATGCAATTAAATACTTAAATGTTGAAAATTGGTGTTGAATTCAAACTTTCTAGATTTAAATGATTTGTTTTTATTTGTTCTAACATGCAAATGAAAATACTTTTATGTATATTTATTTTTAAAAAATTTCAAACTTGTGCAAAAATTAAAGATAAAATTATTGATGTGATATCTCTTTTTGATTTTTTTTTGAAATGTTATGCAAATGAGTGTGAAGTGCTAATTTATTTGTGTATGTGGGTGTGTTGAGAAATAAATTCAAAGAATATAAATTACTGAAAAATGAAAGAATTTGCCTTTGAATTCTAAAAATTAACACACAAAACTGTACGCTGTTAGTATTTATGTATGCAAGTGAAATTCTAGGAAACACCGAATGATTTGCAATACAATAATGTACAAGGTTTTTTTTGTATTGTTTTCTGATATACAAACAAACTGTCAAACAAAATCCAATCTAAAAAACACAAAGGAAAATGAAAGAAAATAAAAATTCTCCAACTTGACCAAAGTAGAGGACTAATTGGAAGAGGAGTTTGTTGAATTTGGAAATACCCAAATCCTTAGGCTGCTATTTCTTTAGATTTCTACTCATGGATGTGCTAATAATTCTCCAACAAGAGGATTATGAAACCAATGAAGTTACATGAACAAAGTGAATAAAATAAATTGTTGAACTATCGGTGGTTCTCACAAACATCAGATTATTATGTTGAAAATTTGTGAGCTTCTTCCAATTTGTAATGGTGACCAAAAAGACAATGCAAGACTTGGGTTGATTATTTAAGAAAACTACAAAAGACAAATTATAGCTCTCTCAATTATGGATACTCAATTCTCTTATGCATTTTTTTCGATCTAAATTTAATGGTAAAGAGAGTTATTTGTAATAAAAGAACGATTGTTGTATGTGGGAGTTAACAAGAGCCAACTGAGAGCTTACGAAGATTCACTTGAAGTTAAATAAAATTGTCTTGAGAATGATCTTGAGTGAACTGAAGTGTTGATGAACTAAGCATAGAAAAATAGGAAGCAAAACAAAAAGTCAAACATGCAAAACATGCATTATGAGAGTAAAATTAGAAGTGCATGCAATGGTGGTGAAACCGTCACTATATGTAGGTGGCAGTTGCAAAATCGTAACAATGATTATCGACACTATCAGGGTGGTTTCCAAAAATACCATGGTGGTTATGTGAACTATCAAGGTCTAAATTGTTTGGTGAGGTAGTGTGAACCACCTGGATGGTTTCACAATTGTAGTGGCAATTTTGCCATGCAACTTAGAAATCTTGGGTTTGGAAGGTTGAAGTACAAATTTTGTAAGTTTGTGTAATGATATTTATATTCAATATATGTATAAATACCCTTAAGGTAGGGAAACACCATATAATACTCCTTTAGGAAGGAATAACTTCACAATGTCTCTTCGAGGGGACAACCTCCAATATTCTCTTACAATAGAAGACTCAATGCTTCCTTCATATCCTTACCATGATAATCATCTCCTATATATATACATCTATCTAACCCATGGATGGGTAACCTCCTAATCCAATGTAGGCCGACCATTACCCAATGTATTACTTCCACAAGTTACTCTATTATCCTAATATATTGTACCCATATAACTAAGGGGATGTGTGCCACATGTCGGCATCTCCATCAACCCATATACATCAATATAAGATCATTACAGTTTGGCACTCGGAGAAGTCTGGAAAGAAGCAAATGGATAAATAAGGAGAAGATCTAGTTAAAGCATATTATTTTTTATGGAAGTCCTTGCATTATTGTAGGATATTGTAAACATATTGTATTATGTAAAATTTGGGTGTGTACATAACATATTGATTATATTAAGAAATATGATAGACTAATCTTGTTGATATCTCTAGAATTATGAATGTATTGAAAAATGTTTGTTAAAACTCCACTTCTCATGATGTTTCTTTGAAAGTTCCTCTTAACCCTACACATTTATTTATTATGCTATTCTTTCTTATCAAAATGTTTTATTGCCAAATGTTCAAAATGATTTTATTGTTTGTCTTCTTCATACTTTTATTTCTTTAGATGTTATTTTATTTTTAGTTTCTTCTCAAGTTTTCTCAACTTTTCAACATGTTTCTACCATTCCTCAAATCCTATAATCTATGGTTTCTCAAATTGCTCTTACTTTTGCCAATTCTTTTTTGATCTCTTCTATTCCAATTTCTTCTACCAATTATATTCCACCCCAAACTTATGAAATGTCTACTATGACATAAGCCTTACTTGATAACAAGAAGTGAAAGTGCTTTCTCAAGGGTCTCATAATCCAAGTGATAGGATCTCTTCTCATGATATATTTTAAAACCCTTTTAACTCTTGATGTACTCACTTGTCCTTTTCTAAGTGATTTTATTACTTGCAAATCTGCACTATACAAAGGTAAATGACACATTTCTCAACATATTAGATCATTTTATGTCTCTTATTTATAATTTAAATACAATGATAAATTATTGCTTTAATGTTTTCCAAGAAAGTTGAAAGACTATTGTCTTGATTGATTTTATGCTTTACCATGTGGTTCTATACATTATTTTGCATCTCTAGTTGATGATTTCTTGGTTCATTTTCAAATCAATATTGCTAAAAAAATTATATTTTTAGAATTAGCTCAACTTAGACAACCGTCCAATAAATATACTAGAGATTATGTGATTCAATTCAATACCATAGTAACTAAGATGGTACATTAACCTTCAAATAGTGAACTTCAATGCATTTTTATCAACAATCTACTATGAATTATCAAACACAATAGCGTTTAGCACTTATCAATCTTTCGATGAATTTCATTAGACGATTGAATACTTTGAAGTCAAGCTTTAAGAGGCTAACATACTTAAATATGAAACCAATGCTCAAACTCAAGCAAAATTTCAAAATAAACCAAGTTTCAAGGCTAAAATCAATGACCACGAGTTTCAATGCAAAAATAATACTAAGAATGTGGTCAATGTTATAGAGCAACCATATAAAAAACTTTGTTATCTCAATAAATGGAATGTAGGCAATTTACAAGATTAACTGATAATCTTCAAAATATCTTGAAAATGTTACTTGAAGGCAACACAATTACTTTATCTCTAATAATGGAATTTGATACTTCAAGACCATTGCTTAAATATTTTGATGCCAATTCGTATTATGATTTTCATAGACTCTAAATGCACTCAATAAATATATGTATTACTTTAAAACATTAGATTTGAGATTTAATTGATAATGGTCAAATTCAAGTGAATGATACACATATAAATTCAAATGTGACAAGTGCGCCATTTACTCGTAAGGAGGAATCAATAGATATCGACAATGTTTATATAGTAGATAAACCTAAGTATAACACTGTGCCTATGTATTAAAAACAAAATTCACCTGAAGGTTTTATTGGAGCAATTGATTAAATCAAGAAGAAAACATCTATTTAAATTATGTTAGTGAAAGAGGATATGCCACATTATAGTTCATATGATGGACCACTTTTTATACAAGCATTTATATATGGAAAAGAAAATTATAACATAATGGTTGTCGATGGCTCAAATTTGAATATGTGCACTGAACAATTTGTTTATAGCCTTGGACTTAGCTTGGATAACTTGGCCTATACTTCTAAAATTATTACATGGTATGTTGACATAGAAAAAAACCCCATGGTTGTGTTATTACCTATTATAGTTGGACCAAAGTAATTCAAACATTATTTCATGTGGTGCCCACTAATGCATCATACAACATTTTACTAGGTCAACCATGAATACTTCAACTGAAAGCAATACCTTGTAATGTGCATCGATGCTTAAAATTTAGATATCAAGGTCAAGTGGTTACAATTTAAAGACATACTAATTTTTCAAAGCAATTGAAGGATGACGTGGTATACATAGAAGTGCCACATATATCTTTACAATATTTACTTTAGTGCGCATAAAATAAAAAGACAGTCAATTCTAATCAAGGTGCGATCATCACATAATATGTCTCTAAGACGAACACAAAATTAAATTAAATCAAAATATGAGAAACATTAGTTTCAAAATGAATAATATTACAAATAAATATGCTGACTTATAATTTTTACATTCACAGGTCTGGGCATGCCCTATATGTGGCACTTGTGGTCTTAGTACTTCAACTTTCGTATCTTATGGTGATTATCATAGACCTCCAACATTATTTATTAGTTTCACTAAAAAACCTCTTATTTTAGATATTGAATACTTTATATTTTGTATGATATATTAGTGTAGACACCTAATTTTGGCACACGAACCTTTTCCATTGTGTCTTTTCCTTTTTTGTCACCTTTGGTCCACTTTTGTATATTTAGCTATTTTTTGACACTTCTTACCTTGCATTAAACTCTTTATGGTATCTAATCCCTCTACATGTCTCCAACATTCATTCGTTTTCAGCGTTATGCCCTATTTATCTATTTCCTAGGTTGCTTGCCTTTATTTTAGACATTTATTTCTCCAAGCACATATTTGGAAATTACAGGTGAAACACTGATTGTGTCATGTGTGGATTTGGCAGACTGCCAAATTTGTTGTGTTTTTGTGGCTCCTTCTTACCTTGGTTTGATTTTCTGCATCATGACTTTAGCCTATCACATTCTTCCATGGTCGGTCATTGCATGTGTCATGTCCTAGAAATCACTATATATACAAATCATTCATAGTCTTTTTATCAAATGTCAAGTATTACGTAAGGGTTGAGTGAACCTTATCCACTATTAAAGTTAGGGCCTTCATTAATCAAATTTATTGCTAAACCTAGATAGAGCTACCATCTTTATACTAAACCCTTCTTAAAGCCATTGTGACATCATCCATTTGTATGAAAAGGTAGATTAGAAGAATTTTCATGTAGTTTGCATTGCACTTCACTAGGGAGAGGAGACAAATTTCTCACTCAAAGTTTCATTTATATGCACATGAGAAATACATTGAATCTCATTCCAAGTGTGTGAGATATGTAGTTGTAACTCTTTAAGGGGTAGCTTGAGTTAGATAACTTTTCACATACTTGTCTTTCTATAATTTTCAAGGGTTAAGCTAAGGAGTGAAAATAAGAGAAAAAAATATTCTATCCATTTACTCGATATTGCTATTGCACAACACTATATGACACCTGATAGCGCATTTAAACACAAAGTCCATAACCTTAAAATTAGAAGGGTACATATTCAATGTATCAGATCATATTTATTAATTGTAGAGATGCCTATTTGGTGATATATTGAATCTACGTAGGGCATATTCAATGGTTCTTTTTGAAATACCAATTATGTCTGTTGATAATTAGAGATTTAGATTTTACATAAACTTGCACATCCACATCCAAGTCATGTTTACATTGTCGAAATCCCAAGATTATGTTGAGGTGTGTCGTATTTTTTTATCTCCTTTGTCATTTCATTGTTATTTACTTGTTTTAGTTATTGCTTGTGCAGTTGGTTATCATTTTAGCATCATTTAGGATTATGAGTTTACTATTTAGACTGTATTTATCTTAATTCCTTTGTGCCCCTAATTTTAAATAAATGTACATTAGGTTACTTTCCTTAGTAGTCATTTCAGATAATACATTTAGTGAATCTCTTCATTATTTGAACATTGACATCTTTAAATGCTTTTGCCTAGGGTTTATTTTTAGATTTTCACATTTTTAGATGTGATTTTCATATCTACATCTTATATACATGAATCAAGCCTTAGCCTATTATTTACATCTCATATATGTTTGATTTCAGATTCACATCCACTTTTAAGAAATTGATGCATGTAACCTAGGGTTTATAAAACCCTCATCCCCCTTTAAGTTTATTTTTTATGATTTTCATAGCTAAATTATGATTATGCACATTTGATGATCAAATCCTACATTGCTCTTCACCTCTTTCTGCTTTCGTTTTTTATTCAATTTCAAAAATAGGTGCATACATCTTCATTATTCAAATGCAAACACCTTTCCAAGGTTTATTCTAGGGTTTACTTCTCCATCCAAATATGAATTTCAGATTTTCAACTTGTTTGTGTTTGTTACATTGATCAATTAATAACCTTGCTTCCTTCATGTTGTTCATGCTTATATATAATGTCAACTATGAAGCCTATATCTACATATCCTATAAGGAGAAGTGATATATTAAATGGTGCTACTTGTGATTTGACCCAACTTCTATTGTTTACTACTCGTGCTTTAGATAGAAATGCCAAAATTTAATGAGATGCCTCTTGTTGATAATTTTTCACATGTGAATGATAGTGACTATGTGTATCTTGATGATATATCTCTTCATGATTATGCTTCTTTTGATAATGAATATGATATCGAGAATAATGAGAATGATTGCAATAATAAACCTCCTAGTAATGTAGATGTACCAAATTTTGAGGGAATGGATGGAATTTATTTGGATACTTATCTTGAGACTATATCCAAGGAATCTGATGCCAAGATATTCTAGTTACCAAATCATAAAACAAACAAATTATGGATAATGAACCTACACCTGAGATTAATCCTATTGATCCTATGAATGTTTATAATACACTTATTAGAGGTTATACATCTACATTAGGTGGTGAGGATAGTGACCTTAGTGCTCCCAAATATTTTATACCTCCACTTACTGCTACATGTCCTTAGGTTAATCCTACCATTCCTATACAAAATAGGGTGTCTAAGGTTCTTCTTGCTATCAATCCAATGACCAATGTGCATGATTCTTATTTTTTATCCTTTTGTATTATACATGGTCAAAATACCAATCATGCCTCCATGCCTACCAATGTAATCATACAAAGGTACCTACACAAACACACACCAATTCTAATTATTTTTTAACATCTACACTTAGTGGCGAGTCTCTAGTTCCATTGGTTTAACAATCACTTGATACTGTACTATTATAAATTGCATAACTATCTCAAGTATCCTAAAGTGTATTCATGTAGTTTCATCTAGCAACATATTATTGTTTAGGACCTTGGTGTGTTTTTTTCCTATTTAAATATTTGCTTCATTCTTCTCTTCTATGAAGATGGATTCAGTAGTGAGATCCGAAACATTGGAAAATATTTTTTCACACAATTGATTCCAGAAGAACCTTATTTAAAATATTACATAACCCATCGGCTATTGAGGTTTTAGTTCATCCTTTGCCACCTACTTTCCAATGCAAAATTTTTATTTATATAATGGCAATGCTGATCATTCACATCACATTCGAGCTTAGTTCACATCATGCTTTGGTTTTATTTATAATGATCTACTTCTGAACAATATTTTCACTAAGTCTAAATGAATATGTCTTAGATTGGTTCTAAGCTCTACCTAAGGGATATATGCATTGATTTAAAGACTTGGATGACATTTTATTAGCTTAATTTTGTTATACAAATCAATCAAAAAGTCACATTTTCTCACTTTTTTCAAATTAGACAAGGACTTCATGAGAATGTTGCTAACTATTACCTTAGATTCAAGACTATGATTATGAAAATGTCATATTAAATACTTGATAGTGAGCTTCAAAGTATTTTCTCAAATAGTTTTCTTACACCATTAAAAGACAAAGTTATGTTTAAAACTTACCAATATTTTGATCAACTTTGCTACATGCTTTGCAACATTGAGATTAATATTTTAGAGGCCATCATACTTAAGTGTACGTCTACTGCCTCTACTTATAATACCTCAAAATGTTAAGAAAATTCAAAAATCAAAGTTAAGACTAATTATATGCCTCCATTTCAAGCCTAGAATGAATATAAAAGATTAAAGTCAGTTTCACAACCAACCAACAAGGTAGTCCTTCCACATTATAGGAACATGTGACAATTCACGAGGTCACCTGATTGACCTCAAAAAGTGCTTAAACACTCGCTTGAAATTAACTTGATTACACTACCCAAGCCATATCGGTTAGATAATAGTCAAGCTTTGCATAAAGGGTATGATGCCAATCAATATTGTGACTACCATATAACTTTAAGACATTATATTAATCAATGCTATAAAATTCAAGATCTCATTGATAATAACATGATTCAAATTGAAGGCCATAAATCCACATTGAATGAGTATGTCAGAATCCCTAATAAAATATTAAATTTTTTCAATAATCATTTTCCAATTCATGAACATGAGATTGATAACATTATTGGCATGGCTTTGATATCTCAATGAGAAACATTTCTATTGAATTATATGAACACAAAACACCACATGATGATTAAAATAATGGTCCTATTTACATACATGAATTTTTTGATCAAAATCCTTCGATCACACATGTCATTATGATTGACAATTATTCTAGCAAAAATATAATTACAATGTCATTCCTAGTTATTCAAGGCTACATTGAATGATATTTAATTAGTATAATTATGATACTAAGAGTTATGATGACATTCCATGTACACCTCTTGGTGGTATTACTTTACCATTTATAGTCGACCCTCATACCTTATTATTTTGGTTCTACATAGTGTTTGATACTATTTCATATAACTTAATTTTTATACAACCTTGGCTTAATTAGGTTAAAATAATACCCTTTTAAATACATCATTGTCTCTAGTTTGTGCATGATAATTAAGTGAAAACAATACCCTCTTCAGTACAACATGTGAAATTATCTAGAGTGCCTCATAAAGAGAGAATATTTCAACCTCACATGGTATTTGTTATAGTTTCACCACCTACCATTATGGTTCTTATGAAATTTGTATCTACGATATCACCTCCTAAAGTTGAGAATCCCACATTTACACCTTCAAGACTTTCGATACCTACTCATCCATCTCCCAAGACTGTTTCATGACCTGTCACATTGGATCATATCTAAGCACTGAGTTGACTATAGGTTCACCATGACATATTTTTACGAGTGATTTTCTAGAGGTTGTAGTGGCTCCTCGACCCCACCATCACCATATTTCTATTTGGGACAATGACATCAATTATTAAATATCTCATGACTATTTATTCAATACTTAGAGTGACACATATTACTCCTCTAGTTTGATATTTCACTTTATATACAAGATCATTAGTTAGTTATGATATGTTATCTCTTGAGCTTCATCAATACATCATTACTATACTATAGTTTATTATTATACATAGTTTTTTATTTTATATGTCATGATTTTACTATGTCTTCATCCCTTGAGTTGATTGCATGCCTTCCATTTCTTTTAGATTTGACACCTTGGAACTTGCCTTCTATTTTTTTGATATTTTTTTATCTCCTTGGTTTTTATTGCTTTTTATGTTGCATTGGCCCATGTCCCTTCATTTTTGATCCCATTCCAAACACTTGTGAAAATTTATTAATGATAACAACATATGTATATCGAGACCTTCCATCCTAACATGTATCTTTGAGTTTTGAGGGAAGTTGTAGACTGTTTGGAATCTTCCTCATCTTATTATTGTTTTGTGGCCCTCAGCCTACTTATTTTCAATTTTTTTTCAATTGTGCTCATTGGAATATATTTTGGTTTGATTGAATTTATTCTTGTGTGCACCCCTTGGTATTTATTTTAATAGATCTAATTACTTCTAAAAAGTATAAAAGGCAAAAATATTAGAGAACAAAAAAAGTCTATAACTCATTTTCCTTTATCTTTTATTGATACATATCATCCTTATCTGCCTATGATATAGGTTTTACATATACATGTTAGACACATTATTCTCATGGTATTACTTGAGTGTGATGGATGCAGGTTATATATGTTTCATATGTTTATAGACTGTAAGATGTTACACAACTACTTTCATGCCCACACCTTGGGGCCCATTACACATTGGTGGTATGCCTTATGTCAGGGGTATCTATGCATAACAAATTTTACAGTAATATATTTATTTCTTTCCATTTACCATATAGATCCGATTATATTGATCGTATCATATTTTTCTAGTGCCTACATTTTGCATGTTATTGTTTAACCCTTTTTAGAAACAAGGGTAGGATAATAGCCTAATCAACTAAGGAATATACTATTATACAAAACATGCCAATTAAATAATTTAGACTCATAATATTCAATTACAGTGCTGAATTATAGAAATATGCTAAATATAGAAAGTAAAATGCCAAACAATAATTTGATTACTTGAACAAGAAGAAGAGATAATAATTAGCTTGTTCACTAATGCGTAGGTAGATCTGGGAAATGCAGGTGTATAAATAGTCAATATGATGCTCAGGTACGATTTGTTAGATTTGGAAATTATCTCTTTTTTAACTTGGACACTACTTTTGAAATCTAAACAATAACACAAATGCTTTTATACTAGTTTTGATGTTTCTGTTCGAAGTGAGCTATATGTCCTTTTATGTAAATTCCACTTGCACATGATAGGTAATATTGTTTCCTTGTAGATTCTTTGTATGTATCATGCATATATATTTCAAATATCAGTGTGTAGCTTAGAACCCTAGGTCTTACAATTAAGCCATGCAATATTTCAAAATAAGTGTTAGTAGGCTCAAGTGAAGTCGAGATAACCTCAAAGACCCCTTTATCAATGAGAGCTACGTACATATCCATATACTCTAAAGAAAGCCTCAAACTAATGTAGTTTTCCCCCTTATGTGGGCTTGTGTGTGGATAACGGTGTGATATACTATATCTGATTAAAAGTAGTGATATAAATTACAACTTAAAAAATATTATTCATGGGCTACTCTTTGAATGCTTCAAACTTGTAAGAAGGCTAATCCTATGACTGATTTAGATATAAGGAAGAATAACATAATAGAACATAGTTGTGTGAATGATTTAGTGAGCTTGATAGGTGTTTGCTTAGTAGTTGCTAGATGTCTAAATGAGTGGGATTTGTTTTGTATTCACACTATAATATTTGAAATTATCTCACATGAGGGTTAATTAAGATAAATAGCATGACCCTTACTTATCAAAGATTGAAAAAATTGTGTGTTTGTAAGGTAAGACCACAAGTGTTAGACTTGGGACACTAACATCAATGCTAGTGTCCTAGAGGATAGAGAATTTTTGAAGATCTGTAATTGACATTGTAAGATATTTATCAAGTTTTAAGCATACTATGGGTTACATGTTATCTGAGTAATCATAATATCATGTTCAAACTATAAGGTAGGTATTTACGCATAATGAGATGGAAAATGTGAGCCTTTTAGTTGTGAAGAGGTCATGAACTAAAGAACAAAGCCATGAATAATATTTTCCAAGTGTACAAGACTAGTTTATCATGTAAAATACATATTTCAACATCTACATTTGCCCCCCATTTATCTAGTAATGTATAAGCATGAAATTACTAGGTTAAAAGAATTAATTGTGTACCGTAATGTGTTCAACACACATTTATTTGATTGGAGATCTATTTGAATTTGTTGTATGTTCATATTACCTAAAAATAAGAGCATGTTATAGTGTATTTAGTGTATACAACCTAAAAATTAGAATAATTAAAATTCTTGAAAGGAAAGAGATAAAGGAAGGATTACACCTATGTGTCAATGCAACCATGTTGCCCTTCGGTAATTTGCTTTTATATTGATGATTCCTAGCTAAATCATTGGAGAGAGAGGTTCACAACTGATCCTTGGAGAAGTGAAGAGGATAATTAGAGGGTGATCATACCCCCAATCAGATGCAAGGGTGAGGTGTGCCAAGGTTATCAAGAATACTAAATCTCAATCACACAACTCAAGTGTATACACAATCTAGCCAATCTATCTAGTCTTGCCTAAGTCAAATGGTAAAACCATATCAACTTATAAAAATAAGTAGTGCCAAGGCTATTGAGTGCACTGAATCTCCATTGCAATACTCAAAAGAGACAATTGTTGTATAAAGATAAAGATTCAAATGATGCATCTTAGTAAGGTCAATGCATATATAATCTTAATATGTATTTTTAATTTGGTGCATTTGCATGGCATATGCACCTTTAATGTTCTCAAACTAAAGTATTTGTCAAAATGTAACCTTTTCTATGTAATTATGTATAACATCTATCACAAAATTATGAAACCATGTCCAAAATATGTGAAAATAGGTGCTAAATGTATAATATTTTATCCCAAATGTATATTTGAATAATATAAATTATATCAAATTATGCCAATTCTGTTGTGTGTATGTGGACTCATGTCTCTATGACATGACCCCATTAACATGCCCCACTTTTGAGGTGAGGGGAATGTTATCTAATAGTCACCTGATCTTAAAAGGATAAGAAGAACACGCTATATTTATATTTATCATGTAGTAACAAAGCATATAATGGAATCATGTCTAAGTAGGTATATCGAATAAGCTCATAATATCTAAACATGACAAGCCTTAAGATGCATGATATGGATCATGGCAACATTTAGAATTAACATGTAAAATCCCAATAAGTAGTCAAGCACACACACAAGAACACTTAATGTCATGAAAAATGGGTCTAAGGAGATAAAAAATAAGGGGCATGTTTAAATACCGCACACTCAGAGGAGATGACATGTTCAAATGTCCACATATAAAATAAATAATATGTATTTTTAATTTGGTGCATTTGCATGGCATATGCACCTCTAATGTTCTCAAACTGAAGTATTTGTCAAAATGTAACCTCTGCTATGTAATTATGTATAACATATATCACAAATTTGAGAAACCATGTCCAAAATATGTGAAAATAGGTGCTAAATGTATAATATTTTATCCCAAATGTATATCTGAATAATGTAAATTATATCAAATTCTATCAATTATGTTGTGTGTATGTGGACTCATGTCTCAATGACATGACCCCATTAATATGCCCCACTTTTGAGGTGAGGGGAATGTTATCTGATAGTCACCTGATCTTAAAAGGATAAGAAGAACATGCTATATTTATATTTATCATGTAGTAACAAAGCATATAATGGAATCATGTCTAAGTAGGTGTATCGAATAAGCTCATAATATCTAAACAAGACAAGCCTTAAGATGCATGATATGGATCATGGCAACGTTTAGAAGTAACATGTAAAATCCCAAAAAGTAATCAAGCACACACATAAGAGCACTTAATGTCATGAAAAATGGGTCTAAGGAGATAAAAAACAAGGGGTATGCTTAAATACCACACACTCAGAGGAGATGACATGTTCAAATGTCCACATATAAAATAAATAATATGTATTTTTAATTTGGTGCATTTGCATGGCATATGCACCTCTAATGTTCTCAAACTGAAGTATTTGTCAAAATGTAACCTCTGCTATGTAATTATGTATAACATATATCACAAATTTGAGAAACCATGTCCAAAATATGTGAAAACAGGTGCTAAATGTATAATATTTTATCCCAAATGTATATTTGAATAATGTAAATTATATCAAATTATGCCAATTCTATTGTGTGTATATGAACTCATGTCTCTATGACATGACCCCATTAATATGCCCTACTTTTGAGGTGAGGGGAATGTTATCTAATAGTCACCTGATCTTAAAAGGATAAGAAGAACATGCTATATTTATATTTATCATGTAGTAACAAAGCATATAATGGAATCATGTCTAAGTAGGTGTATCAAATAAGCTCATAATATCTAAACATGACAAGCCTTAAGATGCATGATATGGATCATGGCAACGTTTAGAAGTAACATGTAAAATCCCAACAAGTAATCAAGCACACACACAAGAGCACTCAATGTCATGAAAAATAGGTCTAAGGAGATAAAAAATAAGGGACATGTTTAAATACCTCACACTCAGAGGATATGACATGTTCAAATGTCCACATATAAAATAAATAACACTTAGGGCACTGGGGTCAAAAAGTAAGGAACGTGTTCAAAATTTTGAGACTCCGAAAAATATAGAAAACAAGAAGTACACTCAAGTAAGGCAAGTGATAAAATAAATAAGTTAAGTATAAACTAGCATAAGCATATAATACTAGCTCCATACATGTGTTAGCAAAATGTCACATAGTATAACATATCTAACACACTATGTAAGATATGAGCATGAGTATAGACACGTATAAGCATTACTATATAAGATCAACATGATAATGTAAAATCATATAATAATAGAACCTGTATCAATCGTAACCAAATAGAATCAAGATTCCCCTAAAGTAGTGTGTCACATGGGAAGAGGAAAGGTCCATCATCTACATATTCATGTATCATGGATCTAGTGTATGCTTGTATCACAGTCAAATACCCATGAAACATAATGTGTGTACAAAAATGATATGCTATAGCATAAAGTAAACAACACATGTGAAATCCAATAAACACGTGAATGCTAAATATTTTTATAATTTTTCTTTATTTGAATATTTTTGTATTTTCTCGATTATTTGATTTTTTTTTTAAATTTGAAATTTGGTAAAAAGAAAGGGTTAATAAATGATCCAATCTAAGGGATGATCATAGGGTTCACCAAATATTTAACTCTATTTGGAAATAAGGGTAGGAGAATAGCATAATCAACTAAGGAATAGACTATTCTAAAAAGTAGGCCAATTAAATAATTCAGATTCACAATATTCAATTGCAATGTTGAATTATGGAGATATGCTATGTTGTT
This sequence comes from Torreya grandis, assembly GCA_037957365.1. NCBI lineage: Eukaryota > Viridiplantae > Streptophyta > Pinopsida > Cupressales > Taxaceae > Torreya > Torreya grandis. Next base: position 434,818 of record JARHVA010004453.1, read on the forward strand.
CCCAAAATCTGTCACTCATTTTTGGGACAACATATAAACTATTTTGGTCTTGCAGGCCAAAATTCTCTTTTCCCTCCTCAAAAAATTGTTCTGAGTAATCAAAGTCTCCATTATTCAAGCTTTTTCAGCTAACAGACTCCATAGGCTTGTTTCTATGGACTCCACAGGCTGATTTCTACAGACTCTACAGGCTTATTTCTATGGACTCCACAGGCTGATTTCTACGGACTCTGTAGGCTAATTTCTATGGACTCTGTAGGCTTGTTTCTACGGACTCCACAGGCTTGTTTCTATGGACTCCACAAGCTAATTTCTATGGACTCTGTAGGCTGATTTCTACGAACTTTGTAGGCTTGTTTCTACGGACTCTGCAGGCTGATTTCTATGGACTCTACAGGCTTGTTTCTACGAACTCTACAAGAAAGAAACAGGTTCCCAACACTTAGGAAATTTCAAGGTCGGTTCAATCGAAAGGTTCAAAGGAAGGTGTCCCAAAGTCTGAAGGACAAGTGCCCTTGTGGAGCGCAGTGAACAAAAGGGCAAGTGCCCTTGCGGAGGGTAGTGAACAAAAAGATATCCTTCGAAAAGATTTTCCACAGCTAATTTTACTAGGGAAATCCTTCCGACAAAATGTCTAAAGGAATGATCAAAGGCCCAACGGAAAGTGGCAAAGGCAAAGGAAAGATTTCCTTCGAACATTTTGTCTGAAGGATTAAAAGAAGGCTGCTCGAAGGACCTTGAAGGGCAGGTACCCTTGCGGGGGGCTCTCAGCAACAAGGAAATGGACCTTTCTCAAGGCCCAAAGGGACACCTTCCCTTCAGGGGGTTCCAAAGATATAAAGCAAAGGAAAGGATTTCCTTTAGACATTTTTTCTGAAGGATTTGAAGAAGAAGGCCACCTGAAGAACCCTGAAGGGCATGTACCCTTGCGGGGGGGTCTCAGCGACCAGGAAATGGACCTTTCTCAAAGCCCAAAGGGACACCTTCCCTTTGGGGTGTTCCAAAGACATAAAGCTGAAGGAATAAACAAAGGCTTCTAAGAAAGCGAATGAACCAAAGAAGCGACAGAACCAAGGAGTTGAGAAGGCCACTCGAACCATTGAACCAATGAACCAATGACATCCCCACATATGTCAAATTTAGGGTAATGAAATATCTATTGATTTTCAAATGTGGCACAGAACCTGAAAACAAACTCAGTGACCAGCTGAAGAGGGAGCTGAAAGAGCCAACAAAAAGGGAAAAGATAGCCTGAGAGCTCAAATTACAATAGGAAAGAGGGAAAGACCAAAAATATCTACATAAGAGTTATTTCCAGTAGGTGGAATAGTCCACCAAATAGACATCTAAGCTCACAAGCATTAAAAGGTGTGGCCTATTTTTCTTCCTTGACTAGAAAGCGAGGGGATAGCTACGTACCTATTGGGAGAAAGATCAGATGACCCATGCAGAGGAGAAGATATTTTGAGATGAATTGACACGCCACAGTTAAGGCAGATGCCCTATTCTAGCATGGCCTCTTTAACTGAACTAAAAATGCATTCAAGGCATTGAATACAGCATGGGCCATTCCATGAAACAAAGTGCCAAGCCTTTCTTGGTTGCTATATATTGTAATCTCCTATTTTATGCAAAGGAGATCTTTTTGGTTATCGAAGCAAAATTCTACCAAAATTGTGAGGTGATTACTGAGGCTTTGAGCTCAGATTGTTGATCATATTTCTTTATATGAATGAGAAAGTAGGTTATTTCTAGACTTTTCACTGTAATAGCTTGTGTCATTTAGGAGATTGTTCTTATGTCTATTTATTGAATGCATTCTTGCCCATTTAATGAAATAAGCATAATTAGTAGAAGTAATTAGGAAGGTGTCTTGAAGCCAAATGTGGGAAGACTTTGTGTTGCCACCATTGTCTTTAGTGTGTTTTCTATTTATTTTTGTGTAAAGGATCTTGGGATGCTTTGTGCCCCCATTATCCTTCGTATTTCACTCTTGGGCAGTCGAGGTGGAGACTTTGTGCTACACCTTTTTTTGCTGGTTACTACGCCCCCAATTACTTGTTACTTATTAGAAAGAACTCCTACTATTTGTTGTAAGACTACTTCTGAAAGAAGAGAAGTGCCTTTAGTGTTTTCACCTAAATTTCTCCTTTGTTTATGAACATCATCTCTGAAAGAAGAGAGATGGATGGTGTTGTCCTACCCCTGAGTGTTTTTTTTGCATATATATATAGTATATATCTCCTCATAGTTACAGGGAACCTCCCCTTGATGATAGGAGAAATTTGTCCCCTTTTGATGTGGTAAACCTGCACACTTGGCCGACCAATCTCCTTATGCTATGGTTGGAACTACCTATTTTTCTCATCAGTTAGTTGGTGAAAAAATATTCACCCGCTAAATATATAAAGTATAATGCCAAATAGTAATTTGATTGCTGGAATATGAATAAGAGATAATACTTAGCTTATTCACTAATGCATAGGTAGTTATAATAAAAACATGTGCATAAATAGTTAGGATGATGTTTAGGGATGGTTTTTAAAATTATGAAAATTAAATCTCTATCAACCAATACAATACCATTGGAATCTAGAAACTAGCATCGATGCTTCTATCCTAGTTTTGATGCTTTTATCTATAGTGAAGTACATGTCCTTTTATATAAATTCTACTTGCACCTATTAGGTCTTACTATCACCTTGCAGATTCTTTATTTTTATTATATGCACAGGTTCTAGATATCAATGTGTAGCTGAAAACCCTAGGTCTTCAAATTAGGGCATGTGATTTAAAAAAATAAGGGTTAGTGGTTTCAACTAAAGTTGAACTCACTTCAAATACCCCCTGCCAATGATTGCTACCTACAAATCCATGTACTTTGAAGAGGGCCTTAGATTGATTTAGTTCATTATCTTATGTGAGTTTGTGTGTGAACAATGGTTTAATATGATATATGCGAGTGCATGTAATGATATAACTTTTAACTTGATAAATACTGCTCATGCGCTGCTCTTTGAATTATTAAAACATGCAAGAAGGCTGATTCTATGACTGCTATAAAAATAAATAATAGGACCATATAACTTAGTTATGTGAATGATTTAGTGAACTTGGTAGGTGTTTGATTTGTTATTACTAGATGTCTAAATGAGTCAGATTTGGTTTGAACCTAACCATTTTAAATTATCTCATGGGATTGTTAATTAAGACAAATAGGCTAACCAATCCATATCAAAATATTTTCAAATTTGAGTGTTTATAAATTACATACACTAGAATTAGACTTGGGACACTAATGTCCTAATCTGGATGATAGTGTCCTAGAGGATAAAAAATTATTGAAGATCTATAATTGATAGTGTAAGATATTTATCAAGTTTTAAGCCTACTATGGGCTATAAGTGATATGGGTAATCATAATATCAGTGTCAAACTATAAGATAATTATTTAGGCACAATGAGATGGTGAATGCAATACTTGTGGATATGGGGAAGTCATGAATCGAAGAACTAAGTCGTGAGTGATATTTTCCATGTGTACAAAACTAGTTTATCATATCAAATTTAGATTTAGCATCTACATTCCCCCTTTAATCTAGTAATGCATAAGGATGAAATTAATAGGTAAAAGAAAGAAATGTGTACCATGGTGTGTACCACATGTGAGAATTGTCCAGAATTTAATGTCCAAGATTGGAGACTAGTGATGTGTACACACAACTCCGTTAAAGTAAGAAATCATGAAATGAGCATAAACTGATACTAATTATGTTTAGGAAAAAAGGGATTGTTTATACAAATATTATAATAGCCTGTTAACACACACCCAATCTCAAAGGCATAACAGGCTCCCCGACACAATAATATATGGATTACAAGTGAAACAACCCATACTGCATACAATATTAATAGCTCTCACTCCATACCAAATACAAAGGAGGACAAGCCATTTATAGGTTGGTTGAGTGGACTGGTGACTCACCAAACAACCTGAGTGCATGGGCTTTACCACTATGAGTGGAGAAGGAACTAGGGGAACATCAATGGGTTGGAGGCCTTAGTGATCTAAGCACTAAGGAGACCAAGTGGAAGAGAGACCCCATCCACCCACTAAGTGACCCCATGAACTCATGTGTGCATGATGACATCATTATGATGTCATAAATATGCAATAAAAAATAATAAATAACCTAATAAACCTAAGAAATGTTAAATACAAATGTGTAGTGAAAAACTTACACCAACACCCCCTTAAGCATAGCCTATGTGTATAGTAGAATTGGGCCCTAATAACTAGGCTTGGTCAGGTACCCAAGTACAATGCAACTCTTAAAAAGTGGAATAAAAGGAGAACACTTGATGGGAAAAAACTCCCTCACAAAAGAGAGAAAAGAAGATGAGACTAAAAGACCCCTTAGATGGTGATGAAACAATAAGTACTCCAAGTAAAACTCACAAGATGATGAAGGTTGGTGATGAGATCCTCTGCCTAAAGACTATAGAAGCTCCATCTGCATTAAACAATGTTTCTTAACTTTGGTAAAGGAAGAACCCAATGTGTGTATTGAAATTCTACCCAAGCCATAGTGAAAAATGAAGGCAATAGTATGAAGATATTTGAATGTGGTCCAAATCAGATCTATGGTATAAGTCTAGTAAAAATGTGCATAAAATCTAGAGTTAATACCATTAAAATATACCAATTAGAAGAATGCCATGGACCATTGAATAAAATAATTCCCATGTGAAGTGTGGAGTGAGTCACCAACTAAATAAATAAAATCTACAGGATGAGATGAGACATTAATGCTCTCAACAGGTGTACTCTCACTAAAAATAGTAGAGTCCTCCAAAGTGTAAATATGTGATGGCTCTAGAAGAGCAACATCTTGTATAGGACCAAATGTAGAACCTATAATAGGACAACTAAGGTCTAGTATATTCTCATCTTGTAGTGGTGGATTGATAAAAGGAAGAGCAATGTCCATAATGAATGTGTCATCACAAGAAATAAAAGCAAGAGGAGAGAATAAAATAGTCTCAGAAGAGCTAATAAGAAGTGAGGAGTGATATAGATCTTAGTAGGATCTTTGAAAAAAATTTGAAGAGTGCTCTAAACTATGGAGGGACACTCTGTGTGCTCCATATGGTGGTGTAGATCCCATGAAACATGAATCAGTAAGTGACCATACACACATTCACAAGAGTCAGACCAATCATCGTATCCTAGGAGTAAGAATCTGTCTATATAAGAATGGGACAAGTTCTTAATCTATGAGTGAGTGTTCTATGTACACGTGCCATGAAGAATAATTAGTCTTCTCAAGAAGACCCACTCGTGTAGACTCAATTTTCCTCATCTGGTATCTCTCAAGTGGATTTGACATGACCACAACTGAGAGTAATAGTACATGCTCTAGAGATGGACTTCAGACTATGCCAAAAATGAGTCCAATCAAATGATATAAATCAGTGCATAAGTGATAATGCACACTCAAATGGATGTTAGGCTCTACTGATAATGTGTCCAGGAATACAAGAGCAATCTATGTGAGTAGTCACTAAATGGGCATGGGTAATAGTTACAAAAACTAAGTATGTGCACAAGGGATAATGTAGGGCCCATAACAAACCCTTAAGACAATCAAAAATGACCTCCCATATGTTTTTAATTATAAATCATGTTCAAGTAATGAACAATATGTGCTTATGATCAAGTACCAGTGCATGATCCAAGTATAGACATCTTAATCAACCAAAATGAATCCACATAAATAAGAGCAATCAGTACACGAGTGAAACAACACATCTCAATGAATGGATGTCAAACTCTATGGATAATGCATCCATAAATGTGAGCAATTAGTGTAATATTCACTAAATTAATATAAGTGAAAATTAAAAATAGGTCAAGCAGGAGGACGTCAGGATCTATTGATAATTCATCCACATGAGGAGAGAAGCAAACTACAAAATAATTTAAGTAATGAGAGAATAAGAGAAAGTTTTGGTTTGATTGTGAGGGGCTTTGGCCACCTGCCAAATTGATCCTCACCCTCCATATTTGGCAGGCAAAATAAATGACAAAAATTAGCAATCAAACAAAATATTTTCTCTTTAATATGTCCTTATTACTCCCATACAATATATTGTTATATAAAAAAACAACCAACAAATCTCTCTGTTGTTTTTATTAAAAAACAATAAAAAAAAATCCATTGATAATATTTTATGAAAAAGCAATAAAAAATTATTTACTTTCTAAAGTGAACACCACTAATTATCATAATGCCCCACATTATGTTCGCTACCAAGTAAAAATACCCCTCACTTGCCTTAAATCATTATGTCCCCCGTGTTTTTTATTTTTAAAAAACTTTACATGAGTTAAAAATAAAATAAGTTTGACTTTGTTATGTTTTTAAAAAATATTTCAACTTTGTAAAGTCCACCAAAAACACTTATAAACCATCAAAGCACACAAAAAGAAAGAATACCATGAATTGAATGCTGATGGTGGTTTTGGTAAGTTGGATGATGAGGAGGACTAGGCAGAAAGTAGGTGGAAAGTAGGAGAACTAGAGGGTTATGATTGGAGTGAGCCTAAGTGAGATTTTAAGTTGACTACCATGAAATAACCTAAGGGTTGAGTGTGAAATGATGATCAGGAATGTAGGTGGTTTATAACATCAATGTAAGTCTATAAATGGCATCAAAGGCTTCATGCATAGTGAAAAACATAGATTGCACCGGTTACAATGAAGACATATTCAATATCCTCATCCCTGGGACTAATGTGGATGCATTCTTGACGAGCAAGAACATGATGATTTTAAGAGGCTGTATGTGGGCTGACTATCGAGGATAATAATATTTTTATTCTTGACCAAGCTATAAAATGTGACCTGTCTAATCATCAACCCATCTTACAAGCTTTCCTACTTATTAATACAATAATCTCTTTGAAATGCATATGAATATATGTAATTTTATATGATAATACAAACCTTTAGAGAGTTAACAACTGTATAAATCTTCAATACATCAATATTAAATGAATAAACCTTCAAAGATTGATATAGGCTATGCAAACAAATGGCAAAAGATGTATAAGCTCCTTAGCTAACAAGAAGTAGCATATTTCTAAGAAAATTATAGAGAATACAAATAAAAAAATCTACTCAAAGATTTTGAAATAAATAAAAATGAAAAATTCAGTGATCCTTACCAATACCTGGAGCTCTGATACCATGTGAGGATTTTCCAAAATCAGATGTACAATACTAGAAATTGGTGATGTGAACACACAACTCTGTTGAAGTAAGAAATCATGAAATGAGCATAAAGTGATACTAATTATTTTTAAGAAGAGAGGATTATTTATACAAAGATTACAATATCCTGTTGGCATGCACCTAAGCTCAAAGGCTTAATGGGATCCCTATCACAATAATAGATGGTTTACAAGCCAAACAACCCACACTACATATAAGAGCAATAACTCTCACTCCACACCAAATACAAAGGATAATAGACCATTTATAGGTTGGTTGAGTGGATTGGTGACTCACCAGACAACATGATTGCATGGGTTCCACCACTGTGAGTGGAGAAGGCACCAGGGGAAAACCAATGGGTTGGAGGCCTTAGTGATGTAAACACTAAGGATACCAAGTGGAAGAGAGACCCCATCTACCCACTAAGTGACCCCATGCACTCATGTATGAATGATGACATCAAGATGATGTCATAAATATGAAATAACTAATCCTCAATAACCTAATAAACGTAAGCAAGGTTAAATACAAATGTGTTGTAAAAAACCTACACCAACATCACACACTTTGATTTGACATGAGCCCAATTTGAATTTGTTGTATGTATGTATTACCTGAAACCAAGAGCATGTTATAATGTAATTAGTGTATATATTTTAAAAATTGGAATAACTTAAATGTTTGAAAGGAAGAGAGCAATGAAGGAGTACACATGTGTGTCGATGTAATCATTTTTCCCCTTGGTACTTTGATTTTTTAATGATGCTTAATAGCTGAAGGATTGGAGAGAGAGGTTCAAAACTGAACCTTGGAGAAGTGAAGAAGAATATTAGAGAGTGATCATGCCCCCAATCTGTTGCAAGGGTGAGTTGTACCAAGGCTATCAAGAATAATGAATCTCAATTACACTACCCAAGTATATATATCATCTATCTAATCTAACTAATATCTCTCAAGTCAAATGGTACAACCATATCGACCTAAAAAAAAGTAGTGCCAAGGCTATCGAGGGTGTTGATTCTCAATCACACTACTCAAAAGAGCCAACTACTATAGATAGATATAGAATTAAATGATGCATCTTGGTAAGGTCAATGTATATATGATTTGAATGTGTATGTATAATTTGGTGCATTTGCATGGAATATGCACCTCTAATCTGTCTGAATTTGAAGTATGTATCAAAATGTAACCTCTTCTATATAATTGTGTATAATATATATCATAAATCTAAAAAACCCTATCCCAAATCTATGAAAATTGGTACTAAATGTATAATATTCTATCCCAAATGTATATTTGAATCATGAAACCTATCTCAAATTATGCTAATTTTACCAAATGTGTATGTGGATTCATGTCTCTAAGACATTCCCCCATTAATATGCCCTACAATTTGAGGTGAGTGGAATGCTATCTGATAGTCACCTTATCTAAAAAGGATAATAAGACCATGATATATCTATATGAATCATGTAGTAACACAACATATAGTGGAATCATGTCTAAGTATGTGTATCAATGAAGCTCCTAGTATCCAAACATGACAAACCCTAAGATGCATGATAAAGATCATGGAAATGTTTATAAGTAAGTAAAATCCCAAAAAGCAATCAAACACACACACACAAGATCACTTAATGTCATGAAAAATGGGTATAAAGAGATAAAAAACAAGGGGAGTGTTAAAATGCTACATATTTAGAGCAGAAGACATGTTCAAATGTCTACATACAAAATAAATAACACTCAGGGAACTGGGGCCAACAAGTAAGGAAAATGTTCAAATGTTCGACACTCGGAAAAAGATAGAAAATAATAAGAACACTCATGTAAGGTAAGTGATAATATGAATAATTAAAGTATACACAACTATCATAAGCATATCATACTAGTTCTTGCATACACGCGTTAGCAAAATTTCATGTAGCATATCATATCTAGCACACTATGTAAGATATAAGTATAAACATGTGTAAGTGTTAGTATATAAGCTCAACATGATAATGTAAAGTGACCATAAAATAATATAACTTGTATCAATAATGATCAAATGAAATCAAAATTCCCCCAATGTAGTGTGTCACATGGGAAGAGGAAAGGTCCAACATTTTCATGGTCATGTATCATGGATCTAATGTATACTTGTATCACACTCAAGTACCTATGAAACATATGTGTGCAAATAAAATCTATGATATCTACTTACATAAATTAAATAACATATGAAAATGTTAGTAAACACATGAATATCAAATATTTTTATATTTTTGATTTATTTGAATGTTTTTGTATTGCCTTGATTATTTGATTATTCTAAATATTTGAAATTTTTGATGTGAAAAATAATGGGCTAGTTGATGATCCCATCTAATGGATGCTCATAGGTATCACCAAATGTTTAACCCTTTTTAGAAATAAGGGTAGGAAAATAGCCTAATCAACAAAGGAATAAACTATTCTAAAAAGCAAGCCAATTAAATAAGTTAGATTCATAATATTCAATTACAATGCTGAATTATGGAAATATGTTAAATATAGAAAGTACGACGCTAAAAAATAATTTGATTGTTTAAACATGAAGAAGAGATACTAATTATCTTGTTCACTAATGCATAGGTAGATCTAAAAAATGCAGGTTCAAAAATAGTTAGGATGATGCTTAGGTATGATTCGTCAGATTGTGAAAATAAGATTTCTGTCAGCCTATACACTACCATTGGAATATGGACACTAGAGTTGATGCTTCTATCCTAGTTTCGAAACTTTTATGTGCATTGAATTATATGTATTTTTTTAAAATTCCACTTTAGCCTATTAGGTATTACTATTGTCTTATAGATTTTTTATTTGGATTGTGATCACACATTCTAGATATCAATGTGTAGCTAAAAATACTAGGTCCTCCAATTAGGGCATGTGATCTTAAAAAACAAGGGTTAGTGGTATCTATATGTAATCAAAATTTCATGGTGTGCATGAATAAATCTTAGATTGGATAAGATAGATCACACCTACACTTTTGATTGGGGCACACACTTGTTAAGCAGGAGCATGGCCAATATGAGGATATGCTAGACTCGATTAGGGGATCACTTATGTCATCTGTCACAACACATCATGCTAGGTAGGGTTCCAAAGCCTATAGTCTAACACAATCATACAAAAAACCTGAAATATTCCTATTGTTTCTATATTCACTTATTATAATAAACAAGAAATTAAACTAATCTAATAATAAGAAAAAGTAAACTAATCTAGTGCTCACCAAAGCTTATGGCACAAAGTAAGGGGTTAAATGCAAAACAATCATATACATGTATAGGGAACATTAAATAAAGTAAGTATGAGTAACACCCTAATACATAGAATATGAGGAGTAATATTATTCAAGCCAACACTTATGCTACTTCTATTTACTAAAAGAGAGGAGAACAAATTTAGAATATACTTACCTGAATGTGAACCCATCATGACTAAATCTCTCCCTTGGCCAATGGGAATTCACAAGAGGTTGTTGTGGTTTATAAGGATCACTTTTTTAGGAAAAAGCATCCAAGACCTATCCACAAGACTAATATTCTCCAAATAAGAAACCTAAGCTAAGACTCCTCAAGTAGAATGGTGGAAGAGCAGATTTTGAAGAAGCATGAGTGAATAATAACTCCTGATTGTATTCATATGGAAATGACCAAAATGACCTTGTATATATAGGAGTATCTGACCCAAAAATCACTCAGACATGTTGACTATGCTAGGTTAACCGGGTCGACCAAGCACATTATCGGGCTAATGCCTAAAGTTTATGCTAGGTCAGTTAGATAGAAACAAGGCCTAAAGAGCTAAAGTGACCCCAGACTGTGCTAGGTCAACCAGGTCGACCTAGCTTACTAAATAGGTAAAAAGGGTAATAAGCAAATGAAATATGGATATTGTTAGGTGACCCCTTATCCAACAAAAGCACAATTGACTACTTTCTTATAAGCAATTAAACACGAAATTATACCAGAATGATAAAGTAACTAGAAACTTGAGACAACAAAGAATTTGAGAGACAATACACACTCTTGTATTAGATATTACTAGAAGAAAATACAATAAGGAAGATGCCACTTCTTCCTCCACCTCAAAGGCTTGCCACACCTCAAGACCTTCTTCCCTCTCTCTCTTGCTCAACACAACAACTCTATAGCCTGAGTTATTATCCATCCTTGAATGCTTCAGCTGATCTCCTTGACCTTACACCTGTAGATCTCCTTGACCTTGCTTGCTTCAATGCTTTTACTTGCCTTCTTGATAATTACAATACATGCCTCATGGGTCTTTAAATAGAATCCCATGGTTACAAAAATAGAAATCTAACTACAATAATTAGACATGCAGCTCATGACTATAATTAGTCAATTAACATGCAAACACTCGCTTCACTTAACTGACTGTTCGTCAACAACAGTTCTGGAACACACAGGCGACCGACGCCGGTCCCTGCTTGTCTGGTGCTGCCGACGTCGGTCGACTAGCTGTCCATCGCCAGTTGCCTTCTGCACTGTATCTGACCGACGTCGGTCATGCTACCGACGCTGGTGCTTCTGGTTCTTCAGCATCCTCTTCTTCATGTCTGCAAACAGTTGAAGCTTTTAGCTCCACACCCTAACAATCTCCCACTTGGAGATAAATAGCTGCTACTGTACCTGTACTTGTACACCATCTATTTTGTTCCCTTTGGCTCTGTATCCCTCTTCAAAGTCACTCTTGAAGACCAACCACCACGCAAACCTGTGATGCTATACCTATCACTTATGCCACAAGAAGTTTGTTGCTCCCAAATTATCCATGACATACTTCTGAACCAACTCTACCCTTAGCTCAGAAAACTCCCTGTTTATGAAACCCTGCAACAAGTAACACAATACAGTAACAGGATAATGTAGCTAATATTATCCAACATGGTAAAGATAAAGTACAATGGTCAAACCTCCATTGCTCTGCAACCTAATCAAGACCATATACCATAGCTTTCTGTCTCATGTGTCCATCCACTCTCTTCTCTAATATGGGAATCCATCCCTCTATCCAGTGCTTTCTTCCAGCTGACAACTCCACCAATGAATACCTATTTGGTTCTTTTCCAAGGACTCACACTCCTCATCCATGCCAAGCTCCCACTATGTTTCTAGATTCTACCTGTATTACTTCTTCCATCTTCCTAGTTCTTGACTATCAGTAAGCAATATAAAGAAGGTGAACAACGAATATGAGGTTCACTTACCATTTTTGACCTCCATATGGGTGTTTGAGACTCGTTGACAGCTAGCTGTCCACCCATCATCCGTTTCAGTGACAGATCTCGGCCATCTCCCAGTCTGCTCCCGACCGATGTCGGTTCCCTGCACTGACCCTGACTGTCGACGTCGTTTCCCTGGCCGACGCCGATGTCTCCCACTGTCGACGTCGGTCCTGATGACTGACGTCAAACTTCTCCTGCCCGACCTACCGACCCTGCCAGTCTGCACATGACTGATGTTGGTTTCTGTTTGGCCGATGTCGGTGCCATGGGAGCACCGACGTCGGTACCTGTGTTTTTCTGCAAGTGATGAATTTTTCATCCACGAGCTCATCTTGGATCAAACCTCTGTCCATATTACCCTGCTCATATTTATTCAGCCCCTGTGACTGATCTCTGTCCTTCATCTCCTCCATAAACACCAAGGCTTCTTTGTTCTTGTCAAAAGCATCAAATTTCCTTTTTTTGCAATGAACTCTATCTATGCTTTCCAAATCTGAACACATACCTTTCGAATCAAGAACGTTCATTCCCTTCCTATTCATGTGACCAAGCCTATTAAGCCACATCTTTGAATCTACAGCTGAAGTAGATAAACCAGAAGTAGAATCAACAATACAAGTAGATAGATAAAGAGTATCTATTTTCTTACCTCTTGCTAGAACAAGTGCACCCTTGGTAACCTTCCAAGAATCCGTTGTGAGGGTTATTGTGCATCCCTCATCACCTAACCTTCCTATAGAAATCAAACTCTGCTTCAGAATTGGAACAAGCATGACCTCCTTCAACACCCATGTGTTGTCAATCTGCAATCTCAGCTGCACTTTCCCTTTGCCAACTATCTGACAAGGTGTACCATCCCCTAAATAAAGTGCTCCAAAGTCTCCCTGTTCATACTCATGGAACAAATCTCTGTTTGGGGATGCATGAAAAGATGAACCAGAATCTAAAATACATGATCCTACCTGACTATCCAAAGAAAGTATGAGAGCATCCTATACCACAATATTTTCATCCTTTGCTTCTTCAATACCTGCATGTTGATTCTCTTTATCTCTCAACCAACACTCCTTCTTTGTATGTCCTTTCTTTCCACAAAACCAGCAGGTAACACCTTTGGATTCGGATCTCCTTCCCGACCTTGATTTCCCTTGCTCAACCTTCTCCCTTTTCCTTCCCCTGCTTTCTGCACTTAGAGCATTCCCTGATGATTCACCTGTGCTTCTCCTGCGCATTTCCTCATTCAAGATCACACTCACAACATCATCAACTTTTAAGATTTTAGAAGCAGATGCAGAATTACTTACTGCCATAACCAAACTATCCCAACTTTCAGGCAAAGAACATAAAATCAAGAGAGCCTTTACCTCATCATCAAAAACAATATTGACTGAAGCTAACTGGTTTACCAAACCATGGAAATCATTGAGATGAGTATGTACCGATCCACCTTCCTGCATTTGCAAAGTAAATAGCTGCTTCATAAGATATACCTTATTAGAAGCCGAGGGCTTTTCGTATAAATTCGCCAAGGACTTTATCAACTCTTTCGTTGTCTTGCACTGTGATAAGCTAGAAATCACAAACGATGCAAGGCTCAACCTTATGGAACCAAGAGCCTTCCGATCAAGAACAATCCATTCTTCATCCTTCATATCTGTGGGCTTGCATGCAACCCCACCCAACGGTAAGTACAGATCCTTTTGATACACATAATCCTCAATCTACATCCTCTAGTGTTGATAATTCTTGCCGTTAAACTTCTCCATTCGTAGCTTACTTTCTTCTACCATCGCTGAACTCCCACTCAATCAGAAAACCCTGTGAGTGACCTGTAATCAAAAACGATAACCTGCTCCCTGCAAATCGTAGCTCTGATACCAACTGTTAGGTGGCCCCTTATCCAACGGAAGCACAATTGATTACTTTCTTATAAGCAATTAAACACGGAATTATACCAGAATGAATAAGTAACTAGAAACTTGAGATAGCAAAGAATTTGAGAGACAATATACACTCTTGTATTAAATATTACTAGAAGAAAATACAATAAGGAAGATGCCACTTCTTCCTCCACCTCAAAGGCTTGCCACACCTCAAGACCTTCTTCCCTCTCTCTCTTGCTCAACACAACAACTCTATAGCCTGAGTTATTATCCCTCCTTGAATGCTTCAGCTGATCTCCTTGACCTTACACCTGTAGATCTCCTTGACCTTGCTTGCTTCAATGCTTTTACTTGCCTTCTTGATAATTACAATACATGCCTCATGGGTCTTTAAATAGAATCTCATGGTTACAAAAATAGAAATCTAACTACAATAATTAGATACATGCAGCTCGTGACTATAATTAGTCATTTAACATGCAAACACTCGCTTCACTTAATTGATTGTTCGTTAACAACAGTTGTAGAATACACTAGCTGACCGATCGCCGGTCCCTGCTTGCCTAGTGCTATCGACGTCGGCCGACTATCTAACTCGACAGTTGCCGATCTGCACTGCATCTGACCGACGCCGGTGCTTCTGGTTCTTCAACATCCTCTTCTTTGTGTCTACATATAGTTGAAGCTTTTAGCTCCACACCCTAACAGATATAAAGAGTAAAATACTAGGGGAATGTGCTAGGAAGGAGAGAGAGCTTAGAGAAAGTTTTTTAGGAGCTGAATAGATAGGGAATAATATGGCAATAAGGGACAACAATCTTGTGAAGCACCAAATGTCTGTCTACCCCTTTCTCAATGCACCCCTTAAGGCATGTACTCAAAGAGATTAATTTATGATGGGTTATTGAAAAACGTAAAGTGTTAGTAATTGATGAAACTGTGAAAATATTATGTGTATACATATGCCCCACTCGAAGTTCATCATGTGTCACTAAGGTGTAATATGGGATGATGATTCAAGAAATAACATAAGGACACAAACAACACTGATGCTAAAAAGAAATTGTGGTATTTTAAAAAGCATGAAATGATTGAAAGTAAATGAGAGAAAAGGAAACTAACTAAAAATTAAATGATACGTACCTTGACTTACCTTTATCACGGGATGTTTTTTAGCTATGTTTTAGTTTTGATTATAAAGAGCACATAGACTGCTTTGGATAAACCCAAAAATACAAAACTAAGGAACAAAAACAAATAAATTCAATAAAATAAAACTGGTGCTATGTGGATGGGATGTACTTGGGAATTTGGCAAGATGGGCGACAAGTGCTATGTTAGACCAAATGACCAAGTCAAACAAGAGTAAATTGGGTAACCAAAAAGCCAAGGCTACTAAATACTGAAAAAATCAAACAAGTAAACCTCAAGTAAGAAAAGGCAAACTCACCAAATCAAATCAAGGATACATGTCAAATAAGATGGTAAAAAGAAGATTCAAAAAGAAAATTGGTAAAACAACATTGATAAGTGAGCAGTAACAATCCACATCTTAATCATCAATGAAAAAAAGGGATGCATAAAAGGGAAAACAACATGGTTGGGTGAATAGTAACAATCCGCATCTCACACAACAATGGAAAAAGGGTGTGAACTCAGGTGTCTACAACAACAGAACAACAAAATCAAGATAAATGGGAAAAAGAAAGAAAAGTAATTTTTAGTAATATATATAACATGATGAAAATGATCCATAGTTTCTCAAACATGTTGTTTTGCATCTAAAGATGGATAAAAATGAAATAAAGTAGTGTTAGCATGTTTTTAAAAAATGAAGAAAAAGGAATTTAAAGAAGAGGGAAAACAAATTTGGAATCATAATTTGTCTATCAAGGGGGGAAATGAAATGGGGTGGAGGGGAAAATGAAGGAAAAACCAAGGTAGAAGAACTCTTTATTGAATTCAAGACACTCAAATTTAGTTTGTCAAAATAAGATGATTATCGACCTTAAAGACTCTAAAGAAATTCTCTTAGCTACATAGGTCTTAGGTCAACAAGTGGAGTATATAGATCATCCCATGAAGGCTATATGCATGAAAAGTAAAATGGACCTACCTCCCCATGACATGTTCCCCACTCCTCAGGATCCCTTATAGAGCCGTCAGTCTACTACAAAGATTGGGTACTTGTGTGAGAAAGTAGGTAACGCTATAGATTTTTTTGAAATCCCTTATTCCAATCTACTAGCCTAACATACCCCAAAGGACTTCAACTCTATGTGAAGCTGACTATGGAATTTGAGCTTTGATTAGAGATAGGAGATGTGTTTGTAATCATGTCTTTTAGTGTGATTAGGCTTTTAAGATTTGTATGTTGCCTTTTAGATATCATTTCATTTTGTTTTCAAATTATTGGATTTAAACATTCTTTTTTATTTTTTTAAAATTCCTCCTCCATATGGATTTGGAAGACCAAACATGGGTGCTAAAGATGACTTTCATTTGAAAAATTTGGGACAAGGTTTCTAAGAGAGAAAATCAAAGAGCATGGGGTCTAAGAGTCTTGTAAATACAGGTGAAATAAAAGTGCTATCTTGACTTTGACCTTGTTTTATCTAAATATAGAGGTGAAAGAAATGGGGAAATCAAGAGGAAAATGACACATGTAATAAATTTAAATTTCTTTAAATTGTAAAAAATGTGACAAAGGGCAAAAAAGAATACAATGATAGAAAAGGTGTGATTCCTTATCATAACACTATGGGAAGTGAAGGAAAGCATGCTAAAATAGATTGTTTATAGATTCCATCTAGAAAAAGAAATAAAAGCTAATGTTTAAATAACAAGGATCACAAAGACCATAAAAAGAAAGGTACTTTTATGAGGAGGGCCAAGTTTTATCCATGGTCTTACCAAGCAACTCACAAAAGGAAAACCCAAGTGGTGACAATAAGAAAAAATTGAGGGAGGCTTTGTATAAATCACCTCACAAATAAAGACCTAAAGGATGACAAAACAACATTGGCCAATAGTTAAAAGAGAAAGAAGATAAAAAGATGGTGGTTTTGTGAGGGATGCCAGGTCCTATCCATGGTCTTACAAAGTAACTCAAAAAAAAAAAAAAACCTAAGGGGAACCAAATCAAAATTGGTAAATAGAAGGAAAATGAAAAATAAGATAATGAAGACTATGGTACATCAAGAAACTAAAAAACCAAAAGGGAGGACTAACGGTTTGAAAAGGAAGGAAGTTGTTGCATAGGGAGAGACCCATGCTAAATTAACCTAAAAAAAGATGTTAGATAGATATAGAGAGAAAGAATGAAAAGAATGGAAATGATTAAGCAAAGTATTTCTTAAGGAATTGAGCATTGGTCAGCGCTTTCAAAATATGGCCTTCATTGGTTTGAAGGTGATAAGTACTTAGACCAAGAACATATTTAACTAAGTAAGGGCCCCACCATTTTTGGGTGTACTTAACTTATTTTTCATAGGTGTAATTTAATTTAAGGACAAGATCACCAACATTAAATGTATGATTTTTAACATGTTTGTTATGTTGTCTAGTGATGCAAGCCTTATATTAGCGATTGTGATGCAAGGAAAAAAGATGACGTTCATCAAGTAGATAAAGGGAATGAAGGTGAGCCTCACATAATTATTCATCAAGTATGATGCCATGAAGAGATACTATAAAGATAAGGAAGCTCAACTTCAAGAGGAAAAACCAACTTAGAACCATAGACTAGAGATAATGGAGTTGCCCTAGTGGCAGTATAAATATTAGTCTAATAGGCCCAAAGTGCAGGATAAAGATGAAGATGCCAATTCATGTAGGTTTCACAAATTGCCTTTTGAATAATTTTATGGAGAATTTTGTTGGTGGTCTCAGCTTGACCATTACATTGTGGATGATAAGGAGTGGAAAATTTGTGATTGATTTTGAATTTGGTGCAAAGTTGTTTAACATTTTATTTTTAAAATTACCACCATTGTCAAAAATGATGGTGTGAGGAACACCAAAGTGGTGAATAATTTGTTTGAGAATGAATTTAGATATAGTAGGATTGATAAAATTAACAATGGCCATGGCTTAAACCCACTTGGTAAAGTACTCGGTGGTAGTGATGATGAAGACGTGCCTATCTTGGGAATGAAGAAGCTTGCCAATGAGATCAAATCCCCATATGGAAAATGGCCAAGGAGATTTGATAACTTGAATTTTGGTTGGTGGTAAATAAATGAGGTCATCATGAAGCTGATAAGGATTACACTTTTTAGCATATTCAATAGCATCTTTTTCTAGAGTAGGCCAATAGTAACCCATATGTAGGCATTTGTGGGTTGTAGCATGTTCGCTTCAGTGACCACCACAAATGCCCCCATGTGCTTGCTCATGTAAAGGAGGAACCTCACTTGGCATGACACAACAAAGTAAAGTACCTTTGGAGTTATGATAATAAAGGATGTTATGTCTAAATACGTACTTGAAAGCTTGTTTGTGAAGATGCATTTTTTCATGAGAATCCAAGTTAGGAGGATAAGTTTGATGTTCTGAGAATTGGATGATGTCTTGATACCATGAACATTGTCAGATGGTGATAGCCTTGATGTGATAGATCAAAGAATCTAGAGGGTGAATAGATGATGGGGATTTGATTATTTTAATGATAAAATAAGGATCATAAAGAACTTGATGTGGATGAAAGAGAGAAGCTGAAGAGGCAAGAGAATCAACAATAGAATTTTGGTCTCTAGGAATAGGTTCAATTGTAAAAGAGGTAAAATCCCTGGCAAGAGTGGTTGAAATTTGATGATAGGTAATAATATTTTTAATTTTACATTGATAGGCACCACTAAATTTATAGTAAATGAGTTGAGAATCACCCAAAGGATGAATATATTGTATGTCTAGATCAAGAGCAACTCTCATACCTAAGATAAGAGCTTTGTACTTGGCCATATTATTGGTGACATCAAATGTAAAATGGAAAGCTAAAGGAATTATTTTACTAAAAGAACTAGTGAGATTGTAACCTGACCTAGATCTTGAAAGGCATTTAGCACCATCAAAGTGAAGGGTCCAAGTATCCTCATGCAAGTCAATGTTGATTTTAAGGAGCTCCTCGATAACCACTTTTGGTTTGGTAGTATCAAAGGGAGTGGAAGGTTTATTAGATTGATTCACTTCAAGATCAACAATAAAGTTATGAAAATAATCTTTAAGAGAAATTGTTTGATTAAAACCTTCAAAGTAATATTGTCATCGAGAAGGTTATCTGAAAGTGAGGAAGTGGCTATAACGAGAGCTGTGGTAAGTTGGTCAGCTATGACTTGCCCTTTGATAACTTTTTATGTGATGATGCAAAGATAAAATTCCATAAGTAAAACCATCCACTTGCAAATTATATCTCCTAGAAGAAATGATTTAGATAATAAGTGATGAGGGGGGTTGGAATGAACAATGACATAAGTGGTTTGGTAAAGCATGTAGTGATGAAGCTTTTTAGCTACAAAATATATGGCAAGGTAATCACGCTCAACTTTGATATAACATGTTTCATAATCAATGAGACCTTAGCTAATGTAATATATGGCATACTCCTTACCTGTATCATCTTGTTGGGTAAGCATTGCTCCAACTAAAATAGCTGTGGAAGAAGTATAAAGAATCAAGGGTCAATCCTTAGAAGGAGGACAAAGTGTAGGTGGATGAAGAAATGAATCATGTTGTCAAATGCTTTTTGACATGGATCCATCCATTCCAAATATAAACCTTTCTTTAGAAGGGAATTGACATAGTGAATTCGATAATCCATCTCAAGAACAAATCATCTAATTACCCCAAGCTTGCCTAAATATGTACGAATGTTAGGAATAGAATGAGGGATAGGCATATTGATAATAACATTAATCTTGGCTGGATCAACATCAATGTAATGGAGAGAGACTAAGAATCTTAACAATTTTATAGATATAACTCTGAACACACATTTGAAAGGATTAAGTATAACTTTATATTGATGATATGATCAAAGATGATGGCAAGATCAGAAAGATGATTTGTGCGATGCTTGGATTTAGTGATAAGATAATCCACATATGTTTCAACAATTTTATGGATGAGATCATGAAACATATGAGTCATAACACACTGGTAAGTAGCTCCAACATTTCTGAGACCAAAGGGCATTTTAACCTAACAATAGGTTCCCCATTCTGTGGTGAAAGTAATCTTATGTTGATCTTCAGGAGTGATATGAATCTGATTGTATCCCAAAAATCTATCTATAAGAGATAACATTTCATATCTAGTCATGGAATTGACAATGACATATATTAAAGGTAAATGAAAGTTATCTTAATGAAAAGTAAGATTAAGAATATGGAAATCAATGCAAATATGAATGACCATGATGACCTTCTTCTGAATAGGAACAATATTGGAAACCCATTCAGAATAATCCATAGGTTTAATGAATTTATCATCTATAAGTTTGATGATTTACTTATGGCATAAGTTGGTAACCTTAGGAGGAAACTTGCATTGCTTCTGATGCACAGGTTTGGCATCAAGATAGGTAATGATGTTATGGACCACTATGCTAGGGTCAATGCTAGGTATATATTGGTAAGACCATGCAAATGCCTCTTGATAATTATAAAAAAATAGGCTGAAATTTTCATGTTTATAAGGTGAAAGTTATTTGGAAACTATGATTGGTCGATGACAAGATAGAGTAACATAGTCAATACGAGTTATTTATTTAATAAGCATGGCATTACCATCTTTAAAGTGGTATGTCGCATTGGGTAAAGATGAAATTGGATTAGATTTAGGATTAATACTAGCAACAAAGTCATTGAAGCGAGGAGTTTTATTTTTAAAATTTCCAAGTTTATGGTGTTGCCATGGGAGCTATATTTCCCAAGCATAAAACAACTCCAAAATAGCTTCATCACTAGGCAAGGTAGGAAAAGGACCACAATATTCCACATCTACTTCTAGATCTAAAATTTGATTGCCATGCCTATCATATTTAGAATGTATTCGATGGACATTGGTTTCCATGGCATTAAGTGTGTTTTTAAGAATAGAAGAAATAGATGATGAGATGATGGGAGAGGAATTAGATTCAATTGGAGAATCCAAAGGAGGTAAAGAAGATGAAAGCACTTTCAGAGGGTTAGAAGGCATGATTTTATCTACCACCCAAGGAGAATCAATAAGAGGAGGATTGATAGGAGGTACACAACCCTCAGGTTCTAAGTTATGACTTAAAAAAATGGTATGTACATCCCTATTGAAATCATGAATTTAAGATAAGATATTTTGATAATGTAAGACATCCAAGTCTCTAGATTGAGCTTGAGCCATGATATAGTTGTTGTCATATGTGGGATAATTTATGCATGCTTGGGATTCAGGACGATCTTCAGATTATGAAATCCCAGGATTACTGAATGTTTGAGGAGTCATGAGAGGGTCTTGAAACAACTTAGCCACTCTAAATTCATTACAAGCAAAAGCATCTTTAGGTAAAGATGGGTCTTGAGCATTGCATGGAGGGGAAGATTGGTAATCTCATCCATGAGATAAATGGTACTATCTTTGGGTAAGAGGGAAATTGGAAGCCATTCCAAAATATATGGAGGCAATTTCTTAGTATTACAAGTTTGTTGTAATTCATTGGGCTCATCAGCGTCAAAATCTACAAGAGTAACTTGTAAATCAATATTCATATTGATGAACTCAAGTTGAGGAGCACTATTGATTTTAGGAATTGTGGGAACATAGTATTGTGATTTAGATTAGGTAATTGGATACTCCATGGGTTGGGATCGACTTCATGCTTATATCATTTTCCATTGTGTATAAATTTAATGTATTGACTACCGAAAGAGACAATGGACCTTATTCAATGAGTCTATGGACAACTGAGGAGTATGTTATAGGATAAAGGAAGATCAAGAACCATGAGTTTGATTCACATGGTCTTAGGACCAATGGCTAAGGGAAGCTATATTCAACCAAGTGGCTTTTGATTAGTCTTATCAAAACCATGACAAGTAATATGGGTTTGTTTAAGATGAATTTTTTTATAACCAAGTTGTTGTAAAAGACATAAAGAAGTCACATTAATAGCATAACCTTCATCAACTAGAAATTTTTGAATAAGGGTGGTATTAATGGCTATCTTGATGAAAAGAGGTGGATCATCAACAGGAAAGAGGATTTCATCATTAATCATGTCCTCTTCAAGGAATTCAATGGAAGGTTTGGAAGACGAACACATAGATTCAATGGTATTAATGTTTGCTGGTTGAGAATCAATAGAAGGTGGTTCTTCATCTAAAGAATATGAGTCTTCAATCTCTTAGAGTTATTACATAAAGAATTTACAATGATAAGGTCAAGTGAGAACCAACTCCATAAGAGTAATTTTACATGGCATAGATTTAAGTTCTAAGAAATTCCAATGAGATTCAAAATAGGAACCATGAGGTTTAGAAGAAGGCAAAATAGACTTTGGAAGAATAGATGTGATTGGAGGATTAGAAGGAGGAAGTTGTTCCTCAGGTGCTTCTAAATTAATATTTATAGTGGTAGTATCTTTAATTAACTATTATTCCAAAGAAGGTTTCTTAGGCTTAGTCACATGATCTTTATGTGTTGGCTTCATACGATAATTAACCTTAGCCGTATTGACATATTGAGAGTTGTTAAGGTATTGATCATAGTCAGCGTTAATTACACAAACATCCTTAGAAGTTGATTAATTATGGGAAAAAGATTTTTGATTATTATTAGATGTAGAGGCTTTAGAGGGTTATCATTTTTGAAAATCATTAGTGTATTATTGATGACGGTGCTTAATCATGGTTTCATGGTTAAATGAATCACAAATCATGTGTATGAAATAACACATTTGGCAATCCCTCTACAAGACTCATGAGAATATCTAATATCAACATGAAACCAACAAAAGAGATTGGGATCATACCATTTAGGAGGAGCATTAGGATATATGAAAGGTTTAGAAAGAGGTAAAAATTGTCTCATTTGATGAACCGAAAGAGGCATGTGAGACAATGAAGGAAAATCATTTTTGGCATCACCAGGTTTGGTTTAAGAAGTATTACTAGAGATAACATTGGATGTTTGGAAGATCCTTTAAGGATTTTAGAATTAGGTTCAAATTTATTCATAAGAAAATCTTTCCATTTAGCTTGGTCAAGAGCTTCATTAAAAGTTTGAGGAGCAAAGGTTTGAACGTTCTATTGAAGAGTAGGGGTTAAAGCTATGATAAAGAGTTTGAATAGGTTATCATTATACATATTATGATCGACTTTACGAGCTAAAAATTTCCATCTTTTAATAAATTTAGGAGTTGATTCATTATGATATTATTTAGCATTTATGAAATGGCTAAGATAGTTTTTAGGAAGATCATTATGTTGAAACTCTTTAACTACAGGATTGACCAAATCTTCAAGTTTCTAAATAGAATGTTGAGGTAATTGATTATACCATTCTAATACATCAATAGCAAAGGTTTTGAGTAAGATTTTAGTAATGACAAATGTATTAGTTTGGTTCCACTCTTTGTAGAGATTACCAAAGGCTTTAAGAAATGAGGCGAGGTCTTTAGTCCCACCATATTTGATAGTTGGTGATATGTTACCAATGTCAATAGATACAATTAAGGGAGCTAAAGGCTCATTTTGGATAGTTTAAAGCATTTTTTAATTCATTATTGGTTGAGGAATAATATTACCTAAGGCATCTTTAAGAGGTGAAGGAATGTAATTATGATTATCTTGAGGATTTAGAATTGGAGTTTGATTAGCCACATTGATCAAATGTTGTTGAAGTTGCATCATTTTATTGGTATTAATGTTTTGCATAACATTCATTTGTTGAATAATTTGGGCTAATAATTGAGTTGTATCAGGTGGCAGGTTGGTGTTGGAAGGCATATTTCCCACATTGGTGTTGGAGGGAATATTAGAAGAAGAGTTATTATTGAGATTATTAAAAAAATCTGAGTCAATCACTGCCACATTAGTTTGAAGATTTTGAGAAGGTTCTTGGTAGGTGTAGAAAGGATTAGATCCATCAACCTCATCTTGATGTGTTTTTCAAACCATGTTGCAATTTGTAGATGAAGGAAGAGAAGAGGTGCCCCAAGAGTGATGGTGCTCTTGGGAGGTAAATAAAGGGAGAAATGAACACCCCATATAGGAGCTAAATGGATTAAGACTATCCAAAAAGATTCTGATAGGGGACCTCATTTTGATCAAAGAGAAATGAATAGAATGTAAATAAAAAAGGATGAAGAACCAAGCTAAAAATTAGGGGGAGCAGGAAATAAAGCTAGGTAGACCAGGTTGACTTAGTGGAAAAATTGGACCTATAAACTATGTTAGGTTGACCAGGTCAACCTAGTGCAATGGACAAAAGTAGCAGAAATAGTCTGAGATAGTGTATAGTCAAGTTGGTCGATGTAGCACAATAGATAGGGAAAGGAAAAAGATTGATAATAAAGTGAGAAATAAAATAAGGTATGCTTGTAACTTTTCTAGAAAAGCAGATACTAAAATGAAATACATAGTCAACTAAATTGACATTGGCCAATCCAAATAGTACATATAAACAAATTATAATTTTAAAAGAAAAGTACAAAGTAGAGTAAAAATAGAGAAATAGAAATTTACCTTAGTGTTTTGGAGATGAAAATAGAATAGATAAATAACCTATAACCTTAGAGAGAACTAGCCCAATTTGCAGAAGTGGGTCAAGCTGGTCGACCAAGTGAGACAGGAACCTATTACAAAAGGTAAAAAAATGTGCTAAGTCAACTTGGTTGACCTAGTAGACTGAAATGGATGTTTGGAAATGTGCTAAGTCAAGTTGGTCAACCTAGTTGACTAGACTACAAATTTAGAAGTCTAGAATCTAGAAGTTGCATTGTGAACCCTAAACAAGAACCTAATGCAAAGTGGCTAGAAATGTGCTAGGTCGACCTAATTACCTAGTAGGCTAAATAAAAAGTCTGAAAAGTGATAGAAAGCTTTGTTGGGTTAAGTTGGTTGATCCAATTACTTATTCCTACACACAAAGAAAATAGCTAGGTTGACATAATCGAGCCAACAAGTCAAAACATATGATAAAAAAGATGACAAAATGAATAAAATAAGTGAAAGAAACCTTGTAAGGGTTTGAATCACATCCGGTTCACTAAAATGTATGCAATTAGAATTGCATGGTGCACATGAACAAATCCTATATTGGATAAGATAGATCACACCTACACTTCTAATTGAGGCACACACTTGTTAAGCAGGAGTATGACCAATATGAGGATCCGCTAGACCCGATTAGGGAATCACTTGTATCATCTATCACACCACATCATGTTAGGCAAGGTTATAAAGCCTACAGTATAACACATTAACACAATAACACCAAAATAGTCTTATGGTTTGTATATTCACTTATGATAATAAACAAGAAAGCAAACTAATCTAATAACAAGAAAAAGTAAACTAATTCAGTGCTCACCAAAGCTTTTGGCACAAAGTAAGAGGTTAAATGCAAAGAAATCAAATACATGTATAGGGAACTTCAAATAAATTAAGTATGAGTAACACCCTAATACATGGAATATGATGAGTAATATTATTCAAGCCAACACTTATGCTACTTCTATCTACTAAAAGAGAGGAGAATAAAGTTAGAATATACTTACCTGAATATGAACCCATTGCGACTCAATCTCTCCCTTGGTCAATGGGACATCACAAGAGGTTGTTGTGGTTTGTAAGAATCACTTTGTTGGGCCAAATCATCCAAGACCTATCCAATAGACTAAGATTCTCCAAATAAGAAACTTAAGCTAAGACTCCTCAAGTAGAATGGTGTAAGAGAAAATTGTGAAGAAGTACAAGCAAATAATAAATCCTAATTATATTCATATGGAAATGACTGAAATTGACTTGTATATATAGGAGTATCTGACCTAAAAATCACTCAGACATATCAACTGTGCTAGGTCAACCGGGTTGACCTAGCACATTATCAGGCTAATCCCTGAAGTTTATGCTAGGTTGCCTAATTGGAAAGTAGGCCTAAAGAGATAAAGTGATCCAAGACTGTGCTAGGTTGACCTAGATTATTGAAAAATTAAAAAGGGTACTAAGCAAGGGAAAGAAGGATATAAAAAGAAAATATTGGAGGAGTGTGCAAAGAAGGAGAGATAGCTTAGGGAAAGGTTTTTAGGAGCTGAATGGATAGGGAATAATATGGAAATAAGGGACAACAATCCTATGAAGCATCAAAGGTCTACCCACCCCTTTTTTGGTGCACCCCTTACGGTATGCACTTAGAGAGATTGAGTCGTGATGGGTTCTTGTAAGATGTTAAACATCAATAATTGATAAAAGTGTGAAAATATTATGTGTATACAATCTCAAGTGAAGTTGAGCTGACCTCAAATATCTCTCTATCAATGAATACCACCTACATAGCCATACAATCTGAAGAGGGCCTCAAAATGATGTAATTATTCCCCTTATGTGGGTTTGTGTGTGAACAATGTTGCAATATGCTATATGTGAGTGCATATAGTGATCTAACTTATAACTTGAAAAATAATACTCATGGGCTGTTCTTTGTATTATTAAAGAACTATAAGAAGACCTTATGACTAATATATAAGTAAGGAAGAATAGGGCAGTAGAACTTAGTTATGTGATTGATTTAGTGAGCTTGATAAGTCTTTTCTTGGTAGTTTCTAGATGTCTAAATAAGTGGGATTTGTTTTGTATTTATACTACACCATTTGAAATTATATCATGGGATGGTTAATTAAGTAAAATAGGTCAACCCATACATATCAAAATATTTTAAAATTTGAGTGTTTGTAAGGTAAAACACTAGCATTAAACTTGAGACACTAGCATCGACACTAATGTCTAAAGGATAGAGAATTACTAAAGATCAGTAACTAACAATGTAATTTTTTTAATAAATTTTAAGCATATTGTGGGCTACATGTGATCTAGGTAATTAGAATATCAAGATCAAACTATAATATAAGCATTTAGGCACAATGATATGGAAAATTTGAGCCTTTTGGCTATGAGAAGGTCATGAATTGAAGATCCACGGGTGATATTTTCCAAGTGTACAAGTGGTTTATCATGTAAAATCTAGATTTTAACATCTACAATTATATTATTACTTTGTGCTAGTCCCTCTGATTGATTGCATAAATGTGTATGCTTGTGCATGTTGTTTCTAATGTTTTTTCTAGTCCTTGTCCATACATGATCCTTATTTAGTTATGTCATATCAAGTTGTGTAATCATGAATTATGATTCCCTTGCCCTTGTGTGATTATTTCATATATGTAGCTACATAATTATGTGTAACTTTTATGATATACTATGCAATATTATATGTTTGGTGCCATGGTATTTATCTTGAAAATTACTATTTGCGATATTACTATGCTTCTGCCTATATTTACACCATCTCCAACATGTATCTATTAGGGCACATTATTGTGTGTTTTTCATTGCTTTATCTAGCCTTCCTAGGAGAACAATTGTATAATGGGGACATGTTATTTCTCCCTTTCTTAGTTTTACCTTAGGGTGAATTATACCCTTACCTATCTCCTTGAGTTTATTACTATGTATATATATATATATATATATATATATGTATATATATATATATATATACATAATATACATATATATATATATATATACATATATATATATATATATATATATATATATATATATATATATATATATATATATATATGTTATGCATAAGGAACATACATTTAGGCATATCATTTTACCATATCTTTCTCATTTTCACATGAGGTTGTATTTTACTATTGAGCTATACATGATGATATTTTTATGATGGTTACACACATATGTTTTTGAAGGATTATTTAGAATATCTTACTAGGATTCATATATATATATATATATATATAAATTACTCATGGTGTATTTGAATTTTTATTTTGAGACGAGTGATTGTTAGAGTAGGTTTTACAACCCATTATGTCAAAAGGGAGGCATATATCCAAATATTTTCAATATTTTCAAGAATGAGATTTTTTTTTTGAGATTGAGTGAATTTGATCAAGATGAAGGCACCAAATATGGCCTAATAACATGCATTTCTTTCTTTGATAAAAAAGGATGAAAAAATAGTCAGATTGAAAAAATAGTCAGATCTTTGAAAGTTTTAATTGGAATAAGCATTATAAGATTTTTTTTTAATGGAAATGTGGCTTGCATACATATAGGAGTATTATTTATTATGCTCATATTTTTATTTCCATTTTATATTTGATATGACATTGACTACTTATTGCAAGGTGTTGTTATTTTTTAGGTATTCTAGATTTTTGAAGAAATTAAAATGCATATGGGTGGAATATTTTTCAAGCATTATTAAATTCATCCACCCTTCCCTATGTAATTAGAGGTACATGATTTAATTTATTATTATTTTACTTTGAACCATTCATGTATTCACATCACATGTATTAGTAGAGACCTAATTTTGGTACAAGATCCTTTTTCATTGTGTATTTTCCCCTTTTTATCACACTTGATCCACTCGTGTATATTTGACTATTTTTTGACACTTCCTACCCCACACTAGACTATATTAAGCCTTTGATCCCTATATATGTCTTCAACATTCACCATTTTTTAGATTTAATACTTATTTATATATTTCCTAGGTTGTTTATGCTCATTCTAGACATCTATTTCTCTAAGGAAAAATTTGGTGATTACAAGTGATCCGCTAATTCTATTTTTTTATAGATTTGACATTTTATATTTTTTGTCCTTCCTACTTTAGCATGCTTTCCAATGCCATGAATTTAGTTTATCAAATTATTCTAAGGTCAGCCAATGTGCATGTCATGTCCTAGAGATTTTTATATAATACAAATCATTCTTAGTCATTTTTTCAAGTTTTAATTATCAGTCAAGGGTTGAGTGAACCTTATCTATTATTCAAGTTAAGGAATTCATCGATAAAATCTATTGCTACACTTATGACAAAGCTAAAAACTTGATTATTCAATCTTATTCAATCCATTGTGACATCATTCACTTGTACCAAAATAAGGTTTAGGTAAATGTTCATGTAGTTTACATTAGACTTCACTAAGGAGAGGAGAGAAAGATATTTCTCAAAATTTCACTCACATGCACAAAATAACTACATTAACTCTAATTCAAATCATAGGGGATATGTAGCTGTATATCCTTGACGGGTAGCTCAAGTTAACTAACTTTGCACACACTTGTCTTGATATAATTTTCAAGGGTTATGTCAAGGAGATAAAATAAGATATTTGGACCATATATTCTACATTTTAATAATATAACACTATATGGCAACTGAAAATGCACTTGCACAAAAAAAAAAAAAAAACCTGTATCGATTCAATAGTTTAGAAAAAAATTGACGGTTGTAGAGGTGCCTATTCAGTGGTCTATCAAATCCCATGGGGCATATTACATAGTTCTTGTTGAAATTTCGATTCCATATTTTGACAGTTAGATACTTATATTTCACACAAACCTACACACCAACATATAAATCAGTGTTCTAGATTTAGAATCTCAAGATTCTGTTGAGGTGTGTCATGTTCTTATCTCGATTATTATTTCTTGGCTATTTTCTTGTTCAATTGGTTATTAATTTTAATAACACTCAAGGTTTTGAATTTAAATTTTGGAATTTTTTTATTTTAAAACCTTTTATGCCCTTCATTTAACTAAATGTGCAATTAATTATTTTAACTTGTATTTATTTTAGTTAAAATAGTTAGTTTATTTTTCTTTATTATATATTTACGTGTTTAACCCTAAAATGGATAATCATATCTAAAACATGCCAATTGGATGCTAAACTCATATATAAACATAAACTAAATTTATTAAGCTGAGTATAGGTTAAATATAAAAAGTAAAACTAAGCTATGTATGTAAATGACAAATAAGTAATATATTTAACTGATTCTGTTGCTAACACAATGTTGAAACTAGAACATGTAGAAAGTAGATTGGAAGGATATTCTAGAATAGTCACCAGATTTTAGATCTAAAACTTCTAGAGATTTAGATAGTAACATGAACCTGGGATGGTTGCATCGATACTATTATCTAGTTTTGACACAAGTATCTTAAAGAGAATACCCAGTATAAAAATGATTTAACCACTTGGATGCTTCTAGGTTTGACTTTGCCTTTGCTCTAGTGCATTTAGATCTAGGTCATGGACTATCACTCATGAAATTGTAAGGCCCCAGTTCGTAATCTTCATGGTGACCTTGGAAAAAAATGGGTTAGTGGGCATATAGTGTTGAGATGACCCCAAATATCCCTCTATTAGTGATCAATACCTACACAACCAATACTCTGAAGAGGGCCTCAAATTGATGTAGTTCTCTCTTACATCTTGGCTTGTGTGTGAATCGGGCAATATTGTGCAAAGCAAGTAAAATAATGACCTAACATGTAACTTGGAAAATTAGAATCTTAGGCTACTCTTTTAGTACTTCATACCTATACATGTGCTTTACCTATGACTAGTATGGAAATAAGGAAGCTTTGTTTAATTTAATTCTTGATAGAGTACTTTTGATAAGTTGTCTTGGTCTCTCTTAATTTTTGATGGGTCTATGATAGGTATGAATGAGGGTTGATCTTGTATTTATATCAATCAATTTGGATAAGTAACTCACATTAAAATAATTATGCTAACCATTAAGATACATTTCATTTATAACATAGATGATTGGACACTTAAATTAGGTCAGGACACTAATTTTGATGCTAGTGTCTATCCCAAAAATTAGTGTCCAGAGAGCAAGAAGTAGGTACATGTTCTAAACTTGCAGAGATGGAAGATAATAACATTTTAATCATCCTAGGAAAGATATAAGGCACGGGTCATAAACATACGACTGGTTGGACTAAGAAATATATGCCAAGGGGTACAAGATAATGTAGATGCAAGACTTGCAGAAGTAGGAAAGGGTCCATAACTGAGAGGAACAACCAAGGTCTGAGTTTTCCAAGTGTAGAATATTAAGGTATTATATAATCCATAAATATCATCTACAACATGCTTATTTATTTTCCATATGTGTTTCTTGTGAATCATATGCATCCATAAATTTCCATGTATTAATAAAGGTTACATTATTTATACACATGCTACTAATGATATTATTGAGATAGATATAAAATATGCTTCCTAGCTGAAGCATTGGAGATAGAGTTTCACAACTAAACATTGGAGAAGTGAAGAGGATAATTAGAGGGTGATCATACCCCCAATTTGGTACAAGGGTGAGTTGTGCCAAGGTTATGAATAATACTAAATCTCAATCACACAACCCATTTGTATACATAATCTATCCAATCTATCCAGTTTTGCTCAAGTCAAATGGTATAACCATATCAACCTATAAGAATAAATAGTACCAAGGCTATTGATTATGCTGAATCTCCATTGTAGTATTTATAGGAGCCAATTATTGTATAAAAATAAAGACTCAAATGATGCATCTTAGTAAGGTCAATGCATATATAATATTAATATGTATTTTTAATTTGGTGGATTTACATGGCATCTGCACCTCTAATGTTCTTAAACCGAAGTATTTATCATAATGTAACCTTTGCTATGTAAGTGTGTATAACATCTATCACAAATATGAGAAACCATGTCCAAAATATGTGAAAATAGGTGATAAATGTATAACTTTTTGTCTCAAATTTATATTTGAATCATGTAAATTGTATCAAATTCTACCAATTCTACTATGTGCATGTGGACTCGTGTCTTTATGACATGACCCCACTAATATGCCCCACTTTTGAGGTGAGGGAAATGTTATCTAATAGTCACCTTATCTCAAAAGGATAAGAAGACCATGCTATATTTGTATTTACCATTTAGTAACAAAGCATATAGTGGAATCATGTCTAAGTAGGTGTATCAAATAATATCATAATATCTAAACATGACAAGATCTAATATACATGATATGGATCATGGCAACATCTAAAAGTACCATGTAAAATACCAAAAATTAATCAATCACACACACAAGATCACTCAATGTCATGAAAAATGGGTCCAAGGAGATAAAAACAAGGGGAATATTTAAATGCCACACATTCATAGGAGATGACATGTTCAAATGTCCACATATAAAATAAATAACACTCAGGGCACTAGGACCAACAAGAAAGGAACATGTTCAAATTTTTGACACTATAAAAAAGATATAAAATAAGAAGTACACTAAATTAAGGAAAGTGCTAAGATAAATAAGTGAAGTATAAACTAGTATAAGCATATAATACTAGTTTTTTCATACATGTGTTAGCAAAATGTCATGTAGTATAACATATCTAACACATTATGTAAGTTATAAGCATGAATATAGACATGTGTAATAATTAATATATAATATAAACATGATAATGCAAAGTTATCCTATAATAATAGAACCTATATAAATCATGATCAAATAGAATCAAGATGCCCCTAATGTAGTGTGTCACATGGAAAGAAGAAAGCTCCAACATCTACATGTTCATGTATCATATATCTAGTTTATGACTGTATCACACTCAAATACCCATGAAACATATGTGTGCACAAAAATGATATGCTAGTACATAAAGTAAACAACATATGCAAAATCCAGTAAACATGTGTGATGTGGTGGGAAAACACTATTCATGCAACACTATTCACTGATGATGTGGGGGGCACTATTCATCTTAGTGAGGTGTCACAATAATATTTTTGATTGCATAGGTGTCATGGGTTGAATTTATCATTTAGGGATAATAAATAATGGTAAAAAAAAGAATCAATTAACTTTTGTAGGTTTGTGATGATGGAGGAGACATGTTATACTATTTCTGATTGGTATCTCTTTTTTCCTTTTGACTTTTCATTAGAGGTGGAGCCAACTTTGTCATGTGAACTTTGTCCTTAACAAATAATGAACCCATGTGGAAAAGGTGGTGTGGATTTATTGGGGAGACCATTTTTCCTTTGATGGAGACTCTCCCATGTGAATGGGTGGCATCATTTTGGGCCCCCTTTGTTCTTTTGTTATTTTTCCTCATATTTTTCTATATATGATGTATTTTTTGGCTTAGTGTGGTAGGATAGGAAAATTTAGGGGAGAGATAAGCTTAGAGATGAAAACCTTTATCCCTCCTTGGCTTGGGAATGCCAAATGTGAATGTGTAATGAAGGATAACTTGTTAAAACTAGTCCATGTGTATGTGTTTTGAGAGAAATTAAATGTTGAATCCATGATATGTTATGAGAATATTAATGTTGAATGAATTTTATGAATGAATTTGTGTAAGTGAGGGAGATGTGGTAGGAGGCCATATCAAGTGGTATCAGAGCCACATCAATGTGAATGCTAAATATTTTTTATAATTTTGCTTTATTTTAATATTTTGTATTTTCTTAATTATTTGATTTTTTTTGAAAATTTTAAATATTTGAAATTTGGTAAAAAGAAAGGGCTAATAAATGATCCCATTTAAGGGATGCTCATAGGGTTTACCAAATATTTAACTCTTTTTAGAAATAAGGGTAGGAGAATAGCCTAATCAATTAAGGAATAGACTATTCTAAAAAGAACGGCAATTAAATAATTTAGATTCACAATATTCAACCACAATGTTGAATTATGGAAATATGCTAAATATATAAATTACAATGCCAAATATTAATTTGATTTCTTAAACACTAATAAGAGATAATACTTAGCTTGTTCACTGATGCATAGGTCGTTATGAGAAATACATATGCATAAATAGTTAGGATGATGCTCAGGTATGATTTTTAAAATTTTGTAAAGAAAATCTCTATCAACCCAAACACTACCATTGGAATCTAGACACTAGCATCGATGCTTCTATCCTAGTTTTGATTCTTTTATCTATAATGAAGTACATGTCCTTTTACATAAATTCTTATTGTACCTATTAGGTCTTACTATCACCTTGTAGATTCTCTATTTGGATTGTACACATAGGTTCTAGATATCAGTGTGTACCTCAAAACCCTAGGTCCTCCAATTAGGGCATGTGATTTTAAAAAAACAAGCATTAGTAGGTTCAACTAAAATTGAGCTCACCTCAAAGACCCCCTGCCAATGAAAGCTGTCCATATATCTATATAATTTGAAGATGGCCTTAGACTGATGTAGTTCATTCCCTTATGCGAGTTTGTTTGTGAACAATGGTGTAATATGATATATACGAGTGCATGTAGTGATATAACTTACAACTGACAAATACTACTCATGGGCTGCTCTTTGAATTCTTAAAACATGCAAGAAGGTTGATTCTATGATTGATATAAAAATAAATAATAGTACCGTAGAACTTAGTTATGTGAATGATTTAGTGAGCTTGGTAGGTGTTTGATTTTTTATTACTAGATGTCTAAATGAGTGGGCTTTGTTTTGTACCTAACCATTTGAAATTATCTCATGGGAAGGTTAATTAAGACAAATAGGATAATCAATCCATATTGAAATATTTTCAAATTTGAGTGTTTATAAATTACATACACTAGCATTAGACTTAGGACATTAGCATTGATGCTAGTGTCCTAGAGGATAGAGAATTACTGTAGATTTATAACTGATAGTGTAAGA
Source organism: Torreya grandis (assembly GCA_037957365.1). Lineage (NCBI taxonomy): Eukaryota > Viridiplantae > Streptophyta > Pinopsida > Cupressales > Taxaceae > Torreya > Torreya grandis. The sequence goes on from JARHVA010004453.1 coordinate 470,038, forward strand.
TATTTATTAGGTTTTAAGCCTATTGTGGGCTATAGGTGATCTGGATAATCAAAATATCAGTGTCATACTATAAGATAATTATTTAGGCACAATGAGATGGTGAATGCAATCTTTTTGGCTATGTGGAGGTCATGAATTGAAGAGATAAGTTTTGAGTGATATTTTCCAAGTGTACTAAACTAATTTATCATATAAAATTTAGATTTAATATCTACATTTCCCTTTCAATCTAGTAATGTATAAAGATGAAATTAATAGGTTAAAATAAATAAATGTGTACCATGGTATGTACCACATGTGAGAATCATCTAGAATCGGATGTCCAAAACTGACAATTGGTGATGCGTACACACAACTCCATTGAAGTAAGAAATCATGAAATGAGCAAAAATTGATACTAAATGTATTCAAGAAGAGAGGATTGTTTATACAAAGCTTAAAATAGCTTGTTGGCACACACCCAAGCTCAAAGGCTTAATGGGTTCCCTAGTACAATAATAAATGGCTTATAAGATAAATAACCTACACTGCATACAAGAGCAATAACTCACACTCCACACTACATACAAAGGAGAATAGGCCATTTATAGATTGGTTGAGTGGATTGGTGACTCACTAGATAACCTAAGTGTGTGGGCTCTGCCACTATGAGTGGAGAAGGCATTAGGGGAACATTAGTGGGTTAGAGGCCTTAATGATGCAAGCACTAAGGAGACCAAGTGGAAGAGAGACCCCATCCACCCACTAAGTGACTCCATGCACTCGTGTACATGATGACATTATGATGATGTCATAAATATGCAATAACCAATTGCAAATAGCCTAATAAGCCTAATCAAGGTTAAATACAAATGTGTAGTGAAAAACCTACACCAACGCTCTCCCTTAAGCATAACTTAGGTGGCTAATATAATTGGGTCTTGACAACTAAGCTTGATTAAGTTCCCAAGTACAATGCAACTCTCAAAAATTGAAGTAAAAGGAGAAAACCTGGTGGGAATTTCCCCCCCCCCCCCACCCCCCTGCCAAAAAAAAAAAAAAGATAGAAAAGAAAAGGAGACTAAAAGACACCCTAGATGATGATGAAGCAATCAATAATCTAAGTACAACTCACAAGATGACAAAATTTGGTGATGAAATCCTCTACTTGAAGACTATATAAGTTCCATCTGTATTGAATAATGTTTCTTACCTTTGACAAAGGAATAACTTGATGTGTATACTAAAATTCTGCCCATTCCACAATAAAAAATGAAGGCAATAGTACAAAGATATCTGAATGTGCTCTAAATTAGATCTGTGGCTTAGGTCTAGCAAGAACTTGTGTAAAAGCTAGATGTTATACTACTAAAATATATCAATCAAAAGAATGACATGGAATGTTCATTAAAATAATGCACATGTGAAGTGTAGATCATGACTCACCAATTGAAGAAAGAAAATATACAGGAAGAAGTGAGACATCAATGCTCTCAATGGGTGTACTCTCACTAAAAATAGTAGAGTTCTGCAAAGTGAAAATCTATGATGGCTCTAGAAAATCAACATCCTATATAGGAACAAATGTTAAATCTAGAATAGGATAGTTAAGGTCTTGTAGAATATCCTCCTGTAGTGGTGTCTCAACAAAAGGAAGATTACTGTCCATGATGAATGTGTCATCATAAGGAAATAGAAGTAGGAAGAGAGAGTAAAACAATCTTAGAAGAGATAATAAGAAGTGAAAGAGGAGGAATGATATAGATCTTAGTAGGATCTTTGAAAAGGACCCGAAGAGTGATCCAAACTATGGAGGGATACTTTGTGTGATCCACCTGGTGGTGTAGATATGATGAAATGTGAATCATTAAGTGACCATAAGCATAGTCATAAGAGTCAGCCCAATCATTGTATTAACCTGGGTCAATAGGAACATGAATCTTTTCATACAATAATGGGACAAGTTCTTGATCTGTGAGTGAGTATTCCGTGTACACATGCCATGAAGCATAATTGGTCTTTTCAAGAAGAACCATTGGTGGACTCAACTTTCTTCATCTAGTATCTCTTAAGTGGAGTAACATGACCATAACTAAGAGTAATAGTGCATAATCTAGAGATGGACTTTGGATTATGCCAAAAATGAGTCTAATCAAATGAGATAAATTAGTGCACAAGTGACAATGCACACTCAAATGGATGTAAATATCTAGTAACAATGGGTCCAAGAATACAAAATCAATCTATGTGAGCAGTCACTAAATGGGCACATGTAATAGTTATAAAAATTGAGTGTGTGTATAAGGGAGAATGTAGGGCCCACAACAACCCCCTGAGATAATCAACAATGGCCCCCATGTGTTTTCAATTAAAAATCACACTCAAGGAATGATCAATCTATGATTATGATTGAGTACCAGTGCACGCTCCAAGTATGGACATTGGAGTCAATCAAAATGAGTCCACATAAATAAGATCAATCAATGTATGTGTGAAAAAACATGTCTCAATGAATGCATGGTAAAATTTACTAAAAATGCACCCATAAATATGAGTAGTTAGTGTAATATACACTAAATTGGTATAAGTGAAAACTATAAATAGACCAATTAGGAGGATGTTAAGATCTATTCATAATGCATCTATATGAGGAGAGAATCAAACTTCAAATCAATTTGAGTAAGTAATGAGAGAAGAAGATAAAGTTTTGGTTTGCTGGTGAGGGGGTTTGGCCACCTGCCAAACTGGTCCTCACCCTTCATCTTTGATAGGTGAAATAAATGATGAAGAGTATCAATCAAACAAAATATTTTATCTTTAATATGTCCTTATTACTCCCATATAATATATTGTTTTATAAAAAACAATAAAAAAATCTCTTTATTGTTTTTATTTAAAAAATAATCATACAAATATCTATTGATATTGTTTTTAGGAAAAAAAATAAAAAATTCTTCAGTTTCCTAAGTGAGCACCATCAATTATCATAATGCCCCACACTATGCTTTCCACGAATAAAAAATATCCCCCCAATTGCCTTAATCATTATGTCCCCTGTGTGTTTTCTATTTAAAAAAAAATTACATGAATTAAAAATAAAATAAGTTTGACTTTGTTATGTTTTAAAAAAACATTTCAACTTTGTAAAGTTTGCCAAAAACACTTATAAACCGTCAAACTACATAAAAAGAAAGAATACCATGAATTGAACGCTGATGGTGGTTTTGGGAAGTTGGATGATGAGAGGAATAGGAAAAAATTAGGTGGAGAGTAGGAGAACCAGAGGGTTACAGTTGGAGTGAGCCTAAGTGAGCTTTTAAGGGCTTCATGCACAGTGAAAAATATGGATTGCACCATTTATAATGAAGACAGATTCAAGATCCTCATCCCTGAGACTAACATGCAAGAACATGTTAGTGAATTTGAGAGGTTGTATGTGGGATAACTACCAAGGAAAATAATATTTTTGTTCTCAGCCAAGCTACAAAATGTGACCGGTATAATCATCAACCCATTTTAAAAGCTTTCTTGCTTGTCAATACATTAATCTCTTTGACATGCATATGAATACATGTAGGTTTATATGATAATACAAACATTTAGAGATTTAACAAATCTAGAACTCCTCAATACATAACGATTAAATCAAAAAGCTCTCAAAGATTGATATAGGTTGTGCAAACAAATTGCAAATGCTGTATAGGCTCCTTAGCTAACAAGAAGTAGCATATTTATAATCAAATGATGGAGAATACAAATCAAAAAATCTAGTTAAAAATTTATAATTAAAAATAATATAAAAATCGGTGATGTTACCAGCACCTGGAGCTCTAATGCCATGTGAGGATCATCCATAATTAGACGTCCAAGACTGGTAATTGGTGATGCAAACACACAACTTTGTTAAAGCAATAAATCATGAAATGAGCATAAACTGATATGAAATGTTTTCAAGAAGTGAGGATTATTTATACAAAGCTTAAAATATCCTATCGACATGCACCTAAGATCAAAGGCTTAATGGGCTCCTAGGCACAATAGTAGATAACTTATAAGCTACACAACCCACACTACATACAAGATCAATATCTCTCACTCCACACCAAATATAAAGGATAATAGGCCATTTATAGGCTAGTTAAGTGGACTGGTGATTCAACAGACAACCTAAGTGCATGGGCTCTGCCATTATGAGTGGAAAAGGAACTAGGGGAACATCAGTGGGTTGGAGGCTTTAGTGATGAAATCACTAAGGAGACCAAGTGGAAGAGAGACCCCATCCACCCACTAAGTGACCCCATGCACTCATGTGTGTATGATGACATCAAGATGATGTCTTAAATATGCAATAATTAATCCTCAATAACCTAATAAGCTTAATCAATGTTAAAGAAAAATGTGTTGTGAAAAACTTACACCAACACCAGACACCTTACTTTGAATTGAACCAATTTGAATTATTTGTATGTATGCATTACTTGAAACCAAAAGCATGTTATAATGTAATTATTGTATATATTCTAAAAATTAGAATAATTTAAATGTTTTAAATTAAAGAGAGTAAGGAAGGAGTATGCATGTGTGTTGATGTAACCATTTTTTCCCTTGGTACTTTGATTTTTAATGATGCTTACTAGCTAAAGGATTGGAGAGAGAGGTTCAAAATTGAACCTTGGAAAAGTGAATAAAAATATTAGAGAGTGATCATGCCCCCAATCTGGTGCAAGGGTGCGTTGTGCCAAGGTCATCAAGAATAATTAATCTCAATCACACAACCCAAGTGTATACATAATCTAGCCAATCTATCTAATCTCTCTCAAGTCAAATGGTATAACCATGTTGATTCTCAATTGCACTACTCAAAGGAGCCAATTACTGTAGATAGATAAAGAGTCAAATGATGCATCTTGGTAAGGTCAATGCATATATAATCTAAATGTGTATCTATAATTTGGTGCATTTACATGGAATATTCTCCTCTAATGTGTCTCAATTTGAAGTATGTATCAAAATGTAACCTCTTATATGTAACTGTGTATAATATATATCATAAGTCTAAAATACTATCCCAAATTTATGAAAATTAGTACTACATGTATAACATTATGTCCCAAATGTATATTTTAATCATGTAACTTGTATCATATTATGCCAATTCTGCCAATTGTGTATGTGGCTTCATGTCTCTAAGACATTCACCCACTAATATACCCCAAATTTTAAGGTGAGGGGAATGCTATCTAATAGTCACCTTATCTCAAAAGGATAATAAGACCATGGCATATCTATATCAGTCATGTATTAACACAAAATTTAGTGGAATCATGTCTACATAGGTGTATCAATGAAGCTCCTAGTATCCAAACATGACATTCCCTAAGATGCATGATATCGATCATGGAAATGTCTAGAATTAACAAGTAAGATCCCAAAAAGAAGTCAAGCACACATAAAAGAACACTTAATGTCATGAAAAAGGGGTATAAGGAGATAAAAACCAAGGGGCATGTTCAAATTCCACATAATTAAAGGAGGGGACATGTTCAAATGTCCACATACAAAATAAATAACACTTAGGGAAATGGGGCCAACAAGTAAGGAACATGTTCAAATGTTTGACAGTCTAAAAGAGATAGAAAATAATAAGTACACTCATGTAAGGTAAGTGATAAGATGAATAATTAAATTATAAGCAACTATCATAAGCAGATCATACTAGCTCCTACATACATGTGTTAGCAAAATTTCCTGTAACATATCATATCTAGCACACTATGTAAGACATAAGTATAAACATGTGTAAATGTTAGTATATAATCTCAGCATGATAATGTAAAGTGACCATAAAATAATATAAATTGTATCAATTATGATCAAATGGAATCAAGATGCCCCCAATGTAGTGTGTCACATGGGAAGAGGAAAGTTCCAATAAATGCATGGTCATGTATCATGGATTTAGTGTATACCTGTATCGCACTCAAGTAACTATGAAACCTATTTGTGTAAATAAATGATATGATATATATTTATATAAAATAATCAACATATTCAAATGTTAGTAAATGTGTGAATATTGAATATTTTTATATCTTTGCTTTATTTGAATGTTTTTGTATTTCCTTGATTATTTGATTTTTTTAAATATTTGAAATTTTTGATGTGAAAAAGAATGAGCTTGCTAATGATCCCATATAATGTATGCTCATAGGGATCACCAAATTTTTAACCCTTTATGGAAATAAGGGTAGGAAAATAACCTAATCAACAAAGGAATAAACTATTTTAAAAATCATGTCAATTAAATAATTCAGATTCACAATATTCAATTATAGCATTAAATTATAGAAATATGCTAAATACAGAAAGCATAATGTTAAATAATAATTTGATTGATTAAACACTAATAATAGATAATAATTATCTTTTTCACTAATGCATAGGTATATCTAAAAAATTCAAGTTAGAAAATAGTTAGGATTATGCTCAGGTATGATTTGTCAGATTATGGAAATCAGATCTCTATCAGCCTAGACACTACCATTAGAATATGGACACTATCATTGATGCTTCTATCCTATTTTTCACACATTTGTGTGCATTGAAGATTATATTTTTTTTTGGAAATTCCACTTGATCTTGTTAGGTCTTACTATTGTCTTATAGATTATTTTTCTGGATTGTGATCACAAGTTTTAGATATCAATGTGTAGCTAAAAACCTTAGGTCCTCCAATTAGGGCATGTGATCTTAAAAAACAAGGGTTAATGAGCTAAAGTGAATTTGATCTAATTTAAATGATCTTTATAGTAATTAATACCACTTACATAGCCATATAATCTAAATAGGGCCTCAAACTGATGTAATTATTCCCCTTATATGGATTTGTGTGTGAACAATGGTGTAATATTTTATATGTGAGTGCATGTAGTGATCTAGCTTGTAACTTTACAAATATTACTCATGGGATGATCTTTGTATGATTCAGACCTATAGTAAGACCCTATGATTAATATATAAATAGGAAATAATAGGGTAGTATAACTTAGTTATGTGAATGATTTAGTGAGATTGATAGGTTCTTTCTTGGGAGTTTCTAGATTTCTAAATAAGTGGGATTTGTTTTGTATTTATACTGCACCATTTGAAATTATATCATAGAAGGGTTAATTAAGAAAAATATGCCAATCCATACATATCAAAATATTTTAAAACTTGAGTGTTTGTAAGGTACAAACACTAACATTAGACTTGGGGACACTAACATCGACGCTAGTGTCCTAGAGGGTAGAGAATTGTTGAAGATCAATAGCTAACAATGTAAAATTTTAATAAATTTTAAGCATATTGTGGGATATATGTGATCTAGGTAATCATAATATCAGGATCACATTATAATATAAGCATTTATGCATGATTAGATGGCATATTTGAGCATTTTTTCTATGAGGAGGTCATGAATTGAAGAGCTAAGCCATGTGTGATATTTTCTAAGTGTACAACTAGTTTATCATGTAAATTCTAAATTTTAACATCTATAATTATATTATTACTTTGTGCTAGTCCCTATGATCGATTGCATAAATGTGTATGCTTGTGCATGTTGTTTTTCAATGTTTTTTGTAGTCCTTATCCATACATGATCCTTATTTAGTTATTTCATGTCATGTTGTGTCATCATGAATTTTGATTCCCTTACCCTTGTGTCATGATTTCATATATGTAGCTACATAATTATGTGTAATTGTTATGATATACTATGCAATATTCTATGTTTGGTGTCATGGTATTTATATTGAAAATTACTATTTGTGATATTACTATGTTTTTGCCTACGTTTCCACGGTCTCCACCATGTATCTATTAGGGTACATTATTGTGTGTTTTTCATTGCTTTATCTAGCCTTCCTAGGAGAACAATTGTATCACTCGGGACATGTTATTTCTCCCTATCTTGGTTTTACCTTAGGGTGAATTATACCCTTACCTATCACCTTGAGTTTATTACTATATATATGCTATGCATATAGAACATACATCTAGGCATATCATTTTACCTTATCTTTCTCATCTTCACATGAGGTTGTATTTTACTATTGATCTATACACAATGATATTTTTATGATGGTTACATACATTAGTTTTTTTAGGATTTTTTAGAAGATCTTACCAAGCTTCAAATATATATATTTTGTAATGACTCATGGTGTATTTAAACTTTTATTTTGAGATGAGTGATTGTAGGATCAGGTTTCACAACCCATTATCTCAAAATGGAGGCATATATCCAAATATTTTCAAGATTTTCAAGATTGAGATTTTTGTTCGAGATTGAGTGATTTTGATCAAAATGAAGGCACCAAATATGGATACATAACATACATTTATTTATATGATAGAAAATTATGAGAGAGTTTTCATATATATGAAGGTTTTAATTGGAATGAACATTATAAGATGTTTTTTAATGTTAGTGTGGCTTGCATACATATAGGTCACAAAATTTTCAAGCACCCTGTATGCATCAAAATTTGCTCGCTTCATTAATTGTCACTAATATTCCTATTAGTCAACACTAATTCCACTTATCTAATTTATCTCTCTAATTTATTCCCCTTCCTAGTTATTTATCTAATATCCCCTCTATTATTCCTCATCCACTAACCTTATTCATTCCCACCAATCAATTAATTTATCCTAAATCCCCATTATCCTAATCTAACCCCACTTACCTATTATTTGGGAATTTTAAATTCCCATGACCCACCTACCCACCTACTAGGCCTATCCTAAGGCTCTCCTACACCCCTACATTATTTAGAATCCCCTAAACACCTATCTAATCCATCCCTAATAATGTTTAATCATTCCAAAGAGATTCTATAGGTTTCTACCTCTAGAACCTTCTCTCCTTTAGAATCTTGCAAGGAATTTTAAATTCCTTGTATAATCCTCATCCATTGATATCCATAAGTCAACTTCAAATCTCCACCATTGATCTCTCCCTTCATTATATTTAAGCAACCTAATTCCTCTATTATAACCAACTTGAATTCTCATGCCATATCCATGTACAATTAGAAAACTAGAATCCTCATTCTATCTTCATGCCAAATCAATCCATCATCAAGCATCCTTGATCAAGCAACACCATGTCAAAAATATGAGTCAAGGTAATCTGTATCCATTTTTCTTATTTTACATCCATTTAATCATGGTTTGGAGGACTTATTTTTAGGATTTATAATGCTAGTTTGAATGTTTTATTCATTTATTGCATTATGATTCTAATGGCTCTAGACTTTAACTATGTAGTTTGATGTTTGAGTCTTTAAATTGTATAGTTTAAATCATCAAGCTAAAAAATATCTCTACAAAATGGCAACCATGATGGGACCGAGGCTTCTTTTTTGTTTCTGATATATTTTTGTCCTAAGTGTGTGTAGAAGACTTGCATGATAATAAGAAGAAGGAAAGGCATCTGCACAATTGATTTTTTTTTTTGTACTTAGAATTTGACATAAGTTGCTACTATGTGGATGCATTTTATTAGAGAAAAGTGAGAAATTATCTCATTTAACCATACAATTTTATTTTTTAAATCTTTTTCATGTTCCTTGTTTATAATTTTGTGTCTTTATAGGCACAATTTTGCAAAATTATAGTTTTTACATGCAAAATTTATTTTGACTCGATTGTTTATGTCTGCATAAGTTTGTTTTTGAATTAATATTCATACAGCCATGATATTGCCTAAAATATACATGAAATCAATTCACACAATATCAAAATTACCATCTGTAGTATTTAGTTAGAATAAAATTTGGAAATAAAGTTTTCCCATAATAATGTCTTGTATGCATTTTTGCCAAGCGGTCCATGTATGCTAACAAAACCATTTTATGTATACCCTATAATCATTGAAGTCCCACCAAATGACATTTTCCTTGGGGATAGTTTTGATATCCTTCTATATTTTATTGGGTGCTAGGAAAATTCTTGCTTCGATGGACGTCTTTACCTTGTTTTAAATTTCCTTTGTTGATGCATGCTGGGAGAATACCAAAAATATTCTTTGCATAGCCTGTAATTGCCATCATTTTCAAAATCTCATTTCTTCATGTCATTAATGCCTTGCATCCCTTGAGTTCACAGTCTATGAGACTATTAATAGATCCAATTGATGAAAATTACATTGGTATGTTAGTTATTTCACTCATTTCTTCATATTTGGTTTATGTATTAGGGTTTTAGTTTGATTTGGCTGGTTAAATCTTAAATTAGGCTTTTAGATCAGTCTTATAGTCTTATTTTATAATTTAAATTAGTTATTAAAGTTGATTGTAGTCTAGTCTTATTTTATCTATAATACATAATTTACATGTTTTACATATAAATCAATAAAATATTGTCTTAGATGGTCTAGTTTAAAAGTTTATAGACCAAAATGGTAGTATCATAATTTTTATAGTAGTATAAATAATTAAAGGTTTATAAAAGTCATTTATTATCATTATTATCATCTCATAGGGCAAATTTAGGATTGAATCTAATTGAAATTACTCTTTTAAAGTTCTAGATTCTATCCATTTTTGATAAATATTTCATCTTAATATCTTTTTCATTAAAAATTTGATACATCATAATTAGTTATTAATCATCTATAAATAGACATTTTTGGCATCTAGACAACTTGTATAGGCATTTGATCTGGTAGAAGGCCAACATTTTGAAGTTTTCTAGTTTTATAACAAAATCACTAATATCAATTTTGCATTAATAGTGATTTCATTGTGTTCGATCACATTTTTGTCTAACACTTGTAGTTTTTTAGGGTAGCCATCATAGTTAACTATCAACTATAAAATCACAACTACCAATCTACAATTTTGGCCTAGAGTTATGACATTGACTATTCTAGTTGTAATTTTGTTTTCCACTGACTGTGTATTAGCAATTTTGTAGGTAACCAATGGTTCTGAAATAAAATAATCAAAATACTAATGTTTGTGTTATAGGTTACCTCTTTTTGAGTGTCAAAGTCAAACTATTAACCATGTTCTTGCAGGCCACTTGTCAAAGACTCTTTAGGGCACTTTGATAATCAATTTTAATCATTTTATCTTATCTTATATATATCTTTTTGTTTTTTATATTCTTGTCATTCATCTTGTAGATACATCACATTTAATTTTAATTGGTTAATTAACCCTTTTTTGTTTGCTTGATTAGATCCCAGAACTATGATGGTGTATGCTCTCCTCCTTGCATCCTTGTGATGATTCTTGGAGGATCAAAAACCACCTATAAACTCATTTCCTCTTTTTATTTTCTAGGGGATGGTGACATCGATTTCATCACCATGCACTTTACCAAACTTTGTGTTCTAGTGGAGTATAAAAATTAGGAGACCTATCACTAAGTGCTAAAGTAGAATTCCCCATAAAGGGTTATGTGGAGTGAGGGGTGGTTAAGATCCAAGATACAAGATAGTTAGACAACATCCTATATAGACTTAGGCTCTAATGTACCTTTATTTATATAGGGGATGAACCTATAAATCCTTGTATACCTAGCATAGGGACCTTTCATCTGTAACAAGCATACTACTATCAGAGTCACTATCCACACCTAAGTAGCCATCATGCACAAATGGGGTCAATAGGGTTTTGTCAATTCTATAATGGGTCACCAAACTTTACATGTGAAGTTAGTTGATGGTATAGGCATCAAGTTACACACCCATTAGTTTACTAATCATAGGGTTATGGATCACTTGATTTGAAATGTATTGTGTTAAACTCATGCTATTTATGACCCGAGTCAGCCTTCACCCAAACCTATACATACCTATCTAGGTATTTGTGCATCATCTTGTATATCCTTACCTCATCATTCTCTTATTTATACATCCTTATCCTATCATCCTTTTCTACATATCATATTGTATAACCTTGTTATAATACCATTGTACATATTATCCTTTTGTATATCCTTTTACACATCTCATACTATTCCTCATCACCACCTTGCCTTAATCCCATTTTAGTTTCACCACCTCCACCCACCCTTTATCATCCCCCATCACCTACATATATTAATCCCATACTATACATCCTTGTCATCATCCCATTATACATCCATCATCCCATCTTGTACATCTTGGGCCTCTCATCTTGTATATTCTAGTCATCATCCCCTTGTAAATATTATCTTTGTATATCCTTGTACCTATCTCATCTTGTCTTTATCCCGTATTAATATATTCATCCCCATATTATCATGCCTCATCATTACTGTTGTATATATTTATTTGATCTCCCACTTTGTCTTAATCCCATCCTAGTCTAGTTATATCTACTCATCATTGACTATATCCCAATCACATCTTGTACATCCTTTTCATTATCTCCTTGTACATCATCTATTATTTGGTACATATTATTCTTTATACATCATTTTAAAATCACGTCCTATTCTAGTCTCACCAATCATTATTCATACTACATCACATATCCAAATCCCATCTTGTATATCTTGGTCAACACCCCCCTTGTACATATTTTACTTTGTTATTATCCTTTGTATATCCTTTACATATTTCAAATATTCTCCTAGTCTAACCATATCCTACATGTCTTATCTTATCATCCACATCTTATTCTAAGTCAACAATCAATCATTTGTCTTGACCTTATCTCCATCACCCATCTAGTCTAACCTCATTCTATCTTATCTTAGTTGGATTTCTAGGTCACACCCATGTCCATACCATCCACATCCCATTCATCTTACCCTTGATCATTTCATTACCACCTATTTATATTTGTCTTTACCCCTTTATCCTTATCACCTTCATCACATAATCCTATCCCATCTCATCTTGAGAAAATTGGTCTAAAGCTTGAGCTAATCCTTTTATCCTATATATATCATCTTATCATCCTAGTCAAACTATCACTCATCACTCAATCATGTATCATACCTAGTTAATATACTATTAGTATCTTATCACTTTGTTGGTCTTATTCTAGAAAACCCATTATCATCAATCTAGTCTCTATCATACTTGCCTATTCATAGCTAGCATCCATCATTTTGTCATCTTGCTAGTTTGAATCTAGGCACCCATCACAATCCTCAATCCTTTTAATAGCTTGATGACTAGGCATTGCTAATAGTTTATTGGCACCTATTGCAATATCAGTCTAAATTATGACCCTAGTCTTTAATCCAGTAGTCTATCCCATCCTCATCATCACCTCTCATACTAGCTATCTTACAGACCTATTTTGTTAAAAAAAATCCATATCTAGTCCTTAGTCAACCCTGCATTGACCCCACTTTATTATCCATCTTTCATCATCCATGGATTTGGATCTAGTTCTCATAGACCAATATATCCTAGCCAATAAGGATGAAGTCCTTTTGTAAGCACTAGAATTGGGTGCTTACCTACCTTCTAACCTTGACCCCATTCACCCCAAAACAACATCCTTTCTCATTCACAACCCCTTAGCTCACCAAAATCAATACCAACATTCCTTGATGTAGTCACCCTAATCAATGAATACATCACAAAGAATAAAGATGAGTTCCTATTGTGGCTATGGAAGATGGGTGCTCATTTTAATAATAATTGTGACCCCATGAGCCTCAAATCACCTCCCATACATGTCCACCATCAACCCTCATCCCATTCCCTTCCACCATCTACTATCCCTATCCAAAACCCTTTAACCTTGATTAATAATTATCCATAGTCAAATCTTCCATCTACCAATCATAAACCATCACCAGTCCCTCATACTACTAGCAAAGGAAAGCCCAACTATTCAACCTCATACCCTAATAACCTGACATCCATTTCACATCCTTAAAAATCTAACAATCTATCCTAGTAAGTCCACCATCCTTTATCATCCACCATCATGAACCTCAACCCCACTATCATAGACCAATACATAGCTACCAAAAAGGATGAGATCCTTTTACAGTTTCTTATGATGGTTGTAGCAATTCTTGAAGGTGTTGATCCCATTCAAATCATTTAACCTCTAATACAAACCCATTCATGCGAGTCTCATGTACATCCTCTATCTCTTAGTCATGATCCCTCATCTAACCCTTCCTATACTAGTAAAGGGAATCTTATCCTGGCCACCTCATCCACTACCAGTGCATCCACCCAATCACATCAACAACCATTTGATCTATAGTCTAATGCTTCCACATCTAAGTCACAAAGTGAAGTGGGTCCTTATACTCCCCTTCCTATGTCCTTAGATGCCCTTTTCAAACAATTTATTGCCACTAGAATGATGTTATATCCACCTATCCAACATCTTGATCCTACTAAGCCTAAGCCCTCCTAGTATAAAACAAACTAATGTTGTCTTTATTATCAAGCTTGGGGGAATGCCATTAAATGATGTCAATTTTTTTAAGATTATGTGTAAAACCTCATCGATCATGGTGACATAGTAATTGAGGAAGAATTAGATGAATTAATTTCCCTAGGTGAACAAGCAGAAGAATGCCAAGATTCCATTCCCAATCACAATCAATCCCTTCCCCTTATAATCCAAGGTCAAGACATCCTATTTATCCTCCATGATCCCCTTTATTCAACTACCCATCCATTCAAAACAAGTCTATTCCCCATAATCCTAGTCCTCCCATATCCCATTAATCCTTTCATGGACCTATCTTTGCTTAATCCATTGTCCCTCCATTGTCTTCCTCTCACCCATCATACCAAAAACCCCACATTGAGAGGAAAATCATGGACAATCACTCTTTTAATCATAGCATTGCATCATGTGCATCAAATTCCAAGTTAGATTCCTCATCTAAAACATCATCCCTCATCAATATTATAGTAGATGCTGATAATGCCTATCTTTTTAAAGATACCTCTAATCCAGGTACCTCTAATACATCACCAAGCATAGCTTTGGATCCTAATCAAGATGATGAAGTCATAACCAAATTCTTGAATGCTTTATCTAATTTTTAAAAAGGATTTGATCCCACCTTAGATGCGTGTCTTAGTGATCCTTTTAAGATTATGGAAGACACTTTTTATGGCATTGAGGTTAGGGTTCCTAGTGACCTTTATGAGGACTATGCTTCCCATTATACCCTTAATCCACCACACACCATTAACCATCCATCTCACCTCCATACTCCCTATGTTAGAATCCATGTAGAGAAAGAATAGAAACATGCATCATTAGATTCCCCTCTACTTTCAACATCATGTGACGCATATCCAAATATCCAAGACCATCTTTTAAAAGTCATAAATCAAGATAAAATCATGTTTGATCCTATCAATCAAAATCAAGAAAAGATAAATCCTCATCCTAATGCAAAAATGTCTTCCCCTAGTGAAGCCCAAAATTAGGCACTAAGGGACCATCAAAGTCAAAATAATCATTATATATTTAGTCAAAATTCAAGTTCCTATGGTGAAGCCCAAAATATGGTACCAGGGGGAAATCAATATCAAATCCAATCATCAAATAAAGACAAAAATCATACAATCGACCATCCTCTTAATATTTGGATAAAAAATAACAAGTCAAAAGATCTTAGATCCCTTAATCTCATGGTACCAAACTAAAATATCACCTCTACCATATCCAATAGTGTATGCCACAGTCAAACCCCATTTTTACTCCCCAACTCATCATATCATTCATGATCATATCCCTCCTTCACATCCCATATCTCATCATATCAATCCTAACATCCTCCCATACACACGATATCTCACATCCCTGGGTATCATTGTACCTCGTAGGGGTTACAAAAACATCTAGCTAAAATGTTTGAAGGATCTTAAATCAAAAGTCAATAAAGGTAACCAAGACATGATCCTAACATCATATTTCTCTAGAATTTGGGTTGGCTAGAGATCACATCTAGTGTCAATATTCTTGCATATCGTACCCATGCCTAATAAATCAAGATGCCATCAAAAACATAAAAAAAATTTCATTTAATGGTGAAAACCAATATTTTGGTGCCTTGGGAAAGTACCATGATGAAAACTAGTTTTTGACATCATGGTAGAATATTCAATTGTCTACATTGTACATCAAACACTTGGGGGCAAAATCTGTCCATTGCATATCCTTTTTCAATCCATCTATATTAGTCTCATCTTTCATAAACCTTATCTATATCACCCATCCATGTTTATCTTAGCCCTTGGTCTAACCCATCATCTGTGAGCATATCACATTCCTTCCTGCCTTAACCTTCATAAAGAAGTGAAAGGTGTCTTGAGACATATTCTCAAACCATCTTGGAATATCCTCCAATGAACACTTAGGAAACTAAACATCTAATTACTTCATGATGAGGTCATTAGAAATACCTCATCTATTCTTCCTTGGTCCTCATCCCCTTTTCTACATTGCCATCACCCTTTGGTCATCCTATCCATTGGTCCATCAATCCATATCTTAGTTTCTAGGCTAGGTATTCCCTTTGATAGTAACCCCATTTTTATAATATACATACTTATTCAAAAAATCCCTAAAAAAGTGAAATATTATAAAAACCCTAAAAATCATAAAATTTGAAAAAGCCAAAAATAGTCCATGGTGTCTTGTATTATGCCTAATCCCCTGGTCACATCCATCTCTATACCATGTGATATCCATATCTATGTTATTTGTCTATCTCCCCATCCATCATCCTTGGATATAACATTTAGTCTAGAAATCCAATCAGAGTGGTCTCCCATCCCTTCATATCTTCAATCTCATCCTTTTGGCTAGGTATTATTAACATGCATCATCTTGCCCAAATTTTGATCTAGCACCCATCACTCCTTATCAATGCCTTTTCACACCTGGCACCCATCTAATCACTACTTTGCTAGTGTGAAAGGTACTTGATCCCATCATTTTCCTTATCAATGCCTTTTCATATCTAGCACCCATCCAATCACTTTTGATAATATGGAAGGTATTTGATTCTATCATTTCCTAATCTCCTTGCTAGATTGGAATCTTATAAGGCCTTCTCTGTTGGTAATCCTTGGTCATCACTTTTATAAATCACATTCCTTGGCCACTTTTTGATTTGATTTCAAGACCAAATTAGTATATAAATACCTCTCATCCTCCATCCTTTTATCTATAACTAGGAGCAACATTTTAGCCTAATCCTAATCATGATCACCCTATCCAAATCCCAACCCATCTTAAGTCCACAATCACATCATGATCATTCAACCCATCACCTAGTCACTCATCCTGTCATTAGACAAGACATTGGGACACTGCATGTAGATACTTGTGTGTGTTATTTATTTTTTTGGTCTTGTTTGGATTGTATATATATCCTATTGGTCTTATGTTTTATTTTCATCATTGGGTAATGAATAGGTATGCTATGAGGACACCAAAATGACCTCGAGGATGTAAAGTTTGCTACTTGCCCATGTACTTTGGCACCACATCCTCTTGGTCATGTTTATATCATGGGGCATACTACCAATTGCCATATTTAATGGATTACTTAGACTATGATGAGATTTATGACATTTGTAATGGTTTGATCACCTGCACCCTCATCATTTCTCTAATCATCCTAATTTCTCATCACTAATCCAATCCTTTCAACTCATCTGACTAAAATCCAATATTTTATCCTTGTCTCATCATTTGATTCATATCCTTCAATGACTAACAAGTCTAATCATCTACTTCATCATCAATTTCAAATCATTAATCCTCATCTTCATCATCATCTTCTAGTCAGAACTACATCAACCTAAGGTCTTTTTAGACTATGTAGGCAACACTTGGCTGCTTTTTGATGCCCAAGGATAGATCTCCCACTATCTCCTCTCTCACTCTTTTGCATGCGTCTTTACTAGAGGCATAATCGCTACTCATTGGTAACTTGATCATATCAATTCTTCTCTATCATCATCTTCATCATATCATTCAAATTTAGCTTTGAGCTACACCCATCATTATCAAATTAATCTTATTTTGGCCTAAAAAACTACCTTTCATGCATCCTTGATTGGGATACATCTAAAAACTTACATCCTTTTAATACTATCATCATCATATTATAGTTGATTCCTCCTTGAGATGTGTCACCAATCATGATCCAATCATCTCTATTCCTTGTGCATGTGTCATTACTAGGGGAATCATCAATTTGTAGCTCATTACTCAAGTCAAATTCATCTTCCTAATATTCTATCTCACATCTACCATCCCATCCCCTTATCTATCCATCACATCCCATCCCTCATTTCTCATTTTGAGTGTGCATCTATCTCATTCTTCTTTGCATGTCCCCTCGAGGGGGCATCATATCCACTAACATTATTTACTAACATTCATCTATGACATGGTTTTTCTTTGAAAGACCATTAGTCTCTACACTTCACTTCACTTCACTCGCAATGACATTTCAAAAAGGGTAAAAATGTATGCATCCAAATTTTCTCACTTCATTAATTGTCACTAATATTTCTATTAGTCAAAACTAATTCCACTTATTTAATTTATCCTACTAATTTATTCCCCTTCCTAGTCATTTATCTAATATCCTCTATTATTCCTCATCCACTAACCTTATTCAACCCCACCAATCAATTAATTTATCCTAAATTCCCATTATCCTAATCTAACCCCACTTACCTATTATTTGAGAATTTTAAATTCAAATGACCCACTTACCCACCTACTAGGCCTATCCCTAGGCTCTCCTACATCCCTACATTCTCTATAATCCCTGAAACACTTATCTAATCCATCCCTAATCACGTCTAACCTTCTTAAAGAGATTCTAGAGGTTTCTACCTCTAGAACCTTCTCTCCTCTAGAATCCCCCAAGGAATTCTAAATTCCTTGGATAATCCTCATCCATTGATCTCCACAAGTCAACTTAAAATCTCCACCATTTATCTCTCTCTCTATTTTTTATTTAAGCAACCTCATTCCTCCATTTGAACCAACTAGAATTCTCATGCCATATCCATGTCCAATTAGCAAACTAGAATCCTCATGCTATCTTCATGCCAAATCAATCCATCATCAAGCATCCTTGATCAAGTAACACCATGTCAAAAATCTGAGTCAAGGTAATTTCTATCCATTTTTCTTGTTTTGCAGATATTTAATCATGGATTGGAGCATTTAGCTTTAGGATTTATATAATGCTGGTTTGAATGTTTTATTCATTTATTGCATTATGATTCTAATGGATCTAGACTTTAACTATGTAGTTTGATGTTTGAGTGTTTAAATTTCATAGTTTAAATCATTAAGCTCAAAAATATCTCTGCACAACCCACTATAAGTCATAACCCCTTAAGTAAAACTAGTCATCCCAAATATGGTAGTTATATGACACAATTTCATATGGTCTTAACTAGGGTCATCCATTTCTTCACACACACACACACACACACACACACACACACACACACACACACACACACACACACATATATTTATAGTTTATATAATTTATTTATATGATTCATTCATGATAGCATTGTAAGGTCTCCATATCACATAGCCATAAACCAATGTCTCCAATTGATATATGAATAATTCTAGATCTCAGCCCTCGTCCCCTACTATTGGTAGTGCATGATCTACTCTCCATCTCATAAACCCAACTCTAAACTTGGCCTGAGCCCATGTGTGCCACAACAACCCAACTGGTCATAATAAAGTGATATTTTTGTATGCTTAGTAACAAAATACAAAGCCTACACTCAATCCATAGTGTCTATGCACATGATAACCCTAGATATCTTGATAGATTTGAACCAATAGTACTGGGGCCCATGTAAATACTATCTAGTCCTCTAACATGTATACCAACACATCTAATAATTCTTAGGGGAATTTGCCTCCACTTAAATCAGGGAGTGCATAACAAGTCATGGATATTGTCATCATCATGAGTCATCTCCACACCCTATCCATGTAGTACATATCTCCAAAATAGAAGCCTCCTACATGTCATCTCACCTATATAAAATCCTCTTTGAATAACTGATCTATGTAGGCATCCTACTCATTATTGTGAATGTGCTCTATTGCCTAACCCTAAATAAGTAATTTCAATATCCTATGAATGCCCTCAAGAAGAATCATGATCTCCCTAGCTGGAAACACAAAGGTGTTGGTAGTTAGGTCCCATCTCTCAATGAGGGATATCATTATCGTTGCATCTCATGGCATGTACCGATAGTATCACATGCCACCTAATCCAACCACTACCATACACACCCAATCTACTAGGGTCATGTCTCTACGTACATCATCTAGAAATGACAACACTCAGTCCTACATTTCTGACATCACCCTTACCTATAAGTTTAGATAACACCTTAAATTTCCCTACATGTTTTAAAAATTACAAACATTTTGACCCCTAGCAACCTGTTTGCTTATAACCCTACCTATCCCATGCTTAAGTATCATGAATTTTCCTAAATCTCAATTTTTACCTCTACACTTAAGTATTAGAATACTACATTAAGTCTACACTAACTTTAATCTATCTTAAAAAGGAACTATACATTCCTTGTCACCCTCACCCATTAGCCTTTCTCAAAAGATTGATGATTATCAAATCTTGACCAGTACCAGTTCTTTATCGAACCACTATTAGTCAACCTTTAACCGGTGTTGGGTGGGGTTATGGATCAACATCAATTTTGAATTAACCAATGACTAATCCACTATTGATTAACATCAGTCAACAATAATTGGTGTTGGTCACTTTGTGTCAAATCAATGACCAAAACCCTAGCCTTCCTACCAAACAACAACAAACCAAAACCCTAATTAACCTCCCCAATAGCTTAAAATCACATAAACATATATTTTTATTTACCCTCACCCTCACATTTTACTTCCCAAATTACCTCCCCCTACACTCCAAATTTCCCTCTATAAACTTGAATACCCACATTCCAATACCACCTACCCAAATTGACATATACAAGAGAACAAATCAAGCACATTAAAGTACCTAATTCATTTTGCATGCATAATCATGGTGGAGATATCTACACCAATACTTCTCACCCCCACCCTTGGCTTGACCTACAACTTACTGCATCCTCACTAATTACTATCTACTTGGCCTGCCTAGTGCCCCATCTGGTTAAACTTGTACTTTACTCCAACTCTTGATAAACACACCTAGCTTGAGAGTAAATTTTGGTAAACATGATTTTCTTAGCACAAAAGGACACATGACAACATATAATGATAATAGATAAAGGAAAAATGATAGCATAGACTTTCTTTAACCTTTTATGATTGCCAAACCCCTTTTTAGGGTTTGCTTATGACCATTACCAGTCTCCAATTGACCATCAATGGTAGACCCCAATTAGGTTTTTAAGCACCTCCCTCTTATTTTCAAACTAAGGGACCCCTTATCACAACATTACCCACCTAAACAACTATAGTGTTGGTCATTTAGACCACTTGTTCACCTCTTTTTGTGATAATCACACTTGGACATGATTGCCATATTTCATGATGATATGCTAAACCATAACCTTTTGAAAGTTGACCTTTTAGATGCCTTGGAATGCATTGACTTACAGTTCTAACACTTGCACCCTATTCTATTCTCTTAGGCTCACCCAAGTTTCCCCCCTGATAACACACACATTTTCATGGAGACTTGCATTTATAAGTGCACTCATATCTGCTAGGCCTACTACAGTGGCCTGGTTCACTTTTCAATTATCCTCTTTAATATAGGCCTATTTTCCACTTTGTACCATCTTACCCAATTTTTCTACTCATACACTTATCAAACCCAAACCCAAATTCATTTTCACCTCACTCACATCCTAGTTTGAGGGGGAACACCTCCTCCCATACTCGAGGCATCCAACTTGCCATTGCACTTATTATTTTTATTTCATATTTTGAGGATGCAACTTACACAATAAGAAGGGGTAAAATATAAACACTAGAAAACTACACATTTCTAGTCATCGTAAAGCATCCCTTGGTCCTCCTTGGGTTAATATTAATTAGTATAATCATTGAACACACCCACTCACCCCCTTTTATATAAATTAATTAAGTTAATTAATTAAATAAGGCCTATTTACACCTCCTCACCCAAACCCATGGCTAATTGGTTGACACCTAGTCTAAAGACCATTTATACCTTGACATTTATTTCCCTAACCTCTTAAACTTCTTCTTCATGCATCTCAATGACTCCTTTATTAACCTTGAACAAATTCCAAATGTATTAACCACCAAACATAAGTGAAAATGGTTAATTTTAGCCATTTTGACCACTTTTCCCTCGACCAATGATAGTCACCCCTCGACTGGTGCTAGTTGACTAGGACTAGTGATGGTAACCCAAAAGCCTTGCCTTAGGGAGGTTGAATTTATCTTTTATGTGATAAAATAAGACTCTTAGGCAAATCAAATCTCCTATGTGAACTAGGAACTAGACTAGATACATATAGGTGCTTCAACAATACATCATGAAGAGCCAAAACACTATTACTCTACCCATATTTGCTTTAAGAGCCTAAACAACTTGATCTCAAACCCAACATCATTCCAAGCCAATAAAATCCAAAGATAAGTATTTTTACTTTTATCAAGTTCAATGGTTAGTTTTAGTAGTTTTATTTGCTTGTATCCATTTCCCATATCCCATCATTTCATTCCTTACGTTAGAGTTATAAAACTCCAAATACTTCACCTCCCACCTAATCACACTCAAACAATTCCCAATCACTTGACCATATAAATCCTAAGTTTGATACTTATGAGGATCTATTTTATCCTCATGACCAATATTCAACCCAAAAACCACCTACACAGGACTTTTTGCAACCAATCCAATACTCATTTTTACGCAAACTAGGACTTACAAAGATTGACACTAGTCATCTCTGACTAGAAATGGTCATACCTCAACCAATGATGGTTGCCTTAACCAACACTAGTTTATTAGTGACCAAAAATAGTCACTATGTTTCCATTTTTTAAAAAATAACAAGCAATTTCCACTTATTAACCCATACCCAAGTTTTGGTTTCTAGGTTTCTGTTACTTCACAGAGGTCTAAACTATTTTTTGAAATAGGTTTTAACATTTTAGCATTATTATTTTATAGGTTATTACTAATTTATTTAAAATAAACATTTTCTCTTCAAAAGCATGATTGGCAGTCTCCAACGAAGTCTAGTGCTTCTTGGATCTAGCCCATGCTAGACTGTCCACCTATCTACCTTACTAATCAACCATTTTTAATTTTTATCTTATTTTTAGGTCATACTCCCTAGACAAAGAGGATTTATCTATAATCGATGGGATTACAAAGTGCACTAAATTCAGGGTCTTCTCACCTCACCCTTCTTTAAGTTTTAATCTCTCTAAAAGAAAATAAACACAAAAAAATAGTTAAACAACCTAGACACTAAAAACATGCAAAATTATAGTCATTGTAAATCACCCCTTAGCCCCTTTGGGTTAGGATTAATTAGTATAATCTTTGAACACACCCATTCACCAATAGAAGCTAGGGTGAAAAAAATGTAGACACTAAGAAACCACATGGTTTTAGTCATTGTAAAGCACCCCTTGGTCCCCTTGGCCCCCTTGGATATTATATTTAATATGGATCTAAATAGTGAATAGAGATCTAGTTTTTTATTTATTGTTGTGATAAGGGGTCCCTTGGTTTTCCTTGGTTTGACTATTTTCATATGGGGTGGTTTCATTTTGGCTCATTATAAATTTGGTCATATGACAAGATGTTGTGGGCACGAGAAAAAAATGACTCTAGATTGGTCATCTTATCCATCAACATTTTAATAAGATCAGTTTGTGATTATTCACCCATAAATCAATCACTTAACATTTTCAGACAACCATTCCCCAACCATTCACCTTCCATGAAAAATGAAAATAATAATGCAAAATCTTTTCACAAGCACAAGGTCCACATAGTTAATGTAGGTCTTAGTGAACTAATTGTTAATGAACCCATGTCCCAAACTACCATCTTTTCTCTAATTATTGAGGTAGTGGAATCACCTACCATTCCTTTATAAAATGAAACAAAGGAAGAAAATATCATTCCTTCTCCACTTATTGAGGTAGTGGAGTCACCAACCTCTTCTTTGGAAGGCATAACAAAGGAGGAAACCATTACCCCCATCCCTTTTTCTTCCATGATAGAGCTATCCACCCTTCCTTTAGAAAACATTCGTAAGGAAAAAAATTCTTCACTTACTCCTTCTATGGAAGAACCATCCATCGAGGCCTTGAAACCTTTGATAGAGGAAAAGGAGAACATGGTTGTCCCTCTTGAATTATCCTTTGAGTCTAACATTAAAAGAACTAAGCCCATATATAAGTCATTTTAAAGGTTGGTCCAAAACTTAGAGTTTTTATCCCAACCAAACCTTGATCAGGCCAAATTTTAGCATCATCTTTGGCTCCCTTATCCAAACAAGGATCCATCACCCTCACCCTTATCTACCCAACCTTTTGCTTCTATTAGTGAAACCACCATCACCCCAACAAAACCAATAGAAACCTCCACCTCCCAAATCTTAGATAAACCATCCAACCCAACTCCCTCCAAAGCAACCAAAGTACCTTCCACTATCCCCATAAATCTTATAAAGAACTTAGGTGTGATCCCCACTCATAATCTTACCCATCCTCCATTGAATTTGGATTTGACACTGCCAAACCCACCTAAAAAACCACAAGTCAAACTAACCAAGAAAGTGGAACCATATAGGAGTTCAAAATACAAAACCTTTCTACCCATTTCCACTTTTCCTTCCATTTTAGGACTAAATCCTTTTTCTATCTTAGGATCTCACCCCTCCACCTTGATTGAGAAACCAAGTCTCCCAAATAAAGCCCAAACCCAACCTCCACTTTTAGCTACACCTCTGCTTCTAGCCACACCTCTACCTATTCTTACCACACCTTCTACCTCCAAACCATCTAAAACCAAGCCTTCTACCTCCAAACCATATACAACCAAACCTTTCACTTCCAAACCTTATACTTCCAAACCATCTACTTCTAAGCCTTTAACTTCCAAAAAACCACCCACCAAGAATATTCCACCAACCAAAGCTCCTATTGATAAGCCTACCCCTAAGAATGATTCTACTCTAGCTATCAAAGCTAAAACCTCCACTCCCTTACCACATTTTCTAGAGTTTTATTCTACTGTATTTCAAAGGTTACTCCAAGCTTCCTACTTAGTCTTGCCTCTTATCAAACTATTTTATCCCCTTAGTCCTAAGACATATTGGTTTAATGACAATATGATTTGCTCATACCATAAGACACCTGGGAATGATACAGAGAACTACAAATCTCTCTAAGTCATATTCCATAAACTATGTGATGAGGATGACTCATTGATAGAATAACCTCCCATGAGCCCACCACCAAGCTAAGATCCAAAGTAAACTAACCCATACCTACCTACTCCCAAAATCTCATTTAAGAGTGAGGAGGAACTAAAGAAATCCACTAGTCCAACTCCTTTTCAAATCCATACCATCCATGTTGTCACCTGATCACAAGCCCAACAAAAGGATAAATGGAAAACAAAGGTGTCCATCCCATGGACATACCCTTCTTACTCCACCACAACACCCAACCAAGCTCAAACACCTTTACCCAAGCCCAATATTTCTATCTTGGGTGCACCCCAATCCAACCCCTTCGAGTTAATATAAAGGGTAGATAAAAAAAAACTTCACCAAACATTAGTGAATATGACTTTATATGAGATAATAATACCTCACCCCATCACCATTAAGCTATGCTAGAGGCCTTGGAGTCCATAGAGGTTCAACCTGAAGAACCACAACCTCTAATAGCCTTCATGGATCCCTTAAGCTTTCCACCCTCATCATCTTTAAGGATTTAGAGATACCCCTTATTCATATAAATGATCCAAATCCTCCCCTTTTCATTACTGCCTACATCAACCAAACCCGTGATATAAGGGTTATGAATGATGAGGGAGCCAACATTAACATTATTTCTTCCCATATATATGATCAATTGAAACTAACAGAGAGCATCATGTAAAAAACTATAGTGGTACTTAGATATTTCAATGATACCATTAACATTTTGGATTCAAAATCCAAATGTCAACCCTTATCATTTAAAGCTTTAATGATCATTACTTTAGCTCATTTTATATGCCTCCTAGTGTCTTTGTCTAAGAGGAAAATAACTAACATAAGCTAAACAAACTAGACTATCATCTAAACGTATTGTAGCAAAAATTTAGTGGAATGATGACATGTACGGAAACATTAAGATAAAGTTATGGTAAGTAACCATTTGGGTTCAAATATTCCTAAGGTTGAACACTCTACTACTAGGTGTCAAGATCTCACCTGATCGAATCATATATCAATTAAACATGGGTAGTATAATAGGTCAAAAGGTCCTTAGAATGAGATCAATGGTATACATTTAATCAAATCAAAAGATCAAATGAAAAGTAGGTGAGGATGATGTCAATAGGTCCTAAAGATCCAATGGAACACGTTAAATCATGTGTCAAAGATCAATGATGAGCTTGCAGTCAACTAGTCAGTGGATCCTGAGAATAAATGAAAATATTCCAAGTGTCATGATCATGGTAAATATCTAGAAAATTAATGATATGCATTCAAGCCATGCAAAGGGAGATCAACAGTAGATGTAAGGTCAAAGAGTCAATTGAGCTCAAGATGAATATGAGAATGCCACATGGTAAAAATGTAAGAACCAACCAAGACTGATCATAGGGCCCATAGAATGAATGTGGAACTAATAAATGTCATAATATGAGAATCCTAGATCAAGATCAATAGTTGATATCAAAATTCAAAGCTAGGAGACTTTAATTAGAGGTTGAATATGGTTTAGGTTGAACTAAAAGCAAAATATTTCAAAAGGTGCCATTAAAACTTAGTTAGGACCTCTGCTCAAAGATATAAATCATGTACACTCAATTTTATTATGGTTTCAACATCATTTTATGATTGCATTCCTCATGTGTAGTGGCTTCTTGATTCCCACAATTTTCAAAGGTAAACATAGGTCTTTCTAGGAATAATAGAGATGAAAGATAGGCAGCTAGCTATTGAATTGAGATCAAGCAACTTGTGTATCTCCATTACAATTATGGCTATATGAAAACCAATAAATGGGATTGGTTTTCATCTATAGTAAACCTATGATTAGGTTTGAAGTAGGGGTAGGTTTGTGATTAATAAAAGGAGTGTCTCATCTTTTGACACAATCTTAGTTTCAACAAGTGGGTACTTATAGCGGCTCAAGGTAGTTATAGCCATGGCTTTGTTAAGTACATGAATATGAGGATTTCATATTTATAGTGAAGGGAATTAATGTAGAGGAGTTTGAAAAGGATTCATGTGATGGGGGTGGTTGATTCTTGTAATGGTCTTAACCTTTATGATCCATCCTTCCACACTAGGAAAAGATAGAGTCCCAATGGCATTAATGTAGGAAAGGCTCAATGAAAATTTAAGCGACTATTGTGACTACTTCCAGCAAGAATCTCAACCTTGATCATTATGATCCCTTCTCCACTATCTCAAGCATCCCTTCCCCTCTTTCTCATCCCATTATGCTATAAATTCAAGCTTTAAGATCTTGATTTGGGGATCCCTCTCTTGGGCATGACTGGACTCTACCAAGATTGAGCTTTGTAACCTCCTGAGATGAATAGATGATTGTTTAAAATTTAATTATTTTGGTCTAGTGTGTTCATATTAGTTTGAATTGCATATGTGGTAGAAATGTCTCCCTTATCAAGTCCTAATCTCACCTAGCTAGAAGTTTATCTTGTTATGCATATCATGTTTAGTGTTTGATGTCATTTGATTGAAGATAATAGTAGTACATTGATTGGTTAGTGCCTTGAATTAGTCCTATTCCATCAATTAGCTTAAGATTTGATCAATTGATGAAACCTCTACATGAAAAATTGATGTATAAGAGACTTAGGAGTTGTAGATCCAGTCATTCATTTTATCTCATTAGTGTTTTAGAAACTCAAGTAAGAGTGGATGAACAATCATTCTAGGTGTATCACCAATAGTAGCTTAGGGTTTACTTTTTAGTTTCTTTCTCCCCCTTTTCACCCCAAAAATGAGTAGGTTTTAGTGTAAATGAGCTAAGTGATACATCAGAGGATCTAGCCTCATTAAAAATCCTAGAGGTCTAACCTAAAACTAAGTGACCCACAACCTAGGGTTATTCCCATATTGGAATAGGTCATACCTAGTGTTTAATGCCATTTTATTAAAGCCAATAGTGGATAAATTGAATATTTATTACCTTAAATCAAGATTTTCCATCACTTACCTTAGGTTTTGATCACTTGGTGAACCTCTGCATGAAATATTGATGCATAACAAACATTTAAAGTTGTATATTCAATCTTTTGCTTATCTCATTAGTGTTTTTAGAAGTTCAAATAGGGTGGATGATCAATAAATTTAGGTGCATCACCAACATTAGCTTAGATTTCCCTTTTAGTTTTTTTATCTCCCTTTTCAACCCAATAATTAGTAGGTTTTAGTGTAAATAAGTTAAGTGATACATCAGAGGAGCTAGCCTCATTAAAAATCCTAGAGATTTGACCCAAGATTAGGCAACCCATAGCCTAGGATCATTCCCATGTTGGACTAGGTTTGAACAAGAGGACCTAAACAATCCTTTGATAAGTTAGGGTGTAGCCTAGGCCTCCAACAATTTTTGACACGCTTGATGGGATTTAATTTCAGCTATTGAAACAAGTCTATATCACATTCATATTCAGAAGTAGTTTTAAGAATTCTTTGGTCCTAATCTCAAGGTAAGAGGCATATTCTTGTTCTTGGTTTCATCTATCTTCATAATTCTCTAGGATATGGTAGATTATAGAGAATAATTTTATCATTCTTCTCCCTTTTAGCATTTCTAGTGTGATCCTTATGATCCATATTATCCCTCCCATGACCCATATCAATGATATGAAGAATGTGTATAGCCTTATCAACAATATAGAAGCTCATATTAGTCCTATAACCATTATACATATGCATCTCATCCTCATTCATATGATCCTTACTCATTCCAAGATCAACCACCCTTCCAAAACTCTCAATTTTCATGATGAGATAGAGGAAATGAAGAGGATAAGCTGAATCATTACTAAAGATAGATCAGCCTAAAAATAAGAGATATTAGATAAGCAGTCTCAATCTCATGTCCCTACATGTGTCCTACCATAACCTTCATATATGCCACCTATAATTACCTTAGAAATAAAGTATCAAGATTTTTTAAGTCATTCTTATTATCCTCCAACCTTCCCATATTGGAAGTTAGTTCAAGAGACCTGTCAAGAGCAAATAGAACTAGTTATGGAGTAACAAACTATCAAGAAGCAGAAAGTGGAGTTAGAGATCTTGATAACATTGTGGAGAAGTGAAAATGAAGTTATAATGGAACAAAAACCTGCCTATCCCCATCAAGAATAATCTACTCTATCAAAGGTCCCTATTTTCATGGCTTTCTCCCCTAAAGAACAGTCCATAGAGGTACCAAGTTTCACACCTATTCCTTTTATACCTCAAGACCCATCCATAATACCAAATATTACACCTATTCCATTAAAATTACAAATCTTCCTACCTCCTCAAGAAATAGTTGTCACTTCACCCACTCTACCTATCATTCCTCATGAAACTTATCCATCTCAAACTTGGAAACCTTCATGGGTTATGCACCCAAATTATGTGATGCCTAGCCTTTGTCATGAGGATCCTATTATGCCTAGTCCATATGATCAAATAAAAAAAGGTATAAGAAGTCAAGAAGCTAAAGGTTCCAAGCTTCATGAGCTTCTTTTATGAAGGGGATGCCAAAATAATTTAATTTATATCAAAAGTGGAGACATCTTGCATTTCTACCATTACCATTCGAAGAGGAACATGTCATGTGGGAACTAGAAGAGAAGATTGCTGATTCAAATAAGATTCAAGAGGAATGTGCTAAGGAGGATGAACATGTTTATGAAGAGGATATTGTTATTGGTACCCCTATTGGATATGAAAGTGGCATTTATACCTTCAAATATGAGGAAGTAGAGTTACCATCTGTTGAGTCTATCAACTCATTGTCATCTTCTATAGAGGATGAGGAAATGGATGTAATAACTAATCAAATTGATGAATTTGTAGGATAGGTAGAGGTTAAAAATTAGCCAAAAGGTTCATTAGAGGACTTGTTTTAATTTTTGGGAGTAGGATATACTCTTCTCCATGAGGATAATGGTTTGATTGTAGCCAATGAGAGCAACCTTATCAAGCAACAAAGAACATAGAGTGGGAAGTCTTTTAATACGGACATAGAATTATTTTAGATATTCATATTGGGATATCAACCCCTTGGTGAGCCTACAAACATGGACATGCTTATAAAAGGTAATACAGGTCTTTTTTGTGCACAAAGTCAACCAAATTGTGAAAGAATGGAGCTTGAATCTAAATTGAGGGATGATAGTAGGATTGCCATTACAAGAAGGTGTCCTTTGAAACACCAATTTCATTTGGATATTGAGAAAGAGGAAGAGCCACTGAGTATGTTTACATGATAGGTTATTTTCCCCCTACCATTCCACATATGAGTATGCCAAAGGAGTTGGCAAAGAAGAGACTTGCTTCCTCAACTACCAGGCTTACAAGGGAACATTTGATATGTCATTCTCCATCTCATCATGGAGGTAAATTCAATAATTTTTCTTTTGATCCAACTGGATCATGTTTTGTCCTAGTTAGTTATGTTCCTTTGTATATAATTAGTTGTTTGGTTTCCTCCAAGTGTTGTCCTATCATGTTAGTTTATTTGATCTTTATTTTTTTAGGTTAGTTTCCCTATTTGTTTTGTTGGGTGTTATATTTTTCAAGAGGTTTTTATTAGTCAAGGTTCAATTTGTTATTATATCATGAGCCCAAGAAGTCATATAAGTGTCTAGGTTCTCAAGCATAACAAGCATGTTTCCCATCAGAGTCACTAGAAATGTTAACATTTTGGATTCAAAAGCTAAATGTCAACCCTTATCATTTAAAGCTTTGATGAGCATTATTTTAGCTCATTTTTTATGCCTCCTAGTTTCTTTTCTAAAAGGAAAATGACTAATGTAAGCTAAAGAAACTAGACCATCATCTAGATGTCTTGTAGGGATAATTTAGTGGAATGATGATGTGCACAGAGACATCAAGATAAAGCTATGATAATTAACCATTTGGGTTAAAATATTCCTAAGGTTGAAATCACTAACACTAGGTGTCGATATCTCACCTGATCAGATCATAAATCAATGACATGTGGGAAATCTATAGGTCAAAAGGTCCCTGGAACAAAATCAATAGTCTATGTTCAATCAAATCAAAAGATAAAATAGTGATAAGGTGAGGAAGATGTCATTGGGTCCCAAAGATCTAATAGAGTGCATTAAATCATGTATCAAATATCAACAATGAGCTCATAGTCAACTAGTCAATAGATCCCAGGAATGAATAAAATGCTATTAAGTGTCATGACTGTGGTAGCTGTTAGGTAAATAAATGGTACATGTTTGATCCATGAAAAATTAGATAAATGGTGTGCATAAGGTCAAAATTTCAATTGATCTAAATATGAATGCGAGAATACCATGTGGTGAAATAGTAAGAACTAGCCAAGACTAATTTTGGGGCCCACAAAATGAATATAGAGTTGACAAATGTCATAATATGAGAATCCTAGATTGATATTGATGGTTGATATCAAAATTTGAAGCCAAGAGACTTCAAGTAGAGGTTGAATACAATTTAGGTCAAACCAAGAGCAAAATATTTCAAAGGGTGCCATTAAAGCTTAGTCAGGACCTCTATTTGAAGATCCAAAGCATGCTGACTTAATTTTATTATGGTTTCAATGTCATTTCATGATTACATTCCTCATGTGTAGTGGATTCTCAATTCACACAATGCTCAGAGATAAAAATAGGTCTTTCTAGGCCTAATAGAGATCAAAGATGGGTAGCTAGCTATTGAAATGAGATCAAGCAACTTGCGTATCTTTATTGTAATTATGGATATATGAAATCCAATAAATGGGATTGGTTTTCATCTATAGTAAACTTATGATCAGGTTTGAAGTAGGGGAAAATTTATGATTAATGAAAGGAGTATCTCATCCTTTGACATAATCTTAGCTTCAGAAAGTGGGTACTTATAGTCACTCAAGGTAGTTATAGCCATGGCTTTATAAGGTACATGAATATGAGGATTCTATCGTTACAATAAAGGGCATTAATGCATAAGAGCTCAAGAAATATTCATGTGATGGGGGTGGTTGATTCTTGTAGTGGTCTTGACCTTCATGATCCATCCTTCCATGCCAAAAAAATATAGAGTCCTAGTAGTATTAATGTAAGGAAGGGCTCGATAAAATTTTAAGTGACTATTATGACTGCTTATGATAGAAATATTAGCCTTGATCATTATGACCCCTTATCCACTCTCCCATGCATCCCTTCCCCTCTTTTTCATCCCATTCTACTATAAATTCAAGCTTTGAGCTCTTGATTTAGGGATCCCTCTCTTGGGCATGACTAGAATCTAACAAGATTGAGCTTTGTAACCTCCTGAGATGAATAGATGACTATTTTAGATTTCATTATTCTAGTCTAGTGTGTTTATGTTAGTTCAACTTGCATATGTGTTAGAAATATTTCCCTTGTTGAGTCTTGATCTGGCTTAGCTGGTAGTTGAACTAGTTATGTTGGTCATGTTTAGTGTTTTATGTCATTTGATTAAATCCAACAATGGATACATTGATTGGTTAGTGCCTTAAATGAGGCCTATTCCATCACTTCCCTCAAGCTTTGATCAACTGATGAAACCTATGCATGAAACATTGATGTATAAGAGACTTAGGAGTTGTAGATCTAGTCATTCATTTTGTCTCATTAGTGTTTTTGATACTCAAATAAGAGTGGATGAACAATCATTCTAGGTGTATCATCAATAGTAGCTCAGGGTTTCTTTTTAAGTTTCTTTCTCCCCCTTTAAACCCTAATAATGAGTAGGTTTTAGTGTAAATGAGCTAAGTGATACATCAGAGGATCTAGCCTCATTAAAAATCCTAGAGGTCTAACCCAAGATTAAGTGACCCACAACCTAGGGTCATTCGCATGTTGGAATAGGGTCATGCCTAGTGTTTAATGTCATTTGATTGATGCCAATAATGGATAAATTGACTGGTTAGTGCCTTAAATTAGGCCTTTCCATCACTCACCTTAGGTTTTGATCACTTGGTGAACCTTTGCATCAAATATTGATGCATAATAGACATTTAGAGTTATAGATTCAATCTTTTGCTTGTCTCATTAGTGTTTTTAGAAGTTCAAATAGAGTGGATGAGCAATCAATTTAGGTGTATCACCAAAATTAACTTAGATTTACCTTTTAGTTGTCTTTTTATCCCTTTTCACCCTAGTAATTAGTAGGTTTTCATGTAAATGAGCTAAGTGATACATCAGAGGAGCTAGCCTCATTTAAAATCCTAGAGGTCTGACCCAATATTAGGTGACCCAAAACCTACGGTTATTCCCATGTTGGAATAGGTTTAAACAAAAGGACTTGAACAATCCTTTGACCAACTAGGGTGAAGCCTAGGCCTCCACAAATACCATGGATATAACCTTAGGGTTAGTCTTCCTTTATATTTATTTAGGACCTCACACTTTTCTTGAGTTATTTTATGTGGTAGAAGGTGAGTTTTAATATAACATTTTACTTGGACACCCTTGGATCCATTCCATGGGTTGTGTCAAATACCTTACATCAGTGCATCAAGTTTGAGTATGAGGAGTATGTCCACATCATACCAACTAACCCTAGACCTTTCATGTCATGCAATATGACTTACCGACCTAATGATGTTCTCCTCCTTATATCAACCAAGCTTTCACCAACCAAGGATGAATCCTCTTATTCTTCCATCAACCAAGATTTTACCAACTCATCCATATCTTCCATCCAAATCAGCATGAAGGACCCTTTGGAATCAACATTCCAACATCTCTCACTTGGGGAGTATCACCTTTTAACCGTAGATGCCTTCCCTACTCCCTAAGAGTATGGGAACCTTGACCAATAACCTAACTATGATTCCAATACTAGAACCATTATTATTTTTAGACCTCCAAATTATCAAAATAATCTTGTTTATGGGGGACTTAATTGACCACTTTCCACCTCTACTGCCTCCTCTTCTCTAAATTCATTCACCTCTGATTTCTCCTACCTGGATAAACTAGAGTTTTCCAAAACATACCTCTATAGGTGTGCTTGGAAGGGATTCAATATAGGATACTATGAGCATAAACCAAATAAGTTGATACCATGAAAAACCCAAAAATCTCATGAAAAATTTGGTCTTGGATTCATTCTACCAGAGGTTCCAACCAACCCACCCCCCATCATAGTCATTGAGGAAGAAATCCTGTCCTTGCCAACCCATTCTCTGTCAAAATTTGAAGATTTTGATATCATTCCCTCTAAATTTTTTTGATCAACATGATTAGTTTAGGACCCTTAACTTATCAAAAGGATGGGGAAGCCATAACCATTACTATGTCTCATCTTGAACTAGGAGGAGATGATTCTCCTGCCATTAATACTCTTCAATGTCAGGATGCCAATTCCCTTTTCACCTATCTTGGTGCTAAAGATTATTTCACTAACAAATCCATTCCTCTTGAGACTTCAACCATGTTGAATGAAGCCACTATTTATGTCAACTTGGGTACTTAGGATAGACATTGCATTGTCAAAATCAACCAATCCTTATATTCCTCAAAGCATTAGGATTTATCTTCCTTTCTACAAGATCGTAACATAGTATTTTCTTGGCCTTATAGTGACATGACAAGGATCAACCCCACCATAGTCATCTATAATATTTTTACCACCCTAAATGCTAATCTAGTTAGGAAAAATCTTCTTAGGATGCACCCTTGTATAGCCCTTCTTGTCAAAGAAGAGCTCTAACACCTCTTATCCATCAATTTCATCCAACCCATTGACTATACCCAATGGGTCTCTAATGTCATTCCTTTCTCCAAAACAATAGGGCGACTTCACATTTACATGGAATTTCATGACCTTAACCTTGCTTTCCCAAAGGATGATTTCCATTTGCCAATCATTCACTAACTTATTGATCTTACAGTTGGCCATGAAATGTTATCCCTAATGGACTAATTCGTAGGCTATAATCAGATCTTGATTTCCCTTGAAGATCAACATAAAACTACCTTTATCACTCCATGGTTAACCTTATGCTATAGGGTCATGCCTTTTGGTATAAAGAATGTTGATGCAACCTACCAACATGTTGTGACCTATATATTTCATGACCTTATTCATACAACTATAGAGGACTACTTTGATGAGCTCCTTGGAAATTATAAACATCATAAGGATCATTTGGCCATTCTTAAGGTTATCTTCTAATGTCTTATCCACTTCCATGTTTGCCTTAACCCTAAGAAATGTATCTTTAGGGTATTATTAGGAAATATTCTTGGATTTATTATCTCTCCATGGAATTAAAGTTGATCCCACTAAAGTCAAGGTAATCCTTGACATGGCTCCACTGACCAACCTCAAATAACTTTGCAGTCTGTAGGGGAAGCTCCAATCCATTCACCATGTCATCTCTCAGCTATCTAATAGATGTCAACCTTTCCATCACCTTCTTAAAAAGGATATCTCCTTTAAGTGGAATAGAGACTGTCAAAAGGCTTGTGACTCACTTAAAGAGTATCTTCTTTCCCGGCCTATTCTTGTTCCTCCAAAAGAGGACCAACCCTTTTAACTTTATATTTATGTCACTAACCATTTCTTAGGGGCCATGCTTGCACATCAGAAGATCAAAATAAAGAGCAAGCTGTCTATGATATACGTCAAACACTTATAGATTATGAAACTTGGTACACCCATATCAATACATTATGCCTCGAATTAGTCTTTGTGGCTTCTAAACTCCATCATTACCATTTTAATCACAAAACCTTCACCATAACTAATACTAACCCACTTAAATATATGCATTCTAAGCCATATCAAAATAAACATATGGATAAATGGCTTATGCTCTTAGCTAAGTTTGATCTTGAGTTCCTCCAACAAAAATCAATTAAAGGGCAAATCTTTATCGACCAGTTGTTTGAGGAACATTTAGTAGACAACCAACCTTCTCCTCTTGAGTTTCCTGATGAGTCCATTGTGACTCTCTCTTAAGAGGATTCTACTTATCATATGACCATCTTATTTGACGGATCAAAATGTCAACATGGTGGGGGATCTAGTGTCATCCTTATTCCCCTTGATGGTGAGCCTCTTCCCCTATCCTTTAAACTTGATTTTGATTGTACCAATAACAAGGCTGAGTATGAAGCCCTAGTAATAGGTCTCCAAATAACTTTTTCCTTGGGAGTCAAGTCAATCACCATTTTTGGTGACTCCCAACTCATGGTCAACTAAATAAATGGTTCTTACCAATGTAAAAATGATGTCTTGCAATAATATAAATAATTGGTAGATTTACTCTTAGCATCATTTGATCATTACCTTATTCAAGCCACTCCATGATCTACTAATAAGTTTGTTGATACCATGGATTCTCTTTCCTCTCAAATCCCATCCACACCTTCTGATTCTAAACTATTTGTCACTATTCATCACCTTAATAAGCCCTTTTACACCAAATTGGACATTCCTTCCATTTATCATGTAGAAGAGGCCCAATTTGACATTTTATATATACAAATCCTTGACTATCTAAACCTAGCCATTTTTCCTTCCGATCTCTCTCAAAATGGTTGAAGAACATTTATATAGAGTACCTCTCATTACACCATACTAGAGGGAATTATTTATAAACATGGATTCGATGGTCTTCTCTTTAGATGCTTATATAGTCATGAAATATCTCATGATATCAAGGAAATGTATGATGGGATTTATGGGGGACACTTTAGTGGATTATCTATCATTAAATGTATCCTTCACCTTGGCTATTATTGGCCCACCATTAACCAAGACTGCTATGATTATGTAAATAAGTGTGTTAAATGTCAGTAACATGCTAATTTGCATCATGTACGTAGTCATGGTCTTCAAAGATCTAAGGATTTATGGACCTTATCGTAAAGGGTATTAGATCTCATTGGTGAAATTAACCCTCATTCTTCATAGTGACATCATTCTATCATCACTACAATAGAATATTTCACCAAATGGGTGGAGGACATTTCCCTCATTTCAATTAACGCTGATAAGATTGTCAACTTCATTAACCATCATATTATTTGTCACTTTAGTGTCCCTCATAAAATCATCACCAACAATGGCAAGTCTTTTAAAAATAAAAATGTACAAGGCCTTTGTGATGAATTTGGTATTAAGTTAAAATTCTCATCACCTTATCATCCAAAATCTAATGGATAGGCTAAAGCTTCTAACAAAATCTTTAATAAAATGCTAACTAAAATGGTTAATGCATCTGGTTAGGATTGGCACTTAGACATTCTCTTCACCATATGAGCATATTGAACTACCATTCAAACCCTTACAAGTGCTACCCCTTTCTCTCATCTTTGGAGCAGAGGTTATTTTGCCTCTTGAAGTCCAAATTCCCTCTCTTCATATATCCTTACGTGATATCATTTTTGAGGGTGATTATTGTCAAGAAAGTTTAGCTCAACTTGAACTACTTGATGAACATAATTTGGATGTGCTTAACCATCTTCATGTATATCAATAAAAAATCAAGCACACTTATAACAAACACCTAAAAGAATGAGAATTCAATATTGGAGACCTCATCTTAAAGAAAAATTAGCATGTAACCAATATGAAAAGAAGCAAGCAGGGTAAGTTTGATTTTAATTAGCTTGTACCATATATCATAATGCATAAGTATGGGTCGAGAGCTTATTGTTTATCATCTCTTGAATAAAAACTAGAACCTGAGCCCCTTAATACTTCACATCTATATCCTTTATTTTGTTAAAACAATATTTAAACTCACCTTCTATCTAACTTAAGCTCGACCCTTATTTTATGAGATTATCACCTTCATTCCCTCACTTTGAGGACAACTAATTAAAGCATAAAATCATGTGATTATACATCACAACATTATCCTCAATCCTAAATATGGGTACCATGGCTCTACCCATGGCATGATTATCATGGATACTTTTCATCCCTACTAGGATGAAATCCCATGGTCGTTGTCTCTTAAAGCACCCTATCATCCACTATTCAACCTTATTATACTATCATTTTTCCTTAATAAAGGTAAGCCTCAAAGCTTCTATAAGAAAGTCTATGTCTAAAATAGTAAAAGTATAAAATATTCCATCTTATGGGTCATATCTATCATTACAAACTTCTCCCTTAAAGGATAGCTGCCACAACAATTCAAAAATTACTTAATATAAAGTAGACTACTCCCTTTAAGGACAACTATCACATGCCTAAAACAAATCACAAAGCTAAGATCACTCCCTTGAAAAATGGCTAAGCCAAATATTTATCAAATAAAGCACATTCTTGGAAACTTATCACATTGATCAACTTCTCTAGCCTCTCAAAAAATCACAAGACCCATTGCCATACAAAAAAGTGAAAAAATATGGAAGCCACAATCATCTTTCACAAAATCAAAATAGTAGACTTCCTGCATTGATCAATCTACACCAAAATGTGATATAGACTTGTTTATATTGACTCTTTAGAAGCCTACAAAAGAGGAAAGATAACCCCACAATAAGGATCCATTTTCATCCACATCCCTTTTATCCTCCATAAAACAAGGGATTTCAAGCTTACTTGGCACAATGTGATCAATAATTTCTTAACAAACTAACAAATGCTAATGCAAAGCATATGAAGGGATTATGTTCATAAGCAGATCTAACTTCTTATATTAGTCCTTGCCAATGAAATAAAATTATGCCTCCTTATTTATCATACCTACTTGTTGATACATTAATTAAGACATTTGTCTTTTGATTGTTTTAACTTTATTCTCTTACATATAGTTTTGTTTTTCAAACTAAATCTATGTGATATAGTTTTAAATGTCTTTCAAATCAACTCTAATCTAAATAAATACAATAATAACATTTAACAACATTTAATACATGATGTGTTTTATTACATGATTGTCATTATCCATTCACATCATTTATCATGGTGTTTTTAACCATAAAAAAATTCTCATTAGAAATCACCATCATCATATGTTAATTACCATCACATCTATCCATCACTTTTATTTTATCACATCTCATCCATTATAGCCTTTTAACATAAAGTTCATATCCAATTTAATCACTTTTCATAAATAAATGAATCAATCCATTATGTTATCCATCACATAGCTATCTAAGTATGAGATTCGTAACTTTCATTTTAATATCCACATTTATCAACATTCAATGAAGCATACACCTACTCATAGGAAAGTGTTAAATCAATCACAACATGTCATAAACATCATAAATAACATCATCACATGAGCATAAATTAACCATTTCATCATAAGTTAACCATAACAATAAAAAACCTACATCAAGATCACAACATCATAGATCATAATCAAAATGTTAATATAAATTTCCATGTATCTCAAAAGGATATGTACATCTCATTGTATCAATTTGCAGGATCGTATCAAAATCATATGAGTATAAAAGTCTAATAAAGTATAGGGTATTGGGGTACTACTACCCCTAGATCCTATCCATCACTTGGACCCATCTGTGCACCTACAGATGCTGCCCACTAACTAGGAGTCATGTTTCTAACTCTCCCTCCTATAATCCACTCTATTATGTACTCAACATATTAGGGTGCATTTGGTAACTATGTGAAGACAAGTGCCTTGTAGTATCTCAGCTCCTCTACTATGACCACTTATTTAGACACTAGGATATTTTGAGCTGGTCCTGTAGGAGCCCACCCCTACCTATTTAAGTGCATCTCTCTACAAAAATCAAGGTCACCTATGCCTGTATCCCATCCCTATCCTATGTGATGGTGTTTACTTGTCCTTATGATACATCCCTCTCTTGCATGATGCTAGCTATCTAGGCTCATGCATGATATATCTCCTATGTAAGAGTAACAAACTATCTTTTGAGAATATATTTATCCTATGTCCTCATAGCTAATTGTCCTTGTGTTGTATCCTTCTCTATAGTCATGAAAACTAACACTTCCTATGCTATGGCCAATGCTGCTCTTACCTAGTCCCTGTCAGTGATAAATGCCTATCTATTTGGGGCATCAACATCCATTTAATCACCTGGATCTTGCATCTCTATGTCCATAACCTACTTCTATCCACCTTTGCCTCCATCCTACTCCTGTCCCCCATCTTCCCCAAAATTAGCTATGATATAGTGTCCCTACCACCATATGATATAATCCTATGTGAGTCCAGCATTATCAACACCTACTACCACTGGTATCTCTTCATACTCAAACTCCTCCTCAACTGGTTATTATGGAGGAAATGGTGCCTCTGCATCCTCTCTCCTATACCTTAGAATGACCT
This sequence comes from Torreya grandis, assembly GCA_037957365.1. Lineage (NCBI taxonomy): Eukaryota > Viridiplantae > Streptophyta > Pinopsida > Cupressales > Taxaceae > Torreya > Torreya grandis. Next base: position 510,747 of record JARHVA010004453.1, read on the forward strand.
TAGGACACCTTGCACTAATCTAACCTATCTCCTAACTTGGTCAAAGGGGATTAGCTCTACCTCTTATTATCACCTCTTATGTATCCATCTATAGCTCTATAAGGAGAATTTATGTATGGAAAGACCCATCCATAAAGGGAATCTTATGTAGGGTCTCCATATCATGTCACCATTGACCAATGTCTCCAATCTATCTCTAAACGAATCTAGATCCTAACCCTTTTCCCCTGTTACTGGTAGTGCATTATATACTTTCCATATCATAAATCTAACTTGAACCTAGCTTGAGCCCATGTGTGATATGATAGTCCAATTTGTTGTAGTATAATGATATACTCATATGCCTAGCAGTGCCATATAAATCCTACATTCAATCCATATCATCTGTGCACATGATGACCCTAGAGCTCTTAATAGATCTGAACTAGTAGTACTAGGGCCAATGCAAATATTGTTTGGTCCTCTAATATGTCTACCAACACACCTACTAGTGACCAAAGGAATCTACCTCTGCTCAAATCAAAGAGCACATAATAAGTCATGGCTATCATCATCATGATGATCTATCTCCCTGCCCTATCCTTATAGTATATATCTATAAGATAGAAGCCTCTTTCATGCCATATCACTTGTACAAAATCCTCTCTAAATAGTTAATTTATATAGGCATCCTATTCATGATTGTGAATGTGCTCTATTTCCTAACCTTGAATAGGTAATCTCAATATCCTATGAATGTCCTCAAGAAGAGTCATGATCTCCTCATTTGATAACACAAAGGTGTTGGTAGATGGGTCCCATCTCTTGATGAGGGATACAATCTTCACCATATCTTAGGTATGTGGTGATATTATCACATGTCACCTAATCCAACTACTACCATATGTGCCCAATCTACTAGGGTTATGTCTCTATGTACATCATCCAGAAATGGTGACACTCAATCCTGCATAGCCAACATCACCCTCAATTATAAGGTTAGATAACACCTTATATTTCCCTATATGTTCTAAAACTTGCAAATATTTTGGCCCATACCAACCTCTTCACTTATAAACCCACCTATCCTATGCCTAAGTATCATAATTATTCCTAAGTCTTGATTTTTACCCCTATACTTAAGTCTTAGACTACTACATTAAGACTACACCAACTCTAAGTTATCTTGTAAAAACACTCTACCTTCCTTAAAACCCTCACCCCTTAGCCTTTACTAAAATAATAATGATGGTTAAATCTTGACCAGTGTCAGTTCTTTGTGGCACCACTATCGATCAATTATCAATTAACATCAGTTGGGGTTATGGATCAACATTGGTCCTAACTTGACCAATAATTGATCCACTATCAATTGACATTAGTCGACAGTGACTGATGTCGATCACTATGTGTTAAACTGATGGCTGAAACCCTATATTTCCTACCAAAGAACACAAAACTAAAACCCTAATTAACCCTCCCTAATAGCATAAAATCACATAATCATACTTTTTTTATCTTCAACCTCACATTTTACTTCCCTAATTAGCTCCACCTACACTCCAAATTTCCCTATAATAACCTAAATCCCCACATTCTAATACTGCCTACCCAAATTAACATATATAGGAAAATAAATCAAGTACAACAAAGTGCTTACCTCATGATACATGTGTCGTCATGGTGGAGATCTCTGTACTACCATTACTTTCCCCCACCTTTGGCTTGACCTCTAGCTCACTGTATCCTCACCGACCACTATCTACCTATCCCACCTAGCACCTCCTCTGGTTAAACTTAAACTTTGATCTAAATCTTGATCAATACACCTCAAACACCTAGCTCAATAGAAGATTTCACTAAACATCATTTTCTCAACACAAAAGGACACATGGTAACATATAATGATAATAGACAAAAGAAAAATACTAACATTGACTTGATTTGATTTTTTATGGTCACCAAACCCCTTTTAGGGTTTGCCTATGACTATCACCGATCTCTACTTGACCATCATTGGTCAACCTCAATCGGCATTGGTCGACCTCAACCAGTATTGGTTGACCCTAGTTAGGGTTTTAAGCACCTCCTTCTCATTTTAATCCAAAAGACCCCTTGTCACAACATTTCCCACCCAGTCAACTATAGCATTGGTCACTTAAATCACTTGTTCACCTTCTTTTGAGACAATCACACTTGGATAAATTTACCACAATTCACATCCTCACCTTGCCACATTTCATGATGATATGCTAAACCATAACCTTTTGAAAGCTGACCTTTTAGATGCCTTAGAATACACTAAATTATAGTTCTAATACCTACACCCTATTCTATTCTCTTAGGCTTACCCAACTTTTGGCCATTTGATAACAAAAACAACTTTGCATGAAGAATTACATTTATAAGTGCACCCATCTGCTACACCTACTATGGTGGCTTGGTTCACTTGTCACTTATCCTCCTCAATGTAACCCTATTTGCCACTATGTGCCATCTTACCCATTTTTTCCACTCAGACACTTTTCAAACCTACATCTGACTTCATTTTCACCTCATTAACATCCTAGTTTGAGGAGGAACACCTCCTCCCATACTTTGGGCATCCAACATGACACTGCATTTGTTTTTTATATTTTTTAGCTTGAGGATGCAACCTACATAACAAAAGGGAGCAAAATGTAGACACTAGAAAACCACATGATTTTAGTCATCATAAAGCACCCCTTGGGTTAGGATTAATTAGTATAATCCTTAAACACACCCACTTACCCCCTTTTAGCTAAATTAATTAGGATAATTAATTAAATAATGTCTATTTACACTTCCTCACCCAAACCCATGTTTAAATAGTTGACACAGCCTAAATACCATTTTTACCTTGGTATTTATTGCCCTGACCTCTTAGACTTCTTCCTCATGCATCCCAATGACTCTTTTATTAACCTAAACCCACTTTCCAATGTCTTAACTACCAAACATAAGTGTAAATGGATAATTTTAGCCATTTTAACTACTTCTCCCTTGATCGATGATTATCGCCCCTCAACCAACACCGATTGACTAGGATCGATAATGGTTACTTAATGTAACCCAAAAGCCTTGCCTCAAAGAGGTTGAATTTATCTTTTGTGCAAGAAACTTAGAATCTTAGGTGAATTAAAGCTCATAGGTGAACTAGGAACCAAACCAAAGACATTTAGGTGCTTCAACAACTCATTATGAAGAGCCAAAGTATTATTACTCTGCATATATTTTCTCTAAGAGCCCAAGCAGCTTGTACTTGAACCCAACATTCTTCTAAACCAAAAAACTCCAAAGCTAATAATTTGTAATTTTATCAAGATCAATGGTTATTTTTAGTATTTTTATTTTCTTGTATCCATTTCCCATCTCCCATCATTTCATTCCTTGTGTTGGAGTTCTAAAACTCCAAATACTTCACTTCGCACCTAATCACTCTCAGACCATTCCGAATCACCTTACCATCAAACTCCTAAGTTTGATACTTTTGAGAATATATTTTACTCTCACAACCAATATTCAACCCAAGAACCACCAGCATAGGCCTTCCTACAACCAAACCAACAATCATTTTTTCCCAAACTAGGACTAACAAAGACTGGTATCAATCGTCTTTAATTGATAGTGATCGTATCTCAGCCAAATATGGTTGCATTAACTAGAATTGATTTCTTAGTGACCATTAATGGTTAGTGTGTGTTCCATTTTGTCAAAAATAATAAGTAATTTCCACTTATTTATCCCGTACCCAAATTCTAGTTTTTGAGTTTCTATTACTTCATAGAGGTTTAAACTATTTTTTTAAATATGTTTAAGCATTTTAGCATTAATATTTTATAGGTTATTACTAATGTATTTAAAATCATATGTTTTTCTTTAAAAACATCTCTTGTATTGATTTCAATACTTTCTCTCATTTCATGCAAGCATTTATTTTTTATTTTTAGGACTTAACCTATATTTAAGAGTGGATTGACAACCTCTAAAGAAGTCTAGTGCTTCTTGGATCTAGCCCATGCTAGTCAATCCACCTATCTACCTTAATAATCAATCATTTTTAGTTTTTATCTTATCTATAGGTCGTCCTCCCCATACAAAGAGGAATTTTTAATAATTGATTGGATTATGGAGTGCACTACATCTAGGTTCTTCTTACCTCACCCTTATTTAAGTTTTACTCTCTCTAGAAGAAAATAAACATGAAAAAAATAGTGAAACAAGGTGTATTATTTATTATGGTCATGTTTTTATTTCCATTCTATATTTGATATGACTTGATGTGACATTGGCAACTTGCTACAATGTGTTGTTTTTTTTTGGTACTCGAGATTTTTGAAGAAATGAAAATGCATATGGGTGGAATATTTTTCAATCATTATTCAATTCATCCACCCTTCCTTATGTAATTTAAGGTACATGATTCAATTTATTATTATTTTACTTTGATCCCTTCATGTATTCACATCACATGTATTATGTAGACACCTAATTTTGGTACAAGACCCTTTTTCATTGTGTATTTTCCCATTTTTATCACACTTGATCCACTCGTGTATATTTGAATGTTTTTTGACACTTCCTACCCCACACTAGACTATATTCAGCCTTTGAGCCCTATATATGTCTTCAACATTCACCATTTTTTAGATTTAAGCCTTATTTATTTATTTCTTAAGTTGTTTATGTTCATTCTAGATATTTGTTTCACTAAGGAAAAAATTGGCGGTTACAAGTGATCCACTAACTCTATCTCATCTAGATTCAATGTTCTATATTTTTTATCCTTCTTGCCTTGGCATGATTTCCAATGCCATGAATTTATTTTATCAAATTATTCTAAAGTTAGCCAATGTGCATGCCATATCCTAGAGATTTATATATATACACATCATTTTTAGTCATTTTTTCAAGTTTCAAGTATCATTCAAGGGTTGTGTGAATCTTATCCATTATTCAAGTTAAGGACTTCATCAATCAAATTTATTGATACACTTATGATAGAGTTAACACCTTGATTATTCAATCTTATTCAAGCCATTGTGACATCATTCACTTGTACCAAAATAAGGTTTAGGTAAATTCTCACGTAGTTTGTATTGAAATTAACTAGGGAGAGGAGATAAAGAACTTGCTCAAAATTTCACTCACATGCACAAGATAACTACATTAATGCTAATTAAAATCATGTGGGATATGTAGCTGTAAATCCTTGGTGGGTAGCTCAAGTCAGCTAACTTAACACACACATGTCTTGATACAATTTTCAAGGGTTATGTTAAGGAGATAAAATAAAATATTTAGACCTTATATTCTATATTTTAATCACATAACACTATGTTTCACCTAAAAATGTACTTGCACAGAAAATATAGAACCATATCAATTCAATAGTTTAGAAAAAAAGTGATGGTTGTAGAGGTGCCTATTAAGTTGTCTATTGAATCCCATGGGGGATATTATATAGTTATTGTTGAATTTTTGATTCCATATTTTGATAGTTATATGCTTAAATTTCACATCAACCTACACACCAACTTAAAAATTAGTGTTCTAGATTTAAAATCTCAAGATTCTATTGAGGTGTGTCATGTTCTTATCTCCATTGTTATTTCATTATTATTTTCTTATTCAGTTGGTGACTACTTTTAACAACACTCAAGGTTTTGCATTAATATTTTGGAATTTATTTATTTTAAAACCTTTTGTGCTCTTCATTTAACTTGTATTCATTTTAGTTAAAATAATTAGATTACTTTTCTTTGTTATATATTTCCATTTGTTTAACCCTAAAATGGATGTGGGAATCCCAACTTGGTGTTGATAGGTTAAAAATATAGAAATGACAATGCACAAGGGTGATAATTAGATCTAAAACATTCCAATTAGACGGCAAAATCATATATACACATACACTAAATTTATTATGCCAAGAATAGGTTAAATATAGAAAATGAAACTAAGATATGTATGAAAATGATAAAGAATTGATATATTTAACTGGTTCTGATAATAAAATGGTACTGGATCTAGAACATGCATAAAGTATATTGGAAGGATATTCTAGAATAGTCATTAGATTCTAGATCTGACACTTCTAGAGATCTAGATAGTAACATTAGCCTGTGATGGTTACATCAACACTATTATCTAGGATTGATGAAGTGTCTCATAGAGAATACCTACTAGAAAATGATTTGACCACTTAGATGCTTCTAGGTTTGACTTTGCCTTTGCTTTGGTTCATTTAGATCTAGTTCATAGAGTATCACTCATGAAATCATAAAACCCCAGTTCTTAATCTTCATGGTGACCTTGGGGAAAAATGGGTTAGTGTGCACACAATGTTGTGTTAACCCCAAATATCCCTTTATGAGTGAGCACTACCTACATAGTCTATACTCTAAAGAGGGCCTTAGATGTAGTTCTCCCTTATGTGTTGGCTTGTGTGTGAATCATGTAATATTGTGTAAATCAAGTACAACAATGACTTAACTTGTAACTTAGAAAATCAAGCTCTTAGGCTACTCTTTTAGTACTTCATACCTATAGATGTGTTATACCTATGATTTGTATGGAAATAAGAAAGCTTTGTTTAATTGAATGCTTGATAGAGTGCTTTTGATAAGTTGCCTTAGTCTATCTTGGTCTTTGTTAGGTCTGTGTTAGGTATGAATGAGGGTTGATCTTGTATTTATATTAATCCCTTTGGATAAGTAAATTACATTAAAATAATTAGGCCAACCATTAAGATACATCTAATTTGTAACATAGATGAATTTAGGGCTATGGACACTTGCGTTAGGTCAGGACACTAACTTTGATGCTAGTGTTTATCCCAAACATTAGTATCCATAGAGAAGGAAAGTAGGTACATGTTCAAAACTTGCATAGATGAAACATAATTACATTTTAAGCATTTTAGGTAGGATAGAAGGCCTGGGTCATCAACATAAAATTGGTTTCAATAATAAATATATGCCAAATGGCACAAAATATAATAAATGCAAGACTTGCAGAAGCAAGAATGGGTCCATAATCGAGAGGAAAAACCAAGGTTTGAGTTTGCCAAGTGAACAAGATTGAGGTACTATATAATCCATAAATATTATCTACAACATGCTTCTTATTTACCTTATGTGTCACTTGTGAATCATATGCATCCATGAATTTTCATATATTGATAAAGGTTACATTACTTATACAAATTCTATTGATGATATTGTCGAGATAGATATAAAATATATAGGTGCATGCACATGTTTTTGTCTTCAAAATTGTTAGGGGTACATTTCATGGCCACTTTAGAAGCATTTTGGGGGCTTCAGTTGATAGTGATTTAAATTATATATGTTGTGATTTATTTATTATATTGATCTTTCATGAGATCATATATATTTTGATTAATTTTTCCTATTGTGTAGCTTTGCATCTTTAGTGCTTCTATGTATGTTTGTGTTCCCAATGTATTTGATTTTAATTTAGTGTTACTTTGTTCTTATTTATATGGTTGCTTGGATTCCATTATGTTTATTTGATTATAGTGTACATGAAATATTTTTTTCATGTACAATTTTTTGGCATGCCTCTCTTTATTTTCCATATGATTGATGTATGTTACTTCTGTTGTATACTCTACATCACATGCTAGTGCTTGTTTGCTATGTGTGCTTCTATATACTTATTTCTATGTCATCATATGATACTCATTCCATCCAAGGTATACACCTAATATAATTCATATATATTTTATTTAATTATAACAACCTTTTTATTTTTAAATGTTATACTCATAATACATGCAAGATTTAACACAAGTTTCAAGACTTTAATTTCTAAAAGGGTATTCATACGTGTTCTAACCACACCAAATGTATTATTTATAGTATTTTACTTTTTGAATTTTATCAATCTATATTTGTAAACATTTATCCATGTACATGTCATTATTTTATGACTCACAAGACATTCACACCAAACTTTGAGGAATACAAATTTTTAATGGAAGACACATGAACGTGAATGTTTGTTTCAAGATATTTATGACTCTTCATCATGGAAATCATGTGATATATTTACTTTTGACTTTAAATTAATTATAATTTATATGTTGACTTCAAGAATTTATATAAATTTAGATGATCGAGGCATATTCTAAAAACCCTATAGATAAAATTATTTGTTTTAATTTTGGATAGATATGCACACACATCAAAGTTGGGCATTGTGTAGACACCTAATTTTTATTTTGGGTAGTTTTAGTTATCATACTAAATTTTTTGAGGTACCCATGTTTTTGACATGATATGACCGTTTTTACATTTTCCTTTTTCCCATTTATCTTTCTATCTTCTTTGTTTTTCTATTGTCCAAAACTATACACTGTATAATTCTAGGTCACTAAGACCATACAATATACAATGTTGATGTGGGCCCTTGTAACCCTTATTTTGCATCTCACATGCCTTATATTCCTTATTTTTTGTCATTTCTCACATGTTATGTGTTATATTTCATACTAATTTGGCCCTTATTTTTATTTAAGAAGTGTATAAATACACAAGTGCAATAGTGCATTAAGGAAAATGAAATATAGATGCAAAAAGGTCAAGAATAATAAGTGAAATATGAAAGTAAGATTCTCTCATTTATTTAAAATTATAATTTGAGAATTTAGAGTAGAATTTGATTCAAGAATTTAAGTTCTCATTCACATTGTGCCACTTGTCATACTATCATGAAAATTCATATAGGGATTAGGGATGGCACTCATGAATTGATTATTGAAGTGTATTGAGTGATGTATTTCAAATTTGTTCTAGAATAAGGTATTGATATTAATGGAAGGATTACCCTCCTTGATTACTATATTTAATTGATCTTTGATGATTTTTAGGGCTAAAATCAAGCTGGTCAATTTTTTAGAAATCAATGTAAAATAGAAGAAAAACAAACTAAGTTTCACTAGTAGATTTTGAGGTTTTCACATCACTATTAGCATCAAATTGAGTCATTTTTTGACTAGATTTTTCTTGCACATCTTTACATAAAAATTTATGTGACATTATTTGAATTAAATTAATTGACACTCTATGATATTTTTATTCCCAACATTAAGGACTTAGCGATAATTTTGGAGGAGTTTTCATTGATGTATGGTGCATCGACCAAAAATTTATATTAGAGGAATTGCATTATAAAAATTGTACTACTACAAAATAATAATTAAAAGTTTATAGGGTAATTATACCTCAATATTTTATCATCATTTTCTATTACTAAACCACTTTTTGGGTTATAAGATTAGCCTACCATTTTACCTGGTAAAGTCACTAGAATGCACAACCCTTACCCACCAAGTTAATGAGTCAAACCCCATTCTGCATTAAGGGTTTATACTACTGCTAGTTAAGCATGGTCAAACATCAGAAGGGAGGGAGGTCCATCTAGGGGGTCATCCACTGAGGAGGACTCTCCAAAGGAATCCCCAGAGGAAGACCCCACCTTGGGGTTCTATCACCCATTTATTAGTACTCCCCAAGATAATATATCTAAAACCTTTGTTGAAGACCTTTCACTTAAGCTATTTGTACCCAAGCCCAATCCAATCTTTCTAGATTAGGGAACCTCTATGGAGGCTATCCAAAAGGGAAAATTCCTTATATTTGATGAGATTAAAAATAATAAGGATCACCTAGATAACTTTAATAATAGGTTATAGGAGGTTGATTTGACCCTTGCTAACCTTATCTAAGAGTGGAATGCCTTACACAAGCAAACAAACTCAATTATTTAGTCCTTCTCCATTCTATTAAGCTAAACTAGACCCCTTTTAAGCAGTCACTAAAGGTAATGAAAAAACCCTCACCTAACATCCCCAACTTGACCCCTATCAAGAAAGCACCCCTACATGTATAGGGATAGAAAAGGCCATGCATGATCCTCCTAGGTAACGATGAAGGACCTGACAATCAGGTGATGAGATACATGAATCTAAAGGGTAAGTATACCTTAATATTTTTTGATGATTTTCTATTACTAAACCACTTTTTGGGCTATAAGATCAGCCTACCATTTTACTTGTTAAATTCACTATAATACATAGCCCTTGCCTACCATGTTAATGAGTCAAAGTCCATTATGTATCAATGGCTTATACTACTGTTAGTTAAGCATGGTCAAATGGTGTAGAAGGACCTGGCAATAGGGTTATGAGGTACATGAATCTAGAGGGTAATTATACCTTAATATTTTCTCATCATCTTATTTTACTAAACCACTTTTTGGGTTATAAGATCAACCTACCATTTTACCTACTAAAGTCACTATAATGTACAACCCTTGCCCACCAAGTTAATGAATTAAACCCCATTCTACATCAAGGGCTTATATTATTGCTAGTTAAGCATGGCCAAACTTTGCAAGGGAGGGAGGTCCCCCTCGGGGGTCTTCCTCTGAGGAGGAATCTTTGAAGGACTCCCCAGAGGAGGACCCCACCTCAGAGTCCTATCGCCCATCTATTAGTACTCCCAAAGCTAGTCTATCTAAAACCTCTATTGAAGACCTTTCACTTAAGATATTTGTAACCAATCCTACAATAGTCTTCCTATATGAGGGAAATTCTATGAAGGCTACTATGAAGGGAAAATTCCTTTTATTTGATGAGCTGAAAAACACTAAGGAGTAGCTGGACAACTTCAACAACAGGGTGTAAGAGGTCAGTTTGACCATTGTTAGCCTTATCCAAGAGTAGAATGCCTTGCATGTGCAAGAAAACTTAACTATTTAGTCATTTGTACATTCCATTAAGCTAAATCAAACCCTTATTAATCAATCACTAAAGGTAATATAAACCCCCTTACCTGACATCCCCAACTTGACCCCTATCAAGAAAACATCCTTACAGGTACAGGGCCAGAAAAGGCCACAAATGATCCTCTCAAATGATGGTGCAAAAGGACCTGGAAATCAAATGAGGTAAAAGGTCTCCAATATCAAGTGAGGAGTTATAGAGAATATCTTTGAGGAGGAGAAGGAAACACTAAAGGCCCCCCTCCTAATCTTATATTTTGCTATTTTTTATCATTGCTCACAATACTATATAACTAATTTTTGTTGTCTTTTGATGCTTGGCCTTGGTTGGCTTGTTACTTTTTTTTATAATAATTTTATGGTTCCTAGATCCTTGTAAAAATACGTTATTTAGCTGATCAAATAAAAAAATTAAAAGTTTATAAAAAAATATGATATATAGGTAAGATTAAAAAATCAACGAGCACTCATTCTAGGCCTTTTTGGCCTATGCGATGAGTAACTATATGATTATGAAGCCTCATTTATATTGTGTTTAGGTACACAAATTTTTTGTTCCTTCCTATTATTCCCATTATTTCCATATGTTTCAATAAAAAAATTCCACAAATCCTTTGTATAATGTATAGTATAAAGGTTCTTCCATGCTTCTATTGGTTTATTCATAATTTTCCTATAAGCTACATCTCTTTCCCTTCTAAACACATTTCCTATGTGTTGAAGTGTAATAATATCATCACCATAATATATTTTATTCCTAAAAAATTCATGGTTATTTTTCTCTTTAGGAAAATCAGGTCAATCTAGATGAGTCAGCCGCTCATTATTGGCTTCATTCTTGGCCACTTCTCTTAGATAGTGTAATTTTTCTTTTGAGATTCATTTTACCAAACCTCACCATTTTCATTGAAGCAAATGTATAAATTTGTGATATCTAGTAAGCATATATTGTACTTAGGAAGAAATCTAATAGGTCATTTGGGTTTAGGTTTTAAGATTGGTCAAACATGAAGGTCATAGCTATTATTATCAGATTCACCCATATTCTTCATGCTTTGGAGACCATGAGATGTTACAGTTGTTTTAATATTTTTTTAGTTTTTTAAACTTCATAATGGTTATTCTCCAATTTATAAATAGTTTGGGGTTTTTTATTAAAACATACACAACATAGGTTTCAATATGAAGAAAAAAATATAAATATAAATTCAAACAACATATTTTAAATTAGAAATCTAAAAAAATAATAACAATGAAATACTATATATTTATAATAGGTTATATATTTATAATTCAAATTAAATCAATGTGTATTGAATTTAAAATGCAAGGAATCACACACACACACACACACACACACACACACACATACACACATCCTTTTGATATTTGAAAAACATTTTAAAAATAATTTGCTATGCACTTTCTCTATTTTATTTCAAATTCAATCTTATGTGTATTGAAGGTAAAGTGTATGGAATAAAATACAAAAATATTCAATAAAAACCCTTTAAAATTATGTTATAAAACTCTTTCAAATATTTTTTAAAATATTATAATATTCACTTAATTTATATCATATTAAATATTTGTAAAGAAATGGTGAAATAACTAACATGCCAATTTTTGATATTCTTATTCCTATGTATTTTAGTGTTTATGTATTTGATTTTTTTGTTTTAATATTTTTTATTTCAATGTTATTTCTTTACCTTCCATATTTAAAAAAATTGAAACAAAACACATTTCACAAAATATCAGCAGTTGGGCCTTTCAAAATATTTATGTATCTCATATAAGCCATTTAGGTCAAACAAATATATTTTTACTGCCACCATTGAGGTGTTTTAAATTTATGATTAGTATTGATGCAACTCCTAATGTTGTTGCATTAGGGATTGCATCAACTATTACAAAAAAGTTGAATAGATTATAATTATTATAATTAAATAATTAATATTAATATTTATATTAAAATATTTATTCATTACATAAATGTTGAAAATAAAATAAAATATGATATAATTTTTTTTTTTTTTGGTTAAGTCTTATTCGATCAAATTTAGGAAGAAGTAGATAAGTCAAATTGATATATACATTAGAATGAACACACATGAAACTAAATTTTAAACCTTTGAGTCACATTGTATATATTTTAAAATCTCGTACAATCAATTACATGAATAATTATAGAAGTTAAATTGAAATTGGAATCAACATAGTTGACACTAACCCCTAAATAACTAGGTTACATTGTACATATTTTTAAAGTGCAATACAAGAAATTATAAGTCTATGAGATGAATTAACAGATACATTAGAATGAGCATATTTGACACAAACTCTTAAATAATTAAGTCACATCTTACATATTTTGTAAGTATATCAATTATAGGAATATGTACATGAGTTGAATTGACAGATACATTGGAATGAATAATTTTGTTGCTAGCCCTTAAACAATTGACTCACATCGTACATTTTTTTAAGAGTATAGTCCAATAAACTATAGAAATAAGTACATGATTTCAATTGATAAATACGCTAAAATAAACACACTTGAAACTAAAAAAAAAAAAAATGAGTCACATCATACATAATTTTAGAGCCTAGTCTAATAAATTGTAGGAAATGTTACATGATTTGAATTGATGGTTATATTAAAATGAACACACTTAACACTGACCCATAAACAAATGAGTCACATCATACATATTTTTAAAGTCTAGTCCAATCAATTCCATGAATAATTACATGGCTCAAATTCATTGATACATTAAAATGGACACACATAATACCAACCCTTAAACAATTGAGTCATGTCATACATCATTTTTATTTTTTGAAGTTAAGTTGAACCTACTATTTATTGGGGTGAAGGTGTGATAAAAACTATTTATTTTTTTATCTATTTCATTTGGGATGTGTTTATCATTTAATATTTATTTTATGAACTATTTTTACAATTGTTAGTTGTGTTCATTTTTTTATGTTAATTAATTTGTATGGTGTTGTTTATTTGCATTATATAACCTAGAATGTGAAACAAAATGTTACTTTTATATTTAGGCGATACAAATATTACATCAAATATATGGAATACATACATCAATAACATGTGAGACAAAAAATTGAGATGGGTGGCCATTGGCTACAAATATGATATGGATGGGAGGGTGATAAAGTGTTGAAAAAATGTTTTAGGTAAACATAAAAATACAAATTTCAATGAAGTTTAACATCACACATTTATTATAGTGATAGAGCTCACAGTCAGTTACATCATCAAATAAATTAAGATTCACCCACATAGCCAATTGGTTATGGAGAAAGTTCATGATCATGGGGGTTTTCAATATAAAGATCCTGATTTGGTGCCCTTATGTAGTCAAAAAAAGACAATTCAAAATGTATTTAAAGTGCGTGGAGTAATTTAACTTACGTGTGGTCACCCAAAATGAGAGTGCCACTAACTTGATAATCACGTAATAGTCAAATATGTAACTATAGACATGCCACTATAATTAAGAATGTTCAATAAAGGAATGAGTTTTTATAAATGATAATACTAAGATAAAATAAAATAAAATCTTATTCCTATTGTATTTACTGTTATTATAAATGAATTTATTTCAGTATCTCTATGTTTTATTTTGATAAAAATAGTACTTCACTAAGAATAAAGTTCACAATCATAAACATAATGGAAGTCTACAAGTAAATACCACTACATAATAGAGATGTACAAATAGGTAGAAGATAGGACAATCCTAAAAATCTCTCTAAGTGCATGCCTTAAAGGGTGCACTAGGAAAGGGATGGGTAGACCATTTGTGCTTCACAAGATCATTGTGGATTTGTATCATTCTTACAATTTGTCCAACCACTTTCTATCAATACAACCTTATCCTATGTACTTCCCTAAGCCTTGTTTCTTCTTTTACACCCTCCTCTAGTCATTTTATGCCTTTATTATCCCTTCCTAAGCCTAAAAACCTTTTTAATAGTTTACAATACATAGTCAATTGGGCTAACTTAATATTCTAATTAGCACTTGTTATTATCAATTAATAATATAGAGTTGACTATGCTGACTTAGTATTCTAATTGATACTTGTTATTATAAATTAACATTATAGAGTTGACTGGGCTAACTTATTATTCTAATTGATACGTATTATTATCAATTAATAATATAGATTTGATTGGGCTGACTCTATCATCTAAAATTTTAGAAAGGTTTAGGGTTAGATTATACTATTTATAAACATTCATTTCTATAATTTATTATATAGAGAAGAGAAGAAGAAGTAAGATATATTATGCATATTCTTATCCACCATTCTACTTGAGGAGAAAGCTTAAGGTTTCATATTTTCTTTGGAGATACAGATATTGTCTTGTGAAGAAGTCTTTTGGATACATTGATAGGTTATGTAGCATAGAGCTTATTTATCCTTACATACCATAACAACCTCTTGCGAAGCACCTTGGTCAAGGGAGAGATTGAGGCTTGCAGGGTCATCTTCAAAGGTAAGTAATCTTAACTGTGTTCCTCCTTTGTAAGAGTAGATAAATATGCATTTTCACTTCTCTTCCATGCATTAGGATTTCATATAAATTTATTTAAGTATATGTCTTATATACATGTTTAATTTTGATTTTTATTATCCCCACTTTATGACATAAGCTTTGGTGAGCACTAGATTAGACTTTTACTTGTTATTAGTTTAGTAAATATGAAAACATATGACCTAGTTAGGGTTATTGCATAGTTTTGCTTGACTGGAGGATTTGGAACCCTCCCTAGTGAATTTATAATGGTAAGAGATTTCTTGGAAAGGTCTAGTAGATCCATCTTGGTCATGACCCCAAATATCAAATGTATCCCCAATCGAAAGTGTAAGTAGGATCTATCTTCTTTGATCTAGGATTAATTTATAGATCTACTACATTTCCCATTGCATACATTCTAGTGAATATGATATGAATCTAAACCTTTCAGGTTTTCTCACGCTATCATTTTTATTATATTATAATATTTTTCTATATTTGTAGTATTGTATCGAACCTATCGATATAGTTATAACAATCTATGCACAAGTTTAACGTACAAGTTTAACACACAATTATATCAAATCAAATTCATTGTGTTTGTTTAGGTATTCACTAAACACAGGTAACTAGATCGATCTTGTCAATATAGTATTCTTCTTCAGTCAAATTCTACCAACTAAGTCGACCCAGTCGACTTTATTTGTAGTGTTTCTTTTTGACAATTAAGTTCTACCAACTAAGTTGACCTAGTTAACTTAGTTTATAGTGTTTATTATTGGTAGTCAGGTTTTACCAATTAAGTTAACCTAGTCAACTTAATTTTTAGTATTTTTTTGGCATATAAGGTTTTACAAACTATGTCAAGCTAGTTGACCTAGTTTATAAAACTTCAAAGCAACATTTAAACATCATAACATAAAAGTGTGCAATATTAACCATATTTAAACCCAATAAGGTTCCTCTCTTTATTTTATCTATCATTTTAATATTTATTTCAATTTTGTTTTTCACAAGTTAGCAGTTTTTGAAACTGCAACCCTATAGCTAACTAGGTCAACCTGGTGAATTTAGTTTTGTAGTATATCTTATATCTAAGAGACATAATCTACCTATTCAAATATGTTTTTAAACATGTTACTTCTACAAAATAGTAGCAACCCAGTCGACTCTATTTTATACTATTTGCATACAGTGTCACCTGAACTAACTCTGAACTATTCTCAATCAAAGAATTAAAAATTATTTGTTAGTAATTAATTCATAATTCATTTTTAGTTGTTTGTATGCTTAAAGTAATTCACATAGTCTAAATAGATAGTTTTTCAAATTACCATTCTAGTTACACTATTTTACTCTTTTACACACACTACCAAATCACATAACATTCAAAATACATTTAAACACTTGTCTTCCCAAGGCCTACCTACTTGGATTTCATTACTAAAGGGGAAGCCGAATTGTTTTTTTGGCCAAGTATAAATATGTGTTTAATGGTATATATTAACAAAGCACTCGACACCCTTATCACTATATGATTGTGAAGTGAGGGGGTAAGCCCCAATATCAAGATAGTACCATTGCCAATATAAATCCATTTCAACATAAACTACTTGAAACCAACCTTAAATTGATTTTTAGTTCCTTCTTATAGCCAAATCTTTATCATATTAATTAAAAAATTTATTATAACTTAATAATACTTAGGAATGATCACTTAGATTTTAATTTCAAGTTATTAATTTCTCTCTGATCATTATATTCTATATTGTAAAACTTGTACTAGCCAACGTTGGTGAAAGATTTGTGTAGTGTGCTCCAAATAGACCAACCACTTTGATTTGATTGTTATATGTTTGATTTTGTATGATTAGAAATAATCTTTCCTATTTTTAGAACACTATCATTTGTGTTGACATAGTCTCTCACTGACTAGTTTACCTTTTCTACCTACAGTAAATAGTTGACCTATTCAACTCTATATTCTTGTATTCAATTTAAAATTTCTCTCTATAGTACTAAGTTGATCCAATCAAATTTTTACATCTGGGATGACCTTGTTCTTTATTGGCTAACTTTGTATTCATCTAGAACCCTGCTTCAAAGTATTAATAAGTCAACCCAATCAACTTTGTACCTGTGGGCCAACCCTATTTTGTGTTTGGCTAATTTTTTCTTCATGTTGTATCCTTCTATTTAAATAGTACATAGTCAACCCTATTAACTCTGTTCACATTGGCCAATACTATTTTACATGTAGTTATTGTTATCACTTGGATATGTAACCTTTGAAGAGATGACAACATTATCCTCATCCAAGTGGCATAATGGAATCACCTCTAGGCTTGTGGGTAGCCTAGGGAATGAGGTGAGTCTTTATATAGGGATAACTCCCTTGATGTACCACTTAAGATTATAACTAAACTAACTTTGGGGGGGGGGGATAAAAAGGGAGAAATAAATTGAAATCAAAGCTAAAATAATGGAGTATATATTCCAAATTGACTGATGAGATCCATCCATATGCATATTATACTTGAGACCAAGCAACAAACCAAACATGCACTCTTCTAATCTACTACTTCTCACATCAATGTTACATTGTGAGGTCAAGATAAGCATCTAGGTTAAGAGGACCATAAAAGAGGCCTTGAATGACATTGATGAAGAGACAAACTCACTTAATCTTTGACATATCCCAAAACACTTCGCATGTCTCACAATAAGAAGCTTTCCAACTGCAAATAGGTTGCAAGAATGAGCTAACATGCTAAGGAAACAAGAGTGTCACTTAAGAAAAATCAATCATTCAAATGAAAAACACTATGAAAAGTCATATAAGAGGTAAAAATTAGTCATTTTATTGATAAAAATGTATACAAATGAGTAGGTTTTTTTCATACTTAGGTGGAGCCTCCCATACAATGCCAAAATGACTAACTCTTATAGAGCTTGTGAGAGAGAGAGAAGAAGAGAAGTCCAAAGGTCATAATGGACACTTTTAAGGATAATAAAATAATTTGTGAATTTTAGAGAGATATGGGGTGATACATGAAATATAAATATATATAAGTGTCATCTCAAATCATCAAACTCTTGCAAAGTGGCCTAAAACTTCTTTTTTTGCATAGAAAACTACCTTCATGATTAGACCTATTTGAGTGACTTGTAATTGATCAAGGGTATGTAAAATGATTTTAATGGAAGGTGAGGCTCTTATAAATACCTATCCATGCATTTTTTTCATGTTTGGTCTTTTGGAATCACCTAGAAGAGAAACATCATCACCTGCACTCTAAGAAACCTCCTTCTCATGCACCTTCACACTTGTATTCAAATTTGGATTCATTTGTTCATTAAATTCCATAAAATTAAGTTTTTGACATGTTTAAATACCCTATATATACTTAGAATCATCAAGGTGACCTTTAAATCACTTTACCTAAAGATTTCCTCCCTTCTCTCTAGCTTGCCCAATATGCCAGATTTAACTGGTTGAGTTGAAGGACCTATTTGAGACACTTAGGGAAATTTTAAAGGAAATAAAATTACATGGGGGGTTATATTAAGTCTCAATATTTCCATAAATGTTATTTTCATATCTTTAAACTTCCTACAACCTAAAAAACACACAAAAAAGTAAGAAAAAGCTTATGTTTGCGTCCATCCGCATAATTTTGTACAAATAGATGGCATGTGAGGGAGACTGATGGATTTCTATCTAATATAAAATAGCTAATATATTAAAACCATGCCATTAAACTATCCTTCCAAGCTCATTTTCTCCATCGGGTCCTAGCTAAGGGTTTGGTAGGGTTTTAGGAGAGTTTTGGGTCTTAAGATTGGTTCATAAAACCCTTACATCCAAGTTTCAAAAAAATTACACAAAATTGGTGTTAAAGGACCCTTATAACATCTTAAAATTCCTTGGACTCCCATGAAAAACCTTAGGTGAGATATGAGTGATCAAATTTGCCTATTCGAGCTTGTTTTCCTCATTTTGTAGGTCTAAATTGGTCCTTGAGTCAAAAATGGATTCTCCAAGGTTGCCTTTACACTATAAAAGATTTAAAACCTATTATTTTACCCTATTAAAATATTTAAATGAGTTGGAGGGCAATTCCCATGTTAGAATAGTAAATGACCTCCTATTTGATCTTAGGCCTAAACATATCAAACAGGGCTGAGTTTGTGCTTGAAGCTCAAAATGGCATTTAATGGTTTTATTTTAATTATTAAGGTTAAAAAAAACCTATATAAATTCTACACAAATTTTTCAAGAATATGTAAAACTTATCTCAAGATAGAAATGAAGATGACTACTCATTTGGACTTATGTTTCACCATGCCTAATGGCCTTGCCTGCAACCTTTGTATGTTTGGACTAATATAATTAGTTTCACCTTTATTTTATTGGTATATCATGTTTTTATATTTTTTTTCAATCTTTAAAAACCTTCTTTCAATGTATAAACTCTCTTAACTCATCTAACCATCTCTTCCTTGCAAAACTACCTGCTCATGCACAAGGGGAGGTACCCCTTGTCTGATATAAAACATGGGGTAATTACCCTATTTATCTAGGTAAAAAATAAATTTAATGAGATTTTAAAACTTTTAATAATGTTAAATACAAAATTTGATCCTTATTTGACATCATTTTCCCCTTTAACCCACCAAAACTCAAGACATACCTTGTATGGCAGACTGAATGCAGGGTTTCCTTGATGTAGATTGTGTTTTGTCATAAAAGGGACCTTATATGTTATATATAAATTTTATAAAAGTAAATTAGGATATGATAATAATTTTTAAGGTTCCTTTAACTTGTAAATGTCTCCATTTTTCTATGCTTCCTCCTTAAACACTTAAACCTTCAAGACTACCCTCTGACCCTTGATTGTGTTTTCCACTTGTAGGTACCTATGAATGACCTTATTTCTCCATGAATACATGTGGAATGAATATTATAATGATAAAAATTACATTAGATATTATACCAATGTGTTTGATTCATCTAGCCAAACCAAACTCTTCATTGTAGACTTCTTTACTAGGTACTAGGCCTAGTTGTGAGTTGACTGGGTTTTGATTGAAAAGACCCTTATTTTTTCCCTTTGTAGTATTTAAACCTTGAAATCATGATTATAAATTACTCTATGGGTTTATAATGGTCATATATGAATGATTTAGTTCCACTTATTTCAAATCCATGTCCCATTCATGCCAAGAACACTACTCCTCTACTCATTTTCATGGACAATCAAACATAATTGACTGTAGGTGGCTTGCTCCATTAGGATTTTGACCATGTTAGAATAATATTATTCAATACTCCAAGGTCATTTAGTATATTTATTTGAATTTTTTAAACCTTTTATAGGCTCAAACCTCTTTATGCACCAATATTTTATTCATTGTTTGCTTGTTGTTGTAAGTGCCCATTTTCCTTGTGAAGGACACCTATAGGTGATGTATGGAGGTCCATAACACAGTTAGTTAACATTGTAATAATGATATTTATACTTATAATGTGTTATTTAATTCATAAATCAAATCCAAACATTAGAAAATGTCTTGCTATCTCCTTGAGTATTAGGATCACTTACACCTTTTTCAAACCCTGTAGATAAATTGCTTGAATTCAATGACTCAAGAGGTATCTTTGGGTCTTTTAATAACCACTTTCCCTTGCTATTTTGACTACCATTCTTGAAATTTAGACTATATATGCTATGTTTTATGAGATTTACTATGATATATTTATTAAATACCTTTAACACCATGTTTTAAGATGATCACAAAAAGCTCTATGACCTTTGTTTTGCTCATTTAGGGATTGTGTCTCAAAACTCAGTCTTCACTCTTAGGAAGGCTTCTCATAGCTTATTTTCCATTCTAGCACCTCATACAAGTTTTTAATGGTCTCTTAAATTTTCAAGGGCTCAAAGTGGGGTATCATCACATGCTTTAACACTCTATTGAACATCTTATCCCCCTGTTTAGCCCACTTGTAGGTGAGCATTTGATTGAGCAGGTAGTGAGCTTAGGAAGGTGTGAAATAGAGAACAAGATCCTCATGAGAATATTAAAACCATATTTCATACTTAATTATTCAAATTATTTAACTCATCACCAAGATATTTACCTTAGGATGACATCATCAGGGAGCTTGTTGTAGGTGTATGTGAGATGTATGTAGGCAGTGAGCTTGGAATGGAGTAAGACATGTTGATTCATGATCTCATAACAATTAAAACTCACTATAAATCCATAAAATTCATGATTCAACCAAGGATATATTTAAATCATCTCCAAAACATCTTTTTCAACCTAAAAATCACTTGTATGCACATGAAATATAGCAAGCAATGGCATCACATAACTTTCTAGCATGGTGAATTGGGCATGTGACTAGAGCTTCACATTTTCCAAGAATTTATATGGAATTTTTAAAACTATTTTATTATTATATAAGCTAATAAAACTCCATTACCACTTCATATACATGATGGACCAGCTCATACATGAGACTACAACTAAAATTATGCAAAAAACTGACCATGGAGGGAAACAAGCTAGTAAACAATCTAAGAGATGACATGGTAAAGTCCAAACATTAAAGGAGATGGTCACATGATTTATAGTCTTTTAGAAAAAAATTACCAAGATAAGACACCTATAGGATAAAACACTCAACAAACATAAGCACTCTAACTGAAACTACACATGGTGACACCTCCTTGTAATCATGAGCTAATCCACTCATCCAAACATCATGGATCATGAAACAAAGAATGAATAAAATTTGATAAGCAATATATAATAATCTATAGCCAACATCACGAATTGGTTCATATGGATTGATATAAATGGAGAAAAACATATAGGGTGTACCAAATAGCTAGCAAATCTACATAGTCAACTTGTTAGAAATGGTTCATAAAGAAAAGTTGACCAATATTCAAAATACATATATGAAAATTAATTTATCCTATTGTAATATTATATCCCAAAATCATTTTTTTTGAAACTGCTTGTGTTATTCGTACCAAACAAAAACTTGAGTGTCACTTTTGTATGCCAAGAAGGACAAAAGAGGTGCAGAATGGTTTTGGCATCAAAATGGATGTTTTAGATTAAACAAAGCATAGATATGAGTTTTAGTAATATGGAGAGGTGTTCCATGAAATTTACCCATGTGGCACATTTCCCAAGGATCTACACAAGTGTCATTTGCTTCCATTTCTTTAGGAAAACTAAATTTTCTTATGATAAACCTTAAATTTTTAGTTTTTTAAGTTACTTAAGACCTTTTTGGACACAAGGGGAATTATATAACCCATTTAAACTTTCACATTGCCCAATAAACCCGTATAAAACATTAAATGGACTATTTTTGACCCTTAAAATGACCCAACATGATAAATGGACCTAGAAACTCATTTACTAAAGCTAGTACAACATTAATTGACATCAAATGACCTATAAAACACCTCATAACAATACATTATACCCAATTATAAGTTTAAAAATGAATTTTTTAACTAGGGGTGCCCCAATTTGACTAAAACGTCAAATTTAGTCAACAATTATCTAGTCTTATTGCATATTGATGTCATATTTTTAGCCTCTACTTAATTAAGAACATTGAATAATTAATGATTTAGATCAAAACCTCACTTATTTTGTTACTTTAGATGAAACAATTCAATTTCTTCTTTCATCTTTTCCTAATCCAAAACCAATCACTACACAATGTAATACAATTGAGGTCCTTCATCCTAGTCCTCCTCTTACTACCAATGATGGGAATACATTTTTTAAACCCATAACAAGAACACTTATATTTATCACTTCCCAAAGCAACATGGTTGAAATCAATCCAACCAATGATCTAGATGATTCCTAATTATTCAAAAACCTTGATGATAATACCATTTACACTCTTAACAAGAATGATGACTTTACTAATCTTCCTTCTTCTTCTACCACACTTAGGATAACTAACACTAATGTTGGGAATCTTCCTCCCAATATAAAAAGTTGGTAATCCTCCACCCAATACCCCTCCTCTTAACAAAACTAATACCCCACCTTCAAATAATAATGCATAAATCAACATAACTCAATTTCTTGGACAAATAGTTCAACAAATGAACATCATGCAAACAAATAATCATTCCAAAATGATGCAAATACAACAACATATATTACACATGTCTAGTCAACCACATCAAGTCATCATGTCTTAACCAAATAATAATTCCCCCCCTCCTCTTAGAGATGCCAATGGGAAAATCAGCCCTCAACTTACTTTTCATAATAAAACTCTTCAACATCTTCAAAATGAACCTTTAGCTCAATTCCTTACATCTATAGATATTGGAAACAATTCTCCAACTACTACATATGATGGGACTAAGGACCCTACTATCTTTCTTAAGTACTTTGTTAATCTATATAAGGAATGGGTCCAAAATAACACCTTTGCTACCACCAAGATCTTATCCAAAACCTTTATTGGTGATGCACTTGAGTGGTATAAACAACTTATTAGACAATCCATCTCATAACTAGAGTATTTAGTTACTGCTCTGGTTAAGTAATTTCATCATGATGACCTTCCTAAAAATTACCTTAGACATTTCATCAATTCCAAATAACTTCCTAATGAGTCTTCTCACACTTTCATCAAATGATGTAAGTATCTAGCTCACAAAGTAGACCATAACATGAATGATGATACTCTTTTAAAATTATTTGTTACTGATCTTAAAGCTCCCCTTTAATACAATGTTTGAATATTTTCCCCTAAAACTTTAGAATAAGCCTTAAACCAAAAAAAAGGCAAGACTTTATTATGACTCAATTTGAGACACCTCAACAAATACTAAAGAACCTTTCCAATCATTTTATCATAACATTGATTCATCCAAGCCTCCCCAAGCTCAAAATGAAGCATCCAATGAAACCAATTTTAACCCAAACCACCCTCCCTCTAGTCTAGAACAACTTAAGAAGAAATTTCCACCCTTTAAACCCATGAGCTTGGATCCTTCCAAACCTCCTCCAAAATGGTACAATACTGATAAGTTTTATTGGTGGCATGCTACTATAGGTCATTCTCATGAGTCTTGTCATGATCTTCATCTATTTATTCTTGCTTCCTTACTTGGTCCACATTTCAATCTTGATACTCTAAACAAAATGCTATCAAGACTATCTTCAAGCCTCACAAATTCAATCTAAATAATCACAATCACATCAACATCAACTACTTAATGAACAACAAAAATTACCCCATACCTACACCTCATCCACTAATGTCGGTAAAAATATAGTTGATCCTTCTTCCTACACTAATAAGGAAAGGATAGCTAACATGAACAACTTTAAACATATCATTGCATCCATTAAACCTCAACCTCTTAGGTTACATGAACCAAAGGAGTACTCAGTTCAAATGCTTGCTCCAAAACATATCATACATGGTCCTCCTTTACCTCCTTTACCTCTTCATATCACTCTTATACATCCTAGGTCAAAATTCAACATCCTCAAAATCTAACCAACCAATACATTTACCTATCTCCAAATGTACCTACCAACCCAATGCAAATCATTTTAATGATTCAATGTTACCTCACTCCACCTCACATGTTGGGGCATATTATGATGCCCATCCACATGTCCCTTCAAACCTTGGGGAATCTTGTGATTCCCATCCCTACGTCCACTTACCCATTGGGGCATCTTATGATTCCCAATCCTATTATACAATGCATAATAATAAATAAATTTATCTTTAAGAAATATTTTAAGACACATAGGATTGTATTTCACATGCTCATCTTTGATAAATATTTTAGCATAGAACTTACTTGTTATTTTTTTCTCATGTTTCTTTGTTTTTTTCACTTTACTTCTTTTAGTTTCACTTTACTAGCATCATTATTGCCTTTGGGTTCTTTGGTTTTCTTACACATTATATTTGGCATTTGTTTTCATTTTGGTTCTTATATATCTCTTTCATTTTTGTCTTTTTATGTCATTCTTTTCCTTAATATCTTTATGATTATTCCTCCCTCATTATTTAGCATTCAACTCATTGGTGTTCACCTTGTGAGTTTTAGTGTAATACCATGGATAGGACCAAGCTCTCCTCACAAATTACCACATTAAAACATCTTTAAATCACTTTTTTAGGATGACTACTACTTTTTTATGTTTGAGCTAGATCCATTGTAGGTTAGTATGGATTCTATAGTGACATGAATATCATATCATATCCCGTCCTTTTCATAACACTATTTTACCTCCTTGTGATAATATATGAACATATTCATCATTGTATCACTTATTACATAGATGGATCTCTCATGATCCTCATATTTCCCTTATTTTCTTTCATTTAAAGCTCACATCGATCAATTTTGAGATTTCACACTTATGGGCAATTCTAAGAGTATTTAGGCACCTTGGTCTTTAGGTCCTTTTCTATAGTGACCAAGTATAATATCTCTTATGTTTGTCACTTATTTCACTCATGTTTGGTTCTTTGAATCTATATGGAGGAGGAATAGAAAAATCCAAAACAAGTTAAAATCCAAATCATAAAATACAAAAAAAATATAATGATTAAAAGGAAAAAACAATCTTGAAAGTTAGATCACACCAAAATATGTGATCTATATTTGGCACATCTCTTATCTTAGTCAAAGTTCAACCTCCATAGTTGGCCTCATAATAGATCTGAGGTTTATTGGGGTACGGTAGGCTAATAGACTATGGAAAGAGATCCCATTATATCATATACTATTGTTTTCACTTGGATTTTCACCCTTTGAGGAGATGTATCAGCTCTCCTCATCCAAATGGCATAATTAAAACACCTCTAAGCTTGTGGGTAGCCTAAGGATGAGGTGAATCTCTTGATAGGGCTAGCTCCCTTGATGTACCAATTTGGATCACAACTACACCTAAACTCTGGGGGGGAAATGGAGAGAGAAAGCATGAAATAAAACTATCCTAAGGGAGGTGATACACCAAATAAGTTGATGACTTCCAACCAGTTGCATGTTACACATGAAACCAAGAGACTAACCAAACATACACTTCTCCAATCTGCATCTTCTCACATCAATATTACATTATGAGGCTATGGATAAATGTTTTAGATAGGAGGACTATAAAAGAGGCCTTAAATGGCACTAGTGAATATACTAACTCACTCAACCTTGACACTTCCTATAACACTTCACATCCCTGAAAGAAGAAGCTTTGTAAATAGGATGAAAGAATGAGACAACATGCTAAGGAAATCATAGTTATCACTAAGAAAGACTGATAATTCAAGTAAAAAAACTATGAATAGTCATGAAGAGGTAAAAAATTATTAGTCTTATTGATTAAATGTTATGCAAATGAGCAGGGCTTCACCATACTTAGGTGGAGCATAAGTTACAATGGCCGAAACGGCTAGTTATTATAGAACTTGAGAGAGATAGGAGAAGAGAGAGGTCAAAGGGTCACAAGGAAACTTTTAAATATGATAAAATGAGTTTATTATGCATGAAAAGAGGATGTGGGATGAACCATGCAAGGTTAGAAGAGACAAGTGGCAATACAAGGCATGAAACTCTTGCAAAGTGGCATGAAAGTTATCATTCTGGCTCATAAAACTGCCTTCATGATTTAGACCTATTTGAACATACCAAAACTAATTAGGGATAGGTATCATGATTTGAATGAAGGGTAAGTATTTCATACATGCCTCTCAATTCATTGGTTGTAATCCTAGTCATGTAGAACCTTCTCAAAATGAGCTATCACCATCTGTAGTCAAAATAACTCATCTTTCATGCACCTTGCACACTTGGACTCCAAAAAGGAATCATTTTTCCATGAAAATCCATGGGAAGGAATGAATGACATGTGTCAATACCCTGCATGGCCATACAGGCATTAGGCACACCTTAAAATTAGCTCACTTAAAGTTTTCCACCCTTCTCACTAGCTTAGTCACTATGCCATTTTTGACTGGCTAAGATGAAACAACTAGATGAGGAAATTTGGGGTTATTTCAAGGAATTAAATTTACATGGATAGTTATCTTAAGTCCTAAGCTTCCCTCCCATGTGATTGTCATCTCTTAAAACCTCTTTGAACTCATACAACACAAAAAAAAGTTAAAAATACCTTATTTTATACCCTATTTGTATAATTTCATATAACTCATCCTAATGGGGAGTATCTTGAGATAGTCATATACAACCTAAAATCCTTTTTATATGAAAATTATGCCATTTTGATGTATTATCTCCTTCATTTTCCACATCTAGTCTAGACTAAGGGTTTGCAAGGGTTTTAGCCTATTTTGACCTCTTAGGCTTTGTTCATAAACAATTGATGTTCAACTCTCAACTCAAAGCTAAAAAATTTATGTTCAGGACCATATATAACTCCTCCAAACTTTCTTGACCTCCATACAAAGCATCAAAAAATATGTGAGCTTCCAATCTTCTCCTATCAAGCTTATTTTCACATTTTTCATAAGTTTGAGTTGTCTTTGGGCCAAAACTATATTCCCCTGCAACATCTCTACCCTTTAAAATATTTAACCCATTTTTATCCATCCTATAAATGTGTTCCAATAAGGTTGAAATCATTCCTTTGGCTAGAAGTGTAAGTGACCTCCCATTTGGGCACTAGGCCTCTTTAAGGCCTATTAGACATGCCTAAAAGTTTAAGAGTCTATACTATTATGTTAATATTCCTACCTTTTTGATTAGTTTCCATGTTTTTTTATATGTGTCCTACAACCTCCTAAACCTCATATAAAGGTCCACTCAGCTCCTAGTCTATCCATCTATCACCTTTTCTCAAATTTGTCAGTTTATGCACCTAGGGAAGTGCCCCATGTTTGAGACAAAATAGAGGGAACTTACCCTATTTTCTCAAGAAAACCAAATGTTTTATGTTATTATAAAAATTTTAAGGATGTCTTAAAAAAAAAATTGGCCCTTTATGACATCATTTTTCATTTCAATTCCTTAAATTTCCAAGGCAAATCGGTTAGAAAAATATACTGTGCAGAGTTTCAAGGTGTGGACTTTATGTTGTCTTATCAAAACCCTCTCTCTATATTATATGTTTATCATGAAATATACATGATACTATTTTTATCATTATGGATGTGTTTTCAGTTCTCTTATCACTTCAAACTTCCATGTTCCTTTCCATACATTCTGCCTAGTCAAGATTGAGTGTCACTTTTGACTATATTTTTACTTTTGGAGTGTACTTGTAGGTGTCCATGCATGTTTAAGTCTTGAATATAGTTATTAAAGAATTTAAAAAGGTGTTATTGACCACAATAAATCATTTTCATTCCAATTTAAGCCATATTCATACCTTGATATGGTCTTAACTATTTGCTCAAGCTCACTGTCCCACTCAGTCATAATTGACTATGTTTGTTGTAGAATAGGGGTCCTAATTATAGGTTAATTTGCATGATTTAACCTCAAATACAATTTAAAAAACCACCTTATAACCACCTAGACTCATTAGATATTTTTTAGGTCTATCTTCTCCATGCTCAAGTTATGTTAACATTTTAATCAACATCTCATGCTCACTGCCTAAGATAGTCATCTATAGTGGCTATAGGTGCATACTAGAGGTGTAAAGAGTTTGAAAGATCGTCATGTTTGTTTCCTAAGACACTTAAAACATTTTATGAAACTTTAAATCACTTATAAAAACATAAAACATACCTAACACCCATACATTTCAAGAAATTAACACCCTTTCAAACTTGAACACTATAGTCGCTATAAGTGCATATTTTGAGGCCATTTGTACGGATTGTCTCCTATGTAAGTATGTTTTAGAGTTGAAACCATGCATAACAGACCCCTCCTTTAATTCTCATGTGTTTTATTTCACTAAAATGGCCATTAAAAACATGAAAAATGCTTTTTTTTTCCTTAAGGAATTAATGATCACTCAAAAGGTTCAAAACATGTGAATGTTAATGAAGGAGTTTAGTGCATAAATTGGCAACTTTAGCCCTCTTAAAAACTATCTTCCCCTAGTGCTCTTGACCTCAAAATTTTTAAAGTCATATAATGTGAAGATATCAAGGTTTTACCCCCAATATTCATCAAAACCCTTGATAAACTTGTTACATAGTCTTGACAAAAAGACCCAAACGTCTATTTTGAATTTTTAGGGAAAAGAGTCCTTAACACTGTCATTGTTCCTTTGAGCATGGTTCCCAACCTCCATTTGCTCATATAACCATAAAACTAGGTATTACATGTTAATTTTAACATATTAATATTATAATTAAGGTTTCATCATTTATTTCAACACCTCAAAATGGCTTTTTAACTCTCTGTGGTACCACTTATAGGTGGTTATTCCACAGTGCATGCAGACTGGGTCTAGGTAGTGAACATGGATGGACAATTTGCATGTTTTAACCCCATTGGTAGACCTGGACTCTTTTCCAATCCTTAAAATAGGTATTTATATTTATTAATATATTTAAACCATTCTTTAAAACCTTTATTCATCATGGTATTCCCCTTTTAAACACCTATAGATGCACTTTGAAAGGTATGTAGGTAGACAGTGAAATAGTCCATGCATTCAAGGAAAGTGATTTCATAGTCACTTTATCTCTTTTTAATGATGTTGGAATGAAATTTGGATGTTTTAAAATATTAAGTAAAGGTTTCACACCCCATTTCCAATGTGATATCCCTCTATAAAGATGCTTGCAATGTACCTTCATGACTGCCTATCTATGTTTCTTGTATATGACTGCAAAATATGAAGATTGCCTTGGAAAATGAAATTTAAAGGAGGAAGGAATAAATATAACATTTAAACATGTAAAATTACCTATAAAAACCATTTTAATCCATGACCAAGCATGAATATCCTGAAAATGGTGAATACTACCTACACCACAAACAAGTGCTTCCTCTTACAACTTAAGATGATTTGACTATCAAAACACTTTGAAATGATTAAAAAACATGGAGATAATTACAATATTGATTAAAAATCATTTTTAATCAATCCTAATATCTATATTTTATGTAAATGACCAAACCAAAGTAAAACATGCAGGGTACATAGATTAGTAATAAAAAAAACATAGTCAACTTCATGAGGATGGTTCATAAAGAATAGGTCACCATTATTCAAACTATTGTTATTTAAATTAATTTATATGATTTAATTTTACCTCCCAAAGTTTATTAACTTGTAATTTATCCAACTATTTATACCAAGTACAAACCTGAAGACTGGTTTTGTGTGCCTAGAAGGGTGAAAAAGGAGAAGAATAGTTTTAGCCAAATTTTTAAACTTATAGAGTAATTAAAGAATGTAAATGGATCTAAGGAAGCTTAAGATTAATATAATGACCTTACCCCATGTGGCACACTTTCCCATGGGTTGTACAAGTGTCAAACTCTTTTCTTTTCCCAAGAAAATTGCTCTTTCTTCTGAAGCACCTACCACTTTCAGTTATAAATAGTTACCTAAGACATAATATGACACACTTCACAATAAATAACCTTTTTAAACTTCCAAATTTCCCTAGGATGTTGTACAACTTATTTAATGCCCTATTTTGACCCCCAAAATGACTCAAAATGATATAAGGACTAAAATACTAATGCCCAAGGCTAATATTACATTAAATAACATAAAAATACATATAATACACCCAATGATAAGATATTATACCCATTAAAACATATAAAAATTCAATTCTTTACCTATAGGGGCCCAATTTGACTTGTAGGTCAAATTTGGTCAAAAAATTAGTGACTCACAGGGGTAGCATGCCTATTATGCTAACTAGACTAGTAGCCTTATCAATCCATTGGGATTAGGGAGTTGTTTAAATTTTGAAGCAAAACAAGGAGAAATTTTACCTCAATATTTGATCAAAATAAGACCAATTATTACCTCAACTACACAAAATAAAAGACACACACATGTGCTTCATAAGCACTTTATGGAACACACACCAAAGTAAATAAAATAAAACAAACACTAACTAACTTGAGATTAAAACTCCCTCCTGGATCAAAAGGGAAGTTTGAAATCCTTATTACTTCATGACATGAAGGAATGAATGAGACATATAGTCTTTTGATCCTTGACATTGATGCCTCCAACTTTTCCATGATGTTTTCCAACTTCATTGGCATAATGTTCAATGAGAACCAAGAAATTCCAAACAAGTTATCTAGGGAAATGAATTTTTATTTCATCTAAATAGCCTCAACCTTATCATATGGATCCTCAATTACAACCTTCAATGGTGGTTCAATAAGGCATACCTTCTAAAATTTCCATAGTGCTCTCAATAAGATTAGGTTTCTTCTCAGCTGCAAGTTCTTCTAGATCATCAAGGAATTTTGCATATTCTACCCAATATTGGTCATTATCTTCCATGGAAGATTATTTCTTCACCTTCTCATATACTTGGCCTTAAACTAAGCAAAACTCTTCAAGCTCTTGAAATAACTTCATTTGTAATTATCAATCATCCTTGTCCTTTTTATCATCTAAAACCATTACTTCTTCAATCTCCTCTTCTTGATGTATGATGTCATCAAGATGGTTTTATTAAATTTCTAATTCATCTGAGGATGGTTCAAAATTATGTTGATTCATTAGGTCATCTTCAATAATAACAACTTTCACATTGGTCTCAAGAGAGTTTTTTAGGACTGCAACCTCTTTGGGAATGACTTGAAATTATTCTCCATCTATAATAGCACATTCATATTCATAATAAAGGTGATTATCCATAACTTTTTGATTAGATGTAGAGTCTTCTTCAAGGGCTGTAATATCCTCCATATCCTTCTCCTTCTTGGTGATGCCAAGACTAGGCATCTTGAAATCATGTGACTTAACCCAATGAGGTTGCCAAAGAGGTATGTTTTCTTCAAGTAAGAGTTATAAATCCTTATCAACCAACTATTCCTCTTTAGGTTCCCATACCATAGGTCCATTAAGGAAAAGGGTGATAGGGTGAGGACAATATGAACTAGTTAGTGGAGGTGGCACATATAACTCAAAATTAGATTGAGAGTGAAATGTAGAGGATTGTTTTGGAAGATCTTGAGGAAGGAGAGGTAGACCTTGGGATAAAATGGCTTGGTTTTCTTCCTTCCATTTGACAATCACTTCAATCACATATAATTTATCTTGATCAATCTCTTGAGGGAGGTTATATGGGGTGTGTTTAGGCATAGGATCTTCTTTTGGGTCTAAACCTTCCATCACACCTTGACTCAACAATTTCATCCTAGACTCTAACTCTTCAATTTACTTGGATATTTCTCTTGGAGAATTATTTCTTGAATTTAAAAGGAATATTCATGAGGAGTACAAGAGGGATGACATGGAGAATAAGAGGTCTCTTGAGGAAGGGTGGGAGCATCTTGTATAGGATCAAGATCTCTCTTAACTTCATATTATTTATCAAGGCTTTTCTCCTCTTTCTTTCCCCATGATTCCATTATCTTATTCAAACTTAGGATGTTAGGATTAGGAGTATTTTCTTGAGGTATTGATATAAATTGAATAGTGGATGAAGTGTTTAAGAAGCTTGGAATCTCCTTAAGCTTAGACTCTCCATCTTATCTCTAACTTGGAATCTCATATCTAGAGGTTTTCTCTTGAGGTGGGAGTGTAATGGGAGAGAAAAATGAGAGATTATATTCCACTTATTTTGATAATGAAATGGATTGATTCACTTGTATATTTTCCAACTCAATCTGCTTATCAAGATTTACTTCAAGCATAAGGCTTGTCTCTTCAGCTCTCTCTTCTAGATGATTGGGGAAAAGATGACTTTGATAAGCTTGATTGGGCTCATGTGTAGGGGTAATGTAGGAATGATAACAATGTTGTGGAAGTGGATATGAAGGCTGATAGTTTGGTGAGGCTAATTCCCATGAATTTTTATCCTATCTTCTAAAGATGAAATTAGGTCACTCACATCTAGCATCTCACTTGTGATACTTTGCCAATTGACTCTCTCAATAGGTGCCCACTCTCTTTTGACCAACTCTAATGCATCTCTCACTTGATGAATGAAATGACTAGGAACATATTGATCATGTCCCCTTAATGTATCAAGCTCTAACATATACTTATCATACCCCAAAAGAGTTTGCTTGAAGGTGGAAATGGATTGAGTTGAGAAGTGGCTAGGTTGACTAAGAGAAGTAAGATATTGAGGAGGCTAGCTATAGGAATGATAAAACTCATGACAAGGTCGGCTATAGTGCTGATAAGGATCATGATGGGGTTGATAATGGTCATAGCAAGACTGGTAAGAATTAGACCAAGGATGATAGGAATCATACAAAGGTTGATTAGGAATGCCATAAACTAGAAATACCTCACGAACTTGTGTAAAATAAAACTCCACAACAAAATTAGCCATGAAACCTCATTAGGAAGAAAGAACACAAAGAAACATTACCAACAATCTTCAAGAGGAAAACCTAGGCTTCTTGACTAGCTGATATAACTTTAGAGTCACCATTGATGCTTGGATATATGCCTCCAAAGGTTGATGTGTTGAAGGACAACACCAAAAATTATTTAAGTTATTGGACTAAGTGTCCCACTGGGCATGCCAAAAACTATTGTCACTTGGATTTTCACCCTTTAAGGAGATGTCTTAGCTCTCCTCATCTAAGTAGCATAATTGAAACACCTCTAGGCTTATGGGTAGCATAAGGATGAGGTGAATCTCTAGATAGGGATAGCTCCCTTGATGTACCACTTTGGATCACAACTACACCTAAACTTTGGGTGGAAAGGGAGAGAGAAAACATGAAATCAAACTATTCTAATGGAGGTGATACACAAAATAAGTTGATGACTTCCAACTAGCTGCATGTTACACATGAATACAAGAAACTAACCAAATATATACTTCTCCAATCTGCATATTTACATTATAAGGTTATGGATGAATATTTATGCTAGGAGGAATAGACAAGAGGCCTTGAATGACACTAGTTAATATAATAACTCACTCAACCTTGAGACTTCATAAAACACTTCACATGCCCTACAAGAAGAAGCTTTCCAACTACAAATAGGATGAAAGAATGAGATAACATGCTAAAAAAATCATAGTTATTGTTGGGTGAATATTTTGTCGACCAGCTAATTGGTGAAAAAATGGGTATATCAACCATAGTACAAGGAGATTTATACGACAAAAAGTGTGGGTTTACCACATCCTGATGAGATAAATCTCTCCTCTCATCAAGGGGAGGTTCCCTATAAATCACTTATATGATATATGTATATATAAATAAGCAAAAAATAAGACTCAGGGTAGGATAACACCATCCATCTCTCTTTTTTAAGAGATGATGCTTACATAACAAAAGAGAGAGAGATCCTAGTTGATGACTGAAAGCATTCCTCTTCTTTCAAAAATGGTATTCAATAATTAGCAAAAAATCTCCTGGAGTAGTAACTAGGTCCACAAGAAAACCCATGAAAGCACAAAGTCTTATGTTGCCTCCTTCACTGATCTGAAGTGTACGTAACCATAGAGTGAAGTAAAGCTCAAAGTCTTCACTTAAAACTACAATAGATAAAAATATCACAAGGATAAAAGCAACTCAAAGTCTTTTTGATACACTTAAGAATGTCTTTAGATAATTTCAATACACACACTTTTCTTATTAAATTGAACAAATGAGAGATTATCAGGAAAGAGAACATAAGAACTATTTCCTAAGTAACACAAATTACTTAAACACAAAGTCTAAAATTAACCTGTTTCTCATTCATTCAACAAAATATGATTTACAAACTGAGCATAAAGTCTCAAGAAGTATCTCAATTTTAGTAGAGTTTTTTCTCTCAATTATCCAGAGATCCTTTTTACAAAAGAGGTTCCCTCTATATATAAGGAAAAACCTTCAAAATTGGAAAAAGATTAAAATATTGAAAACCTAGTCAAAGATGAGTCAGCATTGACTTTGGGACATTTTCTATATTTTTACATGTAATTACATATTATAAAAGTGCATGTATTTACACATGAAAAAAGTACATGTGTAAATGTCCCAAGTCAATTACAAAGTACATGAGAAGAATGAAGAAAAGAGAATGGAGGAATAATTCAACTCTTGCCACCGAACTTCTTCAGATGAGCATCATACATGGTGATAAATGCCTATATTCCTATAATGTTTGGTGCAATGGTATTCTTATAGATTACTTTTTCTCTGATTGTAGCATCTTTCACTGTTATGATGGCTCTTGCATGACTAGTTAACCTGGTTCTTAGATTATCCAGAGTTAACTGAGTATCTAAAATGTTATCCATAGAAGTCATTGAAAATGCTTTCTCTTTGAATTCCCTTTGGATCATACCTTTGAATTCCTAAATCATTTCCTCTGCTAAAAGGAATCGATTGTCTCAAGAGGTGAGTCTGCAAGGCAATTCCTCCAATCTGTTCAATAGGTCGGTGTCATTTTTTTCGTTGGCATCCTTGGAAGATTCGAGGTCGTCGATTAGCTCCTTAAGTACCTGGATTCTATATATTAGTGATTCTTTGATTTCAACATAATAATCTTTGTTGGTAATGATGTTGATCGATACTAAGGTGTGTTTCTTCATAGCTTTCATCTCTACCCACTTGATAAGATATTTGTTTGTGCTGTCAATATCTTGAGAAATAAGAGAGATGAGGTCTTCCAACTCTGTCCTCATTTTCTTCATTTTACCTGTCTTCTCAGTAACCTTTGTAAGCAAGTAAATTCCTTGTGTATGCATCTTTTCTATGTAATCTTATAGTACTTTCCCTTTTAGGTAGGTCTTTTCCGCTTTCTGGATAATAGGATCATCTACGAAAAAGGCTTCTGGAGTTGCTGCCTCTGGGGCAAAAGTGAATCTCCTGACCATCTCATTATCATATTTGTCATGTAATTAGGTGGTTGTGTTTTATTACATTGTATCTCAGAACAAACACTCTTTAGAGCTTTTAATTTCCATATATCTATCATGTACTTGTTTGATTTATATAGACTTCACTTTTCTTATATATGACATTTGGCATTCTTACATGTTTTTATTTATGTATGACTTCATGTTTGTCTTACATATTGACTTACATTTCATTTTTAGTCATTCATGTTTGATTTGACATGCCTATCTTACATGGTGTTACTTTTCACTTGCTTACATATCTTTCTTATAATTTTCTTTCCTTGATATTTCATTTGTCATTCATGTTTTACATACTTCCCAACGTGATTTAGTATGTTCTACAATCTTTTTTTTCATTTATGTTTTACACACTTCACAACATAATCTAATGTGTCCTACATTCATTTTCCATCATTTTGTCATTTATTTTCCATCAATATTTTTTTTCTAACCTTACCTTAGCAATCCTAATTTGTCACTTTTTCTAGAGTAACTTATTGCTACTTTAACCATCCTATGTATGCATGCATTGCTTCTATTTTTAGTCTTGTATCCCTAGGGTTTCTCAAATTTAGGTACTACACCTTCCACTATCAAGAATATGATGTTTACATACAATCATTTAGAGGAAAGATAAGTTAAGGTATGTATATGGTATTTTTATTTACTCTCATTTCATTTTAGCATTACTTTTTATATGTCATTTTTAGTTATCTTGGTTTCGTGTGTTGATATGCTCTTTCTCAAAGCACCATCCCCTATTGCACTCACATGACACATGATAAAATTAGAGTGGGGAATATATATACACACAATATTTTTATTAACTTTACCACTTACTAACACTTTCTATCTTGTAAGAACCTGTTGAGTTTTAATCTCTCTGAGTGCACACCTTAAAGGGTGCATCAAGAAGAAAGGGTGGGCAGACTGTTGGTGCTTCACAAGATTATTGAATCTTTGTATCATTCCTACCATTTTTCAAATCATTTTATATCAACACAACCTTCTCCTATGTACTTTCCTAAGCCTTGTCTTCTCTCTTGTACCCTCCTCTAGTCATTTTTTATCTTCATTATCCCTTCTCAAGCCTAAAACCATTTTTGACAATTTATAATATAGAGTCGACGAGGCTGACTTAGTATTCTAATTGATACTTGTTATTATCAATTAAAAATACAGAGTTGATTAAAATAATTTAATATTATAATGGATACTTTTTATTATAAATTAATAATACATAGTCGATTGGGCCAACTTAGTATTCTAATTGATACTTGTTATTATCAATTAACAATACATAGTTGATTGGGCCAACTCTATCAGCTAAACTTTCAAAAAGGTTTATGGTTAAATTACACTATATATACACATCCATTTCTATCATTTATTATATATATAAGAGAATAAGTAATATATATTTCTCATTTGTTTATCCACCATTCTACTTGAGGAGCAAGCTTAGGGTTTCATACTTTCTTTGAAGATACAGATCTTATCTTGTGGAGAAGTCTTTTGAATGCATTGATAGGTTGTGTAACCTAGATTTGATTTATACTTTTCATCTTTACATACCACAACAACCTCTTGTGAAGCACTTTGGCCAAGGGAGAGATTTAGGCTCGATGGGTTCATCTTCAAAGGTAAGTATTTCTAACTTTGTTCCTCCTTTGTAAGAGTAGATATATATGGAT
The DNA here is from genome assembly GCA_037957365.1 of Torreya grandis. Lineage (NCBI taxonomy): Eukaryota > Viridiplantae > Streptophyta > Pinopsida > Cupressales > Taxaceae > Torreya > Torreya grandis. The sequence continues at coordinate 548,820 of JARHVA010004453.1, forward strand.
TTGTACTTATCTTCCATGTATGAGGATTCCATATACATTAATGTGAGTATATGTCTTCTATGAATGTTTAATTTTGATGTTTATTACCTTCACTTTATACCACAAACTGTAGTGAGCACTAGATTAGACTTTTACTTTACTTGTTATTGGTTTAGTGAGTATGAAAACATATGACCTAATTACAGTTACTGCATAGTTTTGCTTTATTGGAGGATTTATAACCCTCCATAATGAATTTATTATGGTAATAGATCCTTTAGATAGGTCTAACAAATCCATCTTCGTTATGACCTTGATAATATAATATATCCCCAATTGGAAGTTAAGTAACATCTATCTTCTCCAAATTAGGATTGATTTATAGATCTATTACATTTCTTATTGCACACAGGACTAACTTCCCCAATATAGGTGGAATTAAGGCATAAAGCTATCATCCTCATGAATGTGAGATAAACATTTTCAATGAAATAAAACCTAAGTAATCTAAAGAGTATAAATTTATATCCTACATCAACACACCCCTTAAACATAGCTTAGGTGGGTATAATAAAGGATGTAGTGTAAAGCTACATATCCCTATATACATCAATCCATCTTACTAGAGTACATGGATTTCAAATCACTGTAACCATTAAATGAAAGTAAGAATGGTGTTGAATATTAGGATTATTGAATATGGACATTTCACTCTAGAATACTAGATAGAATGATGAACCTAAGAAAGTATTGCTTGAATACCCTCCAACATGATGGTAAGAAGTGAGCACAAGTATTGGTGTGGCTACCATACTGGTGCCATTGGTAGAGATATCACACTATGTCACTATAAGAATCACCAAGAAGGCCATGGAGATAGATAAAAATCTTCATATGGGTTTTGATAAACAAAGTGCCTGAATAAGATACCCATATATAAAAGAGGAATAAAAAAACACTTAAAAAAGTGTAAAATATAATTAAATCTCATAAATTGGAGGAAAAGAAAAAACCTATAGGAAAAACTCCCCCACAAAAGAGATAAAAGAAGAAGAGAGATCTAGAAATCCCTTCAAATATGATGTTGAAGTAGCCCATACTCCAAGTACTCAAAATTCACAAAGGAACTCAATCTACATGAGTGGTCTGAATCCACTACTCGATCACAAAAATAACTAACACTGGGCTTCACTAGAATAAATTTAATAATGAAGATTGTCATTAGTGATGAAAGTATAAAAGAGTACTACATGTGTAAGGAATGCTCAACACTTAAGAATTAGAACGTATACCACACCATCCTATACTGAGAACTAGGTAGACTAATGACAAAAAAATTATATAAACACCCCTCCCATAATGATAAATGGGTGGAGTGGATGAAAAAGGTTTGTACAAGTGGTCTAAATCCACTAATAAAACACCAAACAAGTTGACACTGTATGCACCAGAATAGCTAAATTGTGAGAGACTATTAACAGTCAAAAAAATGGTGTCAAAAATATACATATAATCTCTCAAAGATGGATCTGGTGTTGATAAAAGAGATAAACAACTGACGAAGTTAAAAGGCACCTAGAATAGAGCACACAAACACATGAAGGTAGACAAGGTCAAATCAACAAACCTTCCATGACACTTTATAAATCAGTGTGAGTACAATATATCTCATACATAAAACATGTCAGATAAAAACAAGGAAGACACTAGGCTTCACTATAATAGCTTCAAATAAGGAGACTATCAATCTATCAAAAAATTCATCACCAATCATGAGAGATGTTCCAAAAATAAGGGAGTAAAAAGGTGTTTCCATAGAAGAAGGCAAGGCACTGAGAAAGGGGTTTGATGGAGACATGACATAAACTACAAGTGTGTTAAAGTACCATTGTACAAACTAGAATAGAGTATGTCATTAAGTGATAAAAGAGTGTGGTAAATGGTGAAAAAATCCATCATGTATGCAAAAATACACTTGCAATGATCAACTACCAAACATGATAACTTATAAAGCATATGCAAAAGATGTCAGACTCAACCAAAAATGTGTTTGAGATAATAAAAAATGTAATAGTGGCATAATTTTTACAATGTGGGCCAAAGCTCATATAAATAGGATGTCAGTCACAACCAAAAATGCATCCAAAATTGTAATGAGAGAGAAAATATCCCATGGTTATTATATAGCCCCCCTAAAATTTGGCACTTTATAATTTAGTACATTTTACAAGATAAATGAATCTAGTGGATAGATAATAAAAAAACACATACTTTAAAAAAAAATAGTACTAAATTTTGAGTCACGGTTCAAAAGTTATAGTTTTTACAAGTTTCCCATCATTAAAATGGGCCAAATAAGTAAACATTGCACAAAAATTAAATGCTTGAAGAAAAATTAAATTATTACTACCAGATCTGGAAAAAATGAATTTGAAAGAAATTTGTAGCAATGAAAAATAACAATATTCCACATAGATCAATCTTCCATGATGATTTTTCACTTTAAATACAAGATCTAATTTTTTTTTCTTGATCACGCATAAAAAAATCATAGAAAATCAGATTCATAGGGTCACCTTCAAAACCCCATAACTCCTTCGATACTATTTAAAATATTTATCGTGACCACTTTTTAGCAACCTCTCAAAGTCCTCTTTCCAATATTGAAAAAAAATTATGAACTAGACACCTATGTGAGGATGAAAATGATCTACAAGAAAGTTGCAATTTCTACAAAAAAATGTCGATGGCCAAAGAAAATCTCAAAGATTCATACAAAACACCTCCACTACACCAAGAAGAAATTTTGATAAATGGACAAACCCTTGTAACAACAAACTCATAAATAGATGGTTGTAACACCTCTAGCTCTGATACCATGAAAGGAATGTCAATAAGATCATTTCAAGCCCAAGATTTGAAACATTAACAATAAAAACATCACAAGAAGAGTTGTAAGAGCTTCAAAGATGATATGCAAAGACAAAGGCAATATCATATATTATCCATAAAATAACTTATATTTTTTACAAATGAGAAGCCTTATATATATAGGCAAGGACAAACAAGAAGTCAAACTAACCAATGTGGGATAAATGCACAAGAGGACAAACTACAAAATAGACAAAAACTATCTATAAAACCTAGCAAACATGAGAACCAACTCTAACATGTACAAGTTTATTTTCTATTACTTTTGGATTAAAAAGTGGTAAGTTGATCATCATTATCATCATGTATGTCACATTTACAAATATCATGTCTAATTTAGGATAAATAAGAAGCCATTGTAGTATTTCATCTGACTCTTTATCTTAGTCATCCATATGGCGAGCCTCATTGTGGTATTCATTACTGACACATTGTTTCTCATCCTCATCCACATTTGGGGGGTTTATCATGGTCTTTACTTCCAAAAACAATTCATAATTGATTGCACTTTCCTCCTCATGGACAACTAATTCATCTTCAATATTATTTACATGTCCTTCATAACTCATGTATATTCCTACCTCCCAACTAATACTTTCATGGTCTAAAAAACACCTTATTCTTCTATTTTTCCATTTTTAATATCTTTATTAGATTATAGTGTTCATGGATGGTCATTCATAATAGATAAATATTGTGTATCATAGACATGATGTGCCATAAGATGGAAATATATTACCTAATTCCATTTGTGCAGCTCTCCTACATATTTAGAAAAAATACTTGCATTATGATAAAATGATGTGTGAAGTCTGTGTGTGTGTGTGGTAAAAAAATGCATAAAATATTTTATTAATAAAGTAAAAATATACAAATTAAACCTATGAATAATGTTAAGGTACCACATAAGGCTCCTTACTTTTTGGTAGCTTTAGGGTGTAGTCTATGGCATATAGACCACTATATTTACAGGTTTTTATAGATATAGTGCCCTTGAAAGATTTATACTAGCCACATTTGAAAAACATAGTTTTGAGGATCTTATAAATCAACTCAAATATTTATTAGATCAACCCAATGTAATTCAGGTTTCCCTTAATTAATTATTTGTCTATGGATCTCGTAAAACTGATAACTCAAACTTATTAGCAATTCCATAATTATAGTCAACTCTCTTATTGTCCACACTTTCCACATGAAATTACTAACCTTTAATCCATATTCCATTGTTTTACTAACTTGATAATATACTTGAAATAAAATAAGATAAAAATTATAATGAAAAATTATATCATAACATTTATAATAAATGGTTAGGAAAAAAATTATAAATTTATCACAAAGAATACTTTAAAAAATTTCACATCCTTTCACAATGTCTAAGTGTTTTCATCTACAATGGGGTCATCATCTCATTTAAAACTTGAAGATATTCATACAACCAATTAATTATGCACTCTTGGAGCCAATTTTTATCTCGTAAAGCCTCATGAATAAGTATCATGTGCCTATATATTATATTGAATTCATCTCTTTTCTCCCTTGCATGCTTATTTTTCACTTTATATATTTCAAGCCTCTTGCTCATAAGTTATTTATTATGAAGATTAATGTGGTTTACTATTATTTGATCATCAACTGTTGCACAAGATAATAATTATTATATGTTTAAAATAATTCATATATGTGCATGCATCTCCTAAATAATAATTTATAAGAGAAATGTCCACACATATTAAGTCTATTACTTACACCCTTACCCAATAATAGTTCTCTAAATTTATCAGATCCATGATCCTCTTCCCATATTCATTGCACACTATTGGATCTATATTGCTTAGACATATTCAATAAAAATTAAGAAGGTTTGATGAATGGTATATCCCTAAAACTTTGAATTATTTGGATGGGAAAATTACTTAACAATGCCTATATATTATATTGTATTCATCTCTTTTCTCCCTTGCATGCTTATTTTTCACTTTATATGTTTCAAGCCTCTTGCTCATAAGTTCTTTATTATGAAGATTAAAGTGGTTTACTATTATTTGATCATCAACTGTTGCACAAGATAGTAATTATTATATGTTTAAAATAATTCATATATGTGCATGCATCTCCTAAATAATAATTTATAAGAGAAATGTCCACACATATTAAGTCTATTACTTACACCCTTACCCAATAATAATTCTCTCAAGTTATCAGATCCATGATCCTCTTCCCATATTCATTGCACACTATTGGATCTATATTTCTTAGACATTCAATAAAAATTAAGAAGGTTTGATGAATGGTATATCCCTAAAAATTTGAATTATTTGGATGGGAAAATTACTTAACAAACCCCTTCAATGTTTTCATGTAATTCTTAAAAAAAAACATCTACCTTATACTTACGAACCCTGATAGCTCTATGTCATCCACTAAATGGATCAGAAGATGTACCATTATGTCCATGTCATTTTGGATAGCTCATTTTCAAGTCAAATAGTTTCTATATGTTATAAAAATGATGTTATGAAAAATGACAAAAAATAAAAAAAATAGAAAGAAACAGAAATAGGAAGATGACAAAATCTGAATGATAGCAAGATAGTAAATTTAAAAATATTGATAACTAAATAAACACAACAAAAAATAATTCCCATAAATCAGCTGGAATGAAACTGTTGATATGCAATAAAAAAAATGTCAAATTTTAACATAAAACCATTGTTTCATAGAATAAAATCGTTGTTTCATAGAAAATGTAAAACTTAGAAAACTTCAAAATAACACCTAAAACAACAAAATACATCTTTGCAAACCAATATTAAATAGCTATGCACCTTAACAAAATTCATAAACAATTAAAAAACTTTAAGAAAAATATACAAGATGAAAAGATTTGGGAAAAGTCCCACTTGGCAAGCTAGAATGTGATAGTCATAATTTTAGAGCCTATGAAAGCTAGGAAATCAAATGAACAACTAATTTTTTTATTAAAAGTACTAAATTAAAACCTCAGTTAGAGTTATTTAATAAATAAATAAACATACCTACAATGTACCATCTTAAAAATAAAGTAGATCACATTCTCCATTGATGAAATTCGATTTGCTCTTGCAATGTGATAGGTGGATGTTGAATTCATTCTCCAAGGCAAACAAAATTTTAGAAATATATGGACATAATCTCTTGATTTTCTTATGGATTTACAATGTAATTTTTATAGCAATTTGATGGTTTTTCAATGGATTTTGATTATGAAGGATGACACTTTAATTTATAGGATTTCAAGTGAGAAGATGGACAATTGGGATAAATCTAGATTTATTGAATTATGTTAATTTTAGACAATCGGATTTGAGTCATTATCCAAGTGGAAGAGACCAATTTCTCATGTTTTAAGAAATAAGGGGGAAGTTAGTTGGTCATTGAAATTTTCTCATTAATGAGTCAAGGTAGTAGAATGCCTCACCATGTTGGCTAGAAGGTTTGATGATGACTCAAAACTTGGTTGAGGAAGTTAAGGAAGTGATTGGATTACTCAAAATTTGGTAAAATTTGGTAGAGAGAAATGTGGAAGATGTTTGGTGACTTTCAAATCTCAAATTTTGAATTAGTTTTGTGGAATTATGTACGCATGAATAATTAATTGATATGGATTAATTAAGTATTTGAAAAAGAGAGGGAAATGATCTTAGGATGAAAATAGAATTTAGAAAGATAGCTGCATTAGTTTATAAATATTTATCAAAGTTAATTATGACACTAAATGTGGCAGAATTTAGGTGTATACACATATCACACAAGTCAAAAGATAACATTTAAACATTTACTGATAGGTGTAGAATGCATAAGAGTCAAGGGACTATGTATTCTAGGGTTGAGGGATGACACCCCATTATTTAAGGTGTTATGTGGATTATTGGTCTCAACATCATTCAATGTAACTCTAAAATTTTCACATTACAACTTTCACACAATCTATGCCACCTGCACAACATTACCATTTTGTGCCATGCACACAACCTTTGCACAACATTGACAAATAATACAAAATGTTTTAAAATATTACATATCATACCTTCCATGTATAAATTTCAAAATTTAAATTGGAATTATGTAATTTTTACCCCATTCCCTGCCATGCCATGTGGCACTTATAGGGTTTGCATTATGACTCAATTTTTTTTACCATACTGTACATCTGTCAGAATACCACACATTTGTAAATCAAGCCATATAATTTTTAGAAGATGAAGATTCATACATGGAAGTATAAATAGTTCCACTTCCATAATTGTTCATTAGCCTTCACAACATTGGAATCTATGTATACACATATTTAACATTAGTTATCAGGTACATAGAAGTAAATTATACAACCATACATCTTTCTCGAGAGTATAATCAATGTACAAAATGCACAAATTAATATATTTTTCAATTTCAATTCTATTTATTTATCTATTCTCCATCTTATTTAGTATTTATTTTGCATACACATACAACCTATCTAAGCCTTCATTTAGTGTGTTTTCCATAGACATATTGGGATCTAGATCATTGGTATTAAAGTGGTTTATCTTGTATGTCCCATCAAACAAGGTCAAAGTATTTGAATCTCAACATCAAACCACAATATCCCTTTAACCACCTACCATGTCATATCAATAAATTTTAGATGTTGAGAGATAATTTAGTAAAAAATGATGTTCATGTGTTAATAAAAATTGAGATTTAGAATATTCTTTAAGAAAAAATACATTTCTATTCAACCATCTTGCTAAAGTCCTCAAATGAGTGGTCTCATTGGCTCACACATCAGGTAAAAATTTTAGTATCAAGTCCCCCGAGTTTCAAGTTAATTTAAATATTTCTATGTTTGAGGGAAAATAAATGAAGATGTAATAAATAATTGGTTAGATAAATTAGAGTCATATTTTTTTATGAATGAATTTTATGATGAATATAAGATCAAGATTACACTTCTAAAAATTTCTTCACCCATCAAGAAGTGGCATAAAGTGTATAGTTTATGGGAGAAAAACCAAATAGAAGATGGGTATAAGTAAACTTGGGGTAAATTTTAAGAAGCCTTAAAGGATGAATAGTATCCTAAATATATTTGTGAATATCACTACATTCAGTGGAAACAACTACAAAATTGACATGATCATTTAGTCTAAGCCTACAGTTTTGCCTTCTATGGCTTGTATGCAAAACTATTCTCCTTTAAGTTAGATCAACATAGAGTCCTAAATCATTGTAATGGCTTAATACTTGTCATTCGATCCAAATTTATGTTGGCTAAGGTAAATATGATGGGATAAGCCTATCACTATGAAATAACTATTGAAGAAGAGTCCAATCTGAAGGTAAATATTGAAACAAATTTTACACTGAAGAAGATACTAGCTTCAAAAAAGTTCAAACTATCTAAGATAAGAAAATGGTGAAAAAAAAAAACCAATAACCACTCTAACATAGAGTGTCATACATAGAAAATATTTCTTTCATGCACAAAATTAAAGGGTCTAGACTTCCCTAAAGCAAAGGAAAAAACCTAAAATTTATTCATCTAAGCATAATAACGACACTAGCAATTCCAATTACTATGCAATAACTATTGAATAAGAGTCCAATCTAAAGGGAAATAGGGAAAAAAAAATTACATTAAAGAAGACAGTAGCTTTAGACAAGTTTAAACTATCTAAGATAGGAAAATGGTGCAAAAAACACAAAAATAATAACCACTCTAACATAAGGTGTCATACATAAAAAATATTTCTTGCATACACAAAATCAAAGCATCTAAAATTCCCTAAAGCAAAGAAAAAACCTAAACTTTATTCATCTTAGTTTTATAACCACACTAAAAATCCCTGATGTAGAAGTAAAACACCTATTCCATTCATAAATGTGGGTGAAATGGTAGCCAATGGATTTTATAATAGATGGTATTAGCATGAAAAATCTAAGCAATCATTAACTGACAAAATCTACCAAACATGCCTCATATATGTCCCTATAGTTTGGGATGAATCAATTCGTGTTATAATAAAAGTATACATATCAATCACAAATTTCATTTCTTGTATGATATTCATCCTTTAAAAGAGGATCAAGTTTTTTATGTAGTACTAATTTATGCACATGATATAATCCCTCGCATATAAATATGCACAAGCATCATGATGTGTACACAACCAATCCTCAAAGTATCACCATATCATTGGGAAGTAAGAGGTATCAGATTCCTAAAGTGATTCCATAGTATACCCATATGGTGCAAACTCCTAATAATAAAATTCCATGCTTGCCTCATAATTAATCAAGATAATTACTTCCCATGAAAGGGCAAATGATCAACATGTAACCATGTAGATCCACACTATCACTTTGAGTGCCTTGGTCACTTGTGTAGCTATATACAACCCTTTGCATCATGTGACTCCCCTATATAATTATATAACATGTCACATAACATATACACTTAAAAAACATCCTCATGAATCCTTGCATCATGTACCTTCCATGTAACACCATGATCCATGCCTTACAACTCAAGATACAACACCACCTAGTTCTTAGCATCATGTGCATCTTGCCCAGTGTTAAGATCCATGATATGAAACTTTGAAGACTATAATTTATATCTTATTACATCATACACATCCCATGAATTTATAGGAAACATGAAACATAGCTCTTGTGCTTTGATCATCTCCATACAACTCTCGGCATCATGCACCTCATGTAGAATGCCAAGAAACATGTCATAGAACTTAGAATAAAACATCATTATTTTTTCTCCATAGGCATGTAGTTCATATGTGACAAGGTTTCAAAACAATTCCTCACACCAAAATGTGGGTAATTATTCTCTTTATTATTTGATGTAATTATGTATTTCATGTAGTGCATCCTCCACATAATCTACTCTACCTATACAACACTACATCACTTCACACCATGCACTTAACCTTTGCACAACATTAACGAATGACACAACACATTTATATATGTGTGTGTGTGTGTGTGTGTGTGTGTGTGTGTGTGTGTGTGTGTGTGTGTGTGTGTGTGTGTGTGTGTAGCTTACCCTCATCAAAACACTCCATATTACACATCAGCCATGTGGAAACTGTACACCATGTTGTGACATTCTAGGTGGTAGTCCCATGGTTCACATTATGCCACAACATTGATCAAAGGCGTACAATCATGACTAGATATTTGAATAGGTGATAGCCTATAGACCATGTTTCTATAAGGTATAATTTTTAATTTAAAATAATATTCTAAATTTTATGGTGGTTGATTTATAATGAGTGATTCTAGTGCTTTGATGAATACATTTTTGTTGAATTTACTAAAAGCTCACAAATAATTATGGCCCCAGTTAGGGGATTACACATAAAATTGAGCAAAGGGCTAATTTTGTGAGTCACAAGGTTGTAATTAATGGAGAGAGGTGGTTCCAAGTCAATATTGTAATTCTATAACACTAAAAAAAATTATTTCTAAAGGTCAAATTTGTTGAAAACTATAGCAAGGGAATAATGTGAAATTCACTTCCCAACCCATGGCCTAAAGTCATTGTCATTATGCAATGATACATCACCTATTAAGGAAGGTTTTCTCACCTCAATGCCTATCATTTCAAGTTATTGGTAAAATTATGGCATGGACATAAGTGAAAGAGTTATTAAAACTCTTCATCCAAGATCTCTCAAAGAACTCATTAGAATAGCCATAACCATAAATGTATTGCTCACAAAGAACTATCTATTATTGAATGAATAGATTATAGTATATCTCACTCCACACCAAATACAAAGGATAATGGGCCATTTATAGGTTGGTTGATTATATTGGTGACTCACAAGATAACCTAAGTGCATTGAGTTTGTGGGCTCTGCCATTGTGAGTGGAGAATGCACTAGGGGAACATCAGTGGGTTGGAGGCCTTAGTTATTCAATCACTAAGGAGACAAGTGGAATGGATACCCCATCACCCACTAAGTGACCCTATGTACTCATGTGTGCATGATGACATTAGGATGATGTCATAAATACATAATAACCAATCCTAAATAATCTAATAAACCTAAGCAAGGTTAAATACAAATGTGTAGTGAAAACCCTACACCAATAATAAGAAAAACAAGCCCTACTTAATTTTAAATTTTTTTCATAAAATAATCACACATCATGGAGTTATTAAGTTTCTTGTAATTAATACACTATAAACTACAAGAATTGGGACCTATTGGGATGCTTTTCTTGCTCCACATGAAATAGCATTCACCAAGTAGTGAAAATGTTGATATGTTGTAACAACTTATATATAAAACATTCGTAAAAAATACCTTCAAAAGGCTCACTCACATACACACTCACAATACATGATTAAATTTTTTGAAGAGATAATAATCATGGAATAACCCATAATTAGTGTAGAATTAAAAAACATTGTGGAAGACAAGATCACAATTGGATAACAAATGATAGAGGTAATGGAAAGCAAATAAAACCCTAGCGTTCCTCCCCTGAAAAAGTTTTTTTTTTAAGGTGATATCCAAGAAAACATGAAACATGTTCTTTATTGGAGAACACACAAGGGAACCTCCTTTGAGAAAGTCAAAGAAATCATATAAGTGCATAAGGATATGTCACGTAAACTTACAACAACTCAATAGTAACTCTAGGATAAATAATTATAATTGTAAACCCTAAGAGGTAAGGTTTAGTAGTTAGAAAACAAAGTATATATTGTGGAGGTAGTTCCACATCATAAAATTTTAGGGGAGGAACATGAACATAGATTGTATAACTTGAGAAACCAATGGTGGTTGGATTATGTTAGAAAATAGAGAAAAATATGAAGCTTAGAGAAGACATGAGCATTTTGCAACAAAATTTAGAGGAAATATATAAAATTATTTCTTCCCTCAAACATCAGATAGAAAGGAATGTCTATTATTTGTACACATGCTTGCGTGTTGACCACCAACCAAGGTTTATTTCCTTTATATCAAAGAATAAAAGTATAAATTTAGAATTGAAATAATTGGAATTTTTCTTCATTTTAATGTAATTTATCCTTGCACCCTTTTTAATACTTAATTTAAAGAACTCCAAAAGGTCAAGATCAATTTTGTGTATTATATCAGCATAATTATTCCTTAATTCAAGATGACAAATGGAAACCTGATCCTTATGTGGGTGATTTTGGGGATTTTTATCTTATCATTTAGAATGAGGCTACCACGAAACTTTGTCTTGTCAAGGGGAGGAGAGAAAAACAAAGATTATGGTAAGATATGAGTACCCAAAAAATTTCAAGTTAGTTAATGAATTATGCAAAATCATTTCAAATCTATGAATTATGAAGGTCAAGAAACACCAACTTGAGGTACTAACTCAGTATTAGGCATTGTCTATGAGACTGAGTAGGGATGCATTCAAATTTGTGTAAAAATGTGGGGATATCTCCATGTTGCATTTAAGAAAAGAGATCCATTTCCTCTTCCTAATTTTAAAGCTCCTATATTCATAGTTGACTTATATCTGCATGCTATTAAGAAACAGGGTGTTCAATGGATTGGATTATATTCCATTTTTATACTATGTTATCCAATTCTTGATTGGACATGAAAGATTTCATTAAATTTGAATGTATAAATGAGTATATGGCATATGATTAAAGAGTTTAATGTATATTATCCAATCTTATATGATCCCCATACAGATCCTTATGACTTTTGAGATGTATGTGAGAAAGACATGGCTCCATACCTAGAATGATAAATTAAGCTTACACTAGAACATACAATGTGTGGGGTATATATGGGGCTTACAAGGGACATATTTTTAATATATATTTAATTTCTCCCATCATGTTTTGATAATACCTATAGCCTATTATATAGCTTAAACTTGGTCTATTTTTTCATATTTAATTAGAACTTGTTATAGTTCTCATTCTAATGCATATAGCTCTAATGCATTTTAATTTTGGTATTATTTAATTTTAGTTTGGATGTTGTTATTTTGTTTTGCCAAGAATAAATTATCCTCAACAACACTTTTTTAGGTTGTTATGAGGGAATCTAGTTTTGTTATTATAAATGCTTTAAAATAAGTAATAAAGGGGGAATCAAATTGAAAAGGAGTAGTGTGAGAATAATATCTTGAAGTAATATCTAATTATCATATAAACTATCCCATATAATTTGATGAATTCAATAAATCCTTGGTTATTTTATATTGAGTAAAGATAGGTGGGATATTTCTCATAAGTCTAATGAGATAGGGCCCACTTGTGTGGATTGATGATTATATGAATTCCCTACAATTTAGTAGGTTTGTTATGTTGTGTATCTTGTTATTTTAGTTATGCACTTTTTGTTCATATTTGAATAGTTTAATAAAAAATTTAAGTGGTTTAATTTATTTGTTTAATTGGTTAAATTTCTTTAAGTAATTGTTTTCAATACCTCATTATTTCATGTAATTATTTCCTTGGTTTAGATAGTTCAACAATATTTGTTTAAACTCTTAGTTTATGATGTTATGAATCCTTTTCTTTAAGATATTAAAGAAATTATTATATGTATTATATTTATTCTATCATTCCCTCATTCAATCCCATGTTATTAGTTATAGTTTCACATAGAAAACCTATCCCAAGAAAAAAATTATAGACTTGTAGCTCTATATATAATTTGCATGCCATAGGTATTCAAAACTACATTCCCAAATTAACATAAGATAAAGTGTAGATATCAATGTAGAGATATTTCTCTCTATTATGTATATTAAAAATGATAGCAACCTTTGCAAAGACAAATAAAGATACATTATTATGATTTCTCTCTACCACCCCCATTGATTTTTTATAATTTGAATGTCAATTCTATCATAACTAATTTTAGTAGGAAATGAATAGTCTAAAAATAGAAAATAAAGTGATTTGCCTTATAATGTGAAGATTCACATGAAAATTTATCCCTTGTAATTTGAGAGGTTTTGTCATGACTTGAAACTCATATAAATATAAAAGTACAATTTTAATGTTTATGGGCATTTTCTACATTTTGTGTTTTTTGTATTTTGAGCCCTTCATAATAGAATTTTTGGGTCAAAATATACTTTAAAAATTATAAAACTCCTTCACCATGTTTTACACATCCTAATATTTCTAACACATTGCAAAAAATTATTTCTAGCTATGGTCAATATGTTATGACCCTAAATACTAGTTTTTCTATATCTTATCAAAATATTGTCTTGAAATACCACCTGGATCATAAGAGGATTTTTTACTTATTTATCATGATTTATTTAATTTTTGAGGTTTTTATTTTCACCTAGGGTTTTTAATTTATTTAAAATATAAATCTAGAACATTAAAAGTTTTCAACCTTAGAATGGATAGGGGTAACTCCTCATTCACATGTATATGGGTATCTCACATTTCTAATTTAGAAGGCAAGAACTTGAAGGACCCAACAATATTAGGCATCTAAATAATTTTTGTGAACCTTAAATTGTTCCATATTTTTTGGTGAAGGAGCATCCTAGGTGAATTTTAAATATTACATCACCAAAAAAAAATTTAATCAGTCAAAGAAATAAACCTACTTTTTTTGTGTGTAGTTGCATAGTGTAGAGTTTTGAAAGGTTGTTCAGGACTGCTCAAGAGTCCACTTACATGGAAGGAAATTATCTAAGACTGTGTATGTATTTTTATAATAACAATGGGTTACAAATTTTGGCTAAGTAAATCATCCCATGAGCAAAGTTATAAAGCACATAAATACACACTTAGGATAGAAGTAAGGTACAGAAGGAAGGCACTGTATGAAAACACACAAAAGAACTGAATCCTACATAGCACCAATGAACATGAAATGTATTTATTCACTAAAATTATATTTACTAATAAAATTTAAGGTTTTAATCAAATATAAGTTCAAAATTATGTGATTAAGGTGCAAATAGTTGATCTTATCGAGGAAGCACATTAGAGTAGTCTAGAGAATTACAGAAGAAGAGAAGACACTAATAGATAAGTAAACCATGAGGAAATCAAGATGTAAGAGCATCTTATAATAATATTATTATTATAAGGTTACACACAAATTTTTTATCCATCAATCATGGATGGGTAGAGAATGAGAAGCACAAAATATGGCTTAGAAGGAAGCAAAATGAGATGTGACCTGGATACACATATCTCAAGGAAAATGGATAAGATATTCTTCATGTTATAAGTACTACAGGAAAGGAAAATTCAATAATAAATAAATATTAATACAAGGAATGATTCCACAAATAAATGAGGAGAGACTCATGGGAAGAAAGAGCCCACAGATGTTCTAAGGCATGCAAAGAATCAACCTGAAGCTAAAACACAAAGGTTCTCTAGAAAATAGGGCCTTGAGGAAATGATGGAGTGGGTATTATATGTCAAGTTATATTTCACATTAAAGTTTTAGAGGACTCCATTAAGGTGGAATGTGCATATAAAATGTTGTGTGATAATTCAATAAAAGGCTAGAGAGATATATAATAGAGACAGAGATGGAAAGACAAGAAGAGGGTGAAGTTTTGGGAACATATGTTTTACAAACTAATAAATCAAGTAATGCATCATAAATGCCATTTGAAATGGTGGAGAATAATTTAAATCCATATTAAGGAACCTACAAATCCCAGCCACCAAGGTGATTAAGAGATGTTTATCACAAAGGGCAATGCATGGGAGGATCTGACATGGGAACATTGTGAAGGGTAGAAAGAGCCCTATGAAAATGTGGAATATCTAGAGCCAACATCGATGATGGAATGCATTGAGGATAAGGTTACAAAAATAAGATGTGTAAGAAACATAGGAAAATAAGATTGTTGTATGAAAGTAAAAATAGAGGAGTGATGCCAAGAAGAAACCCAAATGCAACAGAGTGTAGAGGGTGAAGGGAAGGTGGAAATCATTCCAAAATATTTAGTGAGAGTGAAATAGTAACATAAGATGTAGGAGAAACTTTCAAAAATACATGAGCATATAATAATAACCCTTAAGATATCATAATTATTCTTTTACATGGCATGGATAATGTGAAGAAGGAAGGAAAGGGGACCCTCAGTTCCCATAGAATGAAGAGTTATGTGAAATCCTTAGAAGAATATATCCTTGTAGAGGATTGGAGTGACATGATAGTTGAAAATATTAAGGAAGGAAAATCTCTAGAATATTTATGGCCTGAAGAAGAAACTTCCTTGAAGGAAACACAAGAAAGAAATGTAGCAAGAGATGTTGAAGAAAAGGGATAAGCAAAATTTCTTAGAGTGTAATTAGGAGTTATTAAATGTAACAAAAGTGAGAGTTAGGTGCATGTACCCAAGTGTGTGCCAAAATAAATAGAATAGATGGATCAAACACCAACTAAAGAGAGCTTGAGCATAAATAAAAATAATATTGTGCAAATGGAAAAAGAAGGTGAAAGAGCAATTACAAGGAAAATGTGAGCACAATAACCAAGAAGAAGAGATTTACCTTCATAAGTCATAATGATGAAGAGGTAGAAGATCACAAGATAATTTGTGTAAGGCATTTACCTAAAACATGAGGGGAAGAAGATGAAGATATTAAACCTTTCCCTATCCCTTACAAACAACACTTATTTTTAAAATAAATGGTTGAACTATTGATTAGTTAGACTACTAATTTTCATGGTATAATCAGATGTATGTTGTTGACATTATTTATTCAGGTTGCTATTTTTTATTATTATGATTTATTATAAGACTGTTGGCATTATGTATATAAACATTTAACATTACAATGATTTTTGTAAATTATATACTGAAATGATTTTATTTGTAACTATGTTGAATATGTAGCATGTCATTTTTAAGCATTTACGTTATTAGTATTTTAGTTGTTTATGTATATCTCAGACTAACTAACTCTTGGATGAGGTAGATACAAGATAGTATACCCCTTACAACAAAAAATTAGAGGGAGAGCATCATAGGGGAGAGGGTGGAAGATCATGGTAGTTGGGGGCAAAGATAACAAAAACCAAAACATACACACACCCTCACATAGTTTCTTGAGTATTATTTGGTTGCATGTTATTTTATTTTTGAATGTGTGTATCTATCTTGTTCATGAGATAATTCTATTGTATGATTATATTTTTATTGACCTGTGTATTTCGGTACTACTTGCATGAGTGCATTCATTTTTTTTGTATAATTATATTCTCAAAAGCTTGTAGATGCCATACCTCATTTTACTTGCATACTATTATTGTTTTTGGAATAGTGTTCTTAAGTTTCATAAATGATATTATTCTTCTTGATTTCTGAGTGTATCTTTGTATTGGGTGCATATTTATTTACTCACCACATACATACTAGTTTTGTCAACATAGTGAAGTTCAAAAAATTGGATTCTTATACATAATAGTTGGTTGTAATATGAGTACCCAATTAGGAGTATCATGATTTAACAAGAATTCCTTTATGAGTCATTGGGACACTTAGAAACATTTAACCACTTTTTAGTCACTTGGAGAACATAAATTACATTTCAAAACCTTAGCATGTGGGACAAATTGTAATGTTTAATTTTTTAAATCCTAGGTTAATTTAAAGGTTTAATTTTGAATAATTTTATGGTAATCCATTCCACCACCAAAAAGGGAAAAAAAGAGTAATTTTCATGAAAATTTTGTTTAGGGTTTTCATTGAGTCAAAAAATGCAAATATTTGGGGGGAAATGATGAAGGATTTAACTTATATTAGTAGGTTTTTTGGCTATACATGCAATATGAGCAAAGAATTGGACTTGAGATTAAGTAGAGTTTAGTTATGAACACGTAATATTTGTGCTTGCTAGTAAGGGCATGCTCTTATTAACTCGTTATGATCATTGTAAGGGGGTTTAACTACTACAAAAATGGTGGCATGTAGAAATGTGGCCCATAGAAATGAAAATTCTAACTAAAGGAAGAAAGATGAGAAAAAACGACATGGAAGGGACTAAGAAAATAAAAGAGAAGGTTTTCAAGCTAGGGGTTAATGTTTTACAAGGAAAATATCAACCTGTGAATTGATTCATAAGGCAAGCAGCAAATAACCAAATTTGTAAATGGGTTTTCATGTTTTATTTGCCAAAATGGGTTAAAATAAAATTTTTAGTATATATTTATTTCTATATGCTTTTATCTTTCATTTGTATGGAAACCCTATTTGATTTAAATATCCAAAAAACTCATAGGTTGGTCTTTACTTAGCAAAATATATCTTTATAGAGTTTTGTAGCAAAACTTGTCATTGAGTTTGACCTTGGCTTAAGTGGTTAGATTTGGTTTTTATTTTAAAGGATGTCACCCATAAGAACTTAGGGGTGAGATTTTCTCTCACCCATCAGGTTTGTATGGGTGGATTTACACCCAAAATGCCCTATTGTGGATGTAGATGGTGATTATTGTGACTATAGTATAAATAAAGATTTTGGGTTTGTCTCAATTTGATTAAAAACCTTCAAATTATTATTTAAGATTATCCTATTATTTATGCTTGGAAAATTTAATCATTATTTTTATAAATAGCTAAAGCATGTCATTTAGTTATACTCACATAGGTTATTGTATGGCAAATTTGACTACAATTATAGCATATCTTTTCATTACAAACCTATAGGATTAATGTATGATGTTTTGAGTGTTTGGAAAGTTGAGATAAATAGTTAAATATTAGGGAAAATGCATATGGTAGTGGGTTAGATTAATCGAGATTTTATTTTACCAATTCAATTTTAGGGAAGTAGTTGAGTTATGGTTAAATGACATCGATTATAGTAGATTAGGTTATCATGGATTACTAGTTTGAACAAGATTTATTTCAGCTGAAGTTATAATTTGAAAGGATGGAAATTATTAATGGAGTAAATGTGGAAGCTATGTACTTATTGATTACAATGTTTACCTCTATAAAATGTATGTGTTTTTGGAATGTTAAAAATACTATTAATTATATCTAGACTAAGGCATTAAAAAAGAAACATATATGAATATGTAATGACTATAGAATCCATTTTTGGTATTAAGGTTTATGTTTCACACATAATGGTTAATATGTTATGAGCTGAGTGTTTTGCAAGAAACCTTAGTGATAAATAATGAGCTTATTATTATCATATTGGGAACAAATAGTTGGAGGGTTAAGAAATAGTAGTAGTGACTTTAAATAAACTCATTATTAGTTGTTTAGACTTAAAACCTATTAAATATAGTCTATATGTTGTTTAGTATGGGATTGAAAAGTGAAGTTATTACATTTGTATATGATGTGTATAAGATTATGTTTTACATAAACTGATAGATTGTGAAGGTTACATGTTTATATAATGAGTTTTATGGATAATAATGAATTATGTGTTTTAATACCTCATATTGGGAACAAATAGTTGGAGGGTTAAGAAATAGTAGTAGTGACTTTAAATAAACTCATTATTGGTTGTTTAGACTTAAAACCTATTAAATATAGTCTATATGTTGTTTAGTATGGGATTGAAAAGTGAAGTTATTACATTTGTATATGATGTGTATAAGATTATGTTTTACATAAATTGATAGATTGTGAAGGTTACATGTTTATATAATGAGCTTTATGGATCATAATGAATTATGTGTTTTAATTTTGGACCCTATGTTAATATATATTAGTACTTATTTAGCTAGAATAGGTTTATGTTGATAAAATTAGAAAACATGGTGTATTTCAATATGTTATCAAAGGTTGTATTGTTAGAATGTGTGAGGTTTGTATATAGAAAATATGAAAGGAATTTGGAAATATTGATTAGCCTTAAAACAAATTTTGTATTTTCTTGAACCTTTGCTTGAATGTGTTTAACCCTAAATTGAAGAATGAGAATGTGGGGATATAGGGTTAATAATATATAAATGGTTCAAACAAAAGGGTGATAAACTAATCTATAGTAGGCCAATTAATTACAAACTTAGTTAAATGAATATTTTGAATTACAATACTGAGATATGTTAAATATAGAAAGTAATTGATTTGAAATAAGTTCAATTTATTGTAATACCAAGGAGAAATGATAGTTAGATTTATTGTGTGTAGGATAATATTGACTATAAATAGGTGTAAAGTATGCAAGATCCATATTATGGATCAGTCATCAATTTTTATAAATTATACTTTTGTGACTGTGGACACTACCATCAGATCTAGACACTACAGTTGATGTTAATGTTAGATTTTGATGCAGGTGTCTAGTATGAAATAATGATTGGATTTAGATGTAACTAACTTTAATATTCTTAGTTTTATATCACCTTTATGATGATGTATTCAAATCTAGGATACATGTTTTTTTTTAATTTATCAAACCCTATCTCTTCACCCTTATAATAAAATTATTAAAAATGGGTTAGTGGGTTCATGGTGTTGAGTTAAACCTAAAGACCCCTCTATTAATGGGCACTAAATACATAGATAATACTCCAATGAGGGCCTCATACTTATGTAGCTATCCCTTGTGTGTAGGAAAGGGTGTGCACAAGGTGAAATATGTTATATGATGATGTATGCAGTGATCTAGCTTGTAACTTGACAAATATTGTTCATGGGATGCTCATTGAATGCATCAAACCTATAATATGACTATTATTATGTTTGATATGAAAATAGGGATGAATAGGGTAGAATAACTTGGTTGTGAACTTGATTTATTTAGCTTTAGTAGGTGTTTGTTTGGTATTTGATAAATGAGGAATAAGAATTCTTATATTTATCTTTATACCACACCTTTTGAAAATATCTAATAATAGGGTTCAATAAGAAAAATAAGCAAACCCAAAGGTTTTGAAAAAATTATTAATTTAGATGGATTTTGTAAATTGGACACTGGATAAGGATATGGACATCATAATTGATGGTAGTGTCCCTCTATGCTAGAAGTGTCTAGAAGGCTAGAAAATAAGTATGGATCTAAAACTAATAGTGAAGGATGTTTATTAGGTTTTAATATTTTTGTGTACTACAAGATATCTGGTTCATCATAATGATATGGGTTGAACTAAGAGATAAACATTTAGCAATAGTGAGATGGTAAATGTGAGCCTTTTGATAGTAGGGAGATATAAAACTATAGGGTAGATCCCTTATTGATATTTATCAAATGTAAAACACTAAGATGCTATAAATATTTAGTTTTAATATTTAAATTTCTTTCTTTTAATCTAGTAATGCATAAGGATGAAATTATTAGGTTAAAAGGAAAGAAATGCATACTTGGATGTGTACAACACACCTTGCCTTTGCTTGAGCCCACTTTGAGTGCTTTGATAGTGTATGACCTATAACCAAGAGCATTTATATTATAAATTATTGCATATAGTCTAAAATTTGAAATAATTGAAATGCTTGAGAATGAAGAGAGCAAGGAAGGAGTACACTTGTGTGTCAATGAAACCATGTTACATCTTGATTCTTTAACTTAGTAAAGATGATTCCTTATGAATCATTAAAGCTAAAAAAGGTTCATACCTAAACCTTGGATATTTGAAGAGGGAGATTGGAAGGTATTCCCCCAATCTAGTGAATGGATGAGTTGTGACACAACAATTGAGATTATTATATCTCAACCTCACAATTCAAGTGTGAATATATATAATCTAGTGAGGGTGAGTGATTTAATCAGCTCATGGTATAAATTTAGTGAGATTGGATTATTTAATCACTCCCATATATAAATATGGTAAGGTTTAATTATTTAATCACTTCAACCTATAAAATGAACTAACTATTGCAGCATAAAATACTCCATAACAGTACCTCTTGGTGTAATCAGTGGGTGATGGTGAGTCATATAATTGGTAAATTCATTATTTTTTGTGTAATAGCATGGAATATGTACCTATAATGCATCTGAGCTAGAGTGTATATGTCATAAGTATGAAAAAATCTATTTTAGTTTTATTCAAAATCAGTGCAATGTATAGGATTTGATGCAAGTGTATATCTAAATCATGAGACTGAACTAGAGATTATGCAAGTCTTAAGGTCATGTTTTTATGACATGCCCCCATTGAATTCATGTAATACTGATTAAGTGTGTAATTTTGGAGGTCATATTTTCTTATGAGATGCCCCTAATAAAATCTATAAATACAGATAAGGTGTATAAGTCTGCAGGTAATGTTTTTATGACATGCCCACATTAAAATCTGGAAACTTTGAAAATGTGGACATCATGCTTCTATGACATGACCCCACTAATATGGGACCCTTTTGAGGTGAGGTAAATAGAATTTTGTGGGCACCTTACCTTAAAATTATAAGGTAGTTGTATAATTTTTGTATGAATCATATAGCATACAAGGATAACATGTCTAAGTGGATATATCAATTAAGCTCACGATATGTGATCACATAAATTCATAAGATGCATGGTATATATCATGTCAATGTCTAGAGATTAATATTACAAGCTCAACATGTAATCAAGCACACACATGATACCACTCAATGTAATGCAAAAGAATCGTCCAAGGAGACCTCATACAAAGGGCATATTCAAATGTTGCATAATTGAAAGGGATGACATATTGTCCAATCAACATAGAATGACATATTTAAATGTACAAACAACATACAATGGCATAGGGTCCAATAGGAAAGGAACATATTCAAATATTCCACAAGTAAGACAATAAAAATCAATGGAATACATTTGAGGAAGTGAAATTTTGATGAAGCATAAGCAACTAACATAAGCATATTATACTAGTCCCTACATATATGTGTTAGCAAAATATGTTATGTAGCATAGAATATCAAGTACACTATGAAACATATGAGCATGGATATATACATTTGTAATCATTAGTATATAAGCTCAATCATGATAATGTAGGAATGATCATAAAAGATATGTAACATATATCAATCATGATCAAAGTAGCAGATGCCCCTAATATACTATATGATGCATGTAAAAGAGAGATCTGACATTTAAAAGTACATAGATCATGTGTCTAGGTATGTCTGTATCACACTCAAAGATGCATGAAACATATGTGTATATAATAATTGGATGATATGTTATCTACTAACATAAATCAAACAACATAAGTGCTAAGGAACTAATAAGATCTGAGATTGTTGAATATTTTTTTATTTTTTTAGATATTTGATTGTTTTGTATTTTTGGAATATTTTGGAAATAAAAGGATAGCCTATGATCCCATCTAAGATATGCTCATAGGTATCTCCAAACTTATAATATGGTATATGAAATTGGTGGAACTACCAAGGAGCATGTATAGGTATCATATCTAGATCTATAGAATCTGTATAATTTTACATATGTGTAATATGATTATGTGTTCATGAAGAAACAATAAAATGAGTAGGGGTTTATGGAACCCATTTTTGAGTGCTCTATGGTTTATTTGGAGAAGTAATAATTGGAACATGTTTGCATTCTCTAGGTAATTTAGTATGTTGTGTAGGAGTATATGATGATTTTATGGAATGTAGTAAATATCTCTAATATAAAGGCCTCTCAAGTATGGGCCACTTGGGAAATAGGATTACATGTTGACTACCATTTCATAGAGGATTAACCTTAGTAGGTTTGATAATTAACTAACTCAGAATAAAATTTTCTTTTTCAAGTGGATGTTCATATGGAATTTTGAAAAATGTGACTACCCTATTGGTATGAATGTATTTAATACACCCATGTACTGTGGAAGGTATTACATAGAGTATATGTATCAAGTTCAAACTAATAACATATCAAATACTCGTGTATATGGTATAATTGAAAAGGTGGTAACCACATGTTCTGGACCAACCTATAAAGGTAAATTGATCTCACCAATAACATGTTTTGATGTCCCATTGAATGCTCTAAGCATTTTGTTCGAAGGGTATAAACCATCATGTGTATATCCCAAATGTGTAATTAGTTTCATGGTACATAAACTCTCACTATAACCTTTATCAATCATAACACTATGTATAAGATGATGGTAAAGGTATGCTCAAATAAAAAAATGATTGAAGGTCTGAGTCATCCACTATTTTATTAACATTAAATGTAATATAAGGTCTCTAAACCATATGAGGTATTGTGCATGTATAAGTGATAATAATACCATATAATGGGTGCCCATAATGTGATGTATGAGTATGTGTATTGTATTCTAGTTGCACTTATGGATCTTTCTTAGAATTATCTTGCAAAGTATTGTTAAATTTTTATTTATTTTGGTGATCACCAAGTTGTGAACCTAAATCCTTTGGAGGATCATCAAAGGCAATCTTTTTGTCATCAATACGATCATATATTTTATGATTGAAGGTATAACATATGTTTTTATAATGCCCATGGCCTTGGTGATACTCATAATATGCATTATAATCACATCCTTTAGACCGTAGAGGTTGACTCATATCAACCTTTATGAGAGGAGGGAGAGATATGAGGTGACACTCCACAAGCTTCTAAATTAAAGCAGTTGAAGATTTAGGTAAGTGTGTAAATTGTCTTTTGGTACATTGGATAATATTAGTCAATTAGGTTTTTGTAACATTACATTAACCATTGTGGTTGTTTCATTTTTAGGTTCTATAAGATTTACCTTGTAGCTTGGTTTGACATGAAATTAGGTAATAGCTGTAGTCGATGTGTTTGCTACATAATTAAGTTTGCTCAAAGAAATAATATTCATTTCATTATCTCGAACAATATGGCATAAGTCATCAAAATATTTGAAATTTTTGAAAATAATGGACTCATGTAATATGTAAATCAAACTTTTCTTTAAAATGTCTTAATTTTCTTTATATGTCATTAGATCTGGCATTTTGGCCAACATGTTTTTATATCTCAAAACATATTCATTAATAGGTTCATTGGTTCCTTGTTTGATATTTGCAATTTGAGCATATGACATATTTTTAGTGATTTTGATAGAGAAATGTGCTAGGACTTGATTGGATAGATGGTTGAATGATCTCATTAATTGGAGTGGTAAATCATAGAACCATTGTAAATCATGGTCGTTTAGGCTCATTGTAAATAATTTGGTCAAAATTTTATCATTGAAGGCATAATCAAGGCATGCTGCATAGAAAGATTAGATATGTTATTCAGAATCACCCTTGACATCATAAAATGTGAAATTGGGTGCAAAAAACCCAATTAAAAAAGGGTGAAAGAGGATTATGTAACACAACTTGTAAATCAATAACATACGGTGGTTTCATAAAAAATTTCTCAATGTTGGTAAGCTTAGCTTGTAAAATTTTTATAGTTTGTACAATATCATGCACATTTTTATCACCAAGGTTTAAAGTTTGATTAGTCACCAAAGGGGATGGAATTAGGGTTTGAGTTGATATAGGCATTGAAACTGATAATTGAGTTGAAGTGATAATGGTTCCCATGGAGAATGTAGCAATAGTAGGAGTTATTTTAGGGAACAATGGTGTAAACACATAACTCATACCCCCATAATATGTATGATGTGCTCAAGGGGAGATAAATAAGAATATGGGAATGTCCCACTAATATCATGATCATAAATTCACTTGGTTATTCATCTATTCTTTTTGTTTTTTTAATTTCCAATATGGTTTTAAGGATCTCATCAAGATATGTTAGGATCTTAGAGTACAATTGATTACTTTTGTATAAGCAACTAAACACAGAATTGAAACCAAAATTAATAAGTAACTAAAAATTAGAAACAATAAATAATAAGAGATATAAGAAACAACCAATCTATATTAAACTCTTTCAGAAGGAAATACAATGAAGAAATCTCTCTCCTAACACCTCTCAGATGTACAGTAATTCTCCCTCAAGAGTTCTCTCTCTCTCTATCAGTTACAATCAACTCAATTACTGAATTGTTGTTGTCTACATGCTATGAGGATCTAACCCTATTATATAGTATACTACAACACTAGGGTTCATGAGCCATGCATTTTCCACCCTTAGATCCACCTCTAAATCAAAGGCTCAAATATGTTCGTCTAAAAATAGAAAAGCTAGAAATGCACAAAAGTCGGTGTCAGTCTGAAGATGACCGATGCCGATCAACCCCTAACCGATGTTGGTTGGTTCTGACCGATGTCAATTACTGTGTAAGCCCAGCAACCTCCACATTAGCTCATTAGTGAAGCTTTTAGCTCCACAACTCAACAATCTCTCACTTGGAGATAAATAACTACACCTGTACCTGTACAGCAGCATCCTCTAAACATCTCTGGCTTGTTTCTCCCTCTTCAAGTTCAATCTTGAAGACCAACAAAATTTGAATGAAGATTCAACTTCTCCTTTGTTATTGGATTTTTTAACATATTAGTAGGGTTTTTATCCATATAGATCTTTTCCAACTTCAACTATCCATCCTCCAATACCTGTTTAATGAAGTGGTACCTAAGTTGTATATGTTTGGTTCTTGAATGAAAGGCTGAATTTTTTGCTAAATGAATTGCACTTTGACTATCACTGTATAATCTACAACTCTCTTGCTCCTTTCCCAACTCTTTCATGAACTGAGTCATCCAAATCATTTCCTTGCTAGCCTCTGTGACTGCAATGTATTCTGCCTCTATAGTAGACAAGGCAACAACCTTCTGCAACTTTGAAATCCAGCTAACCACCGTTCCACCAATAGTGAACACATATCCTATGGTGCTTCTCCTACCATCCAAGTCACCTACCATATCCAAATCTACATACCCATGTAGAGAAGTGTTTGACCCTCCATAACATAAATGCATACTGCTGGTCCCTCTCAGATATCTGAGAATCCACTGAACTGCTTTCCAATGTTCTTTTCCTGGATTGGCCATAAACTTGCTGACAACTCCCACTACTTGGGCAATATCTGGTCTAGTACATACCATTGCGTACATCAAGCTCCCAACTACTGAAGCATATGAAACTCTACTCGTGTACTCAACCTCATTATGTGATTTAGGACACTGTTCTTTGCTCAACTTGAAGTGTCCAGCCATAGGTGTGCTTATCGGTTTTGCATCCTGCATATTGAACCTCTCCAACACCTTATTCACGTAATCCTCTTGAGACAAAATCAAACTATGATTTTTCTTGTCTCTCTTAATACTCATGCCAAGGATTTTCTTTGCTACTCTTAAATCCTTCATAGAAAATGTGTGAGCTAATTTTACCTTAAGCTCAGTAATTTCTTGCATGTGTGAACCTGCAACAAGCATATCATCTACATACAATAATAAGATAATATAACTACCATTATCCAATCTATTAAAATAAACACAATGGTCAGATTGACATTTACTAAAGCCATGCTCTGTCATAAACTTGTCAAACCTCAAATACCATTGTCTTGGAGCATGCTTAAGACCATATAAGCTTTTCTTTAACCTGCACACAAGTTTCTCCTTACCTTTGACCTCAAAACCTTCCGACTGATCCATATATATCTCTTCATCCAAATTTCCATGAAGAAATGTTGTCTTAACATCAAGCTGCTCAAGATGCAAATCCTCAATAGCAAATAAAGACAATACAATTTGAATAGAAGTCATCTTTACTATAGGAGAAAAAATTTAACCAAAATCAATACCTGGTTTCTATGCAAATCCCTTTACTACCAACTTGGCCTTATGTCTCATTTGTCCATTCTCTCCTTCCTTTAACCTGTATACCCATTTATTTTTCAATGCTTTCTTTCTAGCTGGCAACTCAACCAAATCCCACGTATGGTTCTCTTCCAAGGAATCAATTTCCTCATTCATGCCATGTTCCCACTATTTCCTAGATTCTACCTGCATTGCCTCATCAAAACTTTCTAGTTCTCCACCATCAGTGAGCAATAAGTAGTATAAAGAAGGGGAATAACGAATTGGAGGTTTGCTTACCCTTTCAAACCTCCTTATGGGCATTTGAGACTCATTAACAGCTTGTTGTCTGCCCAAATTTCCTTCTAATAGTGACCGATCCCAGTCATCTCTGATCGATGTCAGTCTACACCCGACTGATGTCGATTCCACCTGATCGACGTCAGTTTTTGTGTTTTTTTGTGAGTGATGATTTTTACTCACGAGCTCATTTTGGATCATAACCTCTTCCAAATCAAGATTGCCCTACTCAAAATTATTCAACCTCTTAAGCTGATCACTGTACATCACCTTCTCATTGAAAACTACATCACGGCTTCTAATAATTTTGTTAGTTTCTAAATTCCACAACCGGAATCTGAAATCTCCAAAACCATAACCAATGAAAGTGCACCGCATAGATTTAGCATCCAGCTTCTTTATATTTTCTTTATCAATGTGTACAAAAGCTTCAAAACCAAAAACTCTAAGAAATGAAAGGTCTACCTTTTTACCTGTCTAAGCCTCTTCTAGAATTCCACCATCTAGTGTAGTAAAAGGTCCTCTATTAATCAGGTAAATTGTAGTATCTACAGCTTCTACCCAAAACTGGAAGGGCAAACTAGCATGCAACCTCATACTTCGTGCATGCTCCATTATTGTTCTATTCATCCTTTCAGCAACTCCATTTTGCTGAGGTGTCCTTAAAACCATCCTTTCCCTATGTATTCCACTCATAGAATAGTAACTATTGAATTTATTGCTGTAGTACTCACCACCATTGTCAGATCTAAGGCACTTCAATCTCAAACTTGTTTCATTCTCAACCAAAGCTTTCCATTTCTTAAATGTCTCAAAAACATTAGATTTCCTCTTTACACAATAAACCCATACCTTTCTTGTAACATCATCAATGAAAGAAACATAATACTATGATCCTCCAATAGAAGCTACTTGAGTTGGTCCCCACACGTCTGTGTGAACAAGCTCTAACTTGTGCTTCTTCTTTGTTGACCCAGTTTTGAGAAACCTCACTTTCTTCTATTTCCCAAAAATACAATGCTCACAGAAATCTAGATCTATGCTTTTCAAATCTGAAAGGTTACCTTTTGACTTAAGAACATTCATTCCCTTCTCACTCATGTGACCAAGCCTACAGTGCCACAACTTTGTATCTACATCTAAAATAGATAAAACAAAAGGAGAATAATCAGTAATACAAGTAGATAGATAAAGTGTACCTACTCTCTTACCTTTTTCTAATACAAGTGCACCCTTGGAAACTTTCTAAGATTCAGCTGTGAGAGTTACTGTGCAACCCTCATCACCCAACTTTCCTATAGAAATCAGATTCCTCTTAAGGATGGGTACATGCATGACATCCTTCAACACCCATGTGTTTCCATTCTGTAATTTCAGTTGGACTTTTCCTTTGCCAACAATTTTACAAGGCTCATCATCCCCTAAATAAACTTTTCCAAAATCTCCATGGACATAATCATTGAAAAAAATTCCATTTGGGGTTGCATGAAAAGAGGCACCAGAATCTAAAACCCATGATTCTACTTTATTATCCAAAGAAAATATAAGAGCATCCTGTGCAACAATACCTGCAACTTTTGCTTCTTTATTACCTTCATGCTGGTTTTCTTTGTTATCCTTCAACCAACAATGTTTCTTTGCATACCCTTTCTTTCCACAATTCTAACAGGTTATTCTTCCATTTCTAGATTTGGATCTACTTCCCATCTTTGACCTTGATTTCCCTTGCTTGCCCTTCTCTCTTTGCCTTCCCCTTATTTCAACACTTAAAGCATTACCTGATGTTTCCCTTGTGCTTTTCCTTCGAATTTCTTCATTCAAGATTACACTAACAACATCATCAACTTTCAAGATATTTGAAGCAGATGCAGTATTACTAACTACCATTACCAAACTATGCCAACTTTTAGGTAAAGAGCATAAGATTAAGAGAGCCTTAATTTCATCATCAACAACTATTTTGACTAAATTTAACTAATTTACTATTGTATGGAAATCATTAAGATGACTAGATACAGATCCACCTTCCTACATTTGCAAATTAAATAATTACTTCATAAGATATACCTTATTCGAAGCTAAGGGTTTTTCATATAAATTTGCCAAAGTATCCATTAACTATGTCGTTGTCTTTGCCTGTGATAAATTGGAAAACACAAAAGCTGCCAGGCTCAACCTTATAGATCCAAGAGCCTTTCTATCAAAAAAATTCCATTCTTCATCTTCCATATCTATGGGCTTCCCTAAAACCCCACCCAATGGTAAATACAGATCTTTCTGATATAGATAATCTTCAATCTGCATCCTCCATAATTGATAATTCTTGCCATTGAATTTTTCCATTCTTAGTTTACTTTCTTCTACCATTACTTTGCTCCCACTCAATCAAAAACCCCTGTGAGTGAATTATGTAATCAACAAACACTAACACGCTCTGATACCAGTTGTTAGGATCTTAGAGTACAATTGATTACTTTTATATAAGCAACTAAACATGGAATTGAAACTAGAAGTAATAAGTAACTAGAAATTAGAAATAGCAAATAATAAGAGATACAAGAAACAACCAATCTATATTAAACTCTTCCAAAAGGAAATATAATGAATAAATCTCTCTCTCCTCACACCTCTCAGATGTACAGTAATTCTCCCTCAAGAGTTCTCTCTCTCTCTCTCTCTATCAATTACAATCAACTCAATTACTGAATTATTGTTGTCTACATGTTATGAGGATCTAACCCTATTATATAGTATACTACAACACTAAGGTTCATGAGCCATGCATTCACCACCCTTAGATCCACCTCTAAATCAAAGGCTCAAATCTGTTTGTCTAAAAATAGAAAAGCTGGAAACGCACAGAAGTCAGTGTCGGTCTGAAGATGACCGATGTCGATCGACCCCTAACCGATGTCGGTCGACCCTTAACCAATGTCAGTTGATTTTGACTGATGCCGGTTATTGTGTAAGCCCAGAAACGTCCACATTAGCTCATTAGTGAAGCTTTTAGCTCCACAACTCAACAAGATATTTAGGGTTTTGATGAATATGCTCTTGAAACATAGAAATAGCTTACACTTACTCGATCTATTTTATCGTGTTCATTATTTACATTAGATTTATTGTTTAAATAATCAAAATCAACTTCTATGATAACCCCTTCATCATTTTGTTCATTTTCATTATTGACACTTTCATTAGGCATACGATTTGATACTTCATTAGTTTGATCCATCTTAGGTGGGAAAAGAGGAAGCTTCAAGTGTTCAATAGAAACACCAGCTAATCTAGGGTTACGCCTAGGTTTTATATATATAATATAATAGATATGGAAAAATAGCAAGGAAAAGCCTCAAGATGCTGAATACCCTAGGGAAAAATAGGGTTTGCATAAAGAGATACAGAGGTCAGATTCACCAAATGTTTAACCCTAAATTTAAGAATGAGTGTGGTGATATAGGTTTAAGAATATAGAAAGAATTCAATCAAAAGGATGATAAACTAATATATAGTAGGCCAATTGATTGAAAACTTGGATAAATGAATATTTTGAATTATAATACTGAGATATGTTGAATATATAAAGTACTTGATTTGAAATAAGTTTAATTGATTGTAATATCAAAGAGAAATGATACTTATCGAGGTTTATTATGTGTAGATAAATATGGATTAGAAGTAAGTGTAAAGTATGCAAAATTAGTATTTTGGATTGATTATCAGATTCTATAAATTATACTTATGTGGTCACAAACACTACCATCAAATTCAAACACTACAGTCGGTGTTAATATATGATTGTGAATTAGATGTCTAGTATGGAATAATGACTGGATATAAATATGACCAAATTCAATATTTTACATTTTTTATCGCCTTTATGATGATGTATTTAGATCTAGAATACAAGTTTTCACTCTTTGTTGATTGATCAAACCCTAATTCTTCACCCTTATTCACCCTTAAAATAAAAATATTAAAAATGGGTTAGTGAGCTCATGATGTCAAGCTGACCCAAAAGATCCCTTTATCAATGAGCACTACCTATATAACCAATACTCTAATGAGGGCCTTAGACTTATGTATTTATCCCCTATGTTTTTGAAAGTGTGTGTATAAGGGTGCAATATGTTATATGATGATGCATATAGGGATCTAACTTGTAACATGACAAATTGCATTGATGGGTTACTTTTGAATACTTCAGGCCTGTAATATGATTGATCTTATGCTTGATATGAAAATTGGGATGAATAGGGTAGAATATTTTGGTTGTGAAATTGATTGATTTAGATTTAGTAAGTATTTTCTTAGTATTTACTAAAAGAGGGCTGAGAAGGCTTAGACTTGTATTTATACCACACCTTTTGAAAATATATCACATTAGGGTTCAATTAGATAAAGAGATTGATGCATAGGTTTCAAAACATTTGTAATTTGGATGAATTTTGGAAACTAGACACTAGATAAGGATCTTGACACTACTACCGATGATAGTGTCTCTCTATGGATGGTAGTGTCTAGAAGGGTAGAAAAGAGGTATAGATCTAAAACTGACAGTGAAGGATGTTTATCAAGTTTTAAGCTTTGTGTGAAGTACAAAAGGCCGAGGTTATCAGAATGATATATCAGAATAAGAGATAAAATTTTATCCACATTAAGATGGTGATTATGAGCCTTTTAGTAATGAGGAGGTCTAGAACTAAAGCATAGAGCCTTGATTGATGTTTATCAAATGTACAAGGTTGAGATGTTATAAATATTCACTTTTAGTATCTACAAAATGAACTTAAAAAGTATTATATTGAGCCTTATTATTTTTTATGTTAGGAGTGTAATTCCTTAGGATATTTTTAGTTTTATGTTTTGTGTATAAGGTCACCCTTCACACTAAGAGATGATGACTGATGATAGGCAATAATCCTTCAAATAAATCACTCATCAAAAAATTAACATGAAGGGAAATGATGTATATGTATTCTACCAGAGAATATTTTTGTAGTAGACTAAGACCCAGCTTCATTTTAAGTCTGAAAACTATAATAAAAAACTTTGGCTATAGTAATTTTATAGTTATATACATGGTATGTCCACTATACTTTCTATTTTACATGAATGTGTAATGTCATATTAGATAGAAGATGTATTCCATGGTTTGTATGATTACTTCACGTAATATTGAATGTATTACACATTATTCTAGATGAGTTCTTAATATTTTCACCACCATTATCTACCCCTTTATGAAGGGAAGAGCCATTCCTAGTGAGGAGGTGTGCAGGGGACCGATGACATATGGTTGGAGGAAAAGAACCCAGATGATGCTCTCCCTCTCTACAACTAAACACAAAGAAGTTCTAATGCATATTCATGGCTATGATATTTATTGATGAGTTATTTCATATAAGCTCCATTGTATTATTTTATTGAGATTTTATTGTGTTAAACTACTTTACACAATAGTAGTTATTGTCATACATGCATTTCATTATTTATTATACTTTATTGCAGCAATGGTTATATTCATTGAAGTTAGATGAATTGATGTGTTGTGGTACCATTATTTTTTCAAAGATGTATTATTGTGTAATCTTTTTTTCTACATCATTGAGATTTATTTGAGTTAAAATATAATTGAAATTCATTTATGAGTTAAAATAAAAATGTGGATATGCTTAAATCATGAGTTGTTGAGAAAGATGTACTTGTTATATTTATTTATTTTAACATGTTCATAGTAGATTAAATGTATTTGAATGATGTCTAAATAATATAATTATATTTTTGTACAATCATTAAATTATAGCAATTAGTTAATCTACTAAAATAATTATGTGAATTTATTAATTTTTAAATCATGTCAGGGTTTAATAGAAGAGGAATCAGCATGTAGCTAGACCTAAGTTATCCCAAAGACAATAGGAGAATATAACATTGAGTAGAGGAGACACATGAAAGGAGAAGAGATGAAAACAAGATAGGAAGGATCAACTATATTATGCAAAGGTAGGTTTTGTGCCAGAGAGAAGATGTGCACACAAAGGTAGTTGTAGTGGAGTAGGGAAAGAGTCTTGTAGGTCAGTGCACAAGAGTTATAGTGGTGCCCATAGGCGAATATGATAATATATATGAGGAGAGAAATAAATTTATCCTGCATCTAAAAAAAAATAATTTTTTCACATATCATGGAGGAACTACTAAGAAGAGTTATCCAAAATCAACCCAAAGCTAATCAAGAGAGTGTAATATGCATTATGTATAAGGAAGATAAATCACTTCTGATTGGGAGCAAGGTAGGATACCATCAGTTAGAAGCTAAAAAGAGAGAGCAACTAAAGGGGATATCAATCTAGGTGTGTAAATTAAAGTACACAACAATAAATGAATATGAAAATACGAGAGTTGATGGACCCCAAAGAAACTTCATGTCATTGAAGGCATCAAGCAAGAGAAAATAGATAAGGACAAGGGCAACAAAAGAACCATACAAACACACTTATTAGAACACATTGAAGAATAATATGAAAGTACACCTACTTACCATGGATGATATAAAGAATAAAATAAACATAATACAAGAGAAGCAAAAGGCACACAAAAGGAATAAAATTAAAGGTAGGAAGACCTTTTCATGGAGGATAATGGATGAAGGTGGGTGCAGGCCCATGAGAGATAAAGGTGGGCAAAGATCCATGAGATATGAGAGTGGGAACAAACACATTAACATAAAAAAAGGTGGGTGTAGACCCACAAGGGAAGAAAGAAGAAGAGAAGAGTGTGTAGGGAGAAAGCAATATGATATGCACAATATAAGTGTAAAAAACACTTAGAGGAGTTGGACGGATAGATGTGGCTGCATACCCATGAGAGTGAAGAAGTGGAGGTATCAAATCTAGGTGGAAGAGGATGGTTTATGGCCCAAGGAGGATATAGAGAAGAAAAAAACATCGAGTGAGCTTACTCAGGTGCTACACTAGATGTAGGGGAACATTATGGTCAAGGAAACCAAATATAAGGTTGGTTTTATCACTCTAAACCTACTTTTAATTGGTAGATTACATTTTAATTACATGGGGAGTTTGATGTAATATCATCCCAAGTGAATTTTAAATCTTGCATTGCCCAAAAATAGCTTTAGTCAGTCAAAGAAATAAACTAACTTTGATTGTGCACAGTTGTTTGGCACAACATTTTGGAAGATTATTCTAGATGATGCAAGAGTCCTCTTGCACTAAAGACAAGTGGTTGAGAGTTTTGTAAGGAATTTTTAGGAACTTGTGCTACCCATTCTCTTTAATTTGTTTGTATAATAGTTGCATGGATGCATATGCTTGGTAAGTCATCTTATGAGCATTTTGTTTTATCCCACATTTATGAGAAGTAATAGTTGCTTAGATTAGACTTAGTATATAAATGTTGAGGCCAATGAAGGCATCCATGAATTTATTGTATTGAGCTTTCTCAAAGTAGGTTTTTCCCTTGAAGAGGCTAGTAATTCTACAATTTAGCCATTGTAATTTAGTTCTACTTATTTGAGTTAATAAGTTATTAATTTTCATAGTTTATTTCATGTATTTACAATTATCTACTAACTTGTTCAAGAAGGATCCTCTCATCTAGTATCAGAGCGCTTTCTAGGGCTAAAAGTTTTTTTTTTAAAGTGTTTTTTTGTTCCACTGCATAATTTATTTAAGTATTTTTCTATATCATAATAATCTATTTTGGACCAGGGTAAAAACATGTTCGCATAACTATGAGAAGTGCTTGGGTGAAAGCCCTAAAACTCATTGTGAGGATTACCACAGGAACCCCAAAGTAGCTAGCCCATTGAGAGGACCTTCTAAAATAATGAACAACAACCCCATCCTAATTGACTAG
The DNA here is from genome assembly GCA_037957365.1 of Torreya grandis. Classification (NCBI taxonomy): domain Eukaryota; kingdom Viridiplantae; phylum Streptophyta; class Pinopsida; order Cupressales; family Taxaceae; genus Torreya; species Torreya grandis. Next base: position 584,568 of record JARHVA010004453.1, read on the forward strand.
TTCCCATTGGTGAGGAAAATCAAGAGTTATCATTTAGAGGTAAACCTGTGGCCAGAAATTTTCTAGAAAGCGGTACTCACTCAGATGGCATTGGTGGATAGAGAGATTTATTTAAACCCTTAAGTAGTTGTTGAAACTTGGGGGCCATTTCTATCAATTTCAAAATATTTCTAGTAGACTATCAAAAAAATCAACCAATAGTATAATATCCTAAGACTATCAAAGAATTTGAAGCCAAACATTTGATAGAAACTAGAAACTAGAAAATCTTCATCCTATCAATTTCAAAAAAATATTTGTAGAGTATCAGAAAACTCTCAGAGGACTTGTAACCAAACAAAAAATAAAAAAATAGAATCCAATATATTTTTTTTTCATATTTCTCCATCTGTAGCCTCATTAATCCTCAAACTTTATCCAGACACCTAAAATTCTATTCTCCATATTTTATTCCTTGAGGTCCCATGTCCCAATTCCACTCCTAATTCTCGCAAATCTTAATTTTCCCTTTTTTTGGGTTTTGCCATAACTTCTATTTTTATTCATTTTCCTTGAAATTTTTCCACAATAGTCATCTCCCTTTTCTTATCCTTTATCCCTCTTTGATAAATTTTATAGTTTTTTCATTCACTCCTGAAATTGCCCTTGCCTTCATCAATTATACTCCCACTATGCAAAAAAAATAGTAAAAGTACCTTTAACCCTTTTGATTTCACCCAAATCATAAAATTTCCTTACTAAATGTGTCTTAACTCTAGTTTTCCTACCCATTGCAAAATAAAATCTCTTATTCGGGTCATGGTAGTAACCCGAACAAGAGCAAAAAATATGGAGGATAAAATTACTGCCCTCAAGACACACATCAAAGATCTTGATGAAAAAATTCTCAACCTCAATCTTCAACATACCACCTTGAAAAATAGACAACATCCAGAGTCCTCTTTTGACATTGTATTTTATTCTTCCAAAAAAAAAATTGGGCTAAAGCTTGATTTTACTCAATTATATGGAGCAAATCTGACTAGATGGATCTATCAGGTAGAACACTATTTTAGTCTACATAATACTTTTGATGCCAACAAGGTTCCACTTTCATCCTTTCACTTAGAACTTCAAGCCCTTCAATGGTATCATTTGTATACCAAGGCTCATGATGAGCCAAGATGGACCAATTTTTGCACCCTCATTTTTTAATGGTTTGGCCTTAGTGCTTTTGATAACTTCATGGGAGCACTCACTTAACTTTGCCAAACAGGAACCATGATAGAATATCAAACAAAATTTGAAAAAATGGCCAATCACACAGGGATTTTCTGATGAATTCTTCAAGAGTTGATTTGTCAGTGGACTGAAGGATGCAATTTGATCTAAGGTCAAAATGTTTGATCCCAACATGATGATGAAAGCCTTAGGGTTGGATAAGTTGGAAAAGGACAAGATCATAGCTTAACAGTGAGTCAAATCCAATTTTTCTCTATTCAAAAATACAACTCTATAATGATCTCAAATAATGCCAGCCCTAGAACCACTCCTATCAAGCATTTAACTGAAGCAGAGATGCGAGCCCATAGAGAAAAAGGACTATGTTATAATTATGATGATAAATTCACTCAAGGATATCAATGTGTCAAGTAGAAGATCTACCTATTATATGTGGACTCTCCACTCAAAACTAAAGATTAGGAAGATGTTTAGGATACAATAAATGATCCAAAAGAAGTTCAATCGATTGTGAAACATGATTCTCAGGAAGACCAACTAGAGATCTCTCTCCATGCCTTAGTAGGAGTCACCACTCCACAAACCATGTGAGTTAAGGGTTACTTAAAGAATTTCCCTCTCATAATACTCATTGATTCTAGTAGCACTCATAAATTCATTGACCCTTGGATCACCAAATAGGTTGATTGTTTTGTCTATCCTTGCTCCAACTTTAAAGTCATGATTGCTAATGGGGGCACATTACCTTGCAAAGCAAAGTGTCACAATGTGTGTATCTATATTGGAGATTATAACTTTCACTCAGACATGTTTGCCTTTCCCTTAGGCAAATATGATGTTATTTTGGCAGCCTAATGGTTATGCACACTTGGACCCATCTTATGGGAGTTTACTAAACTTTGGATGTAGTTTTTAGACAATGGGCAAACACACACATTAAAATTCTTACAATCAGGGTCTCTCATCATCATCAATTCACATTGCATGGAAATGCTTCATAAGAATAATTCACATAGCATCATTGCTCAGCTCCATTCCATTCAAATGCAACCATCAACGGTCTCCACTCCTGATCTACAAAATGTTCTACATAGGTATGCATGTATCTTTATTGAACTAGTGGGATTGCCACCTTCATGGCTAGAGGATCACTGTATTCAGATCCTTCTTAGAAGTGTTCCTCCTGACATCAGGCCCTACTACTACCCATTTTATCAAAAGACTAAGATTGAGATTCTCATTCAAGACTTAATGAAACGAGGCATTATTCACCCCAATACCAACACATATTCTTCCCTTGTTTTCCTTGTTTATAAAACATATGGGTCATGGTGCCTTTATATTAACTTTTATGTACTTAATCACATCATAATCAAAGATAAGTTCCTAATCCTTGTTATTGATGAGCTTCATGGCACTCATTTTTTTCTCCAAGTTAGATCTTCTCTCTAGATATCACCAGATCTGGCTTCATGAGGATGATATCCCTAAGATAGCTTTTGCATGCATGATGGCCACTATGAGTTTTTGGTCATGCCCTTTGGCCTCACTAATTCTCCTTCAACATTCTAAGCATTGATGAATAAAATATTATGGCCCTACCTATAGACATTCATTTTGGTCTTCTTCGATGGCATCCTCATCTATAGTAAAACATGGTCTGATCATCTCCAACATCTAGAGCTCACACTGCAACTTCTCTTTAACCATCATCTTTGTGCAAAATAGTACAAATGTGCTTTTGGTCAAGACAAAGTGGAGTATCTTAGGCATATTATTTTAACCCAAGGGGTTTGGGTGGATCCTAAAAAAAAAGCTGCCATGACAAATTGGCCTCATCCTCAAACATTTAAGAGCCTCCATGGTTTTTTGGGGTTGACTAGATATTATCACAAGTTTGTCAAGGATTATGGGAATATTATATCTCCATTGACAACTATGTTTAAAAAGGATGCTTTTACATAGACACAAGCTACTAAGTGTGCATTTGAAGAATTAAAATAAAATGTGTGTACTGCACTTATTCTAGCTATGCTAGATTTTGTCAAGACCTTATTGTTCTCCTCCAAAAAGGAAGCCTCATTGTATTCACTAGCAAAGATTTATATAGTAATAATTTATTACTCTTTACTTATCAGAAGGAAATGATGGCCATTTTACATGTAGTACAAAAGTGGTAGCCATACCTATTGGGGAATCATTTTTGCATCAAAATTGATCACTAGAGTCTGAAATATTTCCTAAAATAATGAGTCTCCACCCCATCACAACAAAAATGGGTCAATAAACTCATGGGTTATGATTATGAGATCACTTACAAGAAGGGTAAGGATAATATTGTGTTTGATGCTCTGTCTCACACATTTATAAACCAAGCTTCCCTTTTATCTATTTCCATTATTATTATAAATTAGTTAGACATTGTATAGTAGGGGTATGTCAATGACTCCTCATTATCTTGAATCATTCAAAAATTAGCCTCTAACCCCTCTACTATACTGAATTATTCTTGGGATTGTATTTCTCTATGACACAAGGGTTGTTTGGTGCTTCCCTAGAGCACAAATCTTCAACAAGTTGTATTTTATGAACTCCATGCTTCTCCATCCATAGAGCACTCAAGGTTTCTCAAAACTTATGAGCAAGCATGATGTAACTTCTTTTAGTAGGGAATGAAAAAGTTAATTAAATAGATGGTGGCTAAATGTGATACCTGCTAATACAATAAGGGTGAAACCACAATCATCCCTAGGTTTTTCAAACCCTTGCCCATCCCTACCAAGATTTGGATAGATATTTTTATGGATTTCATTGAGGGGATCCCTAAATATAGAGGTAAAATAATGATCTTGATTGTGGTTGATCACCTCTCTAAATATATTCCTTTTTGTGCCCTCAATGATCCCTATATAGCCTCCATAGTCACACAAATTTTCTTAGACCAGATTTTCTATCTTCATGGCATTCCTTCATCCATTATCTCAGATCATGATGCAACCTTCACCAGCCATTTTGGATATAACTATTTTGATGCACTAGCACCCAACTGAAGATGAGTTTAAGGTATCATCCACAAATGGATGACCAAATTAAAACTATCAACAAATGCTTGGAAACTTTCCTTTATTATTTCACCTCATATCAACAACATCAGTGGGAAAAATGTCTCCCCCTCACTGAATGGTGGTACAATACGTCCTACCACACTTTAACTAAAATGACTCCATATGAATTAGTCTATGGTCAAACACCACTAGTGTTCCTTCTGTATACCCCTAGTAGTTCATTAGTTCAAGTGGTTGACATGATTATCTGAACCTAGGGTCAGATCCTCAACACTTTGTGGGACAATCTTCATATGACACAAAATTGAATGAAATAATAGGCTGATCAGCACCATTAGGAGTGCACTTTTCAATTAGGTGATATGGTTTTTCTATGCCTGCATCCATACAAGAAATCCTCCCTAAAAATCAAAGGGCATCATAAGCAGGTTCCCAAGTTCTATGGGGCCTATAATGTTCTGTAGAATATTAGGTCAGTTTCTTATAAGTTGGAACTCCCACCTTCCTGAGTTCACCCAATATTTCATGTCTCTTGTCTGAAAAAATTTCTTGGTACAAAAATTAGGGTGCAAACTATTTTACCAAAGCTTGATAATGAAAGATCCATCCTTCTTGAGATGGAGGTAATATTGGATAGGCACACATTCCAACTTCACTCCTGCTCCATCACATAGGTTTTAATTCAGTGGCATGGAATGCAACCAAAAGATGCCACATGGGAACCACTATTTCAGATTTATGACCAATTCCCACATCTGAAGCTTTGAGGACAAATATTTTTCTAAGAGGGAGGAGATGTTAGGAAATATGCTACCCCTTCTCTTTACTTTGTTAGTATAATAGTTCCTATGGATGCATATGCTTTGTAAGTCATCCTATGAATATTTTGTGTTATCCCACATTCATGAAAAGTAGTAGTTACTTAGATTCGACTTAGTATATAAGTAAGTGTTGAGGCCAATGAAGGAATCCATGAATTTATTGTATTGATCTTGCTCAAATGAGGTTTCCCCCTCAAATAGGCCAATGATTCTACAATTCATCCATTTCAATTCAATTCTTCTTATTTGAGTTAATATATTATTAATTTTCATAGTTTATTTTGTGTATTTGTAATTATCTGCTAACTTGTTCAGGAAGGATCCTCTTAGGAATTAAAGAATAAGAAAGGGTTGAAAGTTTTGGATAAGATAAGTAACACATGTAGAGTTTCAAAGTGCATAAATACAAACTAAGGATAAAAGTAAGGGATATAATTAAAGGATTGAATGGAAATGCACAAATGTATTGAGGCCTACAAAACACCAAAGAACACATAGTAGACTAAGTTGTTTGTTATTTTTTTACAAAAAAACAACAAGGAAGGTTGAAATCAAAGATAAGTTCAAATTTGAACAACTAAGGTGCAAAGAGTTGAGATTATCAATGAATCACATCATTGGAATGCACATGCACACTCCATGGGCACAAAAATGCATGAAGAGCATAATTAGCCAGTGAAGGGTTACTAATGTGCAATTATGATGGCATGTGGAAATATGGAGAGTCCAATGCATGAGGGTGCACAAAAATTTTAATTCAATACATTTAACTTAAAAATTAAGGAAGTAGAAGATAACTAGATGAACAACCAGTTGTTAGGACATACACTTCATTGTTCTATAGGGTAGGTTGGTTTTATAAGTGACACGACAATAAAAAGGACACCTAATAAAATATACTATGCACAAATTCATTTTAACAATAATCAAACTTGTGTAGTTTGAAGTCCATATAAGTCTATGTTAATTCTAGGGTAGGTTTGCATATTTATGCAAAGCCTACAAATTCTCTCAAATCTCATTAAATGGAGCTATTGGCCAATTTTTTGGGAAGTATAAAAGTGACTAGAGTGTAAATAACTATAAATAGGGGTCTTAGAATAACATTTATAACACTCAAAAATTTATGGGACTATATTAGAGTGATCCTATGGAGGAACAGGTGAAGGTTATTAGTCTTGAGTGAATGGAAGCCTAAGGATGCATGGTAGAGAGAGATACATCCATACCTAAGGACTAGACTTATTCGAGAGCTCAATGTATACCTATGAGGTTTATAATATCATGTATCACACTTAAGTGAATAAAATAAATGTTTTATTAGCATAACCTTTATGTAGACTCTAAGGTTTGTGTGGTTAATGCATCCCTTCATTTGGACCCCTGACCTCAACCGCACCTTTGTTGTGTTATTTCATTTTTATATGGGGGGGATTATGACATATTTTTGAATGTGTAGGTTATTCATTCCTTTCTTTTTTGTTCTATGTTCCAATAATATGTTGGTGTTAACACTCCATCTATGGTGTAATATTGTCACATTCAATGCATTTTCTATCACTAGCATTCTCTCTGATACATGGGTTATATGACACATGCTTGCTAGTGTAGGCTTTCTACGATCTAATATTAAGAAATTGATGTTATTCCTAATTTTATTTACATACTACAAGGTTTCTATGATATTAAATTATTATGTTATATACATGTTTATTAGGCTTATGTTATTTCTACGTTGCCATCATCCTTATTATGTATCTATTATGCTTATGTCATTGTTATGTTGTATGATCCTTAGCATGCATTAATTATGCTTGTGACTTTGTTATGTTACCATGATCCTTATCATAGACATATCATGGCACATATTGGGGTAAATATTCCTTGCTTCATTGATGATTTTTATGTTTATATCTCTTTGGAGTAAAAACTTATTATTATGATAAATCAATGATCTGATATACTATGGTTTATTTATTCCATATTGTTATGATCATATTTTATATATATCTTGAGGCAACATATGAAAAAATATATTTTGTACATTTTTCTCAAATGTTATATATTTACACGTTATGACACATAATGATATTACACATTATGTTTTATTGATATATCTAAAGTTATTTATAAATGTTAGTTTTACAAGTTCACCCCAAATCACAAAAGCAGGCATATCCTACTCTCTCCATTTTTCATGATCATACTTACTTTGGATAATATGACATATCCAAGAGACTTTTAATACATTTTAGGGATAAAGGGGCAAGTAAATCATTATATTTAGTTACTCATATTCATTTTAGCTAAGGAATATCATTGCTTGACAACACATAAGGTTATAACTCACTCCATCTTCTACCTTCCTTCAAGGGTATGACATGCCCATGGGACTTTCATTGCATCCTATGGAAAAAGGAGGTATCTCACTAACAGGTAACTTATCATGTAGGATTTTATTTTATTTTATCTCACCCATATTTTTGCAAGAATGTTAAGTGTGATTTTGCATGTTCCAAGGCTTATTAACTTAGTGACTCAATGCTTAAAGACTCGATACATTAGTGACAATTATACCAATTTAATATGTTTTAATTTCAAGTGTGTGTGATGTATTCTTGATTAGGGACCAAATGAATGGCAACCCAAACACAATTTATCCATTGTTTTTAAACCCAATTCATGTTATCTGACCCCTTTTGGTTCCCATTTTCTTGAAAATTGAAATATTTGTCTTTTAATGGAATTTTTAACAAGTAAACCTGCAAATTATATTAAACTCAAAATATATTAGAATAAGAGAGGATATAGGGGGTATGAGTAACCAAATGAATCTCCCAACATATTCTAACACAATTGAAACCTCAAAGAAATATTAAATGGAACTTGGACAATAGTTTTGGCTGAAATATAGTTTTTAGGCCTTCCCAAAGCATGCACACATACATAAAAAAAACACCACAAAAATTCATGAGATGGATTTATTTTTATTATTACACACATTTTAGGCCATAAACACTCCAAAAGGACCTACTACATTCACAACAACACTTTTCTTGAGCTATAATAGTCCCAAGATGCTTTTAGGCATTTTAACAAACACGTACCTAGATTCTAGAATGGTATTCCAAACGTTTGAGCTTATAAAATCCAAAAAAATCCCATTTTCCCCTTATTTTTCACTTTTTTCTAAAAATTTTGTTGTCTAAAAATTATCCTTTTCCATTTTTTCCTATCAGCCTTGGACATTTATTATACTTTTCTAATCATAAAATATAGACAAAAATCTTTAAAAACATTTTTGGCTTCTTTTTAGGCCATTTTTTTAAAGATTTAATTGTGTTTGAAAGTCTCGATTAGCTTTGTCTTTTTCCAAATGAAGCTTATCACATCATATCCATAAAAAACCCATATAATTTTTTTTTTAAGTTTCCCAATGACTTCCAACCAACCCTTTTTGTATGCCAAGTGTTTGATGAAATTTACTTTTGAAATTACTATTTTTTTGGTCATGCAATATTACCCATTCATCTTGGATGCTCTTGCATTATATACTCAAGGTAAATCAAATGTGATATCCTACTCACATGGATGTATTAAGTGTTGAAACCACTCTTTTGGTCACTGTGATTAGTGACCATGGCAACCCCTTCTAGCACACTAGATATCTCAACTAACTGGCATGTTTTATCCTCATTGTCCAACTTTTGTTGGCTTCAAATTCATTATATTTTGCTTATATCTCTTCACTCTATCCTCTCTTATGGGATTATACCCACAATAACCCCTCCACCACCACCATTTTTTCAACATATCTATTTTTCCATCATTCATTGGCTTTGAACCAACCACCTTCATCTAAGCTCAACTCCTCTCTCATCTTTGATATCATATCTATAGAAGCATGCACCTCATACTTCACTTCTTCCTTCCTATATTTATTAAAAAATAACTCAATATATCTTTAGGCATCCAAATTATCCCCCATATTATCTACTATTATCTTTATAGTCCTCACATCCTCTTATATCATTTCCCTCATTTCTATGTCAAACAACTCTACTACCTCCACAACAATAATAATTTTTTTCTAATTTTTGTTTTCAAGATGTCCTTAATAATATCATCCATCTCCTTTTGGAATGTTGTCCCAACTAGTCTCTCTTCATCTTATTCTACACATGTTTTAACTTTCTCATCCTCTATCATCTCTTTTTCACCATGTGCTTCAAGTATTTTAAGAGACACCCTTTAGTTGTGACATCACCCCGTATTACAAATGTTTGGGCTTGTAAAAGCATTAGTTCCTCCATCACATTCTCTTCTCCTTTTCCTTATTCTATTTTAATATTAATTATCTCAACTATAGATTGATTTTTATCTCATTTCTTCGTCATCTTAGGCATCACAAGCATGTCATGTGCAAATATACTTGCACTCATGTTTCTCATATGAAAACAAGGTAACTTTTGACTCATGAGAGTCCCTCCTTAAATTTATATGTGGGTTGATTCCACACCTTGTGCATCTTGCATTTTCCTCAGTAGAAACATTTAAATGACCATATCTATGTCATTATTTGCCTATATGCAACATATGTGATTATTCATATATTTTTATTTCCCAAATTATCTTTGGAATAACCTCCACTAACAAATTATGAACTTTTCCTTCTTCAAATTCACTCTCTACCCATCTCTTAACAGGAAGACTAAAAACATACTTTCCTCTATTCATTATTATCCTATGGATGATTTTTCTCCTTTCCAATCTCCTTCAATCTCTTCTGTGAGAGTATTCTCTCCCACCTCTAATTATTGTTCTAAAATCATTTCCACTTGGATGTCTTCTTGGAAAGATCTTTTGAATGAAACTGTATGTTGTCCACTCTTCATTTACTTCATTTCAACTTGAATACAATCTTCTACCACTGTCACACCCATATCAAATACCTTTCGAACTATTTTAATAACTTCTCCTTGTTCCACTTCTCTTGATTTATCATGAACATGAGATTTTAGGGATGAACTACACCTTTTTCTCTCCTTTGTCATCTTCTCCATTGTTGGACTTGCACATTGATAAAACATATTAAGGGAATCAATAATTCTAGAAGGCATTTTTTCAACCTCATCATCATGCCTCATAGACATGTTTTCCAACTCTTATCCATTACTTATATTCTTCTTATAGTTTTTATTTGTATGCATAGGCTAGGATGATCTACAACCATCCTCTTTATTCAATAGACTACGACTCAAATAAGGTCAATCAAATAGATCATATTTATACTTGGATAAGTGGGTAAGGACCAGTAATATCCATATATATATCAAAAGGCAACCTAAAACTGAAATGTCAAGTGGAAAAGGGTTCCAAAGCCTAAGCCTATGACATAGAGATATAGCTCTCACTAGACCTTAACGAAGATAAATGAATGTAACTATGATTTTAAAGATGAAAGTAAAGTAAATAATTGTAAAGGGGTAAAAGTAAATTAAATTATGGGGAAGTGATTATAAATAATGTAAGGTGCAATGATCAACCCAATGGGGGTATATGCAACCTAAGGTGATAAATGGAAAACCTAAGCAAATTCATATCTATACTAGCTTATTCAGTATAAGGAAGAGCTTAAGCACGGATACACATATAAATCCACTAAGTAATAAGTAACATCTAATCTGCTAAGTAAATAAAAGTGTATAGGGGTAGAAATATTTTCCTTAAGGTGGACCCATCAATGCTTCAATATACCCTTTGGCTCAAGTGGATATTTTCAAGAGATGTAGGTTAAAGACCTCAAATGGGTGTATGAATACCTAGATATCCTTAGCTAAGAACTCCCAGTGACATCTCCTATTAATCTTCAATGATACCACAAGATAAGACCTTCAAGATACAATTCTAAACAGTAACTCTCTCAAATAATTCTTAGGAAAAACTATGATCACAAGTAGTGTGTATAAATATGATGTATCTCATTAGGAATTAAATATGGTACCTATATATACAATTCCAATGCTCATAACCAAACCTAAAATCTAAGGCAATAGTATCATCCAGTTTGATATGATACAAATTTAAGAAGACACACTCAGAACTATATTGGGATGATAATACAATATAGGTAAGACTTAAGCACAATACCATAGGATATATGGAAGCTAGCAAATCTCGATGAGAAGTAGATGGAGAGGAAAGACATATATATTCTAAGATGAGGTCAGACTAATAGTAGTGATGGTGTGATATAACAGTATACAAGAATCGCTCTCAAAGTACCATGAACCAATCCCACCCCATTCCCAGTGCACCCTTTAATGCATGTACTAAGGTAAATTGATGTGTCGAGAAGCCACTAAAAGAGAAAACATAAATAAAGTTATAAAGTGGAAATATTAAGTGTATATAGTATCTACATGGTGAACTATCAAAGTTTAATTTCCATTAATCTCCATTGTTGTCTTCTTCTCATTATTCACTTATTTTTTTGCCTCTTCCTTGTATATAAGGTATTCAACCATACTCTTCTCATGTGTATTCACTAAATTCCATCCACCTACATTGTTTATTTCATGGAAACCTAAAACTCTTTTTTTTGTCATATTCATTTGCATGTATTTTTTCCTTCAAGGAAACTCTTATCTTTCCTTAGTTGTCCTCAACCTCCCTTCCTTACAAATTTAAAAAAACAAATGCATTTCCCTTATTATCTAGGGCTAATTATACCTCTTCCCTCTTATGGGATACCAAAAAATCCTTCTTGTCATTGAGTAATTGGTCACCTTCTTCTAGTGAATAATATATCTCCTCCACATCTTCTTTTATGGACTATTCACATCTTTCTTTCTCTTTGCCATTTTTGAAAACACACTTGGGATTCTCACATGGAGACCTCACTCTCTTATTATCTCTCAATGAAATCCTCTTCTCTTCACTCATTTCCTCTTCATTATTATTTATTAAGATATCTTTGAGATGCTTACATGACAACTTCCATCTCCTATTGTCATTAAAGATAATCTTATTTTCCTTTCTCTCAAGTCTCAAGACTTGGAACTTCTTCCACCACTATTATTGTAATATTTGGTACACAACATGACCCATCCACTTGGAAACCATTTTTTATTAGTTTCTCATCTTCTTATTTCCTTTCTCTTGTCTCCTCACTTGGAGATATCTCTAATACACAATTGCACTATCACACAGCCTCTTGCTGGAAACATTTACCCTCATGGGGTTTTCTATACTCTTATGTTAAAAAAAATCTTAACTCAACTATCCATTTTATGAGCTCCTTTGGGATCTCTCTACCACAAAACAAAATAAATTTTTTAGTGGGCTTACCTCTTTCTATCATGACCTCTATTGGTCTCTTTCCTCTATTGGGATCTTCTTCTCTTGGCTCTGCAAGTTTATTATTCTTTAAAAGTCTCTATCTTCTAATCATCGGTAGTCTTTCCAAGGCATCCAATTTGGAATCCATTTATTCTAACATCATCTCCATTATTTTAATCTATGACTTCGAGACACTTTTCTTTTTTTTTCTAACTTTATTTTTAGCCATACCTTTCAATATTTATTATCTACCCATCAACACACAATAGAAAATAAACTTCTCTTCTCTTTCATGTATAGGATACCTCATATTTGACACCCTGTATGCACCTTCCTCTACCAATTTATTATCAAAAACAACAAATTTTCCTCTTTTAGTTCTTCTGTTTCCCATGTTTTCAACCAATTATTTATTTTGAACGTTGGGTGCTTCACCTTCATTTTCTCTCACGTATTTCATAACATCTCTACCCAATGCAATCTCCATAACATTCAATAAATATTATATTTACAACATCTCTATAAATATCATATGCATGGTTATGTTCCACTTTTGTGTGTTATATATTCTCTACAAACAAGCTTCTCTTTTATAGCCTACAATAGCTTCAAACAATAAACTCTCACACTTTATTTACACACGTATGACTTATCTTACCCTGAAATAAACTCATATTCTCTCCAATGCAAGCATATATTTCACAACTTGCTAATCATTCAACAAGAGTCTCACACTTTATCACATAACTCTTTTCACTTGCAAAATTTCTCTCACACCTACAATAAATACAATCTTCTCTTTCACAACTGGCTCACATATCAACTAAAGTAGTCTAAGGCAAAGGTTAAATGAATGAAAATCAAATCTTATTATCCTAAAAAATAGTTATTAATTTTTTTAAACCTATTTCATTCTATCCAATCCATTTTGGTGATCATTTGCATGAAAACTAAAATTTCCATCTTTAAAAAAAAATTAGCTAGTAAACATGTAAATTACATTTTACTCAAAATCTATTAGAATAAAAGAGGAGATAGGGAAAAGAGTACTCAAAATAATCTCTCAACCAATACTAACACATTTCCAACTTTAAATAAACCTTAAATAGAACTTGGATAGTGGTTTTGACCAAAATATTACTTTTAGGCCTTCCTAATGCATGCACACATACACACAAATCACCATATAAAAAATAACTAATACATGTTCAACAATAGTTTTCTTGAGTTATAATTGTCCCAAGATAGTTTCTAGGATTTTAATAAACACTTACATAGATTTTGATAACTCAAATTCTTAATTTAGAAGAGGGATGATCCCTGGACGTTTTTGTGTTCCCTATGTACATGAAAATCATCTAAAATATGGGATTAGATTCTTGAATGTATGATCTAAATGTTTTAGTCTACACACTCCCAAAAATGTCCCCTTTCCCCTTTGTTTCTAATATTTTTTTTTGGTTATTACTGTCCCAAAATTCTCATTTTGTTGTGTTTTTCTAACAATCATAGATGCCCATTAGACTCGTCTAATCATGAAATACAAATTACAATATTTAAAAATATTTTTTGGCTTCTTTTTGGGTCATTTTTGAAAGATTTGTCTGTGTTTGAAACTCCCAATCTACTATGTCTTGCTCGAAATGAATCTTGCCATACCATCTCCATAAAATTCATACCTATTTTGTTTTAGTTGAGGTGGCCTGATAAATTCCAACCAACACTTTGTGAATGTCAACTATTTGACAAAATGCCAAAAAGAGTAAATTAAACCAAGCTTTGAAATTACTATTTCTTTGGTGATGTAAGATTACTTGTTTACATTAGATGCTCCTGTATTAGTGTGCATACAACCTAATTTATGGCTAAACATGCAATTCAAAGTGGGATAAAATGTGGACACTCAAAAAAGGCCCCTTAGGCATTTATTTTGGATTATCTTATAGGTTTTATGCACATTTATCTATGTATGGGTGAATGGTCTAAACTAAGGCATTATTAAATTATTAATTTTTAAATTCCAAGACTTGAACCCTATTTCATGTATCCTCATGAAACTCTCACACCAGCCTTATGTTTAACTTAGCAACCTTACTTAAGTACCCTTTAAATTTAGGTACACATGTCCTATGCTTCTAAATTTTTAGCTCTTAGTCATTGAAAATAGGCCATTCACACAAATTTCACCAAAGTTTGAATTCAATAGTTTATAATAGATAAGTGAGGTATCTCATTTAATCATCTAACACATAATTAATACACTGAGTATATATTGGATACATGAGTGGCATATTTTATTTCCTAGAGATTATTTATTCAATTTGAGGGGTTTGATAAATTAAAAGACGCATAGTTAGGCCAATACCAACCATATATATGTAAACCCCAAAATAAATCCTTATCATTTTTTTGGTAAAATTACCTCAATTTGGAGAGTCAAAAGTCAAAATCTTTATCCAATAAAACAAAATCATTTAAAAAATCAAAATTACTCTATCTCTATTGAAGTTAACTAAACATTGTTTAGTGTAAATTTATATATTTTATAATACTTAATTTGAAGTAGGATTGTTTAGTACACCCATATATTGTTTGTATGTCTTCTCTTCCTTACACATAAATATTTATCATAACCATCATTAAATAATAAAGTTAATAAAAAACTCAAATAATAAATCTAATATACATTCAATACAGCTTCTAAAAAATATTAGAGTGACCTAAGTTCAATTCCCACCAGTTATCAAGTTAATTATAGTAGGGGACATAAAATTTTATGATTGAAAAAGTGGAAGCCAACAATCAAGGTACTCTTATTGGGGAACATAAAATTGAATGATTGGCAAAGTGGAGCTACAAGGACTGAAATCTTGCTTATGTTCCAAATTAGGTGTGGGCCTGCCAATCTCACAATTAACATGTATAAAAAAAATATGACTTCAATAAAATATATAAAAATAATATTTTTCAGTGTCAAGTTTTAGGTTCTTTTTATTCATGTTTTTTGGTTCACTCCAAAAGCTTTTTCAGGGTTGTTTTAATGGAATATTTTGAACACTACATTAGCATGATGGCATGACCAAATTAAAAAAATCATTAAATTATAAGTTTTATGTTAGATAAAATATATGGTAAAACTTAGATCTAATGACAATTCATTTCCACATATATTTTAATCATAAGTTAATTTTAAAATAAGATTCTCTTTATTTGTTTACTCATATTTTTTTAAGTCTTTCTTATTTATAATAGATATTTTAGGTGTCATCATATTTTTAGGTTTAAACTTCCCTTGGCATTATGGCCTACCCAATTTGTATAAAGATTACAGTGTGATAGGGATAAAGAGGGACATCTTGAACTCTATTAAGTTTAAAGTGTTTGGAAAGAGTGGTGTCATCGTTACTGCTTCAAAGGCAAACACTAGTGTTAGTGTTTCCTCTCAATTGAACAACCATGTTTTCCCTTCAAAGTCATTCGGTCTTTTGGCATCACTTGGTGATATTCATAAGGCTTACAGTGATAATGCCATTGGTGAAAGATTAAAAAGGAATAAAAGGGGCTCTTAAATCAATGTAGGAGTAGATTATATTATTGAGTCCAGTATCATATCTAATGCATCCATTTCATTCTAACCCCAACATTGTGATTCTCTTAGCTTCACCCTTCCTAGTGGTTTAGAGGTGAAGTCCTATGAGAAGCATTAGATTTACGTGAATTGCAAGAATGATAGAAACCCTTTCCATGAATGCAAGGATTTTTATAAGTTGGTGCCTTTGTTTGGTTCTAATGTTGATGTTCCCACCTCAGTCTACTCATATGGGTTTTCTGAGACTCAATTGCATGTCTCTATGGTATTTGATGCTCATACTCCCCTTCTTGGGGATGCCCTTGTATTTTTCTCAATGGAGAGTCTAGAGTTGGAAATCTCTAATAATTATATTAAAGAAATGGAGCCTAATTTTGGAAAGAAATATTTATTTATAAAATGTGTGGGAAGACATATTTCATTAGTATATATATCCAACTAAGCCTTGTCTATTTGGAGTTCCATTACTAATCCCTCCTTTTATATGCTCACTTGTGGGTTCTTCCAAGTGATATTCCAATGCTCTTATGACATGGGATTTGTTTGGTCATCGAGACCTTGGTTTTTTAGTAGTTGTAGTTCCTTTTTTTACCCTTGGTCGACCTTTTTTGACCCAAAAAAAGTGAATATTTTGGTTACTCTATTTGGATTAGGTTGTACAATCTTCCACATATCATGAGAAAAGAGGAGCACATCAAAATATTGGTTAATAGAGTGGGATATTTTTTGAAAGTGGATGAAAACTCTTTGGGAATTAGATTTTTGAGAGTGCATGTTATCCTAGATCTCTCCAAACCTCTTTTTCATTTGGTTAATCAGATCTCATCTCAAGGCTCATGGACTTAGTATCTAAACTATAAGGGTCTTCCTTTTAGATGATTTTATTGTAATATCCTTGGGAAACATGTAGTTGGGTGCCCTTATAAGGCTTAGTTTCCCAGCTTGACTCATTCTATATTGGTTTTGAGAAAGAAGGATAGGTCCCCTGATCAGGATTTCCTATGGCATAATCATGGAAAGTTGTTCCAACACCTTTCTTCTAACCCTCTTCTCTCATTGACTAAGGATCCTTCGATCTCACCTCATTAGGTAGAACCTTCAAAAGAGGTGTTTGTTTTTTTATGTTGCCTTAGATTATCTCTAACCTATTGATGAAGTCTCCCCCATTTTTGACCTAAATTTATGGGACCTAAATCTAATTTGTGCTCAACAACTAAAAAAAATGGTCAAGATCAAAATCAGAAAGGTTGAGATCAGATAAAGAGGAAATGGTGAAAGATGATAACCACTGGATGATGGAGGACCTCCTATTCCAATGAGGGAGAAGAATGGTTTCAAATTTTGAATAACTTTTTTCTTTTATGAAAGGCATCATGTTATTTGGTGGGATGGCTGCCCTTTTTGTCTTTTCTCTTGGTTTTGGTAAATTTACTGGTTTTTTATTATTTTTTGGCTAAAGGTCAATGATTTGTTCTCTATGATTTTTTCCTTCACCTTTTATTTTGGTGTCTTCCCTATGGTTGGGGTTTTATTTTTGTGTTAATGGTTTTTTATTGGCCTTCAATTTTAGTTTGGGTGGTTTTGGTTATTTTAGGGGATTGGGTCCTTTGTTTGTGCCCTAGAGACAGATCATAGCTCAAATAAAAAGTGTTTTTTTGGTTCATAGCTCCGATCAACAACATTTACCCTAAATTAAAATGTTAGTTTTTATTAAATTAAATTGACATGTAAAACCTTTCAATTACATAATAAATGTTATTTTGATTATAATGTTAATTTTTATTAAACTAAAATGATAAATATATATAAGAAACCTTGATTTGTATGATATTATACCTTATTTATTATTTATTATCCATTAATTTTTTAACAATTGTATGAAAAAATAATAAAATTAATACTTTAATATGTCTACTTTATTCATTTAAAGTTATAATATATATATATATATATATATATATATATATATATATATATACAATACTTTGTATGTATCACTCACCCATAATTGATTTTTAAAAATGAAAAGCAATGAAGGGAATATTAAAGAGAATATGCCCAATAATATTGAAGACAATAACCTTAAAAATGACAGAGGAATAAATATAATGTCAAAATGAGAATGAAAGAGAAATATGTATTAAACGTAGGGTGAAAATCCCAATTGAAGAACTTGAAGCATAGACTTATGAGACAACATGCAGATGAGATAATAGCATATCATACACGAACATCTCAAGACAATCAACATATATTAAAAAGAGGATTTAAAATAAGATAATTCATTTAGATCAATTTATCAAGGCATAAAGACAACAACTAAAAAATCATAATTATGAAGTAGTTTAAAGGCATCATCGAATGAATGTTATGTTAAGATTAATTATGAAGTAGTGAATTTAATGACCATAGATCATGTGCTACATACTCCATATAATATAATGTGAGATTCAATTGAAGATAATGTTGGAAATAATATACAAAATAAAAATCCATGTGAGGAGACTACATCACAACTGAGAAGACGATATCACAATTAAGAAGACGTAGAAAATAAACTACACTTGATTCCAAATTAATTGTTGGGATAGATTTGGAGACTTTAAAAATTATTTTATGTCATGGTCTAGATAAAATTGCTTCATATGTGCTATATTTTTCAATAAATTTATTTGGGTATAAATATTTCTTGAACATTTGAAATCCCTATTGACAAAAAATGTTGACAATAGAAAAATGATCGTCAGTTTTTATCATTAAAGAACATGGATCCTAATCCTCAACTACTAGAACTTGAAAACTTAGCATAAGTAGAGGAAATGTTGATAATATGTGTCAACCTAAATCCTTCAAATCACACATATAATTTAAGGATAATATAAATATAAAGTACATATAATCAAGTTTCCACTAGAAGTAAATGAAATAGCTAAGGTTTTGCAACACCAAATAAAATATTTATTGATTATTAATGTTCATAGGAGGCATTAATGTAAAATGAATTAAAACTTTATAATCAATAGAGAGAGGGTATAAAATTCACATAAATACAAAATAGAACATGACAAGTTATTGAGAGATGTTTAGATTGATGATAATGTGTTGATTAAAGTTCCATCTAATTATGATAAAAAATATATTTGATAAACTGAACTCTATACATATGGATTGTGATTCAGACTTGAATGAATATATTTGTGTGATTGATGATATTTATAAATGCATATATGCCCCAAGAGAAATGAACTTAATCCATGTGTATGTAAATAATCCTAATACAAAATCTAGGGCACCGATTGATTAGTTAGGGATCAAAGCATCTCCTATAAATGAGTATGTCATAAAAGGGTTACTTGATATCAATTTCTCCACTTTATTTCCTGATGGAATATGTGATTGGTTAGAACCATGAATGAGACTAGTACATCTATATGAATTCATTAAACCTTTTTTATGCTCAATATTTTACTATTTTGGATCATACCCATGATTTATATGTTACATGATGAACATGGTCATGAGACATTATGCACAAAATTCATTTATAGTGTTTTTGAAAAAGAGCCTTCATGCCAATCGCTATCAATGTTTGTGAAAACACACAGACAATGTGCCCCACTCTCATCTAACTGACCTTTTAATGTGATTTGGTACCTTGTTGAGGGGTGCAAAATCTTATTGGATAAAATCTCATGCATAATTAAGTGACATGTTTCATCAAATTGAAACATTGATAATTTTATTCACTTTGAGTGTAGATGATATTTATTAGCTTGATCTACATAATCTAATGTCGAGAATATGACCAAAAAATCCCAAAAAGCCCAAAAATGGTGATGAAAAAATATTATTGATTATTATCATGTGGCATAGACAAAGGTTCACCACATGTGAATGGATTAATATAGTTAGATAGAGTACCAAACATGGATAACATTGATTTAACAAGTTATCATGATCTACAAATAGCTCAAAAATACTTTAATTATATTTTCCATGCATGGAATCTACAGGTAGATCTACATTAACAAAACATACATGTATGATATGA
Organism: Torreya grandis; assembly: GCA_037957365.1. NCBI lineage: Eukaryota > Viridiplantae > Streptophyta > Pinopsida > Cupressales > Taxaceae > Torreya > Torreya grandis. The sequence continues at coordinate 604,656 of JARHVA010004453.1, forward strand.
TGCCTTGCCATATCTAAGTTATACATTATAATTAAATTATCTCAAGATAAATAATAAACTATGGTTTATAATACATTATAGGTATTATAAAAATATATGCAACACCAAAGTTTTCAAAATACACAACTGGCATGTGGATCTGGATTGTGACTATGAAGAGTATTCAATTATGTATAATGTCATTTAATGGGTAGATGGTGTATACCTATGTAAGAAACAAGGTAAGATGGTTTTTAGGTAAGATTTTCAAAAATTTAAATTATTATTTAAAAACATAACATAAAATGCATATATAAACTAAAAATAATTTATGATTGCTTGTAGGTATAATGCAACCTATCCATTGAATCTGGAGAGATTAAAATTATTTCAAGACCTAGACAAATGAGATAAAAAATATGAGCCTAAAATAAATAATGATTGAGTAAATACACATAACCACAACATACTACAATTATAGAGATCCAATGTAGATTGGAAACTTGTGATTTCAAAATATATTTTCAACTGCATTGCCAAGTATGTAATGCAAGATAAAAAGAGTTATAAAACATATCATTAGATGTTGATACAACTTGTAAACATTAAAAACCTTGATTAATTAGTAGCTAGAGAATATAGGAGACTTCTAATAAAAACCCTTTTCACAAGAGACATTGGGGCATAAGAAACATGTCATGTGTTGTTGGAGCTTCTATTGGTAGAAAATAGTGGAGTTTTTTTCACTTTGAATGTTTCATAAGAGGTGTTCAAACCAGTAGTGCAATTAGATGAACATGATAATGAAAAACACTTAAAATATTTCATTGATGGATACATGAACAATCTATAAGGCATAATGGCAAATGCTTTAAAAAATAGAACAAATGGGAAACAAAGAACACGGCAACTATTATTAGAGTATTCCCAAGGTTTACTACCATAATCGTGTGTCAATCCAATAAAAATGATTTGATTTTTTTTTCAAAGGTACTTATTTAAAATCCATTTCATGATATACAAATAAATATCAAACTTCATGAAAATAAAATAACATAAAATTGAAGTCATTCAATTATAAGCCTTAGCATGTGAAGTAGAGGACTATTCCAAATGATAATTTAAGTCAAAGTGATTATGAAACTAATGTGAATCATATCCTAAATATAAACTAAAACCTCATATTGAGCAACAATAATAAAAACTAATTAATAAGATACTTAAAAAATATGTAACATACACTCATCACCTTCTTCTTGTGAACAAGTGATTTGATATTGCTTCTTGGAATGTGGGTGATCAATCCATTCTCCAAACAAATGTAAATTGGGTAGCATATAGGTGCATAAAATTAATTTATCAATGGATGCATATAATAAAATTGATAGCAATTTGAAAGATTGAAAGTGAATAATGAAAATGGAGGATTACACTTCCATTTATAGGCTTGGGTGAGAAAATGAATGGTTGGGATAAATCTAAATTGATTATATAATGTTAATTATTAACGGTTGGATTTGAGTCTTCTTCTCAATGGATGATGACTAATTCCCATGTGTGTGAGAGAGAAGGGGAAATTTAGTTGGTATTTGAAAATGTCTTAGGAATGATTTAAGGTAGTTGGATGACTCACTAAGGTAGTTACAATGTTCAATGATGACTCAACAATTGGTTAAGGAAGTTGAGTTGGTTGAATGACTCAACATTTGGTTGAGATAAATGTAGAAGATGTCTAGATGAAGTAGAAATTATAGATTTTAATTAATTTTTAAGAATTATATGTGCATGATTGATTTAACAATTTTAGTAATATTGGTGTATTATTCATAATTTAGTTAAAGGGTCTGAGTAGTAAAATTAGTAAATAAATAGATAATAATTAAGCTACTAATTTGTGTAAATTAATTACAATTTGAACTTTTCTAAAAATAGTAATAAGGAGAAGAAAACAAAATTTAGATAAAAATTGATTGATTCGACTAAGACAGAGGTTGTAATTCACTATGTAGGACTGCTCGTAAACTAAGATTTGAACTTCATTTTGTGATTGGATAAGAGCATTGGAACTGGATAATAGTGGCACTAATGCTATAGTCCACCTCTATTATGGTTGTCTTGAGGATCTAAGCTTTATGGGTTTTGTTTGTTATGTCTATGTGACCTTGTCTATGAAGTTTTATTAGCTAGAAGTTTGTATAACCCTTTATAGAGTATATTCTTTTTTCAACCCCTATCTTCCATTATGCTTTAACCAATTTTGAGCAAGAGGGGGGATAGTGTGTGTAAGATGCACTGGACGTGATTCACACCCTATGTGTGGGCACACTACCTACATACCAATACTTCAAAGAGGGATCAAGCCATATATAGTTTTCCTCACTTGATGTGCTTTGTGTAATTATGTATATGAAGATACAGAATTCTAAATTGGATGTGCTTGAGGTGGCTAGAGATTGGTGTAAGGACTTGAATGAGATTTTAAGTGTGTTGGTTGGTTGTATGTAGAGAATAGGGAAGATTGCTTGAGTATTCTTTCTTGTATTCTTGCTTGCTTAGTGATAATTGCCAACCCTATCCAAATGGTCTTTGAATGAGCTTTTATAGGGATCTATTGGTCATGGGTTGAATGTACTCATGTTAGGCCGACAAGGATAAGGATGGAGAACTAGAATAAATTGACTGTTGAGTCTAAAAATGGGCTTGGATAATAGCATCAAAAGGAGACAATAGTGGCACCAGTATTATAGTCCAAGTGTGGTGCTACTATCCTAAGCGAATGAGACTTGGGGGGATTCATTTTTCTTAGAAAGAGTAGTTTGAGTGAGTCGATACCAAGTCTAGAAGGCTAAGGATGACTGAGAATCAATGAAAATAAGCCTAAGAGTGTCATGAAAGCAAGCATAAAGGACTTAAGGGTTCGGTGTCATTATCCACACTCAAGTTACCATTTTTTATATTTTATATGACTACATTTACCCCTCATTTATTCTAGTGATGAAGCAAATTGAAATACTAAGATAAAGGAAAAATAGAAAGTGTACATGAACTTACCTACAAGGTTGAAGCTAATGAAGTTGTGTGATGTTGGGTGTGCATGAAGAGAGCACATTGTGAAGTGAAAATCTATAATAAAAATAAATAGTAGATCGGTTCTTACTAGATATACTATATCTAAAATAAGAATATACAAAATTGGGTATGAGAGAGAAGAAGAGAAAGAAATAAATACACCTCACTAGGTATGTGGACCAATACAAAACCTATTATGATGTTGAGTGATGTTGGATTATACCAAGTAAGCAGAAAAGTGTTGTACCAAGAGTAATATCATGAATGGAACTAAGTGCTCAATTCCTTGAGAGTGGCTCAAAAATGTAAAAGTTTGCCCGTTGGCTCCATCATCACCCACTAAGTGAAGCTAGGTGATCATGCATGTGTTGATCGATGTTTGGACTATGTGTCAAATGCCTCTAAATAGGTGGCTCAAGAATACAAAGGCTAGCTAGTCCTTTGGCTCCATAATTACCTCATGAAGTAAATCTATGAATGATACCGGTATGAAATGTATTTCATATGAGATGGATCTTGAAGCTCATGAATGTATTGTGATCTAAAAATGTTGGCATGGATATCCAAATGTATTCTAGAAACTAGGCCACTCTTGGCTAACCTAAAATATGGAGATTAAGCTTGTATGAAAGCCACTCTAAATCGGTGCACTAGGCTTGTATGAAAGCCACTTGAGAACTTATAAACTTAAGAACTATGGAAGTTAGGTTTGTATTAAATCCATTCCAAAATGATACTAACCATGTACATATGGAATAAGGCACATAACTATTGAGAATGCCTAGGTAATACTGAACTCAAAAAGAAAAGAAACAAATGTGCCATTCACATTGCCCCCAATCACTGGTGTCTGAAACATGGATTCTAATCTAAAAGTCATATCAACTATCGTATCTAAAACTGGAAGTGAGATCCATCATACCACACATGATTCCCCCTATATCTAGATTCTTTTAGTAAAAGTGTACTAAAAATTGTTGATTATGAACTAAATTGTAGCTAACAAAATTATAACTAAACTTACCTTTCTGTCTATTTCTAAAAAATCTAGTTTTTTTATTATTTGGATAGGAGCACCAAAAGTGGACACTAGTGGCATTGGTATTGTTATCTAAGTTGGGCACTATTTTCCAGGGACAAATTTAGTAATTGTTCTATATTTTTGACTGTTTGCCTATTTTGTTCTAACTATTTTGATGTCTAGTTGTTGTTTTGGGTGTGTTGAATACTATTATTTTGACCATTAGGAGCTCTAATCTATGAGACAAAACCCATGTTTGTTTCCCCCTCTTTTGAGGGTATAAATAAAGACCTTATAATAATTTCCCTCAAAATAAAGATCCTTAGAAGTGTGTTATGTTGCAAAGATACATGATATAGCAATCATAATCGATAAGATATCTTAAGATATAGTAAGATTTGTATTGAGAGATTGTTATATCAATAGGGGTATTCCTAGATAGATATAACAATGTAATGCAATGTACTAAACTAGAACTATAATGAGAAGTATGGTTATTCATTAGTTTTTACTTGGAGGCATGGAGTATGATGTCCATCATGACATCTAAGGAAGCAACATAAATGCATGATGTGAATCATGGCATTGTAAACAATGAGAAGCAAACAAGCAATAAGCACACAAGGCAAGAAGCAAGAAGCATACAAAGATGGCCAAGGGGCCAAGCAAACAAGGGATATGAGCACATGTCACTCAAACTGGAAAGCAAGCATATAAGGCATGTTCAAATTCCATATACACATACAATTGAAACAAGCAAAGTGTGGAAGCCATAATCATATAGAGGAGTATGGGCAAAGGACATTGGAAAATTTCCTAAGGCACACACATGAATAAAATCAAAGGACATTGGAAAATGTCCTAAGGCATATATAGGAGATAAATAGGAATTAAGAAATGCAAACAATCTAGCTACATTAAGAAAGAAAAGAGAACATGAAAGGAACTGGAAGTAGAATCACATCTAACTAATCAGAGTAAGAGGGAAATTATGCAAGACATATGAGTACAAGACTAGGTATATGCTAAGAAATACACAAGTGATATATACTAGTGAGTGTCAATAGAGTAATTTGTGTAAGCAAATGAGTAATATACATCAACATGTTAGCCAGAATGTGTGGTGTAGGAATGACATAACTTGGATGGTGTAGTCATGTAAAATATTCCCCCAATGGGTATGTATATCGATGTGTGTCTCCATGTATAAGTAGGATTCCCCCTCAATTGATATACTGAATTAATCAAAAAGCTGGATGTCACGCATACACTCAAAACAAGATCAAGTGAAGCATGGTAATGTATATAAATCAACAAACAATAATCATAGAATAGCAAATGTAAGTCTAGCATGGTAGTAGAAATGTAAAACATGGATGATGCATACAATCAAAAGTTTTTAGTGTTTTTTTAATATTTACATGTTTTTGTATTTTGAATTATTTGAAAGTTTTTGAATTTTTAAAAGTTTTGAGATATGTACAATCAAGCATAAGAAACTATGTACAAAAAATTGAAAAGGAACTATTTACAATCAATCATAAGAAACTACGTATAGGTGCGTAGAGAATGGATGATACTAACTGATGAGTCTCATAAGAGACTCCCTATCATGGTACCTTATATCAAGAAGAGGAACAGTGTGTGATCATGAAGCATGATGGAAATGTTGAGACTGTAACTTTGAAAGATGTATATGTTGTAAATACTCTAAAATCTCTAAATTATAAACCAATTTTGGGGTCCCCTTATAACTCTAAGAAGTTGATGTAACTATAGGGATCTTAGGGACCCATCTGTTAGTAAGATAATTTCTCTAAACATGTACTCTATGAGTAGATGCATGAGATCTCAATGATATTGCCTTGGGTGTGAACACTACAACTAGAAGCTATCTAGAATCCTAAATCTGTGGAGGTGTATGAACTCTATGTGATCATGATGGATGCCTCAACTATGTCTAAATCAAAATTAGAAGAGAAACTATAAATGGTGGAAAAACTAAAACTGGTGACTATACTATAGAATATAGATCTGAAGTGGGGAGTGGTAACTCATATGGAACTCCACCAACTATAATAACCTAATTAGCATGAATGAATTTCATGCATCTATGAACAATAGAAGTATTATTCAAAAACATTAAGTCTATGGTCAACCAAGTAACATATCAAAAAATCTTGCACTAGGGATAATAGTGAATGGTGTGGCCACATGTGTTGGACCCACTTGTAGAGAAAGTACAATCTCACCCAATGAACTCTATATATGCTCACTGCATCCACTGATAATTGTGTCTGTCATTATAATGTCCTACTTTAAATATCCCAAATGCTACAATAATTTCATAGTGTACATGTTCACACTAGATCTATTATCTATGAGAACACTATGGATAAGATGATTATGAATGTAAGCTCTGATAAAGAGTGCATGATAATCTGTATCATACTCAATGATCTCCTACTCTAAGAAGGAGATAGAAGGTCTAGCTGGAACTCTATAATTGTATACACCAATCATGTTACTCAAAGGATGTGTCTCAACTGAAGGTGCCCTATATGTATCTGGTAGGGGATGTGCATGGTATGCATGGTGAACCCCTGATGTATCCCTTATTTCTTGTTTGGAATGTTGTGGAAAAGGATTTGAAAATATTTTCAAAGCTTTATCTTGTGTTTCTTTGCCTAAAGAGGCTCAACTGAAGTGCCAAGATCAATATGATTACCATCTATCAAATCTTGTATCTTGTGTCTCAAACTAATGCATATATTTATTGTATGGCCTAGTGCATTGTGAAACTCACAAAGTGCATGCTGATCATATCCTCGTGGAAGAGGCTTTGTTAGGTCAACTTCCTAAATAGGAAGTAGAGATATGATGTTACATTCTAATAGTTGTTGTAAAACTCTAGCTGGAGAAACTGGATGATAAAACCACTCATTAAGGGGGATCTAAAGCTACATTAACTATAGGTTGATTCTGACTCTTATTATCATTGACCTTTACTTTGTATGGGACTTTGTTATTACTCTTATTTGTTGTGTCTGAGATACTTGCATATTTGAGTTTGCCCATTTAAATTAAATTGACTTCTCTTTCCTTTAGTGGGTGACATAATTCAATGAAGGAAGAGAATCTTTTGAACATAATTGATTTATGCAAAACTGGTCAAAGACTCTATTTGAAGAGATCTTGTAACTCTTGATCAGTCATGGGGCTAGTCATCTTAGCCAAAATAGTCTTATATCGAAGAACATAATCTATGAGATGTTCATTTGACCTTTGTTTCTATTGTACAACTTGAATATATGAAACCTTACCACCAATGATAATGTTGAAATGAGCTAGGAACATGTCAGCTAAAGGATTGATTGCATTGACTAATTGATTTGGTAGACTATAGAACCATTGTAAAACATAATCCTTTAGGATTAATGGAAATATCTTGGTAAGTATCCAGTCATTGGGTACATAGTCCAAGCATGTTACATGAAAGGCTCTCAAATATGTCTCTAGATCACCCTTGCCATCATATAGAGTAATCTTGGGTTGAACAAAACCTTGTGGTAAAGGTGTAGAAGCAATGTGATGTGTCAATGGTGTATGTAATAGAGCAAAAGAATCCAAATCCTATGTAGGTCTAAAGGCACCTTGCTTGAGATGTAACACCTTAGAATGAAGAGATTTTATCTCTTGTACAAGAGTTGCCACATCAAAAGACAAAGATGTACTAGTTGTAGATGGTGGCATAGAGGCAAGTTGGGTTGTTATAGGAGGTTGTTGAGACATAGTTGCCCCCATAGTGTCATTTGTAACTGGTTGGTCTAAATGAATGGAAGATTCAACTTGTTTAGCCTTTTTTATTTCCATGATAGATTGTAAGATAAGAGTATGATATCAGGGTTGGTCCTGGAGTCTTTCTCAAAAACTTTGTAGGATCAAATATTTGTTGAGGACAACTTCATTGTCAACAATTGGTGGAAGTGGATCAGTAGTCCAATGTGGTGAAGCATGAGCATCGATGTGTACATCATCATTATTATTTTTATACTACTCATTATTAGAGTTATCTTTATTGAAATTAGTGTAATCTAGATGTGTAGAATCTACAACAAGAACTTGAGTTGATTTTTTATCCATGGTATATGGCCGAGTTGTAGGAATCTGGGTGAATTCAAGCGGATTGACACTAAGTATTGCACTTCATCTCGAAAGAAAGGATGCAAGGAACTTAGGTGGCATAAGGAAAATAACTTGGATGATAGTAGAAAAGATTAAATGGATATATTCTAAGCAAGGAACTGGAATATGCATAAAGAGGATACAAAGTTCGTACACATGTAAGGTAATACCTTAATATGCAAATAAGAACTAGTACATACAACTAGGATTTGAAAGATGAATATTTGAGCAATTTACTATAAAATTTTGAAATTGAAAGTGAATTTTTGAGTTATATAAGGAAAAAATCAAAAAATTATTAAAAAATTAATGATTTAATAGGACCTAGTAGATGTAACTAGGGTTTTGAAAACTAAATGTTTTTGAAAATTACTATTGAATTTTGAATTTTGAATTTTGAATGGATTTTCTAATTTAAATATGCTAGTAAAAATTCAAAAAATGATTGGAAAATTATTGGAAAAATACTGGGACCTAGTATGGGCAACTAGGGTTTGAAAAAAAATTCTTTTAAAATTATTAGGAAATTTAAAAAATTTAATGCTAATATCTAAATTTTGAAATTGAAAGTGAATTTATGAGTTATATATGTAAGTAAAAAATCATAAATTTATTAGAAAATTAGTGATTTAACATGACCTAGTAGATTTAACTAGGGTTTTAAAAAATAAATGTTTTTGAAAATTACTATTGAATTTTGAAATTTGAATGGATTTTTTAATTTAAATATGCTAGTAAAAATTCATAAAATGATTGGAAAAATATTGAAAAAATACTAGGACCTAGTATGGGCAACTAGGGTTTGAAAGAAAATTATTTTAAAATTATTAAGAAATTTTAAAATTTAATGCTGATTTCTAAATTTTAAAAGTGAAAGTGAATTTTTGAGTTATATAAATAAGTTAAAAATTAAAAATTTATTAGAAAATTAGTGATTTAATAGGTCCTAGTAGATGTAACTAGGGTTTTGAAAAATAAATGTTTTTGAAAATTGCTATTGAATTTTGAATTTTGAATGGATTTTCTATTTTAAATATGCTAGTAAAAATTTAGAAAATGATTGGAAAATTACTAGAAAAATATTGGGACCTAGTATGGGCAACTAGGGTTTGAAAGAAAATTATTTTAAAATTATTAAGAAATTTTAAAATTTAATACTAATTTCTAAATTCTGAAATTGAAAGTGAATTTTTGAGTTATATATGTAAGTAAAAAATCAAAAAAATATTATAAAATTAGTGATTTAACAAGACCTAGTAGATGTAACTAGGGTTTTGAAAAATAAATGTTTTTGAAAATTACTATTGAATTTTGAAATTTGAATGGATTTTTTAATTTAAATATGCTAGTAAAAATTCCAAAACTGATTGGAAAATTACTAAAAAGATATTGGGACCTAGTATGGATAACTAGGATTTGAAGAAAATTATTTTTAAATTATTAGGAAATTTTAAAATTTAATGCTAATTTCTAAATTTTGAAATTGAAAGTGAATTTTTGAGTTATATATGTAAGTAAAAAATCAAAAAATTATTAAAAAAATAGTGATTTAACAGGACCTAGTAGATGTAACTAGGGTTTTGAAAAATAAATGTTTTTGAAATTTACTATTAAATTTTGAATGGATTTTCTAATTTAAATATGCTAGTAAAAATTCAACAAATGATTGGAAAATTACTAAAAAAATACTAGGACCTAGTATGGGCAACTAGGGTTTGAAAGAAAATTATTTTAAAATTATTAGGAAATTTTAAAATTTAATGCTAATTTCTAAATTATTATGCAGATAAAAAATTTAAAAAATATGAAAAATCAGTAGGAAAATGACCCTAGGATTTTTAGGGTTTTTATGCGCAAACAAAGTAAGTCACATTCACCAAATGATTTAATAATTTTGGGAATATTGGTGTATTATTCCTAATTTAGTTAAAGGGTCTGAGTAGTAAAATCAGTAAATAAATAGACAATAATTAAGCTACTGATTTGTATAAATTAATTGCAATTCAAACTTTTTTTAAATAAGTAATAAAGAGAAGAAAACAAAACTTATATGGAAACTAATTGATTCGACTAAGACAAAGGATGCAATTCACTATGCAGGACTAAGACACTATCACAAACTAATAACCAAAATTCATTTTGTGATTGGATAGGAGTGTTAGAACTGGATAATAGTGGCACCAGTGCTATAATCCACCTCTGTCAATGTTATCTTGAGGATCTGAGCTTTCTAAGTTTTGTTTGTTATGTCTGTGTGACCCTGTCTATGAAGTTTTATCAGTTGGAAGTCTATATAGCTCCTTGCAAAGGAGATTATTTCTTCAAACCCTATCTTCCATTGTAATTTTACCAATTTTGAGTAAGAAATGGGGTTAGTGTGTGTAAGATGCACTAGACGTGATTCACACTCTGTGTGTAGGCACGCTGCCTACATACTAATACTCTGAAGAGGGATCAAGTCATATGTAGTTTTCCCCACTTGATGTGCTTTGTGAAATTATGTATATGAAGATATAAAATGCTAAACTAGATGTGCTTGAGATGGCTAGGGACTGGTGTAAGGACTTGAATGAGCTTGTAAGTGTGTTGGTTGGTTGTATGTAGAGAATAGGGAAGATTACTTGAGTATTCTTGCTTGTATTCTTGCTTGCTTAGTGATAATTACCAACCATATCCAAATGATCTTTGAATGGTTTTTTATAAGGATCTATTGTTCATGGGTTGAATGTACTCACATTAGGTTGACAAGGACAAGGATGGGAAACCAAAAAAAATTTGACTGTTGGGGCCAGAAATGGGCTTGGACAATAGCATCGAAAGTGGACAGTAGTGGCACCAATGCTATAGTCCAAGTTTGGTACTACTGTCCTAATAAAATGGGACCTAACGGGATTGATTTATCTTGGAAATAGTAGTTTGGGTGAGCTAGGACCAAGTCTGTAAGGCTATGGATGACTGGGAATTAGTGAAAAATAAGCCTAAGAGGGTTATGAAAGCAAGCATGAGGGACCTAAGGGTTGGGTCTCATTAGCCATGCTCAAGTTACCAATTTTTATATTTTATATGACAATAATGATTAATTAATTAATTAATATAGATTAATCAATTATTTTAAAAAGGGGGGAAAATGTTGTTAGTGGAAAATTTGAATTTTGGATGGTGATTGAGTTAGTGTGTCAATTTTAATCAAAGTAAAGTATGACACTAAATGTGATGAAATTTAGTTATCTACATTTGTCCCTCTTTGAAATGGTGTTGTGATTAGAATAAGCAATGTATTTTCAAAGAATAAATAAAAATTAAAGTGAAAATAGATGTAAAAATATGATGCCATGAGTGGATTTGAATAAGTAAATGATGCCCATTTGAGTGTTCGTATGGGATAATAGAGAATGAACGTTTGAAATGAAAGATATATGGATAAATAAATAAGAAATATTTCCATTTAATGGAAGTATGAGTCTCAATAAAACACTTGTATGATGATAGGCATATGTAAAAAATATTTTCCTTGAGCAGATAGGTGCTAGTATGCTGATTAGAAAAATGAGATTTTCTATTTTTTAAATTGCACACTTGAATTATGCCCCAAATAATGATATATGCAAAATGGTAGATGTGGGAACAACATATCTCATTGGTAAGCTACGAGCCATAAAATAAGAAATAAATTTTCTAAGGATAATTGATAAAATTTTACTAGATTAATTTGAAAGCTAAAATAAAGAGATTGAGTGATCTGATGAATTGGTTGTATGATGAAGGTTCTAATTATGAGGTGAGAGATTTTTTGAAATAGGTTAAGAGTCTTGAATGGATAGGAGGATGATTTTGGATGAATGAGATCAACCCATGGGTACAATTAATCTTCTTAAGATAATGCTTGCACATTTTGATTGGTTTTGATGATGGATTGATTTAGATGAGAGATAGTATGGATGTCATGATTGTCAATTCCTAATGGACAAGTGCGGGAGATTGAATAGAAATATTAGGTAAATGATTAAGTTTATAGATTGATTTAGTTTATTGATGCACAAACATAACCCAATAAGTTAATCAACTACATAATTAATGATAATTGATCACATAATTAGGTATCATGGATTTGATTTAATATTGGTAGATATAAATGATTATGGGATGTACAATTTAACAATCCTGATGGATTGTTGATGAAGCACATTGAGTTATTTAAGGAGTTAACTATGGGTGATTTTCATAAATGTGAAGTTAAATTTTTATTATTTGAATGGGTTGATGTGGGTTAGGGATGTGATGTATGTTTGGATAAGGATTAATGATGTGGATTGGGTGTATAGCTGATTTTGATAGTCTTTGCATGAATTTCTAACATTATTTTTTGATATGAATTGAACAACCTTTATTGTTATGTTGTGTAATAAAATATTCACCAGTGGTATAGAAAAACCATGATGTCTATTATGTTATATGCGTAAGTACTAATAGAGTCAAAAGTGTAAAACTTAGTGCATCATAATATGGAAGATCATAATAACATTGTTTATAATTCACATAGTGACCTAGAATCAAAAGAAAAGCAAAAATTAAAACAAGATAAAAAATTGTTTGTAATAATGAAACCAAGTAAGGAAAACAAATAAGTAAACAAACAACTGTACAAGCAAGTAAAACACAATTTTTATAAATAAAAAAGGAAGTAAATGATCAATATAAACAAGTAAATAAATATATTTTTGCATGTCCTTGGATAGAGTAAAATCCTTTAAAATATGAGATATTTGACAATGTTAATCGTCTGATGGGTAATCCATTTAACTAAGGACACTGTTGTTTTTTGATTGATTTTATGATTTTTTTATTTTATTTTTTGGGAATTTTTTAATTTTTTTAGATATTATTAGATTTTTTGGTGATGGTGGCCAAGTTGACCTCAAATACCCCATGTAAATAAGTGTTGACTACATAGTCTATGCAAACCTCAAGCCAAGCCAATGTACTTCTCCCAATGAGGGAAGGGATGGAAAGTGAAGATATTAGGTAAGATGATGACAATTAGATGAAAGATATTCTCCCAAGAAATGATGATAGATGTCATGGTTTGATTATGGATAAGTGTTGTTGTTGGAGTGATGTTGGATGGATGTGTTGTTGTGTGGTGGTATCTAAGGGTTATGTACAAGATTATTTCAAAACATGAGTAAATACATGGCCACATAACCATGAAGATCAAAGCTAAACTAAAATGTCATAGGCAATTGAAAGGATGAGATATATATAAAAGAACATATGTTTGTATGTATGTAAGTATGTGTGTATCTACTATATATAATTATTAGACATAGGTATAATTGTGATAACTTTATTTCCTTGATTTTTGTCATAGATTGTGCATTGCTTATCATCAAAGACCACCTTATAGTTCTTTTCACATAATTGTCCAACACTCAACAAATTATGTTTCAAATTTGGGGCATAATAAATATCATTAATATATTTCTTACCTTTTATAGTATTCACCTTCATAGTTCTATTGTATATAACCTCCAAAGATTTATCATCGCCAAGTTTGATATTGGTTTTGAAACTTTTATCCATTATAGAAAACAACTTATTATTCCTTGACATGTGATTGGAACAACCTGAATCCAGATACTAAACCTCATTAGGACTATTTTTAGCTTTGTCATATGAAATGAATAAATTGTATGGAGAAACATCATCATCATCATTATAATAATTATCACTTCTATTTTTGTTTCCTGCTTTTAATCAACATTCCCAATCAAAGTGACCATACATGTGGTAGTAATAGCATTGAATGTTTCTCTTATCAAATCTACCTCTACCTCTTCATCTTGCAGTTGAAACACCTCTTCTTCCTTTGTATCCATTTGAATTATTATATCCTCTTTAATAATTATAATTCATATTTTTACCTTATCCTTGATTGTTTTTTGATATTGTATTTGCCTTATACATGGCTATCCTTATTGCTAGTGTTGGTACCTTCATTCTTTGTGATCTTTAATTTTGATCCAAAATCTTTCTCATCACTTTTATTTAATGTATATCTTAGTCTTTCTTCATGAGACACAAGATATCCAACCAGGTGATCAAACTCAAGAGTAGTCAAATATTTCCTTTTTTAAATAATGATGGCAACGTTATTCCACCTTAGTGTTAGATACCTTAACACCTTTTTCACCACAACCTCTTTGTTCAACATTTTTCCAAGTTTAGCCATCTTGTTGACTACATCCTTTACTCTTACACAAAAATCACCCGCACTTTTAGCTTCTTTCATCTTCAAATTCTCAAATTATCTCTCTAATGTTTGTAATCTAACCACTTTGACTTGCTCATTACCTTGATAAGCTTCTTATAGAGTCTTATAGACATTCTTGGCTATCTTTGCACCTATAATTCTTGGAAATATGATCTTATATAGAGTTTTTTTAATATTAAATAAAGCTTATGAGTTATTCTTCTTAGCTTCCTTCTTGGCATGCATGTCATTATCTGAAACAGTGGCCCAATCAGTTGGTTCATCATAACCAATTTCTACAATCTCCCATTAGTCTTTTTCTATCAAAAAATCCTCATGTTTATACTCCAATAATCATAAACATTTTCACTAAATTTTGAAATGGGAATATTGTTAGAGTTTGACATGATCAATCAGTAGTAGAGCTTAGTTTGGGTGGTTATTTTTTGTTTCATATCTTTCTAAGAATTGATTTGATAAGAGAAATATTCAATACTATTATTGTCATAGGTATGGTCACTTTTATTGGGAATGTAGATTATAAGCAAGAAACAAAAATAGAAGTGCTAATTATGCTAATGAGGATGATGATTCTTCTCCATGAAATTTATTCCTTTCATATGGAAAGAAATAAAAATATAAGTGTTAATTATGCTAATCAGGATGATGATTCTTCTCCATGAAATTTATTCATTTCATATGACAAAGTTGAAAACAGTCCTAATGAGGTTTGATATCTATATTTAAGTTGTTCCAATCACATGTTGGGGAATAATGTGTTGTTTTATGCAATGGATAGAAGTTTAAAAACTAATATCAAAATTGGTGATGAAAAATCTGTTACATCCAGATTTCTCACTAATTAAATTTACTTGAATATCCATGGATTTTTATGGTTGGTAATTTGATTTGATTATTACTCAACTAAGTTGTAATTCATTTGTTTTTATGGGATAGTTGTATGTTTTTTTGATTACATGATTTAATTTCTATGAGTTAATTTTATTATATATTCTTTACATTATGATCATGTTGATTTGTTATTACAGTAGTATTTTATGATATATATCATGATGTTATAGACAAATTACTTTCTTGTCATGAGTTTGACACAGGAGATATTCATCCCTCAAAGCATGATAGAGGGAGAGCATCATTAGAGAGGGTGGCATAGATAAATATGTTGGGGGATGATAGAGGAATGGCTAGAACCCATGCACACACCACATAAATGGCACTCATTATATGCATAGTTTGAATGGTAGTGTTAGTATGTTTTTGATGTTGTCTACATTTAGATAATTGTTTATGCATGTTAATTGTGTGTTAGCTTAGTTTAATGCTTATGTGGAATTAATCTTGTGTGATTGAATTATGGATATTATATGTAGATTGGATGTATAATATTGTAGTATGATTATGTCATGTTATTGAATCTATGATTGTTAATGCTTACAAGAACATAAATTTGCATGATTAGTTTATGGTTACTATTGCATATAGCCTAACCATCATATCTTATTAATGTTTGAGAACATTGGTCAGTGTTCTTTATGATAATTAGGAATATCATTATATAGATTAATGAATTAATATATAGAGAATTTAAATGATCTGTATATATAATGTAGTAATAAAAATAATTTTATTGTTATAATACTATTAGGATTGGTATAATAATTATCTGAAATACCAATTATTGTTAAAGTATCATCGACCTTATATTAGGCATATTGTTATTAAGTCAATATGATTATTTATTTATACTAATTTAGTAACAAAACTATATTTTTACATTGAGCTAGTTTGGAAACTAAACCTAGACATTATCAATAGTGCTCATTTGAAGTTAATAATTAATGGGTTAATTATTATTATAAAATTAAAGAAAAAATATATAAATAGGAAAAGCGTCAAATAGGGAATAAAAACAAGTAAAACAAATATTTATTTTGGGGTGAATTGGAGTAAAGAAAATAATGGTAAGCTTTTGCATGGAAGGGGGAAAAATAAAGAAAGGAGGACAGGGAAGCATAGTAGGATAAGAGAAGACAGGGGAGGGCAAATTGGGGAGAACAGTAGTGTGAAGAGAAGAGAAGGATAAGAGCAAGAAGAGAGAGAGAGAGAGAGAGAGAGAGAGAGAGAGAGAGAGAGAGAGAGAGAGAGAGAGAGAGAGAGAGAGAGAGAGAGAGAGATCTTTTGGTTCATACCATTTCAAAATGGGATCTTTTACTAAGTAAGTAATGTTATTTATGTAGAATCTAAAAACAATTCTATGTATATTAAATCAAATGCTACAAAAAGATTTTATGTGTAATGCTATGGTGATCTGTGTATTACCAATCAAATTGTGATAATGCATATATTTAAGGGTTTAATATAGCTAAAGTATGGACTATTGTGTTATGTGTATATATGAAACTACACCCCAATCTATTGTATACTGAGTGTATGTAGTGATGATTTACAAATGACTGTGTATTGGATTAAAAATCTTGAAAATAGACATTGAGAGTTTATCTATGAGTTAGATAGGGTAACTAGTGTCATATATCATGTTTTATCAAAACCACAAGATTGTACAAGTCCAATACTGTATATAATGTTAAAATAACATATAATGAATTATATCTAATATATAGCACACTATGTATGGTGTATAGTGATTCATGTAAGATAACAAGCTGGTTTAGATAGTCGATATAAGTTTATATTTGATGTTCCAGAATAGTGAGAATGGATAAACAAAGTGTGTAGGTTATTATTATTTTTTAAAATAGCGAGTATGTGAACCATATGAAAATGATGATTTGTGTTTAGGTTATAGACACTATATAAATTTGTTATATAAAAATTGTGTGGCTATATGAGAATGGACTGAGTGTTTAATGTTCATCAAAATAGTAATTTGTGTTTTCTATTATGTTTTATAAAGAGATAGAAAATCGTGGTGCCTTAATACATGAATGCTTCATTTGTCTTATCAAAATCATGGGGTATTTGTATATGAACTAGTCTCATTTATTTTTCAAAATCATGAGAAGATGCATATAGGGGTGGACTATGTTTATTTAGTTATTTGAATAGTGAATATATATAAATCACATATATATTGACATTCAGAACTATGATGAAATATATGGGTAAGTGGTGTTTATATACTTATAAATATAATAGCTAAGTCTAAGTTCGATTAGTATTTATATCAATTTGGTAACTATATACTATAATATTACATACAAGTTATATAGATAATACAGTTGTAGATGTTTATTAGGTTGAAGTATTTAACTCTTTGCAAAGACTAGAAACATATTTTAAAGTACAAGAGTTTTATATAAAACAAGTCAATGGAGTAAAATTTGTAACAAAATATATATGATAATATGCATAGACTTTTATAAGAAACTGTGTGAGTTTTTGTTATAGTTAGATAGCGATTTGATTTAAGAAGAGTAGAATATGGATATAAATAGTCAAATAAATATAATACTATGTTCATTAATATTCTAGGAATATTAATATTTTATAATTGATCATCAATGTATTTTATGTATAGAAAAGTCATAATGCTTGTTGAAATCATATGAAGTTCTTGATTAGAATTATAAATGACTGTTGACATTTATATATAGTATTTATAAATTGTTGAGTACTTATATTTAAAACATAGTATGAATATAGTTAATATGTATAAGGGCATATATATAGGAAATATATCTATATATGGAATTGGGTATTCATATAGATATATAACATTAATTGGTGTATTGGGTCATGTGCCTATAACTTTAACTTTATTGACTGTTAAAAATAAGTCATAGGAACCCAAGGAACAATAAACTATAACTATATAAATACAATCTTATAAAAATATAACAAGTTGTTCAAATGAAATATTATATTTTCATGAAAAGTATGACTTTCTTTATCATGATTGGTTGTTTGTAATTGAGTAAGTTGTATATATGAACAATGGATTGTTCATCATAGAGTGTACTATATTTGAATCTACTTAAGAAAGTTATAAATATGCATTCTAAATATATATATTATATTAGTTGATATAAAATTGTGCTTTTTATGTTTATTATTTATGTGATAAATAAGATAGTGGAGATTCTTTCATATGTTTGATAGATTAAATGTATGTCTTTTGATTATTCATGTGTTTAGCATGTTTTATGACTACTAGTAGGAAGTAATCTATATGAATCTATTGGCTATATTTATATTAACCAAATCTTGTATTATTGGTACTATCTAATCAGTGAGATAGACTCCACTATCTCACTCATATCACCAATACCAAATGAAGGTAATCTGATCAAGTGGTGTGTATGAATTTGACTGATCATAGAGATCAATAGCTATTCAAAATTTCACCATAGTAATGTTTAGTTAGACATTATCATTTCATATATATGATTTACATTTTTGTGTGATATTATGTTAGAACGTATTTTCTTTATGGTACACTTCATGTATTAGAAATCTTACAACACATGGGTACCAGCTTGTCTCTCTAGATCCCTGCACTATCACTATCTACTCGTCCATTATGGGAGGGCCATTCCCTGATGAGGAATTGTGTGGGAAATGATGGTCCATGGTTGGTATGAAAAAGTGCTTAGATGAGGCTCTTCCTCCCCATAGTAGTACTTATTTAGAGACTATACTTGAGATTACCATAGATACTAGAGTTCGAGAAAACTCATGCTCTGTAGAGTCTTATATCTTATATCTTGTAAAATATTTATTATTATTGAAATATTATCCATGATGAGATGTAATTATTTACTCATTATACCTTGACAACAGTGGCTACATGTTTGTACTAGCCATGGATGGAAATCTCTAATTACTTTCTATATTAAGTTATGTTTTATTTCATTTGATGATAGTAATTAGTGACAAATAGATGTTACATATGGTATTAGATATACAGTTTGAAATATAGACTTAATAATTCCACTAACATTTTTGTATTCTTATGTTTACCAGAAAGGAGAATGGTGAAAGATAGAGTATTTAGAGAGGGTCCTTCAAATGTCAATGACAATAACCCTCCATTTAATCCTAATCAATTTGCCACTGAGCAAGCAGCAAAGTTGGATCAGATTCTCATAGCCATGAATGAAACTAAGGACTAAATTTTAACCTTAGAATAGGAAGTTCATGGCCATGAAGAGGAAGTATATCAAGATGTGCCTGAATAACATCCCACTGAGAAGGAAGTCCCTCAGGACGTAAGAGCATAGTTAGCTACAGAAATGGATAGAGATATGAAGAAGGTGAATCCACCTAATTTCAATGGAACTATTTTAGGTGATAGATCTGAAGCATGTCTGACTAAGATGGAAAAGTATTTTGAGATTTTAAACTACTCTAAGGTCACTAAAGTAGTTTGGAGAGCTTATTAGTTGGTTAATGAATTTGCTCTGTGGTAGGCCAACAAGAAGTTGAAAATAAATTTTAATTTGACCACTACTACATGGGAGTAGTTTGTGACAATATTCAAGTCACATTGGTTTCCACAGTTATACTTTGACTAGAAGCTTATATATTTCTATAATTTAAAGTAAGGAGACTTATCGATGAATGAGTACTAAGAATAGTTCACCAAAATTCTGAAGTACGTACCTCAATACCATGTAAATGAGAGGTTTAGAATTAGAAATTTTATTATGGGATTGAAACCCCATATTGGTGGAGAGGTGTAAATCCATGGGCCATCTACCATAGACCAAGTCTTTAAGAAGGTAGTCAATCAAGAACAAAAGTTAAAATATCTTACTCGGACCAGGGACAAGTTTAAGAAAAAATTTGGAAGTTCTAATCCAACTTTTAAAAAGAAGAACTAGAAGTAGAATATTGGAGACTCTAAGAGTTAGTTCAAAAATTAGAATGCTAGATTCAATAATGGTCCAAGCAACAAGAAACTAGGTAATGGTTTTAAAGGCAGTTTCAAAGGAGACCAACAAGCTGATAGGAAAGGACCACTTGAAGGTTGTTTCATTTATAGATGTGACCATTATGATTATGAATGTACCTAGGATAAGTCAAATAATAAATGTTTTGATCCTCAACAGGAAAAATTTTAGAAATGTATTCATGTGGTAGTTGATAATTAGTAAACCAAATTCCAAGCTTCACCCATAAAACTATTAGGTGTTTTATTTGAACATCTAATTTCTATTTTGATAGATGCAAGGGCTAAAGAATGTTTTATAGCTCTAAAAATTTTAAATAAGTTATTTATAAGAGTTGTATTAATGACAAATTCATGGTCAGTATAATATGGGAATGATTCAAAGGTCAAAGTTGACAAGTGTTTAGTTGAAGCTTAGGAAAATTTCTATAATGCAGCTCAAGGAAAAGGATGCCAAGCATTTATTGTCAAGATAAATGAAATAGAGGAATTTAAGGAATGACCTCTCAAAGACTATCTATTCCTTTGGACTTTTCATGATGTGTTTTCAAATGAATTGTCAAGATTACCTCCTAAATAAGAATTTGATTTATCTATCGATATCTTACCCAAATCAAAACCATAGTCTAAGGCACCATATGGGATGTCATCCATTGAATTGGTTGAATTAAAGACTCAAATCCAATAATTATTGTCAAATGGGTTGATCAGGCTAAGTGTGTCACCATAGGGTGCACCAATTATCTTTATCAAGCAGAAGGATGGTACTCTTCAGCTTTGCATAGACTCTAGAATGTTGAACAAGGCAACTATCAAAAATAGGTATCCATTACCTCATATAGATGATCTCTTTAATCAAATGAGATGGGCAATGATATTTTCTATGATTAACCTTAGAGCAAGATATCATCAACTAAGGATAAGGGATGAGGATATTCCAAAGACAGCATTTAGAACTTGATATGGACACTATGAGTTCATAGTGTTACCACTAGGTTTGATAAATTCTCTCATAGCATTTATGAATCTCATGAATAGTGTGTTTAGAGATTGTCTAGATCATTTTATTTTGGTCTTTATTAATGATATTCTTATATACTCAAAGAATGAAGAGGAGCGTATTCAACATATATAACTAGTTTTACAATGGTTACAGAAGCATAAGTTGTATGGTGAATTATCTAAGTGCATAATTTTCTAGGAAAAAATGTAGTATCTAGGACATATTATTTCTACAAATCATATTTTGGTAAATTTGGCAAAATAAGAGCCATTATGGAGTGGCCATCACTAAATAATGTGCATGAGGTAAGAAGTTTCATGGGATTAATGGCTAATAAAATAAGTTCATTTTGAACTTTTTTAAGATAGCTAATCTGATTACCTCTTTGTAGTGAAAGAACCAAAGTTTTATCTAGTCAAATAAATGTGAAGTAGCTTTTTAGGAATTAAAAAAGAAGCTTACTTAAGCACTAGTACTAAGAGTTCTTGATCCCAATGGTCAATTTTTTATGATCATAGATGCATTTAGGGATGGAATTGAAGGAATCCTTATGCAGAATGGTGTAGTGGTATCCTATGAATCAATGAATCTAAATCCTTATGAGGTGAACCATGCCCCTTATGACCTAAAACTTTCAGCAATTGTACATGTTTTACAAGTTTGGAGGCATTATTCGTTGGGAAAAATATTTAAGCTCAAGACTATTAACTTGGGACTCAAGTACAACTTCACCCAACCAAATCTAAATGCTCATCAGAGATGCTACTTAGATTTCTTGTCTAATAATGACTTCGATATCAACTATATCAAAGGCAAGAAAAATAGAGTAGTTGATACCTTAAGTTGTAGAAGGTATATAACAGCCATGATTACTATTAGGAGTACTTTCAAGGATAGAGTGACTGAATTCTTGCCAAGAGATGAATTTTATGATCAATTCAAGAAAATATTATCTGATAATGCTCAAAATCCTAGGTATAAAGGATTTAGATTAGAGAATGATGGTCTTTTATGATATAGTGAAAGGATATATGTGCTAGATTGAGAGAATTTGAGGAGCACAGTGTTAAAAGAATAGCACAATACCCCATATACAAGACATCTAGGAGTAACCAAGCTTATGGTAGAGCTTAGACTACTTTATTTTTGGAAAGGAATCAAGAAAGATGTAGTAGACTTTGTGTCATGATATCTAAAATGTCAGTGAGTGAAGTTTGAACATGTGCATCTGGCTCAATTATTATATTCACATAACATATCAGAATAGAAGTGGTAGGTGATCAACATGGAATTTATCCAAGGGTTACCATTATCATGAAATAGGCATGACATGATCTTATTAGTAGCTAACAAACTAACCAAGGTATCTCATTTTTATACCAAGCAATTTGATAGATGATGGACCTACGCTTATGAAGAGGTTCAAAAAGTAAGTGTATTAGTTGCATGTATTTCTAGAGAAGATCATTTTAGATCATGATTTGAAGATGATTTATAGATTTTGGGTAACTCTAAATTCATATTTGGGTACATAATTAAAATTTAGTAGTACATACATCCAGAGACTGATGGTCTGACTGAGTGAGTTAATCAAGTGGTAAAGGATATTCTTTTTCTGTATTACATGTATTAGAAGTACAAGTGGGAAGATTATCTTCTATTGGTTGAGTTTGCTTACAATGACTCATACCAATCAGCTTTGAAGATGACACCATTTGAAGCATTGTATGGAAGAAGGTATAGGACACCAATCATTTGGGATAGGTTGGAAGATAGGGTAGTCTTTAGACCTGATATGCTTTCAAAAATGGAAAATTAAGTCAAAACAATCAAGAAAAGATTGGCCAAGGCCAATGATAGGTAGAAGAGTTATGTTGATTTGAAGAGAACAAATAAGCATTTTTCAGTAGGTGGTAAAGTGTTCTTATGGGTTAAGCCACAATAGAGATTGATTAAATTTAGGAAGTCAGTAAAAATTTCATTGAGATATGTGGGACCCTTTGAGGTTTTAGAAGTGGTCAATCCTGTAGCATATAGGCTTGCATTGCCACCAGCCCTATATCTATTATATAATGTCTTTCTTTTTTTTTATCTTAAAAATTATATAGATAATCCTTTACATGTGTTGGATTGGAATGCTTTGTAGGTTATGGATCTCAAGATAGTCATGGTAGAACCAATTAGACTAATTGACACTTGCAAACTTTGTTTATGTAATAGAGAGTCATATTATAAGGTCTTGTGAGACCAATACTCTGAGGATAGTACTACTTGGGAGGAATATGATGAGTTCTACAAGTAATTTCCACATTTGTTTGTTTGATTTTATGTTTCATACTATGTTACTTTTCTACTGAATAATGTTTTTAATTCAGAACTAATGTTTGAATAAGTGTCATTGAGACGATGACCAACTTTATGGGAGAAGGATGTTACAGCCTGATTTCTCACCAAATAAATTTACTTGAATATCTGTGAATTTTTATGATTGATAATTTCATTTGATTATTATTCAACTAAGTTTTAATTCATATATTATTATGGGATAGTTGTATGTTGTTTTGATTACATGATTTCATTTCTATGAGCTAGTTGTATTTTATATTCTTTACATTGTGATCATGTTGATTTGTTATTACAATAGTATTTTATGATATATATCACGATGTTACAGAATACCTACCTTCTTGTCATGAGTTTGAAGTACGATAGATTTATCCTTTAGAACATGATGGAAGGAGACCATCATTAGAGAGGGTAGTATAAATAGTGATGGTGTGAGAATCTAGAGAGACAAGCTAGTACCCATATGTTGTAAAATTTATAATACATGATATGTACCATAAATCAAATACATTCTAACATGATATCATACAAACATGTAAATCATATATACAAAATGATAATGTCTAACTAAAATTTTGAGATGTAACATGAGCCATTCCATTCATATGTTTGACTTAGAATAAGATTGTTAGAATTTGACATGATCAATTGGTATTAGAGCTTGGTTTGGGTGGTTGTTTTTTGTTTCATATCTTTTTAATAATTGATGTGATAAGATAAATATTCAATGCTATTACCGTCATAAGTATGGTCACTTTGATAGGGAATGCAGATTAAAAGTAGGAAACAAAAATAGAAGTGTTAATTATGCTAATGAGGATGATGATGCTTCTTCATGAAATTTATTCATTTCATATGACAAAGTTGAAAACAGTCCTAATGAGGTTTGGTATCTAGATTCAAGTTGTTCCAATCACATGTCAGGGAATAATGTGTCATTTTCTACAATAGATAGAAGTTTAAAAACCAATATCAAACTTGGTGATGATAAATCTTTGGAGTTGCAACAAAAGGAACTATAAAGGTGAATACTACAAAGGGTAAAAAATGTACTAATGATATTTATTATACCCCAAAGTTGAACATAATTTGTTGAGTATTGGATAACTATGTAAAAAAACTATAATGTAGTTTTTGATGATAAACAATGCACAATCTATGACAATAATTAAGGAAATAAAGATGTCATAATTGTACCTGTTGACCAAGTTTTGACCTCAAGTCAAAATGGGTTAACCCTTCTAAATTGAAACTTTTTATGAGAATATCAAAACTTGTATGTGGTCTTGTTATGGTCTTAAATGGTCCTAAATAGTTTCATATGGTCATATTGGTCCTTATCTAACATTGTCTAAGGTTCAGTCTCATGTGTACTTGTCTAGTCTTAGGGGTCAATTACAAGGTCTTGATGTTTTCAAACATGTTAAATGGTTTGGTATAGTTTATAATAATTACAAAAGGCTATTAATGTGTATTTAAGGTCATAATATCATGTCTTAACCTCTCACCATGTTTGTATGTGTTAAAATGATATTTTGGCCACCTTTTAGGCTTAATATGAGAAGTTGTATGTACTTTTACAAAGAAAAAATATTCCAAGAAGTTTCCTAACATGCATGAGGTTGGGAGGAAGTCAGAGTATTAGTTTCATTTCAGAACTAATTAGTTACTTCAGTTTAGACTCCAAAGAAGTAATTCTAAACACTTGTACGACCTTTAAAGATCACATTTTAGGTAAAATATAATTTATAAGTGTTATTTCAGATCCCATAGGTTAGATTCACATTTTGGATGTAGGTATAGGTCAAAAAAATTTAAAATCTTATTCAAAACCTCCATCACTCTCCTTACAAGCTAGTAAAGGTAGATTTCAAGTGTTAAGTACAGACAGAGGAGAGAGAATTGAAACCTAGAAATTTTTCTAGAGGAGGGGTCCTATTAAGATTCAAATCCATGGAATTTTTTTGTATATTCATCCCCTCTCCTTAATGAACAATTGCTAAGACTAGGAGGTGGTCTGGAACAACTAGTCAACCCCATATGCTCAATCCTTCTTCTCAAAATGGTAGTTTGAAATAATTTAAATGAATGAAAGAGATTATAGAGGATCTATAGGGTCTATGTAGACTTATTTAATGTTTCCCAAGTTCCATTTCACACATGTGGGCTTGGATTGGCAAAAAAGTTATTCTTTTACAAGGTGCAAGTGACTATTAGTGTCCTCCATTGTTTAAGAGTTTTTACAAGGTTATAGGCATTCAATTATTGATTGAACATGTTTATTCATATTTTTAATTTATTCAACAATCTCTAATTATCTAATTACTTTATACTAGTTCTCTAGTGGTATCATGTTCTTAACAAGCAGACTGTGTTTTGAAACTCCTTGCATAAGTGAGTTTGAAAGGTTTGTCACTATCAAAAGTGTTTAAGAGTCTTGACCTCATGATCAAGGAAATGAAGCATCAATGGAGTGGTTTCAAACTCAAGAGTTATAACTTGCACCTCTTCAAGGACTAAAGCATGATAAAAAGACCAAACATCTATATACAATCAATAGTTCCATACATACGCTTATACAGACTGTAGAAACAAGTTAGAGATGACATGATGTTTGAAAAGATTCATAGGCTTATGGAGAAGGTGACAAGAAATGGATCAGGAGTTGATACATCTTTAATTTATTCAAATGAATCATAGACTAAGAGGTTTTTTTTAGTCATATACAAGCAAAAGGGTAGACCTATAAGCCCTAAACTTGTAGGTCCCTATTTTGACCAAAAGGCTAGTTGTTATGAAGAGAAGAATTGGTTGGAAACATTAAACATGTTTAAATCATGAAATAAGAGAGTTACATACTAATGAAGGCACCAAATTATAATCAATGCATCAAAGGAAATGGTTAGTATGACTGAGTCCACAGGCCTAAAACACTTAGGTACAAGTCTGGATCTAAAGATAGAAGACAGAGATTTGAAGTGCTATGAAAAGGGGAATTGAGCCTTATATAAAGAAAGATAGATCTTAATGATATTAGATACTGTTTAAGTTACATAATAGAGTCTAAGATCTACTTTCAAGCTACAATGCTCAAACTCTTCCTTAATAGTCACCTACAACCATCTTTGAGATAAACTTGAGACATATGCATGGTTATTTTGAAGGTACAAGGTCACTGACATAAGCAGGAGTTTTAAATAATTTGATTAGTTTCTCAATGGAGTGTAGAAGCTATTTACCTATACATGGATTTAGAAAGAGACCCTAAAGCCTTAAAATTATAGACCAATCCTAAATGAAGGCCACTTACAAGTTTGTATGGACTATAGGGACCAATCTGGGATCAGACCTCAAGTTCAAGACAATAATATGTATCAAGATCTGAAGTCTATCTCAATTTGGAAAAAAAATCATAGGGTTGTTTGAATACCAAAAGAAATTTTCAAGGATGACTATTGAGGATGGTCAAAACTGAGTTCAAAATCTCTATACATAATCAACTAGCAACCTATAGGTCTGCCTAGATTCATGAGTATTTTTTCTTGATTAGATTAGGGTAAGGTTTATGGAAAATTCTCGTGGTGTTTGTAGAGATTCATATAACTTTCATACTCCCCTAAAGTATGCTAAACAATGGGAAACCCACATACTCATGCCAAGGCAAGACATAAACCTGCCCATTCTTGAGAAGTATTTGATTGTATGAAGAGGTTTAAGTATATATAGGAGGACTGAGGGAGATAAATATAGTTGAATATTACTAAATGGTGATAACATTGTTCCATCATATCCCTAAAACTCAAGTAACAAACTAAATAAATGTTAACAAACCCTGTTCAGCTTTAAAAAAGCCTAAGTGCATACATAAGTCTATATGCAGTCCTAAGGAGATGGTTATTTGAAGTGAATTGAGAGATTTGAGGATACTTAAGGGATGGTCAGGGGTATAAATAGGCATCATATATAGTTTGAGATCCATGATAGAGGAGAAAAAGATCAAACATAGCCATGAGGGTTCCTTACTTTGCTTTGCTCACAAACCCTAAGCCTGAGTGAATCAGTTGGTTAGAGACCTAATAGAAGAAAATGGTGAGGATGAACATTGGCATAAGTAAAGGTGGATGTCATAGACCTATTGAGGTTATTTTTAACTCAAATTCAAACTCAGAATATGCACCTACAATCCTTAATCCTTCTTAGACCTCATAAAATGCCTATTAGCAGCCCGAGAAGCCATCTTCTTTTGCTCAGCGTAGTACATAGATGTTGCATGGGGCCCTGGACTCCTAAGGATATTTATATACCCTTGTGTACTTACACTTTATGGAATTGGTATGTGGATTAATGCCCTGAGCTATATGAACCATCGTTAAGACCTTGAGGCACTTTCAGGCTACCTAGAAGACCAAATCTGACCCCGATGAGAGAGAATTGGATTTATATGCCTCCATATGAGTTGATTGACCTATGAAATGACATAAACCATGTATAAGACATATCTGATCATAATTTATGCCACCATATTGTACTTGTGGTGCATAACTTTATGAAATAGGCTAAAAATGATTGTTTCTAGCTACTTGAGAGGTTCATACAAGGTCTTAGAACTTAAAAATTGACATGGAGAATGCAGAGGAGTTTCTTAAAGTTAATCACACATTTATTTTTTGTTTCACAAGTGTGGGAATCCTAGGGATCCAAATTTTAGTATCTAGGTAGGGAAGCCTAATTGTGACCTAGTTCAGAGAGAGAAATAATAAAAAAGAATACCTCCACTCACTGTTTGATCCTAAAATTTTGCATGGAGTTTTAAGGCCATAATGGGTCCTATAATATGCCTTCATATTCTTAGTAACATCCATAGTTTTATCTATACGAGGAGGTTTATATGATTTTAGGACTACAAGGAATGAAGCCTAATTGGATATTTTCGTAGAGAATGAATTCTTGGGGTTAGCTTGAGACCTAAAAATGAATTTTTTTAGGTCCAATATGAGTTTAATAGGCAATACATGAAGATAGGATGAGCTGAAGAAGATGAATTCAAGTTTTGACAGTTGTATGCAAGAATGGCCTATGGAGATGAAGAGTCTTCTAAACACCTAACAAGAAAAGGAAGTGATGTGTCAAATATAACCTAATGAGATTAATTGAGAGGTGTCAATAGAAGATCAAATATGTAACTCAACTTGATCTAAACATCAAAAATGCCACTTGTCATTCAACAAGCCAAACCAAAGGGTAGTTTTGGAGAGTTATTCAAGGAGTCAAGCAAGCATTCTAACTGCTACACCACTTGGAGCAAGGGAGCATCTTTAGAGGAGCTACACATGGCATTCAGGACCTATTAAGGTATTTTCATAACTCCTCTCTTATTTTTAACTCATGAGACACTTGTCAACTCTCTCTCTCCTACACCCTTCTTTTTTTCTCTCACACTTGTGTTACATATTGAGCCTAAATTAGCTAAGTTTGTATCCTCCACCTAGGTATGGTGAATCCCTACCCATTTTCAGCCTTTGATAAATGAAAAATAACCTGGTTTTACCTTCTTAATGGACTAGTTTTAATGTGCATGTCTGACTAGTTGATCTTGCTAAGTGATAGATTTACTACCTTAGCATGTTGTCCTTGTTTAAGCATTCATATTTAGTTTAAAAGTATTTTTTAAGGTCTCTTTAAGTGTTTAAATTAAGTGTGCATGGGTCTATTGAGTTATCTTTTCACTAGTGTCATGTCATGACCTCTTGAGTAGTCATCCTAGCTTAAGCTTGCTTCACAAACCTCCATGAAAAATATTGATGTAAAGAGGCAAATTTGAATTAGTGTCATATGCAGGTTAGTCTCTTGTTTGAGGTGTAATTATAGTTGGTTTTTAGTGATCAATTCATATTTGGTGCATCACCTCCATTTGAGTATATTTCTATCCCTTTTCCTATCAAGTGTTAGAGTAGTGTTTGAGCCTAAGTGATTCATCAAAGGGAGCTAACCCTTTAACCTAGATATTTAGCTCTCTAATAGGGTACCCAAAACATTGAGATGTTTCCATGTTTCATCAAGTTTGAAAGGATTGAACTACCTTCCAAAGGGTGAAAATTTGATTCATAACAATTTTGGCACACCCGATGGGACTAAGGTCCAAAGTTGTGGAAGAATTCTTGGTTTGTTCTTCTACCTATCAGCCTTTGGAGGCATTCAACAAATACCAATAATGACTTTGAATATAATTAGTTAGATCTATTAGCCTAGGTACTTATTTTTAAAATTATTTAATAATATCTTGTGTTTTATTTTGACTCATGAAGTTGGCATGGTTGGGTATGAAGAGAACTTCTATTTCCCTCCTTATCAACCTTGTTATGACCCTAACTATGTGCCTCAGTAGCCTTATCAATCTTGTTACTCTCCTTATGAGTCATATCATTCTTATGGTTAGCCTATTCTCCCTCTACATGGCCATGATGTTATATATGAGTAGTCTTCTCAAGCTCAAGAGGTCCCTAGTTACCTAGCCTCAAACTAATCCATTTCAAGTTTGAATCAAATCCTCTTAGGCTATGAGAGATACATGCTAGACTTTCATACACAAAGGGAATATGGTCAAGATATCCCTAGTCATCTCAATCATGACATGAGAGATTCATTGAAGTTATTGAAATAAGAATGGGCACCTATTGAGAGATCAAATTGGTAAAGCCTATCAAATGGAATGTTGGATGTAAGTGGTCTCATTCAAAAAGTATGAGATATGTTAAGAGTTCATGAAGGACATAGGTCCAATTTCATTAGCCCTATGTATCTTCTTACATTCCATCTCATCTCCCATATATGCCTCCCATTCTCCCCCAAGATACCTCTTCAAGTGAGCCTCTAAGTGCTTCAAACCCTTCATGTGTTCCTCAAACCTTCCCTTCTTGGAATTCAATCTAAGAGAGCATTCAAAATTAAAAGGAAATTGTTGTAGAGTATCCTAATGCTTCAAGCCAATAATCCACTTCTCTTTCTCAAAAAATCCCTAAGAATTCTTTCAATATTTCAAGTTGGAATCAAGTGGTGAAGTCATGGAGTGGACAAGGTTAAATAAGTATAGATTGGGGAGTTGAAAACAAATAATAATTTGAACCTATGAAAGTCTCTCTCATCCCTCCTTAAGAGTCCTCTTGTACCTCATATCAGCCCTCTTGTGTCCCTTATCTTAGTGAATCCACTAACCACCTTCAATAGAAGCTATTCCAAGAGATTAAATAAAGGCAAATCAAAGAGCTGGATTTCAAGATGAAAGGACTTGAAGAGAGCCAAAATCAAGAGGTTGAATACAAAGAGAGATTTATGCCTAATCAAAACCCATTGCTTTCTCCTCAAGAACCTGTAGGTTGTCTATCTTAGAGGTTTATCTAAGAGTGTATTAAAAATAAGAATGAGACTCTAATTGAGAAGGATGAAGATGAATTTGCAGCTATTGAAGAGCCTCAAGAATAATATGTCTCTTCCATTGCCCAGCTCAACTTACTATATTTCCAAGAGTTCTTTCAAGAACCCTCCATTCCCAAAACCATCCATAAGTCATCCACCACACCTCATACTCCCTCTCCAACTCATTAAATTTCCCATAACCCTCCCACCATATCCCTTCTTAAAGACGAATATATCCTATAGGAGATAAGTGAAGGTGATCAAGATGGTTCTATGTGATAACGTAGAAGATAAAAATGTAGCGGACAAAAATGTAGTAGTAAAAACATAGTATGACGAAAATATCATGAGGATAAAACATAGCAAAGAAAAATGTAGCGGTATTGATAATGTCACAAAAATGTTGTGAAGAGCATAATTGGCACATTTTAGTGATTATCACATTGTTTATTTGTTGTCTAGTTCAATTTGGTGATAGTAGTTAACATTTCATGGTGGAATATTAATGCACCAAATTTACAAGAAAAATAACAAAGTAAAATGTTATTTCATGAGTTTAGACCTTTAATTAAAAATTGTGTCATCTTCACGAAATTACCAATACTGTTATGTTTTTTCATCGCTACATTTTATCCTCATGATGTTTTGTCATACTAAATTTTTACCACTATGTTTTTATCAACTACTTTTTCATAGGATGTCGATCAAGATATAATTACAGTTGATGAATAAGACAACTCAAGTGTATATGATGAAGAGTTCACTATTGGTACTCCCTTTAGTGAAGACAAATATAAATTAGTCTTCTTGAGTGAAGAAAGAGATGATCTAGATCAGTTTGTAACTGCCCGTGAAGAGAATGCCAAGATTACTACCTTGGCCAATGAAAATATGGATCAAGACATGGAGGAAAAGGCTTTTGAGAAAAACATCATATTGGTTGAGTTTATTAAGTCTCATGAATAGGTTCAAAGAGATGTGAAGTATAAGTGGTAGATATATTTACATATGTTCAAGTAATATGAAGGTCTTGAGAAGTTAGCCCTTCTAGGAGAACAAAATGAGATTTTTGAGGAGGAATATAAGGTTTCTATTGAACAAACATGCCTTTAAAAACACCACCAAAAGTATCAAGTCCATGATGGGAAAATTTATGATGACTATGACACTCTTGAAGATGATAAAGAGATTGAATTTGAAAAACTAATAGAGGCTACAGCTGTTGCTACCTTCATGGACCAAGAGGACTTATGGCAGAAGTTCAAGGAAATTTGTAATGAGTTTAAGGCTTTCAAGAGCCTACAACCCTTGTTGGATAGTTTAAAGATGTTCTTGAAGATTCCTTACTTTTTGAAGGACAATATAATAACCTCTAAGGTGACATGATTGAGGTTAATATTGACCAAATTTTACCTCAGTATAATTTGTCTAACCATTTTCATGGAGAGTTGAACAGCATTTGCAAGAACAAGTCATTTCAGAGGTCCAAAATTGCAAGTCAAGGAAGCTAAAGTATTTTGGCTCCATTTTAGTCTATGTTGGGTTCTCCAAAATTCAAGTCTTGGCCCCTCATAAACTTGAGTTACTCTTGAAGACCAAGCTGGCTTATCTAAATGACTTGACTTATAAAATTTTCATGAGTAGAAGTAATGTAGGTTTACGAACCCGAATTACTCCTTTCAATGATTTTCAGGTTTTTAACAATGCATGACTTCAATTTTTCCAAGGAGCAAGTCTTAAATTGTTTTATAAGTAGCGATCAATGAGAGGTCCGAAGTGAGTAAGTAATAGGGCTTAAAAAACCCGAAATGATCTTGATAATGCCTCTCGAAAGTGGCCCTTTGAAACTTTTTCGAAGGGCCTTTCTTGCCTTATTCCCCCCCCAAGTGTCCCTTCAAAAAGTTTTGAAGGGCACTTTATTTTCCCAAGTGTCCCTTCAGACTCTTCCGAAGGGCACTTTTATTTCTAAGTGACCCTTTGAAAAAGTTTCAAAGGGCACTTTTCTTCCCAAGTGTCCCTTCAAACTTTTTCGAAGGGTACTTTTCTTTCCAAGTGACCCTTTGAAAAAGTTTTGAAGGGCACTTTTCTTCCCAAGTGTCCCTTTAGACATTTCTAAAGGGCACTTTGTTGTCTAAGTGACCCTTTGAAAAAGTTCTAAAGGCCACTTTTCTTCCCAAGTGACCTTTCAGACTTTTCTGAAGGGCACTTTGTCTTTGGAAATGCCCTTCGAAAAAGTTCTAAAGGGCCATTTCCTTTAGAAATTACCTTCAAAATTTTATGAAGGGACCCTATGCCTTCCCCAAGTGTCCTTCATAACATTTTCTAAGGACACTTATCCAAGTGTCCTTCGAGAAAAATTCCTGAAGGAACTAGTCGTTGCCTTTCGGGTAAAATCCCTAAAATAATTCCTTTAGAAAAATTGTCTAAAGGAATTACTTCAAGAAAATTACCTAAAAAAATAAACCTACCTAATGGATCCCCATGACATGCCACAAGATGTCAAGTTTAATACATCTAATTAGCCATTGGAATTCAAACATTACATGTTGCAGGACATCTAATTCAGGGTGGCCAACTAGCTGTTGGGATTCAAAGATGATGTGTTGTAGGACGTCAAATTCAGGGTGGCCAACTAGCCATTAATGAGCAAGTAAGAAGTAAAGTCATTTGGAAAACCTGAATGACTCTATAGTGCAAATTGGGTTTCCCAACAAGCTTTGCTTATGACTTTAATAAGTAGAAGCAATCAAATAACCTAAAGAAGCAAGTAAGAAGTAAAGTCACTTGGAAAATCTGAATGGGTATGTAGTGCAAAATACAAGAGCTTTTAGGAAGAATCTATGGTTCATAGTAGATATCTGAGCCATTTTTTATGGAGGTTCATCTCACCACATATTTCGTAGTGATCCTGGTCATTTCAAGAGGGCAAATCAAAGAGAAGGACAAACTCCAATTGAATGAGAGAATAGCTAGAATCAGTTTTACCAGGATGGTGACTGCAAACCATTTTAGAGGATTCTATTTTGGCACCCAATAAATCTCTCTTCTCTCCCTATTTTTCTATAAATAAGACCCTTGTGCTCTTGTTTTATCATCCACAGATAGTACAGTGAAGCCCTACTAGAATGTTTTGCCATTATCTTGCCTTTGAGCAAAGAAGCATAAGTTTGTTTTCTTTCTAAGTTCTAAACATTTCATGGGCATGAAAGAGACACAGAGTGATAGCAAGTGATGTTTTATCATTCTATTCTCTATCCTTCATGCTTTTGAGCAAAGTTCTGATCCAACAAGTCATGTAGAATGCATTCTAGCTGTGTGAGATTTTGCACATGTGTAACCCTTTTCTAGACTATACGGGTTATCTTTTCTAGTTATTTACCTTAGGTGATCTCATTAATTTTGTCTCTACACTAAAATACTTATGTTGGATTCTTCTAGAACTTGAGTTATAGAGTATATTCTATTGTATTTTGCATAAGTATAGGGCATACATGTGGATACTAATTCTTGGTGTGTCACCATTTTAGACTAGGCTTTTCATTTATGCAAAATTATGACTCTTTTCACTCATACAAACTAGTTCAGCAGTTTTATTTCATAAAAAGCTAATATAGGGAGCTATCCCTGTCAACCTAGAGGTTCATTTCCACTTATAGGCACACCCACAAGCCTAGAAATGTCCCAATGTTCCCCAAATCTGGAGGAGGCCTAAACAACCCTCTTCTAGGGTGCAAGATTTCAAGACAATAATTACTCTTATAAGTCAAGATATGGCCATGTTTGATATAAGAATAGACATCAAGAAATAATATGAGAAAGAGCTTGAGCCACAAAATGAATTCACCTTCATAGGTGATTGGTTTGCAGCTGACATGACTTCATTTGAGAACCTGTCAATAGGAGTGGCATTCAAGAAGAAGATGGAGACACCAAGAGATTGGATCAAGAGGTAACTTATTTCATGTCATATTTCATTTCATGGAGAAATAAATAATACAATCTTCCCCTTTGATCTAGGAGGAAGAGGTTGTTTTCAGGAGTTGTATATAGTTAGCTTGATTTCATATTGTTGTTGTGTTTCCTAAGTGCTTGATAGCCCATATGTGAGTCTTGTTACTTTGTTTTGTGTGTGTTGTCTTTGTTTGGTGTGTTTGAAGGTAAAATCATTTTGTTGTGTCATGGTCAAGGTCTGATCAAGTTTGAAACTGAGTGTAAATTACTCCATTTCCCAATGGAAGGACAAGGCTACTAGTCCATTTAGCATTACATGGATGTTACCCCTATGAATCACCAAATTTTGATCACAACTCAAAATGGGTTAACCCCTCTAAATTGAAACTTTTCATGAGACTATCAAAACTTGTATGTGGTCTTGTCCTAGTCTTAAATGGTCTTAAAGAGTTTCATATGGTCATATTGGTCTTTGTCTAGCATTGTCTAAGGTTTGGTCTCATGTGTACTTGTCTAGTATTAGGGGTCAATTACAAGGTCCTGATGTTTTAAAACATGGTCAAACGTTTGGTATAGTTTATAATAATTATAAAAGGATATTAATGTGTCTTTAAGGTCATAATATCATGTCTTAACCTCTCACCATGTTCTTATGTGCTAAAATGATATTTTGGATACCTTTTAGTATTAATATGATAGTTTGTATGTAATTTTGAAAATAAAAAATATTCCAATAATTTTCCTAATGTGAATGAGGTCAATAGGAGTTAGAGTATCATTTGTATGTCAGATCTAGTCAATTACCTCAGTTTAGACTTGAAAGAATAGTTCTAGACCCTTGTGCAGCCTTTTAAGATCACATTTCAAGTAAAAAATAGTTTATAAATGTCATTTCATCTCCCATAGGTTGTATTCACATTTTTTATGTAGGTATAGGTCAAAAAATATCAAAATTTTCTTCAAAACCTCCATCGGTCTCCTTGCAAGCTAGTAAAGGCAGATTTCAAGTGTTCAGTATGGACAAAGGAGAGAGAATTAGAACCAAAAAATTTTGACAAAGGATGGGGTCATAAAAATATTAAAATACATGGCATTTATATATAGATTCATCCCCTCTCCTTTATGAAAAAATTCTAAGACGAAGACGTGGTCTAGAATAGCTAGTCAACCCCATATGCTCAATCCTTCTCAAAATGGTAGTTTATAACAAGTTGAATGCATGATAAATATTATAGAGGATATATAGGGTTTGTGTAGGGTTATTCCCATTCCCCAAGTTCTATTTCACATGTGTGGGCTTGGATTGGTAAGAAAATTTATTCTTTTGCATGGTGCAAGTGACTGTCAGTGCCTCTATTATTTCAGAGTTTTTATAGGGACATAGTGATTCAATTATTGATTTAACATGTTTATTCATATTTATAATTCGTTAAAAATTATTTGAATACATTGTACCAGTCCTCTAGTGTAATCATGTTCCTAGCAAGTAGACTGTGTTTTGAAACTCCTTGCATAATGGAGTTTGAAAGGTTTATCCTGCACTATCAAAAGTGTTTAAGAGACTTGGCCTCATGAACAAGGAAATGGAGTTTCAAGGGAGTGATTTCAAACTCAAGAGATCCAAATTACACCTCTTTAAGTATTAAATCATGGTAAAGAGACCAAACCTCTGTATTCAGTCAACAGTTCCATACATAAGCCTATACGAACTATAAAGACAAGTTGGAGATGACATGATGTTTAAAAAGATTCATAGGCTTATGGAGAAGGTAAAAAGAAATGGAATAGGATTTGATACATATTTTATTTATTCAAATGAAGCATAGACTAAGAGATTATATTTCAGTCATATGCAAGTAAAAGGGCAGACCTAGAGGTCATAAACTTGTAGGTCCCCATTCTGACCAAAAGGCTAGTTGCAATGAAGAGAAGAATTGGTTGGAAACATTACATATGTTCAATCATGAAATGAGAGAGGCACAAACTGATGAAGACACCTAATGATAATCAATGCATCATAGGAGATGGTTAGTGTGACTAAGTCCATAGGCCTAAAATACTCAGGTATAGGTCTGGATCTGAAGATAAAAGATAGGGGGTTGAAGTGATATGAAAAGGGGAATTAAACCTTATAGAAATAGAGAAATAAATATTAATAATATTGGGTACTATTTAAGTTCCATAACAGAGTCCAAGATCTGCTTCCAAGCTACAATGCTCAAACTATTTTCAAACTCTTCCCTAATAATCACTTACAACCATCTTTGAGATGAGATTGAGACATACGTATGGTTATTTTGAAGGTACAAGGTCATTTACATAATGTAGGAGTTTCAAATAAGTTTATTAGCTTCTCAATGGAGTGTAGAAGGTCTTTACCTATACATGGATTTAGATAGAGACCCTAAAGCCTCAATATTGCAGACCAATCCTAAATGAAGGCCACCTACAAGTCTATATGGAGTAGAGGGACCAACCTAGCATCAGACCTAAACTTAAAGAGTAGAATATGTATCAATATTTTAAATCTATCTCAATTTTAAAAACAAGTCATAGGGTTCTTTGAAGACCAAAATAAATGTTCAAGGATGACTGTTGAGGCTGGTCAAAACTGATATACATAGTCAAATAGCAACCTATAGGTCTACCTAGTTTCATGAGGATTTTTGTTTGATTATATTAGGGTAAGGTCTATGGAAAAATCTCAGGGTGTTTTTAGAGCTTCATAGAACTTTTAGATTCACTTAAAGTAAGCCAAATAATGGGAACCCTGCATACTCATGCCAAGGCAAGACACAAGCCTAACCATCCTTGAGAAGTGTTTGCTTGTATGAAGAGGTTTAAGGATATATAGGAGGATGAGGGAGATAAATATAGTTAAATATGATTGAATGGTGAAAACATTTTTCCATTAAATCCCTCACACTCAAGCAACAAACTAAATAAATGTTAATAAACCCTATTCAGCCTCAAACAGGTCTATGTGCATACACCAGTCTATATGTAGCCCTAAAGAGATGGCTAGTTTAAGTGAGTTGAGATATTTGAGGAACCTAAATGGATTGTGAGGGGTATAAATAGGCATCATATGCAATCCTAGATCCCTGATAAAGGAAAAAAGAGATCAAACACAACCATGAGGCTTCTTTGCTTTGTTTTGCTCACAAACCCTAAGCCTGGGTAAATGAGTTGGTTAGAGACCTAATGGAATAAAATTGTGAACATAAACATTTGTATAAGTAAATTAGGATGTCATATACCTATTGAGTTCATTGGAAACTCAAATTCAAACTTAAAATATGCACCTACAGGCTTCAATCCTTCCTAGACCTCATAGAATACCAACTAACAGCCCGAGAAGCCATCTTCTTTTGCTTGGTATAGTACAAGGATGTTGCATGGGACATTGGTCTCATAGGGATATTTATATACCTTTTTAACTTTCACTTTGTGTAATTGGTTGGTGCATTAATACCTTGGGCTGTATAAACCATCGTTAAGACCTTGAGGCAATTTTAGGCTGCCTAGAAGACCAAATCTTACTTGATGAGAGAGTTTATATGGATCCAAATGATTTTAGTAACCTAATAAATTACCTAAATTATGTATAAAAATCCATTTATAATCACCCCATGCCACTGGATTGTACTTGTAGGTACAAAATTATACATAAAAGGCCAAACAAGATTATTTTTAGCTACTTGGGAGATCCATACAAGGTCTCAAAACTTCAAAATTGACATGGAGAATGGGTAAGAGGTCCTTAAAGTTAATCACATGTTTATTTGGGGTTTCACATGTTTGGGAATCTTGAGGATCCAAATTTCAATCTCTAGGGATGGAGGTGTAATTGAGACCTAGTTAAGAGAGAGAAATAGTAGAAAAGTATACCTCCACTCACTTTTTGATCCTAAAATTTTTCATGGAGATGTAAAGACATACTGGGTCCTATAATATGCCTTCATATTCTAATTAAAATCCATACTTTTCTCCACATAAGGATGATTTCATGATTTTAGGGCTACAAGGAATGAAGCCTAATTGGAGCTTTTGGTAGACAATGAATTCTTAAGGTTAGTTTGAGATCTCAAAATGAATTGTTTTAGATCCAATATGAGTTTAATATCCCATTTATGAAGATAGGATGATCTAAAAAATATAAATTCATGTTTTGACACTTGTATACAAGATTGGCCTAAGTATATGAAGAGTCATCTAAACACCTGGCAAGAAAAGGAAGTGATGTGCCATAGAGAACCTGAGGATATCAGTTAAGAGGTGTCAAGAGTAGAGCAAAGATGTAACTCAACCTAATATAAACATCAAGAAGGCCACTTGTCATTCAAAAATCCAAATCAAAGGGCAATTTTAGAGAGTTAGTCAAGGTCTCAAGCAAGCATTCTAACTCCTATGCCACTTGGAGTAAGGGAGCATCTTTATAGGAGCAACACATGGTATTTAGGACCTATTGAGGTAGTTTCATAACTTCTATCTTATTTTTAACTAATGATACATTTATCAACTCTCTCTCTCCTACACCCTTCTTTTATTTTTTCTTACTTGTGTTATATATTGAGCCTAAATAGGCTAAGTTTGTATCCTCCACCTAAGTATGGAGAATCCTTGCCCATTTTCAACCTTCAATCAATGAATAACAATTTGGTTTTACCTTTTCAATGGATTGTTGTTTGAATAATTTATATTACTAAGTGATATATTTACTTTCTTGGCATGTTATCCTTGTTTAAACATTCATATTTAGTTTGAAAGTCTTTTTGCAGGTCTCTTAAAGTTTTCAAATGAAGTGTGCATGGGTTTAGTGAGTTATCTTTTCACTAGTGTCATGTCATGACCTCTTGACTAATACTCCTAACTCAAGCTTTCTTTACAAACCTCCATGAGAAATATTGATGTAGAGAGGCAGATTTGGATTAGTGTCATGTACAAGTTAGTCTCTTATTTGAAGTGTAATTATAGTTGGTTGGTAGTGATCAAAACATATTTTGTGCATCATCTCCATTAGAGTAGGTTTCTTTCTCTTTTCTTATCAAGTGTTAGAGTAGTTTTTGAGCCTAAGTGATTCATCAAGGGGAGCTAGACCTTTAACCTAGAGACTCACCTATCTAATAGGATACCCATAACCTTGAGGTGTTTCCATATTTCATCAATTTTGGAAGGCTTGAACTACCTTCTAAAGGTGAAAATTTGATGCATAACAATACCTATGTCTAAGAATAGGATGTTCCCATTGAAGTTTAAGGAGTATAGTAACATCCTTGTAATATGGCATATGAATATAAAATTTGGTTATGTCATCTCAGGTATAGACACTTAAATTTTCAAAGTTTGAAGTTACTAACA
Organism: Torreya grandis; assembly: GCA_037957365.1. NCBI lineage: Eukaryota > Viridiplantae > Streptophyta > Pinopsida > Cupressales > Taxaceae > Torreya > Torreya grandis. The sequence goes on from JARHVA010004453.1 coordinate 645,166, forward strand.
TCATAAGGATTGGTCTATGGTTTCCAAAGGTTGAGCATAAATAAGTTTTTGAAGGATGTGTTAAAGGTAAACATGTAAGAGAAAAGTTTCTAAAAGGTAGTGCATGTAGGGCTTATTATCCACTTCAATTGAATCACTCAGATATTTGTGGTCCTATACAAACAAAAAGTTTGGGTAAGTCATCATATTTCATTACATTTATTGATGATTATTCAAGAAAGTGTTGGGTTTGTTTTTTGAAGAAAAAAAGTGAAGCATTTGATACATTTAAGAGATTTAAAGCCCTTGTAGATAATAAAATGGTTAAAAAATAAAGTGCTTAAGGACTAACCATGGGGGTGAATTCTATTCAAAAGCTTTTATGAATCATTATGATTTGAATGACATCAAAAGTCAACTCACAACTTCCTACACCCCTCAATAAAATGGTGAGGCTAAAAGGAAGAACCATATAGTGGTTGAAATGACAAGGATCATGTTACAAACAAATGAATTGAACAACTCTTTTTAGGGTGATGTAGTTGCTACAACAATATATATTCTCAATCCAATTCCCAATAGTGCACTTAAAAAGATGAATCCATATGAATTATGGTATGAAAAGAAGCCTAATGTCAAATATTTTAAATTTTTTATTTGTTTAGCTTATATTCATGTAGTTGATTAGAAAATGAAGAAGTTAGATCTAAAGAGTGAGTCTTGTGTTTTTATTGGGTACAGTGAACAAAGTAAATCTTATAGGCTTTATAATCCTATCACTAATAATATACTTATGTCAAAAGATGTTATTTTTGATGAAGTGGGAGTGTACGTCATGATAAAGATAAAGACAATATTGAGCTAAATATGTTTTTATTGATGGTGTTTAAGATGATATTGCTAATGAGCAGCCCACTAGTACTTCAGTACCAAGTAAAAGTCCATTAAGTAGCCCATCATCTAGTTAATTTAACAATTTTGGGAATATCGGAGTCTTATTCCTAATTTAGTTAAGGATCTGAGTTAATTAAATTAGTAAATAATATTGGGATAACTAATCTACTAATTTGTATAATTTAATTGTAATTTTAACCTTTCTAAAAATAGTAATAAGTGAGAAGAAATGTAGCTTAGCTTAAATTGGACTGAGATGGCTGAGACAAGGTCTAGAATCTATTGTGCAGGACTATGATAATGTCATGAATTAGGATTTGGCCTTCATTTCATGAAAGGATAGGAGCACCAAAGTAGGTTATCCTAGGGTCTGGTGTTATAGTCCTCTTCTACAGCTATTGTCCTGGAGGCCTAAGCTTTCTAGGTTGTATCCATTATCTTTGTGTGATACTACCTATGAAATTTTGGATGTTGGATGTCTGCAAAACTCCCTATAGATCTGATTTATTCCTCAAACCCTAGAGTCCATTATGCTTTGATAAAATTTGAGAAAATGGGGTGAGGGGGTGGGGTGGGGTAGTGTGTGTAAGATGCACTGAACGTGTATCCACATCCCTTATGTCGGCACACTGCCTACATACCAATACTCTAAAGAGGGATCAAGCCATGTGTAGTTCTCCCACTTGATGTGATTTGTGTAATAGTGTTTATGAAGATACAAAAAATGCTAAATTAGGTGTGCTTGAGGTGTCTAGGGATTGGTGTAAGGATTTAAATAAGCTTGTGGCTATGTTGGATGGTTGTATGCAAAGAATAGGGAAATTTGTTTGAGTAGTCTTACTTATATTCTTACTTGCTTTGTGATATTTTCAAACCCCTTCTAAATGAAATTTGAATGGGATTTTATAGAGATCTATTGGTCATGGGTCAAATGTATTCACCTTAGGCTGACATAATGAAGAAGAGGAATCAGGAGAAAATGGTCACTTAGGATCGAAATGTGATTGGACAGGAGCATTAAACTTGGACACCCTAGGGTCTGATTTTATAGTCCAAGTTGGTCGTTATTATCCTAAGGGTACAGGACCTGGGGGGATGGATTTGTTATGGAAAAAGTAGCCTGGTTGAGATAGAATTAGGTTTTAGAAGCCTGCAAATGACTGGGAATAAGCAAGAACGTGTTTAAAAGGGTCATGACAACATGCAAGAGGGACTTATGGTTTGGGTGTCACAATCCACACTCAATCTACCAATTTTCACATTTTATATGACTATAATTTCCCCCCTTTTATTCTAGTGATGCAATAAAATGATATACTAAGATAAAAGAAATATAGAAAGTGTACCTGAACTTGCTTGCAAGGGTGAAGCTATGTGATGTTGGGTGTGCATAGAGAGAGAACACATCATGAAGTGTAAATTTGTAAGAAAAAATAAAGAGTAGATTAGTTCTTACTAGATATGTTATATCTAAAATGATAACATATAAAGTTAGGTAAGAGAGAGAGGAAGAGAAAGGAATGAATATACCTCATCGAGTACGTGAACTAATATAAAACTTATTATGATTTTGAGTGATGTTGGATGATGTTAGATATGTATTAGGTATGTGCTAAACCAAGAGTAATATCATGAACGAAGTTGAGTACTTAATTCCTTGAGAGTGACTCAAGAATGTAAAGGCTGGCCCTTTGGCTCCATTGTCACCCACTAAGTGAAGCTATGTGATTGTGCATGTGTTAAATGATATTGGAACTATGTGTCCAATCTCTTTGAGTAGGTGGCTCAAGAATGCAAAGGCTAGCTAGTTCTTTAGCTCCATCATTGCCCCATGAAGTGAAGCTATGAACTGATACTAGTATGAATATGTGTCATATCAAATGGTTCCTAAAGCCCATGAATACTCTATAATTTGACAATGTGGCATGGATAGTTGAATGTGTGCTAGAAACTAGGCCACTCTTGGTCTCTCAAAAAAGGTGAAGATTAGGCTTGTATGAAAGCCACTCTGAAATCGGGCAATAGGCTTATGTGGAAGCCACTCAAAAATGATGCCAACCACATAAAGATGGAATAAATCACACAACTATTGAGAATATCTAGGTAATGTACTAAACTTGGAAGGAAAATAAGTCAAATGTGTTACACGCATTGCCCCCAATCACTGGTGTCTAAAACATGGATTCTGATCTAGAAGTTATATCAACTACCTAATCTAAAACTAGAAGTGAGATCCATCATGCCATGCATGATGCCCATTATATCTAGATTTTTTAAGAAATTTTTTACTAAAACTATTGAATCTAAACTGGTCTATATGTGCAAAATTATAGTTGAGCTTACCTTTCTACCTATTTTTGGAAAATCTAGTATTTTTGTTGTTTAGACAGGAGCACCAAAATTGGACACCCTATTATCTAGCACTATAGTCCAATCTTGACACTATTATCTTGAGCTGATTTTGATGATTGTTTTATGACTATCATTGTCTGCCTAGTCTATTCTGACCAGTTTGAAATTTGGATACTATTTTGGGTATTCTAAAAACTAATTTTTTGATTGGTTGGAGCTTTGATCTTTATGACAAAACCCCTATTTGTTTCCCCCTCTTTTGAGGGTAAGAATGAAGACCCTATAGTGACTACCTTTAGAAGAAAGAGCCCCGCAAGTGTATTATGTTTCAATCATACATGATATAACAATGATAATCGACAAGATATCTCAAGATATATCAAGGTTTATATGATAGATTGTTAGATCAATAGGGGTATGCCTAGATAGATATAATAATGTAATAGCATGTGCAATGTACTGAATTGAATCTAAAAATGTTAGATGTTACTTATTCCTTGTTAGTTATTAGTTATTAAGGAGGGATGGAGCATGATGTTCATCATGGCATCCATAAAATCAAGATAATGTATGATGTCGATCATGGCATTGCAAACAATTGAAAAGCAATCAAGCAACAAGCACACACGGTAAGAAGCAAGAAGCATACAAGAGTGGCCAAGGGGCCAAACAAATAAGCTTTATGGGCACATGTCACTCAAACTGGAAAGCAAGCATACAAGGCATGTTCAAATGCACATACACATACAAATGAAGACAAGTAAAGTTGGCATGATGGACACAAGCACATAAAAGAGTGCAAGCGAAGGACATTGGCAAATGTCCTAAGGCACACACAAGAATAGAATAAAAGGACATTGGCAAATGTCCTAAGGCACATATAGGAGATAAAATAGGAACTAAGAAATACATTCACATTTAACTATGCAAAGCAAGAAAAGAAAGCATGTAATATGCTAGAAATATAATCTCATCAACTAATCAAAGCAAAAAGTGAAAACATGTAAGACATGGAGTACAAGACTAGGTATATGCTACGAAATACACAAGTGATATATACTAGTGAATATCGATAAAGTAATTTGTGTAAGCTAGTAAATAATGTACATCATTATGATAATTGGAGTGTATGTTATAGGAATGACATACCCTGGATGGTGTAGTCATGTAGAAGATGCTCCCAGGGGGTAGATATATTGATGTATGTCTTGAATGTATAAGTAGGATGTGCCTTCAATGGGTAGAGTGAAGCAATCAAGGATGTGGATGGCACTACACACACTCAAAGAAGATCAAATTAAGTATGGTAATGTAGATAAATCAATAGACAATAGCATAGAACAATAAATGTAAGTCTAGCATGGTAGTAGAAATGTAAAGCATGGATACTACATACAATTGAAATGTTTTTGTGTTTTGAAGTTTTGTATTATTTTTAGTATTTTGAATTTTTATATTGTTTTTGGTATTTTGACATATTTGAATGTTTTTAGTATTTTTGATATAATCTATGTACAATCAATCATGAGGAGACTATGTACAAGAAAAACTAAGAAACTAATGTACAAGTAAGAAAAAAGAAGCTATGTACAAGAAAGATTAGGAAGAGATGATACTAATCGATGAGTCTCATGAGAAACTCCCTATCATGGTGTCTTATATTAAATAAAGGGATTGTGTATGATTGTGAGGCATGATGGAAGGGATGAGATTGTGGATTTGAAAGCTATGTATGTTGTAAATGCTCTAAAATATTTGTAGTGGAAACTAATTGTGGGGTCCCCCTATAACTCTGAGAAGTGGATGAAACTGTGGGGTTCTTATGGACCCATCTTGTGGTAAGAGAAGATCTTTAAACATGTGCTCTATGTCTAGAGGCATGAGATCTCAATGATACTACCTAGGTGTGAACATTGTAGCTAAAAGTTATCTAGAATCCTAAAATTGTAGTTTATCTAAAAGAGACATCTGTGGAAATGTATGAAATCTTTATGCTGGTGATGGAGGCCTCAACTATGTCTAAATCTAAACTAGAGGAAGAACTAAAACTGGTGATTAAAAAGTAGTACATGGTTATGAAATAGGGAGTGATAACTCATACATAAGTCCACCAACTTTAATAACCTGATTAGTGTGAATGAATTTCATGCATATATGAACTATAGAAGGTATTGCTTGAATTTTTTGAATCCATGGTCAACCAAGTAACATATCAAAAACTCATGTACTGGGAATAATAGTAAATGGTGTGGCCACATGTAGAGAAAGTACAATCTCACCTAATGAAATCTGTATGTGCCCATTAAATTCATTGATAAATGTGTCCATTAGGGTAATATCCTACTCTAAATATCCCAAATGTTGTAGTAATGTCATAGTGCACATGTTCACACTAGATCTATTATCTATGAGAACACTATAAACGGGATGATTATGAATGTAAGCTCTGATAAAGAGTGCATGATAATCTGAATCATCCTCAACTATCTCCTACTCTAAGAAGGAGATGGAAGGTCTAGCTATAACTTTGGAAATGTATACACCAATCATGTTTCTCAAAGGATATAACTCAACTAAAGGTGCCTAATATGTAGATGGTGGAGGATGTGCATGATATGCATGATGAACACCTAATGTATCCCTTGTCTCTTATTTAGAATTTTGTGGGAAAGGATTTGAAAATATTTTCAAAGCTTTATCATGTGTTTAGTTTGCTTGAGGAGGCTCAACTGAAGTGCCAAGATCAATAACATTGCCATCTTTCAAGTCATGTATCTTATATTTTAAGCTGATGCATCAATTTATTATGTGTCTTGGTGCCCTGTAAAAATTTCAAAATACATTCTGATCATATCCCCATGGAAGAGGCTTTGTTGGATCAACTTTCTAAATAGGAGGGAGAGATATGATATTACATTCCAAAATTTGTTGTAAAACTCTAGCTAGAGAAACTGGTAGATTGGTAAAAGTTTGCCTAGGAGGTTCTGATAAAACCACTCCTTGAGGGGGATCTGAAGTTGTATTAATTGTAGGTTGATTTTGATTCTTGTTATCATTAACCTTTACTTTGTATAGGATTTTGTTGTTACTTTTATTTGTTGTTTTTATATGCTTGTGTACTTGAGTTTGCCCATTGTAATTAGTTTGACTTCCCTTTCCTTTAGTGTATGACATAACTTAGTGAAGGAAGAGAATATTTTGTACATTATTCATTCATACAAGGCTAGTAAAAGACTCTATTTGAAGAGATCTTGTAACTCTTGATCATCCAAGGGCTAGTCATCTTAGCCAAGATAGTCTTATATTAAAGAACATAATCTATGAGATGCTCATTTGACCTTTGTTTTTGTTGTTCAACTTGGGCATAGGAAACCTTATCACCAATGTTAATGCTGAAATAAGCTAGGAACATGTTAGCTAAAAGATTGAATGCATTGATCGACTAATTTGGTAGACTATAGTACCATTGTAAAGCATAATCTTTTAGACTCCATGGAAATAACTTGGTTAGTAACCAGTCATTTGGCACATCGTCCAAGCATGTTTCATGGAAAAATCTCAAGTGTGTCTCTAGATCTCCCTTGCCATCATATAGAGTGAGCTTGGGTTGAAAAAACCTTGTGCCAAGGGTGTCGAAGCAATATGACATGCCAATGGTGTATGTAGTAGAGCAAAAGAATCCAAGGCTTATGTAGGTCTAGAGTCACCTTGCTCAAGATGTAGCACCTTGGATTGAAGAGATTTCATCTCTTACACAAGGGTTGCCACATCAGGAGACAAAGATGTGCTAGCCATAACTAGTGGTGCCTCAAAAGAATGTTGGACTGTTATAGGGAGTTTTTGAGACATAGTTGCCCTCGTAGTGTCATTTACAATTAGATGCTCTAAAGGAATGGAAGACTCAAATTGTTTAGACTTTTTTATTTTCATGATAGATTGTAAGATAAGAGTATGATCTCAGGGTTGTTTACTGAGTCTTTCTCAAAAACTTTGTAAGATCAAATATTTATTAAGGATAACTTCATTATCAATAATAGGTGGAAGTGGATGAAGAGTCTGATATGGTGGGTTATGAACATTGGTGTTTGTATCATCATTTTTATTCTCATAATACTCATTGTCAAAATTATCCTCATGGAAATTAGTGTAATCTGGATGTGTAGGATCTATAACAAGAATCTGAGCTAGTTATTTATCCATGGTATATGGTTGGGTTGAAGGAATTTGGGTGAGTTCAGGGGGGTTGCCACTAAGTCTTACACTTTGTCTCAAAGAAAGAGATGCAAGGAGCTTAGGTGGCATAAGGAAAATAAATTAAATAATGGAAGAAAAGATTAAACAAATGTAATCTAAATAACAAACTAAAAAATGCATAAAAAGGATATGAAGCTCACGAACATGGAAGGTGATACCTCAAAAGCAATGGGATCTAGTATATGCAACTAGGGTTTTGAAAAATGACTTATTTTAAAATTATTAAGGAATTTTAAAATTTTATGTGAATTTTTTATTTAAATATGCAGGTAAAAAATCAAAAAATTATTGGAAAATGTTTGATTTAAAGGGACCTAGTATATGCAACTACGGTTTTGTAAAAAAATATTTTTTTTAAAAATTACTATGGAATTTTATGTGAATTTTTTATTTAAATATGTAGGTAAAAAATCACAAAATTACTAGAAAATACTTAATTTATAGGGACCTAGTATGTGCAACTAGGGTTTGGAAGAAAGATGATTTTTTTAAAAATTACTATGGAATTTTAAAAATTAAATTGATTTTTTGATTTAAATAGGCAAGTAAAAAATCAAAAATATTGTAAAAATTAGTAAGGAATTTACCCTAAAGGTTCTAGGGTTTTTATGTGTAAATGAAGTAAGTCGGGTTCACCAAATGATTTAACTATTTTGGGAATATTAGAGTCTTATTCCTAATTTAGTTAAGGGTCTAGCTTAATTAAATTACTAAATAATATTTTGATAATTAAGATACTGATTTGTATAATTTAATTGTAATTTTAACCTTTCTAAAAATAGTTATAAGTGAGAAGAAATGTAACTTAGCTTAAACTGGACTGAGATGGCTGAGAAAGGGTCTAGAATCTATTGTACAAGACTATGATAGTGTCATGAATCAAGATCTAGCCTTCATTTCATGAAAGGATAGGAGTGCCAAAATAGGACATCTTAAGGTCCAGCATTATAGTCCTCTTCTATTTTTCTCTTGGAGGCTTCAAATTTATGGCTTTTGTCAATTGTCTCTATATGAGCTTGCCTGTGAAATTTTGGATGTTGGAAGTCTATGGAACTCCTTGTAGAGATGACTTATTTATCAAACCCTAGACTCCATTATGCTTTGACAAACTTTGAGAAAAGTGGGGGGTTAGTGTATATAAGATGCATTGAACATGTATCCACACCCCTTGTGTGGGCATGCTACCTACATACCAATACTCTGAAGAGGGATCAAGCCATATGCAATTCTTCCACTTGATGTGCTTTGTATAATAGTGTTTATGAAGATGTAAAAAATGCTAAACTAGGTGTGCTTCAGGTGGCTAGTGACTGGTGTAAGGATTTGAATAAGCTTGTGGCTGTATTGGATGGTTGTATGTAGAAAATAGGGAAATATGCTTGAGTAGTCTTGTTTGTATTCTTTCTTATTTTGTGATATTTTCCAAACCTTTATAAATGAACTTTGAATGGGATTTTATAGATATTTGTTGGTCATGGGTCAAATGTTTTCGTATTAGGCTTACATAATGAGGAAAAGGAATCAGGAGAAAATGGTCACCTAGGCTCAAAATGTGATTGGATAGAAGTGTTGAACTTGGACACCCTAGGGTCCAGCACTATAGTCTAATTTGGGCACTATTGTCCTGAGGGTACGGGACCTAGGGGGATGGATTTATCATGGGAAAAGTAACATGACTGAGTTGGAATCAAGTTTTAGAAGCCTATGGATGATTGAGAATAAGTAAGAAGGTATCTAGAAGGGTCATGAAAGCATGCAAGAGGGACCTATGGGTTGGGTGTCACAAGCCATACTCAAGCTATCAATTTTCACATTTTATATGACTACACTAGTACAAGTATTCCAAGCATAGTTACAACTTTAAGTACAATTCTATTAATTAGCCCCTCATCTAATGCATGTATTTTTTGGCATAGAACCAGCATGGCATGAGAAGATCATAGCATAGATATATCATGGCATGGAATTAGCCTGGCATAAAAGGACCATTTCATAGAACCAATGAGGCATGAAAATACAAGGGTGCAAAAGTATCAGCATGAGAAGATTCAGCCAAAGACAAAACATAACTATGAGGAACTTGAGAGCAAAGGACTTAGAATAGTAGAAAAAGACTTTGGGAGTGCATGGGAAGTAGAAGATGATTGAGGAGTGAGTCTAAAGGGCCATCTAGACATTAACCATCATGATGTTTGCACTAGCTTGTGAAGAAGAAGACATATGGCAGTAAGGATCTAGCATATAACAAGAATATAGGGGGCACAAAGGCCCAGGTCCTTAGGAGAAAATAATTAATAGACTACCATGACTCTCAGTCTACTAAGAGTTCATTGGCCAATCACCCATGTTTTCATTTAGTATGTAACTACTTGGTCATGGAAAAACAAGTATAAATACCCTTGTGTAGATTCATGTAAAGTGACCGATGATGAATAGAATATTGAAACAACATAATATAGACTTGTAAATACTATTATAAGTTTAGGTGTTGTGTGTTTAAGTGACATTTGATTATGAACTATGGACCGGATTAACTAATTCTATTATTTATCTTATAAGATGTGTGGAACGTGCATTATGAATTGACAAAACATTCAACTTCAAGGCATTTTCATTTATGTTCATAGTGGTGGTAATTATTGAGTCAAGACCTATAGTAGTGTATTTCTTTTTCTATGTAACTACTAATTAGATATGTGAATAAACTCAAGTATATGACTAGCATGTTACTGAGCAACATAACCCATGAGAACCGATCTCTTGCTGTGCACTTTAGGTGAACGTGCAAGACCACAGTCTTGTATGAAGGGTCAGTGTGCAAACTTGTTGGGGCTACACTTTAGTGCCTAAGAAAATATGATTAAGAGATTAAAAACCCGACACTTTGGTTCATTTGTTGGGACTTTTAGCACTTGTTGCACAATAATAGAAGATGTTTGAATGTATAACCCTTAAAAGTATTGACTAATGGATTACTGGGATCGAGGATAATTTTACAATTCCTTATCTTAAACCATGAGTTTTTGCACATCAGTGGGTGGAACAACATCTCTACAGTGCATTATATGAAACTTTTTTTATTGAATTCCTTGTTCATTTACATGTTTGGCTATCTACTTATGCTTAAGGTCAATCATATTTTTTTTTAGAAGATAATCTTGGACGCTAGAACATCAAAAGGCTTTAACATGACTAGGAAAACCATGGACATGAGCTATTAATATCTGGTGAAAAGGAGTGTTGAAGAGCTCCATTATAGAGTATGTTGTAACCACTTAGTCTTGTCCAATCAAGTTCTAATTTATTAGAGAGCCATGTGATTAGTATATTATTCATTTCCCATTAGAAGCCAAGAAGTTGATCATTGATTGTAGACTTGAAACTTTGCAAATAGAAGCCTAAATCCATCTTAACATGAACTACATAGTTAAAAGGGGAATATAAAAATATTGGTAAATAATTTTAGGTTCATAATGGTAGCCAATCAATGGGCATTGTGTAAGTGAAAATATGATAAAGCTCAGTAGAGGATCATAGGAGGAAGTAGCACAAGAAGGGACCAAGAGAACTCAGGTAGTGTTGTTAGGATCTGTAAGGAAGCAGGAATGCATAAGGAAGACTACATAACTTTCGAACCGTGCCCCATGCTAATTTTATTATTGGAGGAAAAACTAGCCAGATAGAAGAGACTAAAGAACCAAGTTTGAACCAACCAATTTCCCCAATCATAGTTCACACTCATGCCTTTAAATCAGATAAATTACATATACATAATTGGGACATAGATAGTGTGGAATCATAAATTGATCTTATAAGGTAAATTATAACTTGGCCAATTATAACTCATCTAGAGTTAACACTTTATTTTCCTCTTTAAGTAAATTTTATGGCCCAACTTGGGATGCTTGGTGGACTTGACATTCATAGTAAAAAGAGTACTTGAATAAATTTTATTAATTAACTAGCTACCATGCCCTACGACATGGGCATTACTATTGGAGGCATTAGAAGCAAAGTAGGAGGTAGCACAGAAGGAAGTGTGGACTTCCCCCTCAAAGAACAAGATCTGGGGGTTCTCAATATCCACCGGCATAAGCACCTCAACTGCCAATAGTATATTATGAAATGACACTTTACCTACCTAAATACCAGGGCATGGAGAATGTTGTAGAGTATGTCCATAAATGTGAACTCATTTGGAGGGTATGAGGCATCACTTATTCTAAGTGAAAGGCCACATAATTCATGACCATACTTTTGGAAAGAGCACACAAGTGGTATTTAAATTTTGACCCTCAACAAGTGGTAATTGACTATGATCAACTCAAAATAGCATTCCTTCAAAAATTTGACATTCCCCCAAATTTGAGCAACAAAGTGTTATTGCTCTAAAAGATATAAAGAAAGAGCTCACTAAAAGTATATGGGAGTATGATGCCCGATTAAAATCACTTCTCTCAAAGATTTCATTTGAAATTAATGTTGCTCAACATGCATAGTGGTTTGTGGGAGGTTTGTTGCTTCCCTTCAAATGAAAATTATCCGATAAGACCTTTAATAACCCACACAAAGCCTTGGAAGTTGCCCTCTATGCTAAAGATATTGGTAGTATTGACACTAGAATCAATCCTTTCATGGAAGCCCAGATAGCTTCAATGGCATTAAAACTAGAAAATCTAACTACAAATAATGTGTACGATACTCATAATGGCCTTTGGTGTATTGATTAAGAGTCTGAAGGTCATGATTGAAACAACTACCCATGCAAAAACATTTGTGTTATACTAAAGTAGTTGTGTGAAATTTGCCATGAAGAGCATGATGTACACTCTTATCCTATCCTATAGTGGAATATAAATAATAAGGTGTCTGAATACTACTAGATATGTGATGTCTACACCCATGATATAAATGATTGTTGGCTAATTAATCATATCCATGAAGCATGTGCACACAATATGCACCAAACCTCTATGTCTAAAAATCAATATAATGGTGGCTATCATGGGTGAGGTCAAGGGTGAGGATAAGGAGGTGGTTTTTTCCCACCAAGAACATGTTATAAGTGTGGGTCCCTATACCACTATCAAAGGGATTGTCTAGTGTATCCAACATGTGATTTTTGTATAAAGGATCATCGATTAGAAGAATGTCCTAACCTATACATGGCCATCACTAAGGAAATAAATGAGAGAGGTAAAATTATGATTCACATTGAGAAACCTCACTGGTGGTCATGCTCAAGCACCCCAACAACTTGATAGGTGAATATCACTACATGTAGCAGTGGATAATCTCAATCTACATCTACTCGTATTGAGAAGATATAGCATGAAGAGCCTTGGGTAAAGAAGTATCATGATGCCCAAAAATAAAAGGATGAACTCTATGAAACTATGGTATTGGTATGGTAACTACAATGAGAAATCCAATTTCTTAAGGACCAATAAGCAACACAACATGATGAATGCAAAAGGTAACAGAGCCTCAAAACATGGTATGAGATTATTTCCAAGAGCTTTGTAAGTGTATGTTGGATGAAGACATTGTCCCATAACTAAGTACTTAGCTTACAAATCATGTAAAAATACCAACTAACACTCAACCTTAGTTGACTCGACAAATTGAGGATCATTGATTAAATTATGCTCAGTGACAAGATACCCCTATTCCTCCTAGCCCTCAAGAGGATAAAGAAATATTGGTGAATGTTGCCATCAATGGTTGGATAATTTAGGACATCTTGGTTGACACTGACACTCAGGTTAATGTCCTCACCAAGGATGCATGCCACAAAATGGATAGTCTATCATTGCAACCATTACTGCATGTATTGTTTTGGCTAATAAAACTCATGTTCCACCAATTGGTATCCTTAAGAATGTAATGGTAGATATCCTTGGAGTAATTTTCAAAGCTAACTTTGAAGTTATTAAGTTAGAAGATGCAAATGATTTTCTAGCTCTATTAGGGTAACCTTGGTGTTATGAAAACAATGCAAACTTAAGTTTCAAAAAGCACTACATCAATTTTGAGAATACTTATCAACTCATTATTATTCCATTGGATCAAACACATGAGCCCCCATATCTAGAACCTGTTAAGGTGGAATAAGATATTAACCACATCTACAATGTCATGGCTAGAGATGGAGACCAAGATGATCCTACTCTTGATGGCATCCTCTAATGGATGGACACTCAATCCCTTTATGATACTACAAGTAATGCTTGTAATTATTGGGCCCATGATGACTATGACCTCACTAGAAGAGTGTATGATACCATCAGTAGTTATGAGAACATTCTGTGCTAGTATCACAAGAACCACATATTTTTTCACCTTATTATAGGATAATTTATGAGAGGACCACTTATGGATGCAACTTTATAAATACTTGATGAAACCCCTCAATTTCATAAATAAATGGAATTTTATGACTTTATCCAGCACCTTGAAGACTTTTATAACTCTGAATTATTGGTTCACCTTTTTTATGGTATAGCCACAAGGTGGTGGTGAAACCATAATGAGTGACCTCTCCATTGGGATCAAGTATGCTTTGTTTTGCATCATTGGTTTCATTATGACAAGTGAATATAGGGTACAATCAGCTATAGCAAAGTATGAGCACCTAAGCCAAACATAGAAGTCTATGAATCCATGTGGTGGACTAAAGAATCTTTCTTGCCAAAGTACCTCTAGGTGCATTATTTCTATATAACTTTATGAAATTTGGCTAGAGCATGGTATGTTCATGAAGAATGACATATGGGTACTCATTTTTGGCATCTGTTGAAAGAAAGCATGAACTTGGTTTTATCCTACTCATCTCTGAGAATGGATTTGTGCCTCACTCTTCAGGCCATGCATGAAGAAGTTATTGGTGACCCTATTCCCATTGAAGATCACTTGAGATATATCCATGATGTCATAGAATAAGGGTTGATTCTCTTTAATGATCCTTTGTACAACCCATTCTCACACCAGACCCTATCTTTGATCAGGAACGTCATGAAGAGATACACCTAGGTAAGCAAAAACTATTATTTTAGGTAGATGAAGGTGAAGGGTTTGACCCACCTAACCCTTTGGAAAATCATTTAGATGTCCTTACACACTATGGATCATGAACTATTCATGATACTGGTCTCGATGTAGACAAACCTTACTCATAACCAATTTAAACTATCGAGCACAACATCGGTACAAAGGAAGAACCAAAAATAGATACTATAGGTAATTATTGGACTAAGACATAAGTTTCAAAGATATTTGAGTTATTAAAAGAATACCAGGATGTCTTCACAAGAATCTATAGTGAGATGAAAGGTGTTCATCCATCTCTAGGAAAAATGCATATCAAACTAGTTGATGACACTCGACTAATTAGGAAAAGGTTGTATATGATGAATCCAAATCTATAGGTGCACATGAAGGAAGAAATTGGTAGTATTTTCATGTTAGAGTGATCACCCCAATCAATTAATCCAAGTGGGTCAGTCCCATGGTCATAAGTATAAAAAAATATGGACATATTATAATTTACATTGATTACTATATACTTAATGCATATTGCATTACGAATCCCTTCCTAATTCCATCGGCAGAGGAAATCCTTGAAGGCATCACCGGGTGTGAAATATATACTTTCATAGATGGATTCTTAGGGTACCATCAAGTCCATAATACCGAGGATCAACCTAAGACTACGTTTACCACCGAATGGGGATCCTTCACATATAATGTCATGCATTTTGGGATGAAAAATGCACTTACTATATTTTCACATATAGCCATGGAGGCCTTTAAAGATTTCATCCATAAATTTATTCAAGTTTTATGGCTTGGTTAAGTACCATTGTTTTAATCTACAACTCATGCTTGAGCATTGTCGAGTCCTATAAATATATTGAATCTAAAGAAGTGTCTTTTTTCTACACCCTTCAGGGTTATTTTAGGACATATTATTTGTAAGGATGGACTTTTGGTAGACCTAACAAAACTATCTATCATTATTTGCCTCCCATTGCCAAAGTCTTAGTGTGAAGTTCACACCTTTCTAGGCCATACCAGGTATTATAGGAAATTCATTCTTAGATATGCAAATATTATCACACTTTTGGATGAACTCTTAAAACATAATGTTCACTTTATCTAGACCTGCTCTTGCTAAGAAGCCTTTGAGGCCTTAAATGACAAATTGGTCACTACTCTAATCATATAGTTCCCTAATTGGACAAAACCATTCCATGTCCATGTTGATGCCTCTGTAATGGCAGTTGGAACAATCCTTACACAACCAAATGAAGGTCACCTTGATCACCCTATCTATTTTGTGAGTAGAAAACTTACTCCAATTGAGCAGAATTACACCACCATAGAACATGAAGCATTGTCAATGGTTCATGCTTTGTAAAAAATTTAACAATACTTGTTGGCAACTCCAATTGTATTCTATACAGATCATGAAGCTTAAAAGTATCTGGTAAATAAACATATATTACATGGATGCATCTACCACTAGATAGTGTTGTTTTAAGAATTTCAATTCTCTATCATGGTTAAACTAAGAAAAACTAATTATAGCCCTGACTATCTTTCTCGTATTAATTCTAGAGAACCATCACATGATATTGAAGATGACCTACCTAATGTTTAACTATTTCAAGTTTCTCATATTCCTAAGGAGTTGGAATATATTGCAGTTTCTAGCTCAGTGCTTGATTGTCTGGCTCTACAGGTTAAGAAATAACTCGCAATCCACACTGCACCTTTTTAGCTCATTGAAGGGGACCTTTACAAGCTTGGTCAAGATGAAATTCTTCAATGATCTGTCATGAAACATGAGTGTTATAAAGTATTCCAAGAATTTTATGAGGGTGTTGTAGGTGGACATTATGCTGGAGAGGCTAATGCATGCAAGGTACTATTGGCCAGATTATGGTGACCTACCATTTTTCAAGACATCAAGATGTATGTTAAAAAGTGTGATATTTGTCAGTGCATGGGAAAACCACATTGTTGGGATTCCATGCCATTACATCCAATTCTATCTTAAGAACCATTTGAAAAGTGGTCCATTGATTTTGTTAGCCCCATCAATCTAGTTGGATGATGTATAGGTTCCTTTTATATCTTTACAATAACTAATTATCTCACATGTTGGGTTGAAGTCATGTTAATAAGGTATTGTGCTACTACTACCATTGCATGCTTCATTTGGGAGTATAACATAACCCATTTTGGATGCCTACTAAGTTTTAATAGTGATCATGGTACACATTTCCTCAATGAAACTATTTGCATTCTAATTACTGAGTTCATGATTACCCATCAAAAAATAACACCATATCATCCCTAGGCCAATGACACTGTCAAGACATTCAATAAAATCTAAGGCACAACACTTACCAATATTTTTAATATTGGTTTAAGTGACTAGGATGATATAGTATCTACCATACTTTGGGCTTATCATACAATTTATAAGCACTTGAATAAGAACACACCGTTTAATCTGGTATATGGTAAAGAAGTGGTTCTACTAGTTGAATTCTTAATACCATCTCTTTATATTATGCACATTGGACAATTGGATGAGGAGTCATCATTGAAAGCACACTTAGATGCTTTATTATAGTTGGATGAATCATGTTTTATATCTCATTGGAGTCAAGATGTGGAGAAACATAAACAAAAGGCATGGCATGATCGACACATCAAACATAAAACATTTACCCTTGGGATGAAAGTCTTACTCTATGAATCCAAGTTCATATGCCATTATGGAAAACTTTGAACTTACTGGGATGGTCCTTTTGTCATTCATAACATTCAGCCTACTAGTGCTTGTCAATTACAAAGATTGGATGGCCAATTTATTTTGGACATTATAATAGAAGCCAGCTACAGACATATTTCTCTTCTTAATAGTATAAATTTTGTAACAATAAGGCTTATGCCATTAGTTTAGGATTTACTATTTTAATAAAAGTTTTGCCTTAGTTATGCGTAACTTTTTTTATATAGCATTAGTTTAATTTTGTACTTGTAATTTTGTGGAGAACCATCAAATAGTTTTTAGTGTGGGGTAAAATGTGCATGTATTCATGATTAAGGATGTGGATGAAACGTAAGGTGCACAAGTTAAATAACCCTAGGATAAGATATTCCTGCCAAATAGTTTGAAAATTCAAAAAAAATAGAACAACTATCTTCCACTCCAAAGAAAATTGTGAGACATAGTTGTCTTCAACTTCAAAGAAAAGTGCAAGACAGGATATGTCATTAATGTGAAAGAAATAGTAGTTTCGATAAATGTTTCAACATCATGAAAAGACAATACCATTAAATGCATTTATGGTGAGAAGCAATGGTCAAATAAGGGTCGTCATTACAAGTGCATTAATAATAATAAGTGATGGTCAAAAATAAAGGGGGTAGTAAATGCAAGTTACCCCCTCAAACCTATGAAAGGATGAGAGATCTCATTTTAATTTTTACCTTTTATTTCTTTTGAGTCTACAAAGATGAAGAAAAAACTAAACTAGATTGATTCCATAACAACTACAAGTTAGAGCATCAAAATTATATAAATGGCTATTGAGAGGAACATTAAGCTAAGTAATCAAGCACAAAGCTAACTCTGAAACATGACCTACAACATAAATAGCTGGTAGTTATAGGTTGCAGAGATGGACGTCCACCATTAGATGGAATCAAATCAAGAAAATCCAAATTTATGTACACTGTAATCATGTATTCCTTTGGGAGCATTGGATGACCATGCCTCAACCTTTGGGCTCCTTAAAGGGTGATGCAACCTAAGAAGAATGTTTTAAAAATTGATCTATTACTGACTATACTAGAAGAAGAAGTACGTAGGGGGAAGCATTACTAATTAGGGAAGAGACACCTAAAGAACAAGCATAACACACAAAAGATGAATAAATTAGGATGTCAAGCCAAGTGAAGAAGACACAAGCATCTTCACCCCTATCATTGATGATAGAGGAAATGCAGTGCCTAGAGACAATACTGCATAAGAAAATTTGGGTCTCAAAAGTAGCCTCTTGCACTATATTTAACTACAACCACCGTCAACCATGGAATGAGGTTGAGTTACAAAATGACTACTGGGTTGAGCGTAAGAACACTAAAAATCAATTGGTATATGACCTAAAAAATTTCATTGCCTTGGATGTTGTAGGTTTATTTCAATTTTTCAACCTTCCATACTTTGGAAAACCATGGAAGCAATTAATTTTCTACTCTCACATGTCTATGAGGACTATCTCTACTTAGTTGGGTGCAACATGAAAATTACACCTGAGAGAATAAGTAATGTGTTAGGGATACAGTGCTTCGACATGGATGTGGATTTTGATTCAGAAGACTCAGAGGAGATAAGGAAAATAGCAATGGTGCTTATGTACCAAAATTAGGGTCATGCCATACACATCAAGAACCTACAAGATCCTACCCTTAAGGTGGCCACATGCATCATCATAACCAATATTATCAACATCGATCATTAGAAATAGGTGGATACGGCTCACCTCTATGGTTCTCACCAGGTAACTAAGGGCTTGAAGTATAATTGGGCCAAGTATTTTGCCCACAAAATCATTGAGGATGTTTAGAAGACCCATCAGATACCAGGCCATAGGTTTCCATGGGGGGTATTTTTATTTTTAATGGTGTTTGATGAGATCGATGTACCAAAATACACCTTAAGAGAGTTAAAGTGGGCATATCCACCTGAACATAAGCCTATTTTTGAGCACTATAAGGCATTCACATGCTTTGGGCACATCACCTCTACTTACAAAAATAAGATGAAATCATGGTACGATGGAATGAAATAGGCCTTTAGGAATGAATGGTGTATTCATAAAGACTTGCCCATCTAGGTTAGTGATCAAGCTCAGTTTGTTGTAAAGCAACATTTCTCTTTGGCATGTCATCAAAGGTGGTCTCCTCCTCTTACGTCGAAGAGGGTGTCTTTTCAGATTCAGAGTCCTCCACTTCTTATTTATAATTTTTTGGTTCTTCTTGCACTAGTTTTAGAGGGGCTAATGGTGTTGACCCCTCAATTTCTTTCTCTAGTATACTCTGTGTAACAACCCCTGATGGTGAAACCCTTGGTGTTGATTCTTTTGAAGTCCTTGGAGGTGAAGCTGGGGGTGGAGGAACCTATGGAGGTGAAGCTTTGGGTGGGGAAGGTCTAGGTGGAGAAGCCTATGGTGATGAGGGTCTAGAAGGTGGTGCCTAGGTAGTCTTCTACCTCTTTGGTAGATCCTACTGTGAACTCATATTGGCATTGTGCCTAGCCCGCTTCTTCTTTACAAGTTGTGGTATTGGTGGAAGTTTTTCTCAAGTATGATCCATGCCTTTTAAAGTCTTCTTCTTGTGCCATAACATGTAGAATAGATTATGCACTTATTCTCCCACCATGGTTTATTTCAACTTGATATCAATCTAATTATTTTCCCACTTCTCCTTATAGGCCTTCTTGCTAGGATAGAAGTACATCTTTTAGAGAGTGTGTATCTCTAAGTCGATTCGGTCCACTTCTAAGATGAGAGGTTGTGCATCACAAATGTGGTTTATTGAATCAATGAAGTACTGTACCAAAAAGGCATAGGGTAGCTTCAACCATGCTAAAAGTTATACAAAAGGGATGGTTATGATACTCAGTTGATGAGTGAGATGATCATCAGTAACACTTCTTTGGCTACTGACATAGAGGTCAAAATTCTAAAACATGAACCAAATAAAGGCAATGATCCTACCATTTTTAAGGGACAACCACCATTAATTGATGCATCAACCAACTCGCATACTCAGTATCAAATAGTCATTCTAGATAGGATGCTCTATATTTGGTCGAACTTCCTTCCTCAAGATGCAACTATTGCTACAAGGTGATAAATGTCCTTTCTTTTGGACATGTATAATGAGGAGTACCATTTTGATATTCCTAAAGACAACCTCATGTTGAATCCTCAAGCCCCAACATTACCAAATCCACTATGGGTTGATCCTCAAAATATCTCCCCTTTGCAAGCCAATGCCACATTTTTTAAAATAGCTTTTGAAGTTGTGCACTAAAATATACTTTATTATTATAACATGCATGATGCAGAGAAGAAACATGACCACATAGTGCCAATGTATGATAAAGAGGTTGCTTCTTAGAAGGCACTCAAATAAGAATTGGATGCATTAAAATAGAAAATGAAGGAAGCCATAGAGGCCAAGGTAAAAATCTTAAATATATGTAAATCAAATTTGGGCCAAGAACCAGCATTGGTGAATGGAGTGCCTCTAGATGGAGAAGTTGTAGATAAATTGGAAACTTTGGTGAATCTCCTATTGAAATGTTGTAAAGAATAGCCTGCACTAAGGAATGAGGCATTATGGATGGTGGAGCAATTTACTGAGGTAGTGGAGGTTCGTAATCACACTCTTAAAAGAGTTGGGGAAGCAATCCCCATCTTGGTTGGTATTTTTGAAAATTTGGCATGACCTAATAAAATTTTGGACGTTCAGCTCAACACAAGGAGTCTAAAAGGCAGTAGTTAGTAGATGTTGCCCTCTTAATAAAGGATTATGTTGAGCACGTGAAGGCATTAAAAGATGTTGAATCTATGGAGGGGAAAATAAATGCACATCAACAACAACTCAATGCCAATTTTTTGGCTCTTCAAGGATAGGTTATCATTGAGGTCTCAACATTAGAAGAAGTTCAGAAGGATACCAGCATATCCCTTGACCAATTGGTCAAGAAGGCCAATGAATGTCTTAATCAAACTAAGGAGATGAAGAAATCAAAGGTGGCCATTGAAGAAATAACATCAAAACTACTCAACACATTGTCATATTGGGATAGTGTTAAGAAGTAGATTGAAGAAACTGGGCCTGAGTTTTTAGTTGAGGCCAAAATTGAGACTTAGTCTCAGATGGATTAAAAGCATAGTATAGGGTGATGTTGGACCCCAAATTTTGATTAAGTATTTTGGTATTTTTGCATGGAACTAGCATGACATGAGAAGAGCATAATGCAGAAAGACCATGGTGTGGAACTAGCCTAGCATAGAAGGACTATGGCATGGAACCAATAAGAAATGAAAGGACAAGGGCACATAAGTATCAACATGAGAAGATCCAGTCAAAGATAGAACATAACTATAAGGAACCCAAGAGCATAGGACTCAAAAAATAATGAAATACTTGGGGAGTGCATGAGAAGTGGGAGATGGTTGAGGAGTGAGTCTCAAGGGCATCCAAACATTAACCATCATGAGTTTTGCACCAGCCCACAAATAAGAGGGCACATGGTAGCAAGGATCTAGCATAGAACAAGAATATAAGGGGCACAAAGGCTTGAGTCCTTAGGAAAAAATAATTAATATACCGCCACGACTCTTAGTCTACTAAGAGTTTGTTGGCCAATTACCCATGTTGTCATTTATTATGTAACTACTTGGTTAGGGAAAAATAAGTATAAATACCCCTATGTAGATTCATGTAAGGTGACTGATGATGAATAGAATATTGAAACAATATAATATAGACTTGTGGATATTGCTATAATTTCAAGTGTTGTGTGTTTAAGTGACATTTGAGTATGAACTGTGGACCGGATTAACTAATTATATTATTTATCTTATAAAATGTATAGAACATGCATTATGAATTGACAAACCATTGAACTTCATGGCATTTTTGTTTATATTAATAGTGGTGGTAATTATTGATTCAATACCTATAGTAATGTATTTATTTTTTCGTATAACTACTAATTGGTTATATGAATAAACTCAAGTATATGACTAGCATATTACTAAGCAACATAACCCATGGGAACCAGTCTCTTACTACACATTTCAGGTGAATGCGTAAGACCATAGTCTTGCATGAATGGATAGCACACAAGATTATTGGGGATACATGTTAGCACCTAAGAAAACATGATTAAGATATTAAAAACCCAACAATATTCCAATCACAGTTCCATCTTCAAGTCTTAGTTCTTCAAGGAAGGTAAAAATCTTGAGTGAAATTTATCAATGTATAAGAAGCCAAACATATGAAGAATGTCCAAGAGGTGAGACAATAAATTGTGATTTAATTACATAATCTGATTTTGAACTATCATGTTTTGAATATGCATGTACTAGTGATGTTTGGGTGCAATCAATACAAGAATAAATGGATTCCATTCATCAGAATGATACTTGGGAACTTATATAACTTCTACATGACAAGAAGTGTATTGGTATTAAATGGGTCTACAATACTAAGTACAATAGTGATGTTAGTGTTGAAAGACATAAGGAACATCTAGTTAAAAAAGGCTTCACTCAAAGATATGCCATATATAATGAAGATACATTTACACCACTTGTAAGACAAGATACCATTAGAATGGTGATTTCGCTAGCATCTCAAAAGAAATGGAGCATAGATCACATGGATATGAAAAGTATCTTCTTGAATGGGTACTAAGAAGAAGAATTCTATGTATAATGGTCACAAGGTTTTTTAGTACAGGGTGAATAAAACCAAGTTTACAAGTTAAAGAAGGATTTATATGGCCTCAAACAGGCACCTAGAGAATGGTATGCTAAGATTTATAGATATTTTCAATAGAATTGATTTTAAAGAAGCAAAGGTGAGACTACTCTTTACTACAAGCAAGAAGGTAATGATATCATTATTATTAGTTTGTATGTTGATGATTTGTTATATATGGGCAATAATTCTAAGATGAAGGATGAATTCAAAATTTCTCTGATGAATGAATTTGAAATGAAAGATTTAGGTCTCATGTAATACTTTGTAGGGATGGAGGTTCATCAAAGTAAAGATGACATCTTCATTTGTCAAACAAAGTATGCAAATGTTATGTTGAATAAATTTAATATGGTTGATTTTAAACTAGTCTCCACTCTAGCTACTGATGGATTTATGCTATGTAAAGAACATGGTGCTAAAAGAGTGGATGAGATAACTTATATAAGTATTGTTGGAAGCTTAATGTTTCTAACTCAGACAAGACTATATATTACTTATTTTATTTCTATTATATCAAGGTATATTTTTTGAGCCATCTAAAATTCATATGAAGGTGACCAAGAGGATTTTGAGGTATGTGAAAGGTACTATTGGCTTTGGTATTCATTATTTACTAATAAAAAGTTTGAACTTTTTGGTTTTAGTGATTATGATTGGGGAGGTAGTTTGGATGATTGAAAGTCAACATCTGGGAATTATTTTTCATTCAATTCTAGTTTGGTTACATATAGCTCAAAGAAGTAAAGTTCAATTGCTCTTTCATATACAGAAGCAGAATATATTACAATCACTTCAGTAGGTACACAAACATTATGTTGTGAAAGGTTTTAGAAGAAATTGGTGAAAAACAAAATCAACCTACGGAATTTTTTTGTGATAATGTAAGTGTTATCAAACTAGCCAAGAATCCAATCCATCATAATAGGTCAAAGCATTTTGATTTGAAGTATCACTTTATTCTAGATTTGGTTCAGAAGAAAGAGGTAGAATTGAAGTATATAAACACCTAAGAACAGGTTGCAGATATCTTCGCTAAAACTATTGCAAAAGTTCATTTTTTGAAACTCAAAAATTGAGTTGTTAGTCCACTCAACATCAAGGGGGAGAATGTTGGTTAAGTTATGTTGAGCATTGATTTTAGAGTAATTAAACTCATGAAATTAATCTAAAATAATTTAAGATGCCGTTAATCTATTTTTAGAATAATAAAGCCATAGAAAGGCTAAAAAATAAGTTTAGTTTATTTTCATGCAAGTTGTTTTTGTTCTTATTATTTAGATAATTTTAGAATTATTTATTTATTTATAGAAAAGCATGTTCACATGCATATTTTATAAATACATTGTAATTGATATTTATTATTAAGGAGAATGAGTTTAATCATTTGAAGAAGCAATTTTATTTTTTGTTGTTCTAAAATTTTTGGTTATGCATACTACATAATTCATTGTGAATTCCTTGTATTCTGCATTTTTTTAAACAGTTTTTTATTTTATATATTTAGAAGTCATCAATTACTCTAAAACCAACTAAAGATTTCTAAATATATAAAATAAAACATTTTTCATAAAAAAAGACAAAATACAAGGAACTCACAACCAATTATGCAGTATGCATAACCAAAAAAATCAGAACAACAAAAAATAAAATTGTTTCTTCAAATTATTTGACTCGTTTTCCTTAATAATAAAGATCAATTAAACTGTATTTATAAAATATGCACGTGAACATGATTTTATATAAATAAATAAATTATTTCAAAATTTTATAAATAATAAAAATAAAAACAACTTGCATGAAAATAAACTAAACTTATTTTTCAGCCATTATATGGATTGATGGTTTAAAAAATAGCTTAACTGCATCTTATTATTTTAGAGCAATTGCACGAGTTTAAGTACTCTAAACTCAATGTTGTGTGTGTGTGTGTGTGTGTGTTAGATATATACAAATTAATAATGTTAGGGGATGCCCCCAAGTAACTAGGGTGTATATAGACAATGGTATACACATTGCACTAGAAATTAGTTTTAACCATGATACTTCTCAAAAGCACCATAAGAAAGGTTTTTATTTTTGGATGATTTGTTTTTATATCTCTAATTTTTTATATTTCTCTCTCTCTTTGTTTTTTTCATTTTTTTCATTTTATTTTTTTATACACATATATACAACAACACTATAACCATTTAGGCATGGAAGCACTTGAGGTGTATGATGTTCATAGGTTCATCAAGATCTTCTCCTTCTTTTGTTGGTAGTTTGTAAGGACCCGATCCATATTTGATAATGACGATGTATGGATCTAACCACATAGGTTCAAACTTTTATTTCTTTTCACAAATGGTATTGGTGTTCTTTTGATTTTATTTTAGAACTAGATATTCAATTTCAAACTCTTTTATTCTGATTTTATTATTATAACTGCGACGGAGATGGTTTTAATAGGATTATATATGGCTAAGGGCATTAGGTAATTTCTCATTTAGGAGATCGAACTCATGTAACCTTGAGATGTGATATGATTTTTCATCAATAATGTTTTGTATAGAGATTTTTTATAAGCAGGGAAGCTCGATTTCAATAGGTAAGATGGACACAATGTTGTAAACAAGGGAATATGGGGTTACCCCCATGGGTGTGTGGATGTTATTATGGTAAGCCCAAAAAGTAGGGAAAAGATGTAAATTTCCAATCATGGCCAATATCATTGACAACATGCTTAAGGATGTTGAGAATTTTTTTTTTCGATGCCTGTACTTGACCATTACCTTGGGGATAGTATGGTGTGGACCATTTGTGTTTGATATAGTACTTTTGGCAAAGGCTCTTGATATATTTATTTTTGAAATACTTACCATTACCTCATATAATGGTAGAAGGGATACCATAACAACAAATAATGTGGTTTAGGATAAACTTAGAAATCAGTTTGGTTTTCCAGTTATGCAAGTTAATGTAATAACTTCAACCCACTTAGTAAAGTACTCAGTGGTGGTTATTATATATTTATGGCCATCTAAAGAGTTGGGATTGATTTTTACAATGAGGTCTAACCCCCATATGGATAGGGGTCATGGAGTGGTAATGGGTTGTAATGATTGTGATGGACTATAGGTCAAGTCACCATGTTTTTAGTAAAGGGCACATTTCTTGACATATTGGCATGAATCAGATTCTATCATTAACCAGTAATATCTTATATGTAAAAGTTTATTTGCAAGGACCATGCCACTAGTATGAGCACTACATATACCATTGTGAACATAATTACTAAGTTCTATTATTTAGATTTTAAACACCATAATAAATTTCCATCATAACCCCTATGGTATAATGCATTTCCAAGGATGGTAAAATGAGAATCTTGTTAAACGAAGGATTTTTTATGATTGTGGGATAAGTTGGGGGAATTATATTACTATTAATATATGTGTATATATCCAAATGGAATTAGGACCAAAAACCTTGCATACCATTTCAAATTCAAGTATATCATATGTTGGATATATCAATTGTTCAACAAAGAATTGGCTATGACTGTCATTTGGATGCATGTCTAAGAGTGAACCAATTATGTCCACGACATCAATTGCCCTATTATTGACTCAATGAATTTGATTAAATTGTATGAATTAAAATCATTGTTTAAGACTATCCACCATCTATTTATAAGGAATTAGTTTATCATCTTTAGCTTCGTATTCATCATCTACATGTTTGATGATGAGTTATGAATCCCCAAAAACTAAGAGATGATGTATGTTCGATTGAATTGAAAAATTATGTCCAAAAACAAGAGATTTATACTCTATTATGTTATTGGTGAATCCTATCTAAAATGTTTTTGGAATAAGATCACCTTGTGGAGTGATGAGTAAAATACTTGACCCCAAGCCATGACTTATAAAACACCCATCAACTAATAATTGCCACTCTAATGATTCATTAAATATATGATAGCTTCAACTAGAAAATTCATGATGAGGGGATAGACATCTGTTAATGGTGTTTCTATTAAGGTATTTGTAAGTACTTATCCTTTGATAGCTTTTTTATTGGCATACTCTATACCAATCTTGCTCATAAGCATAACCCACTTAGTCGTTCTCCCTATTAGAGTTGATTTGGAAATGATATACTTGAGTGGATCAAATTTTGTAATGATTTTGGTTTGATTATTGAGCATGTAATAACTAAATCTTTATGAATCAAAAATAACAGTTAGACATGATTTCTTG
Source organism: Torreya grandis (assembly GCA_037957365.1). Lineage (NCBI taxonomy): Eukaryota > Viridiplantae > Streptophyta > Pinopsida > Cupressales > Taxaceae > Torreya > Torreya grandis. The sequence continues at coordinate 672,471 of JARHVA010004453.1, forward strand.
ATGGCAAAATAGTTTAGTTCATAGGATACCAAGGTTCTACTAAGATAATACAATGCTCTTTTAGTTCCTTGTTCATCATGACTTGATAATAATGCTCCTAATGCATACTTTGTTGTTGAAATATATAGGAGTAAAGGTTTTCCTAAATTTAGTGGCATTATGACTGGTGGATTTGCTAGATATCATTTAATATTTACAAATGCTTGTTTGCATTCCTCACTCTGATGAAAGCCAATGTTATTTTTAAGAATAAATGTGAAAGGATGACATATGTCTACAAGCTGTGATATGAATCTTCAGATGGATTGAATCTTACCTTGAAAACTATGAAGCTTCTTGAGATTTGTTGGTGGAGGGATTTTTTTAATAACTATGACCTTTATAGGATCCACCTTAGTACCCCATTATGATACAATGAAACCCAAGAGTTTACCTAAAGTAACCCTAAACACACATTTATTAGGAATGAGACAAACCTTGTATTCCTTAAACCATTCAAAATTTTGTGTAGAATCACAAGATGATCTACTGTAGTTTTTAATTTTTCCAAAATATCATATACATAGTCTTTAATGATATCATAGAGCATATCGTGAAATATATTGCCATTGCACATTGGTAAGTGGATCTAGCATTCTTGAATCCAAATAGAATTATTTGATAACAAAACATGACCCAAGGTGTTATAAATGTTGTCTTATGTTAGTCTTTATGGGCTATTTTGATTTAATTGTACCTTAAAAAATTATCCATTAAGGACAACATCTCATGCCCTGTCATGGAATCAACAATCATATCTATGTTTGGTAAAGAAAAATCATCTTTAGGACATGATTTATTGATATCCCTAAAATATATCCAAAATCTTATCCCTTTTGGTTTCTTAAATATTGGTACTATATTGTATATCCACTCTGAGTAGTCTATTGGTCATATAAAGTTAACCTCCAACTATTTTTGCAATTTTTCCTTCATGAGTAGTGCTACCTTTGGGTGCATTTTTTTGAGTTTTTGTTTGACTAGTTTTGCATCTTTATGTACAAAAAGGTGATAAACAATTAGTGAAGGATCCAACCTATAACTTTTTTCATATGACCATGCACACACATATAAAAATTCTTTGAGTAGTGTCAAAGTGGATAGTTCTTTTGGATTATGGGAAGTAACGTGTTTCACACTATTAAGATTTTCATTTGTTTTAATAATGATGTCCATGGTCTTATCAATTAATAAAGTATATTCTTCATGAAATTTTTTGGAAGTGGAGGAAGATTAAGTTTCTTTTCAAGGTCTTGCTGATTGGAAATGTCTTCATCAATAGTTTGTAGATTTGGGACTTCACCATCTGATATATTTATCAATTGAACTATATTATTTGTATGATGGTATGAATGAGTAGAAGTTGTAAGCTCCCTAAATTATCTAGAGTTATCCAATTAAAATTAAAAAACATGCTTATGATCTCCTATCGGTATATGATCTCTAACTCTCAAAAACTTAGATATAGCCTCATCATTTTGAAAATGATCAAGCGAGGGTGGTGGTTGTTGGTCCCATAGGATAAGTTGTGGAAAGGTTAGTTCAAGGACCAAAATGACATTATCATGAAATAGGTTAGTGATGGATATGTCTTAAAAATGGATATAAATGGAACTCATGTTAGTGTCTAAATAGGCTTTCCCAGATGTTGAATAATATTCACTTTCATAATTACATATGCTCACATTAGATGGTTTGAATCCAATCCCTTGAAATACTTCATGTGTTGCAAAAATTATAGGTTTGATGAGACCTTGTTTGTAGAGACCAAGACCATTTCCTTTATAATTCATAATATTATACATAATGGATTTAGGTATAGGATATTGATTGTTTTGTAAATAATTAGCTGATTCATTAGAGTAGAGCCAAGAGGGATTTGAATCACCAATTTATTTTTTAGAAAGGAACCCGTAATCCACAAAAAAGGTTTTAAAAATCTTATGAACCACTTGTGCTTTTTTTTTTATAATGGGACCTACCATGATTTTGGGTGGACATATAAATTATTCATAGGTAAAGGGCATCACAAATTTCATATTCTCTCATACCTACATCCAGAATGGAAAATCTAGATGGTGAACGTGTGAACTTGGACGTGGATGGTGGATTTGTGGATGTTGATGGTTGATTGGTGGATGTAGAGAGTAACTCATCAGGATGGATGTAATTTGAAAGCTTTGGTGACTCCTAAGTAGGTTCATAAGTATTTTATTTGAATGGTAGATAATTTTCATTTTGATATCTCCTTTCCAATATTTTACAATATTGAAAGGGTTGATGATCACCTAGAATGGTAACTTCTATACTGTCATGAGAAAATTTAAACATTGATGGAGGGTGGATGGAATTACATTCATGGCATAGACCCATGGATATACAAGGAATATGTTGTATGGGAGATCTAGATCAAGAACATGAATGAGGGTTTCTTGAATGACAATCACCACCACAAGTGGAAGATAGATGGTTCCTATTGACTATAACTCATTATCATAAGCATTTATAGTAATGGTATTAGGCTCTAATGTTACTGCAGAATGTCCCAAATGCTTTATCAAACTTAATGTAAAAAATTTAAACATGACCCCTTGTTTATAAACACCCTTTATACTTTATGCTTGGAAATGAAGACTTCTATGTACAATGGCAAGTTATGGGATGAACCTATGGGTGAAATATCTAAATGGTCAAAATTCACTTGATTATTGGAGGACAAGTGTTCTACAAGTGCTTAGAATTTTGATGGATTGATATTTTCTGTAACTTTAGATTCTTGTAAGATTTTATACAAAATGTCCTTATATGTGGTAGACTTCTTAAGAAGGCCCAAGATGGAAAGTTGGGCTAGCATTTTCTCAAGTTTCTCTATGATGTTATATTTGCTTCCAAGAGTAAGTAAATCGACACTTGGAAGGCTAATCTTTGCACTCCTTATAGTAATGGCATAATTTTGGGATTTAATTTTAAGTACATAGACATGATGATCTATATAATTAATGTGATTGATTATAGAATCAATTGGGTGATTGGTTTGATTAAAATTGTTCATTTGATTTTGACTTTGGTTTTTCTTAGTATGCCCTTGCTCATGCTTGGAAAGGGATCTTGATATATCCCTATTTTTTGATTATTTGAAGTTGATGCATCATCCTCTACTACAATATCACTATTATCAATAAGATCTTAGATATAGTATTTAAGTCTCATGCAATGGTTCATGTAATGACCTTTGATTTTGTGCTAGTCACAATATTCATTATTTTTATACCACTTGAATTTTGGAACGTTTTCATCAAAGGGTTTGGTATGAGGGGACTTGATCATGTTTGTGGCTACCAACTTTCAAAAAATTACATCATATGTCATTTTCAAAGGAGTGAACTTTCATTTTCAATTATCTTGTCAACATTGACCACTTAGTACAAAAAAGTTTTTGATAGGTTTGGTGTTTTGAATTTGTTTAACATTGGTTACACCATCTCCTACTATGTTCTTATTCTTTGCATAGAACTTAAGCTTTTCATTTTGGTTTGAAGAATAATTATCTTATTTAAAGATTTTGATGGCACCCTTATAAACTAAAGATATTTTAAATTGAACTTCTTTTTCTATGATTTCATCAAAGGATGTAGCATAATGAAGTTGTAATTTATAGGCCATTTAAAAATTAAGATTGTTTGTAAAGATTAGTGTAAGTTATTTTTTGGGAGGTGACCATGAGGAAAAATTTATCAAGGCACATCATATTTACAAGGAGGCACAAGTCTGCCCATTATGTTTTTTGGTGTTATACAAGTCTAACGTGATCAATTTAAGTCCAACATTATAGGAAAAGTGACTAATAAATTTTGTGTAAAGGTCCTCAAATGTTGTGATTGATCTTTTAGATAAGTGCAAAGACCACTCTAGGGCTTGACCCCCTAGACTGTTATTGGAAATATTCTCATTGATGTCAAAGGTGTAGTATTGGTGATAAAGGCCCCATAAGATTTAATGGTGTTTTTAATATTCATATCTTGACTAATGTGTGTTGATATTTATTTAATATTAACAAATATATTTTTGGTTGCATAAAATTCAAAAGAGGGCCCATGGAGAATTCAAAGAGTCACTGGGTAAAGACAAAAGAGGAATGGGATGCATTTTCCCATGAAGAGTCATATTGAGGAATTTCAAGAATCACCAAGTGAAGACAAAAGAGGGTATGTCACATTTTTCCATGAAGAGTCATCTTGAGGAATTCGAAAAGTCACGAAGACAAAGACAAAAGGGGAAAGGATGAATTTACTCATGAAGGGTCACCATGTGACTTTTAAAATGAAAGGATACGAAGGGTCATGCAAGTTTGGTACCATTTTCCATGAGGATTGAAAGGTCAAAAAGGGTGAATACCAAAGGTAATTTGGAAAGCTATAAATAAAGGCTTGATAAGCCATTTGTAATAAGCAAGACAGTGCATGGTTTGTAATTTTTTTATATAAGAAAAGAGGAGAGAAAAGTAGGAGATATTGTAGAGTTCTATCATTTATTGATTAAGCAACATTGAGGGATAGTTGTGTTTTATACACAAGAGGGGTTGGTGTTTGTGTGGGTTGGTGCTTACATATCTTTACAAGGGGTTGGTGCTCATAAATAGTTGTTGTGTTGGTACTCAGAAAAGGGGTTGGTGCTCCTACAAGTTGGTGCTTACGAACTTTATAATTTGAGTTTATGCTTATTAATATACTTGATATTGTTCTTCATGGTTTTTCCCACTTTAGGTTTCCACGTAAAAATTTGACGTCTCTCTCTCTCTCTCTCTCTCTCTCTCTCTCTCTCTCTCTCTCTCTCTCTCTCTCATGTGGTGCATGTTATTGTTTCAATTTTATTGCATCTCTTGAATGTTTGATTAAGTAGTTTTTTAAAAGAAATCAGATCAAGTAACAAGTTATATAATATACTAATTCACCCCCCCTCTCAGTATATTTCATGCTTGACAACTGCATAGAAAGAATCTTAATAGATAATCATTGATATAAGCAATGTTCAAGCATGCCATATAAAACTCTTTAAGATGTTCTCTAGGATATCATTTTCCTTTGTACTTATGAAACTTTGAGGGTTCAAAATGTGAAAGAAAGGGTACCATAATTAGAGTAATGTCAAATGGGTGTGGGTAAATTTATTCAAACTTAAATTGTTTACTTTTGGAATAATTATCATCTGGTAACCCTTGCATCTTGTCTTTCATGTTTTTTCATTCTTGGCTAAATGTCACATCCTTGAATCATAATAGTTGGTTCAAATTTGTATTTGAAATTGAATTTAATGATTGTCTTGTGAGTTGATTTGGATTAGTAAATGAATTGGGATGAGTATTTGAAATGAAATGTTGGTTTTGATTTTGATTTAAAATTTGAAGTAAAATTTGAATGTTGATTTTGCTTTTGATTGGTTGGATTGGTATTTGAATGTTAATTTTTATTTTAATTGGTTGGATTAGTATTCAAATTGACATTCAAATTTTGTTTTGAATTATTGATTAAATTTGAATGGACATTTGAATTTGGATTGGGGGTTTGATTTGAATTCGAATACACATTCAAATTCAAATTTAGATTATGATTGATTTATTTATTTAAATTTGAATGTGCACTTGAATTATGATTTGGATTTGGATTGATTATTTGGTTTAAATTTGAATATGCATTATGTGATCAATAAGAATCCAAGAGGGGAGTTAGTATTGTGTTAGTATTATAAAAACCAAAAAAAACACACTAATAAAGCTAACACCTCAAGCCTAGACACTCAAGGAGCAAGAGAAAAATACAAGTAATTATCAATAGAAGAAAAAACAAGTATTATTTAATGAGAGCAAGAGTTACATGTTGGCCATGGAGGAATGTGCTTGATCATGTGCTCAAAGAGTCCTTGACAATGGTGCTCCTTACATCATCTCTCCTTGTCACCTTGGTAATGTTGGGCTTGGATTTGGGTTTGGATTGGATTTTATTCTTCTCTCTCTCAACAAATAAACATTATAATATTACACAAAAGTCTAATTGAAGGTATTTTTGCATAATAACATTACACAAAAAGAGATTATTGAATAATGGGTGACGCCTTGTATTTATAGCCTTTCAGACTAACTCTAACCTAAGTGAAGTTAGGTTATATTTAATTGTAGTTAAGTTTAGTTTAACCCTAGTTGAGTTAAGGAGGGGACAAAAAATTAATATTTGGAATAGAGAAACCATTTATTAAGCATGGCTCTCCATTTCTAAATTTAATCCTTTAAGGGGGATATTTCAATTCCTTGACTTTGAGGACAATGATATCATCATGACATCAATTTTATTGAAATTTCTTTTTTACAAAATTAATTTTCACTAATTACACATGGAAATTTCATTTAAGAATTTAATTTAATTTGCTTAGTTAATTCATTCTGCTTAGAATTTTTTCACTTTAGGAATTGTTTAAGTGCCCCACTTAATGGGTCTAAAGGTTGAACTATCAATTTGCTAGGTTGCAAGTTGATTGGAGATGAATTCATGAGAGCTTATTGTTGTATATAGGATAATACCCCAAATAGGGATGACTCGACATGATTGTAAACACTAATGTCTGATGTGTGGACAAAATTAGGACATTCAGTGATTCGTAGGCTTAATTTGTATTATTTGGTAAAAATCAATCTAAAGTCCAGTTGAAGCATAATTGTGATCAAAATAAGGTATCTACAGTTTACCCCTATTTGAGAAGGTGTTACAATACACATGCATAGTGACATATTATCAAATAATTAAAAAAAATTAATGCCTTGAATAAGAATAAAAATCCATACAATGATGGAATGATGCTCCAAACAAAGTTTAGGAAGCCCACGATGCCCCCTTGAGGGAGTGGTCGACACATATGATTGATGGACGATCCCTTGAAAAGAAGCAAGAATAAAAATGAAATTAATCCATGGGTGAGATTAATTCAATCAAGATAATGCTTGCAAGCATTTATTAAAAGTACTAATTTGTCTAAAGGTGATTATAATTAGTAACGAAGGTTGAGACACTAATTTGCCCAAAGGTGATTATAATCAGTGGCATAGGGATGTGCTCCAACATGGTGGATGGGTCAAAATAATGATTTGCCAAAAGGAAATTATAATCATTTTGATGATTTAAATTTAATAATGATTATACCCTAATAGGTAAAATTTGATCATGATAAATTGGTTGTACCCAATCAAGGCAGATTGGTAAGATAACTCGAGGATGTAACCTATCACACAGATTAAAGATGAGTGAGCACAAATGTAGGTGCGATGTTCTAATGATTGAAGAAGCCAAAAACAACCAAGCACATGAGGATGTGCAAAGTGATGAAAGAAATGATTGAAAGAATAAAGGTGGGGTGGTCAAGCTGACCTGAGATATATCATGTATCTAAGCATTGCCTACATAGTCTAAATAGACTTTAGTCCAATGCAGTTCACCCAGAAGTGGGAGAAAATAGAATGAGGAATAGAATATAAGAATAATAATTGATCAATATGAATGATTTAGTTATAATTTTCAATGTGGGGATGCCGATCCTTATTATCATCGATACAACCAGAATGGTTAATGGGTTGATTTGATCAAAGAGGGTGGGAGGATTTGCCAAAGTGACCAAGGAGAAGTTTTTGTAACACCATTGCTTGTAATCTCAGCTAAAATATTTTTTGTTGTATCACATAATGGTATACACCATGATATAAAACACCATGATGACATGGTCTTAATATGCATAAGGACTAACACTAGATCCAATAAACCGTTGAAAATAACACACCAATGATAAAAGCCATGATGATAATGTTGATGTATGAATATGGATAGACTCAAGAACAATGTACAAGGAATAACCTAATGAATACATATATTAAGTTAAGGCACAACATTGAAACTAAATAAATACGAAAATAGACAAATAAATAACTAAGCAAACAAAGACACAAAAAGATTGAAAGTAAAAGCAACAGAAAGCATCCTGTCATCAACCAAGTTAATACCTGCGTGCGAAGGCTCAATGAAATGATAAATAGATGGTGCCCTCAAGAAATGTTATATGTAATGGAATGACATGTGTGGATAATATATCCTAATATAAGTTGCACGCTTTGGTATTCCCCCAATAGGATGCAAGTTGTGAGCTTAGCCTAAAAGTATGAATTTGGTGATGCCCCTAAGCAAGGATACATGCAAAGGGAAGGTCACTCCCACAATGGAAGTGTAATGGATTGGAACCAATAATGGATTTTGCCCCAGTAAGGTGGATTGAGGATGGTTGACTGGGTTTAGATAAGACAAATGTTTTTGGATTTTTTGGGGCTTTATATTTCTCTAAGAGATTATAAGCCAAATTTTTTAATTTTTAGCTTTTATAAATGTTTCCAAATATTTTTATAATTTTTTGGGTATCTTAATTCATTAGATGTTGATAAGATACCACTCACAAAATAGTGAGAGCATTAGACAAACCCATAAGAAGGAATGATCCAAGAAAATGGTAATGAAATCAATCACCAAGAATGTCCAAGCTAACTCCAGATGCACTAAGAAATTGGAATCTGCCTACATAACCCCATAAACACAAGGTTCAACATAAACTTTAAGATGAATGTAGTTCTCCCAGAATGGGCATAAAACACTATCAGGAAATGAACTAGGAAAATTGAAATGGTCATGATGAAAGTCATGAGAACACTTCATTTATACCAGCCGACTATAAAATGCACATCCTAAGTGGCATGGATACATAATGAATGACCTAGCATACAACCATGATTTTAGGTTTATGTATGCATCTCAACTCAAACTAGAATCATGAGATATAGATTGGGATAACTCATAAAATGATGAGAGCATGGATTAGGGTATTTGTACAGCATCTATTTCAAATGCACACCACACAATGGTGACTCACAAAATGGTGAGCGTTTATTGAAATTAATTTCAAAATGGTGAGGGAATTGTAAAAGGGTGACTGAGCTGACCCAAATGTAAATTTAGTGCTTCCTACATAGTCTAAATAGACCTCAAGTCAATGTATTTCAAAGGTATGTCAAGGTACAAAAGGATGGTAAGGTGAGGCAAAGGGCAAGGCAAGGTAAGGCAAATGGAAATGCAAGGTAAATCATTTTAGTTTTCCTACTAATGTGGAGATACACATCCTAATTAGCATACGATACAACCAAAATAGTTAATTATGTAAATTGTTAGCCCACACCCCTTCTGAATAGTTACTCTATCAAGAACTTGCTATTAATTCAAACTCTAATAATGTTGTTGTGATCTTTGTTCGTCATTGACTTTATTTCCTCCAAACTTCAAGACAAGATGTCTTCTTAGCCTTTGTAAAGGAAAGTATGGCCAAAAATGGTAAATATGGATAAATAGTGGATAAAAGGTTTGATTCAGTAATGAAGAGATGGATCATAATGGAATGTATAATGGTTGGGTAGCAAATGAATATTAGGGTTTTTAGGCACACACAATGTTGTTAATTTTGGATTCGACATAATTTTGGTTGTGGCATGGCTGAAGAATTTTAAATATGCTCTCAATAGGGCCACCAAATTTTTTTGTTATTTAAGTTTAAAATATGTTGCCATCTAATTATATTATAGAATGAAAGTTGTACTAAAGTTATCTTAAATAATGTATTCATCAAGTAGTGAAGAATTGTTTTGCTCAGCTATTGATGCCTTGAAGAGGTTTTCCATAATAAAGTTGTCTTGATTATCCTAGAGTGGCTCCAAGACGGTTTCACTAAGGAACATTGACATTTGACTTTGATTATCTTCTAGTGCCTCAAATAAGGTTTCACTAGAAGATGTTGAGTTTGGACTTTGATTGCCCCTACCTCCTCCGAAAAGGTTTCATTAGGAGATTGTTCTTCTTATACATGAATATGGTCTTGGTCCCCCTGATATTTTACAAGTAATATGTCACCATGGATGCAATTCAATAAGGTGTGATTATGTTCATCCCAATCAACAATTGTATGAGGTTGAATGTCAATATAGTGGCTATGTTGGTAGGTTTTAATGGCAATTGAAATGATAATGAAATGATAAGAGGTAGCATAATCCTTGTAGAAGATACTAAGAGAAATTATGTTTATGCTAAAGTAATAATCCTCAAAAACCATGTAAGGATCACAAGTGTATTCAAAATGATCTACAAGGCATGTGTAACCAATGTTGTAACATCCTTGAATGTATTTTGATTCTGAAGTTGAGTCTAACTCAAGGGAATTTTTATCTAATGGTGAGACTTACATTGATTATGTTTCTGATGCTAAATCTAATATTAGTTCAAAAAGAGAACCTAACTTAAATGTTGATTCTTCATTTAGTATGGTATCAAAGATGTGATGTTGAATGCTTGGTATTGGATGAGTAACAGCCTGGGGTTGAACAATGGGCTCTTCAAAAATAGGCTCAAGTAAGAAGGACTCTACAAAGACTAGCTTGTCAAAGTGAGGCTTCTCAACAAAAGGAAAATGGTCAATAAGCAACTCCACAGAGATTGGCTTATTAACGGGAGGATCCTAAAAAATAGGGAAATGATCAAATGGTGATTCAACATAGGTTAAATCATGACAAATAGGTGTTTTAATATAAATGTCATGGATTGGTTGGTTTTCTTATCCTTGGTTTACACTTGGTTGCAAAATATCATATTCGGACACATTTTGGTCTTTAAAATATAGCTCTTGGAGAAGTAATGATTGGTTTCATTGTGGCTCGAAGACCAAATTGAATTTTCTAAAGTGGGGGAAGTTTGGTAATGGATGAAGAATGACATGTGGTTCAATAATGATCTCTTATAAATAGGCTCATCAAAGATGGGCTCAACAAAAGCTGGTTGTGGGTCTATGATGGTAAATGTGATCGATTTAGTCACAATTATGCGACCTTATTATAATAATGAGCTACCATATTTGGAAGGGCCTGGAATGGTAATGAATGGGCATTGTGAAACTTAGTTGCTAATGTAGGCTAAAAGATGAGGGCCTAGAATGGTAACGAGTGGGCATTACAAAGCTTGGTTGCTAACATAAGTCAAAGGATGAGGGCCTAGAATGGTAATTAATGGGCACTGTGAAGCTTGGTTATTAATGTAGGCTAAAGGATGAAGACCTATAATGGTAATCCTTGGGTGTTGTAGAGCTTGGTGTTTTGCACAGACCAAAGGAGGATTATTGGCATAGATATTTGACCAAGTACCATTATCATTAAAAGGGTAAACTTGTTACTTTAATTGGCCCAAATAAGGGTGATCTTGACATATGATAATCAACATGGATAGGTTTGGAAATTATCTCGAAGAGGGTGGTCTTGTTTTATTAAATGTTCTTCATCGTGGTCCATGGAACTTGACATTGGTTTAGGTAAAATGAAATTAGTGTTGAAAATAAACATGAGATAAAAACTTGAAAATAAACTAGATCAAGGCATGTTCAGATCTATTACCAGGTCTTGTGAAAAATAAAGGTATAAAAGTTCACACAATACTTGAAATATGGTCTAAACTATTGGTCAAAGCTTGCAAACATCCTGAAACTTGGTCTAGATGGAAAACTTGATCTATTATTGCAAATGGTTTAAAATTGACCTAGAATGGAGATTTTCTAAAAAACTATCAATGTAAAATTATATCTCAAATATCTTCAATACTCTAAGGTTTTCTCACACAAATGGTTAAATGAAAGGAAAATTCCAATCCTGATCTTGGCAAAGTGTTTTGAACAAATCTAATATATGTTTAAAATGAAAAATTGTTATGTATTTGGTCAAAATGCACAAATCTATACCTTAAAAATGCATGAACTAGGTCTAAAAACTTCAGGGCAATTCCAGGTCTTTGGTAAAAAGGCACAAAGCTAGACTTTAAAACAAACTAGGTTGAGGTAAAAACTTGCAATTAATCTAACTCTAAGGCAAACAGTTCAAAACACGTTGACTCAATCTTGGCACATGGATTTTAAAACAAACTTGACCTTGGTATAAGACATTCACCATAGGAACATGCCTAAAACTAATTGGGAAAGTCAATCTCAAGTAATTAAAATAAGAATGATGAGTAAAGCATTCAAGCCCAAGTGATAAGCAAGGCTCCAATGTAAACTAAATCGGCTTAGAGTTATACTTAAAAAAATATTTTTGACCTTAGTTCAAGGTAACAAATTAACTCGAGGCACACACAAATAAACCACTTCCTAGGTCTTGGCAAAGGGGTCTTCAAATCAAGCAAGGAATTAGTTCAAGTTACACAATTCAAAGGTAAGAGGTAAAGACCCAAGCAAAAATTAAGAAAGACTAAGGTGTAGACATATCAATTTTAAATTTGAACTTCACAAAAAAAAATTAAAATTTAGTTTAAAATACTTGGATTTTTCGAATGGAGAACATCCTAAACCCAAAGGGATGACATAACAACACCATTTTTAGACCAAAGGTACATCCAACTTCAAACTTAGTTTGAAATAAGGCAGCATTTTTGGAATAACACAAATAGTGTAACAACATTGCTTCAAGAAAATGGTATGACAATGGGTTTAGATTTAAAACTTCAAGGTAAATACTTGGGATGAAATAGGTAGCATAATGATGCCATGTTTCAACAAGTAACACACACACAAAAAAATTTGGGATAAAAATTTTAAGGCAAAAGTGTGACACCAAATGAACAAAATAGCACCTCTTGGACAAAGGTGTAATAAAAACATGTGATGGTTATGACTCATTTTGAACAAACAAACAAATAGTTTCTAGTCTCAAAACACACATGCAAATCAAAGAAAACGTAAATAGCCTGAATGGCTTGTCTTATCCCTACAACTAACATGGCTATGCATAGCTTCTACCAAAGTTTTTATCTATATACCAATGCTTGTGAGGAATTAAGTGTTAATTTAAAAATTAAAGTATAGGTGTAGGTAGAGTTTTTATACCCCCCCCCATCTCTCAAGAATTAGTATGTAGCATGAACTTAGAGTGAGGATCACTCGACATTTGGCAATAAATTTTACAATAAGTGGAGTTGATTAAAAATATATAAGTTTTACACGTACTAAATGGTCCCAAGTGTGGTTAACACAAGAGTGAAATCATGTTAATTGAGTTCATACATGCTAACTTACTATACAAGGCTTTATTTCTTTGCATAGTGACTCCAACTATGTACTGCTTAGTAGATTCTAAGATTTAGCAAGACCTAACCTAGGTTTTTATTAGGATTAGAAAGGATATTCACTCATCCCCTAGTAATCATAGTATCATGTGCCTTAATTTATATACCTCACCTTGGAATGGGGTTGGTATGATGTTGGGAGATGAAGTTGTAGATCAAATCCCCTAAAGAACTCATAAGAAGGTGATGAACTCCCACCCATAAGCCAAATGCACTAAAAGATATAAATGAAAATGGAAAGACTTTAGAGGTCACTTTTAATTCACCCAAGTCACTTAGAGCTTGGGGAGAGCATAAAAGACATTCTTTTTGATAAAAATTTACAAATAATGGTAATAAACCAAATGCTTTTGGTCACTTGAGTTCCCTAAAGGGGATGGGGGAGAACATACACACTAAAGTTTGTGTTTATTAAAATCAAATAATCTATTCTAAGTATTTGAAACTAGCTAAAGAACAAACAAGAATTGAAAAATCCCTTAGGAGCTCTAACTAAAGATGTAGGTTCCTTTTACTAACACTAAATTGAAATGTGTTTGAAATTTTTGGCTCCTTGGTCATGTTTGCACTTGTAAAAACTTAGAATTGCTAAAAGACAAATTGTTAAGTGATTTTTAAGCACCTTAACCATATATGTATGAATTTTAACCTTTGTTTGTGAATTTTTTACCTTGGTAAAGGAAAAATTGATTCAAAAACATTTAAACGTCCTCTTTCTTCCCTCATTTCTTTGTAAATATGGTTAGTGGATTAATTTGTGTTTAAGACAAGGTGGAATTCTTGAAAGTTAGTTCAATAAAGCACAAAATTTAACTCTTGAGTTTTTTTAAAAACACAAAGAAATTGTTAATGATTACTACAGCAATCATTGTCGATTTCGGTGATCGACACCGATTAGTTATGATCATCGCCAATTTTTATAATCACACCAAAGGCATATGTATTTTAAAATAAAAATGCTTGATAAAAATGTTTCAAACTCAATTTTTTTACTGTCTGACAAGAAGAAGGTTAGACAGGTAATAAATGGATTATTCGACACCAAAAAGCAAGAAAGAGTTGATTTTTACTACATTTATGGTTTGATGTGTTTTGACGCAGAGATCAGCATTGATTAATACAATGATTATTGGTGATTCTGATATGAATGTAGGTGATTTAGCATGATCATCATCAATCCATGTAACTTTTAACAGCTATGTAATTTTTTATTGAGAGTTCAAATTTCTTCACTTTTTTAGCAATTAGATCAAAAACTTGGCAAAAAAATAGTTAGAAGAACATTCTAAGAAGTAACTAGAAGATTTTTATGGGGTGTGAATCCCATCGGGCATGGCATTATGTAATCAATAGGAATCTAATATGAGAGTTAGTATTGTGTTAGTATGATAAAAATTAAATAAAAACATACTAATAAAGTTAACACCTTAAGCTTAGACACTCAAGGAGCAAGAGAACAATACAAGTAACTATCAATGGAAGACAAGATAAGCATTATCTACCTTCCTTGAGATCAATAGTTTTATGTTGGCCAAGGATGAATGTGCTTGATCATATATTCAAAGAGTCTTTGATAATGGTGTTCCTTGCATCATCTCTCTTTGTCACCTTGGCAATGTTGGGCTTGGATTTGGCTTTCGATTGGTGTTGATGCTTCTCTCTCTTAATAAATGAACATTATAATATTACAAAAAAGGCTACTTGAAGGTATTTTTGCATAATAACATTACACAAAAAAAGCTTATTGAACAATGGGTGAGGCCTTGTATTTATAGCCTTTCAAACTAACTCTAACCCAAGTATAGTTAGATTAGATTTAATCATGGTTAAGTTTAGTTTAACCTTAGTTAAATTAAGGATGGGACAAGCAATTAATATTAGGGATAGAGATCCCATTTATTAATCATGGCTCTTCATTTTTAAATTTAAGGTTTTAAGGGAGATATTTTTAATTTCTTGACTTTGAAGATTATGACATCATCATGACCTTAATTTTATTAGAATTTCCTTTTAACAAAATTCATCTTAGCATTTTTGCACTTTAGAAATTGTTTAAGTGCCCTGTTTAATGGGTCTAAAGGCCAAACTATCAATTTGCTAGGTCACAAGTTAACTGTAGATAGATACGTGAGAGGTTACTTTTGCATACAAGATAATACCCCAAATAAGGATGCCTCAACATAATTATAAGCACTAATGTTAGATGTGTGGATGAAATTGGGACATTTAGTGATTTCTAGGCATAATTTACATTGTTTAGTAAAAATCAATCTAAAGTCCAGTTGAAGCACAATTGTGGCCAAAACAGGGTGTCTACAAATTTGAATTAAGATGTGGATTTGTTGATTGATTAATTAGATGATTACCTAACATGTTAGCTTTAAGCTCAATTATGTCCCTTCCTAATTTTTTGACATGATCTTCAACGAAAAAAATATGGCTTTGTTAAGATGTTTCATCATAATTGTCTCAAATTTATCCATGTAAGTTTGAGAGACATGTTTATTGGTGTTGTTAGAACCTATAAGTGATTTTTTACTCCCTAGGGAATCAATATATTTTCCTTGTTCATTGATGAGAGGGGTGATTTTTTTCCTTGCAATTAAGATTGAGAAGTCCTTGGCATCAAAATTCAAAGGAAACTTGGCTCATAGACCCAAAAGTTGTAATAAGACCTCATTATTTCATTGGTGATAGTCTTTGATTTTGGATGGTGGATTTTTATACAAAGTTACCTCATGGGTATGTTCATCTTTATAGGGTCCCTCATCGTCAACATTATCGTTGATCTCAATGTGATGTTCTTGATTTCTAAATTGAAAAGGGTCATTTTCAAAAGATTGTTTTTTAAATTTAGGATTATTCAATAAGGCCATTTGTCTTATAATGGGAGATATTACTTTGAAAGTTTGACTAAAAAACTATAAAATTAAATAACTTCAAAGTATAAATGTTTGACAACAAGTTTTTGACTTTTAAATTATTTTTATTGATTTTATGATTTTGGTTTTTAAAGGCTTTAAACTTGATTTTCAAACACAAATGCTTCAAGTTCGTGGTATGTATAAGGAGGCAAAAAATAAATAAAAGAACAAACACGTTCTAATTTAACCAAAAAGAAACATGTAAGTCACATAAAGAGATAAAACTAGGCAAAAGGACTTGAATGTCTTGTAGGCTCTCATATATATTGACTTATTTGTTGGAAAGTGTTAGCTCAATGTTTTAGAGCACTAACTATGGAGGTCGAACCATATCCATAACCCATTTAACCAAGTTTCAAGATTAAGTTGAGAGTAACTTCACTAAGCTAACCACTTACCGATGCATTACAATTGAAATGGCTATCATAAGATTAAGGTTTGTACAAGTTTATCTCAAAGAGAGTCCTCTATATATTTTTGATTTGTTAAGACCCAAAACCATGGAAGAAGCTAATTTAATGGAAACACAAATGGGTCTAGTCTCAATGTTCTCAACCCAACAATAAGATTTCAATAGGTTGATGTCAAAAAAATTAAAGTTCAATATTGTTGTTGAAACTATGGGTATTAGAGTATGGAAACCCCTCACATCACAGTGTATTTAAAACACATAATTACTTAGGCAATTAAAATAATGGATCCTTAACTTATATATATTACTAGTATATGGAGTTTGGTCTACCATGAGGTGGTGAAATCTACGGTCGATAGAGCCCCTATAAATTAAAAAAAAAGTTGGCACTTGTATCTAATTTCTAATTATTTTCACCAATGTGATACCAAGAAAATAGCATACATAGAAATGTAACCTAGATAGCATAAAGTAACAAGATTTATTTTTTATTTCTGAGTATCAATACCAATGCGATGCTAAGGAAAGAACATACATAACCCTTTGTGATACAAACAAATAAGCTTTACAATAAATAGAAATGTGATTTAATTACTAAACTATCAAAAAATTGAAATAAACAAGATTAACAACAAAAATAATTTTAGTTTTACTTTTACTTTTTATTTCTTTGGAAAACATTCTGCACAAAAAATTAGTAATTTGTTTGTAAAGAGCCAGTCAACCTAAGGAACCTGCAAGTTAGCAAAAATGTTAAAAAACATACAAAATTACAAGTGAGAAAAAGACTTCAGAAAAAATAAAAATAACATCCACTATTTTGTTAATATCTCTTAAACTATGATTTGGATTTGTACGAATTTTTGATAATTTGTTTTTAGTGGTAACCCAATAAAATTTAGAAGAAATTTGGATTGTGAAAAAATCTATTACCATTTTAACATTCGTGGGTGTTTTTTAAAGAATCAAACAAAAAAAGTCATGTATTTTATGATATCTCTTAAAATGTAATCAGATATACAAAAAATGCAACAGATTAGTGTTAATCTAAAGTTAAACCAATGTATAATGTATCAAAAAAATCCAAATTGTAAATTACAAGTTATTATTATTTTAATTGTCGCATGTTTAAAAAAACTAAATTAGCTTTGGGAAACAAAATAATAATAATAAATAAAAATAGCAAGCAATTTAGATTCAAATCAGCGTAAAATTTGCATAACAATAAAAAATAAGTTAATTACACCTTGAAAACAAATAAAAAAATAATAAGATGAAAAAGATTTGGAAAAGGTTCCATCAAACGTACTAAAATGTGATAGTTAAAAATTTAGAGTTCTAATATAAGCTAGGAAATAAAACTAATACAAATCCTATTCTAAATCTAAACTAAAACTTCAGATTGAGCAACAACACAAAACTAAATAACAAGATACTTACAAAATATGTAACATGCACTCATCACCTTCTTCATTGTGAACATGTGATTTGCTCTTGCTTCTTATAATATGGGTGTTCAATTCATTCTCCAAACAAAGGTAAATTGAAAGCATATGGACGCATAAACTTGATTTATCAATATATGCATAGAATAAATTTGATAGAAATTAGATAGCTTGAAAGTGAATGATGAAAATAAAAGATGACACTTCTATTTATAGGCTTGAAAGTAAGAAATAAATGGTTGGTATGAATCCAAATTGATTAGATATTGTTAATTATTAACAATTATATTTAAGTCATCATCTCAATGGATGATGACTAGTTCCCATGTGTGTCAGAGAGAAGAAGAAAGTTGGTTGGTAGTTTAACATGTTTTACAAATGAATCAAAGTAGTTGGATGACTCACCAAGGTAAGCACAATGTTCAATGATGACTAAACAATTGGTTGAAGAAGTTAAGGAGTTGGTTGGATGACTAAACATTTGGTTGAGAAAAGCGTGGAAGATGTCTGGATGAGGTGGAAATTATAGATTTTAATTAATTATAAAAAATTATATGTGCATGAATAATTAATTAATATACATTAATCAATTATTTAAAGAAGGAAGGGAAATTATGTTAGTAGAAAATTCAAATTTGGGATGGTGATTGGATTAGTGTGTCCGTATTAATCAAAGAACATTACGACACTAAATATGACAAAATTTAGGTGTCTATAATAACTGAAATCGATATGTTAGTACCATTCATGAATCTCTTCAATATGAATTTTCTCCCTAGTGTTGTCCACTGTTATTACTTGCACCAGTTAGAGTTGCAACATTTAATATTGGTGCATCAAAGATCCATTCAACATTGTGAATATCAATCACGAATTTTTTTGAATTAGAAGGAACAAGACTCATAAGTTTCCAATAAGAGATTCAACATATATAAAATACATATTGATGAAATGAACTTCATTAGATAAATGTTACTATAAAACATAGAGCATAATTTTGTCAAGGATTTCTTGAAAATGCATACATAAGTCTTAGAGGTAGATCAATTATTTTGGTTAGATATTTGGACCAATTTCCTTCTGTGAATGATAAACCATCGTAAAATAGTAATAGACATGCAAAATTATCATGAAAATTGTACAACTACACCTACTTATGCTACTAGCATAGATTTCTTAAATACATATATCTAAACAACACTAAAATATATCAATCTCAAGGTGCCTATCTAACCTATGTGACAAATCTAATATAGGCACCTCGAGATTGATATCTTTCAACATCTTTAAAATATATTCATTTAATATATGTATGCTAGTATTTAAAATAAAACAATGTAAACTGATATTAACCAACATAAATCCACACAATGTATTTTTTAATTTATTTTAATCAACATTTTTTTGAAATCAAAAATATATTGTTTAGTCAAGGATAATTGAGGGGACCGTGGGAATGTCTATAGGGTGTTGGTCATATTATTATGATGTGAGATTTGAACCTAAATCTCTCATTATCAAAAGCACCCATTTACCACTATACCAACACTTCATGAATAAAAATATTTAAAATTTAAGATAACATGGAAATAATCTTTAAAACAAATTTCTAATATTAAAATTAATTAAAAACTTATAATTTAATTAATTTTAGATTTTCCTTAATTTTTTTTATAAAATGAGTTGTATATAATGCCAAATAATTACACCTTAATCTATTTTTATATTAATATGAGTACCAAATATTACTATAGAAAGAAAGATAATATTATAATAGTAGTGGCCCTACTATTAACGTGATAGTAAAAAATTGTAAGTGTTTTATCGAGCTATGTAATTTAGTATTTTGGTATAGACTTACATTTACAAGTTAATTGATTTTAATTTCTCTTCCTCTTGAAAAAGAATTAAAAATACATCAATTTTAAAGACATTTAAATAGACAGGGCCTAATCCTTTATGACTTTAACAGAATAGAATCCCTTGATTGTAACACCATAACAAAAAAGACCTTATTTAAGTGTATGTTTACTCATATTATTGTAATCAATGACTTAAAAGGAGAGATACTAATTTATATATAACTAAGGTAAGGGTTCCATGTTGGGGGCTAGCTAGTTATTTAAATGAGGTACAGCTAAAAAATTATAAGAGTCTTTTTTCTTGTTAGCGGTCTCATGATTTTTTAGTGCCTATTACTTCCTACCCCCTAAAAGTTTCTTCTTAAACAATCACTACTTATTTTACTAGCAGTTGCCCCAATGGTGCAAGGAACACCAGAGGGTATGTAGTTTTTTGTTTTTCAGAATTTGATTTTTTTTGTCTTTTTTCCTATCTAATTTCTCATGTGGACTTTGGTCACTTAGTAATTTGTTTGATTCATTTTCTTTATGGTAAAATCTTTCTGCACATATCCTTGTATTGGGCCAACTTATCTTTTCTTTCTTGTTTGAATCATGTTGACCGGAGTATGACACTTGGTAGGTTTTAATTCAATCACTTCCTTTCGGATCTTGGTGCACATCACTTTTGTCAAGACCAAAAGGTCTCTTGGTTGGGTAACTAAAACAACTTTGCTCACGTAGGATAATTTCTATTTTGTTTGTTCTTAAGCAAATAGAATTAATATTTATCTTGCTAAAAGCGTACACATTATCTAATATACTTATTGAGCATAGGTTAAATCTTAAAAAAAATTGGTCTCCCATTTGAATAAGCAAATAATTGGTTTCAGTGAAGTATTACACTGCCAACCATCATCTCAGTTGAGACTTTCAATGTTTGTAAATTTCATTAACTTATTTATTCTTTTTTTAACCTTTCTTAATGAACTGTAAAAGTTTAAAGCATCTCATAATGCTCGAAATTGACCTACAGAAGTAACTTCGATGTTGTTTGTCTGTGTTTTGTTCATCCATGTGGAATGAGGTTTTTGTTACAGTAGGAGAAAGAGAGGGGTTGTTGACATACCCATATTGTATCTTGTAGTGTGAATTTTAGGCAGTTGGATTAAATTACCATAAAACATGTAATTTAAAAACCCAAAATAAAAAAACTACTTAGTAGGAAGGATTATAGAAGCAAATCAAACCCATAAGATAAAAATTACCAATCCATTGCTTCAACTAACCTCCTTCCAGGATCTTCAAATGGATGATTTATTGGAGATTGCCATGGACTCAAAAATTTGACCTTATGATTACTTGATCATGGATTATGGATTAGATTGGCATGGAGTTAGTAGATTATTGATAGATGGTTTTAATGGAGGATTGGGTTTGTTTAAATAGAATGTGGAGGGAAGGATCAATGGCTAAGATTCAAAGTTGGCTTATGGAGATCTAGGGTGGAGAATTAAAATAAATTTAAAATTCCTTATAAGCCTCTAGATTAAGAGGCTTCTAAAGAGGAGGGTGAGAATAGAGAGGATTATAGAATTGGAATCCTCTTAGAGACTAATTAGGATTAGGTAGGGGATTAGATAGGGATCGGGTGGGTAATTTAGGGACTAGGGGTGTAGGAGAGGCTAGGAATAGGCTAGTGTAGGTGGGCCATGGAAATTTAAAATTCCCAAATAATAGATAAGTGGGGTTAGATTAAGATAATGGGGATTTAGGATAATTAATGAAGAGGTGGGATAAGACTATAGTTATTGGATGAAGAAATATTGAGCGAGGACATTAGATAAATGGGGATATTATGATAGAATTAATGAGATAAGTGGAATTAGTGTCAACTAATAGCAATATTAGTGATGATAATGTATCAAGTGAATTTAGGTGCATACATTTTATCCCTCTTTGAAAGGGCATTACGAGTGAAGCGAACTGGAAGGAGTAATGGCTTTCAAAGAAAAACCATTTTATGAATGAATGTTAGTAGATGATGTTAGTGGCTATGAAGTAAACTTGAGCAATGAGCTACAGATTGATGATGCCCTTGGCACAAACACATTTACAGGGAGTAGAGATGACTGTGTCATGATTATTGACACATCCCAAGGGGGAAATAATTGTAACTTGATGAAGATAAGATTAAAAGGCCATAAGCTTTCGACATATCCCAAGTAAGGATACATTCATGGGAGAGATATATGTCAGGATAAGATGATGATTTGATAATATTAATGATGGGTGTATCTCAAAGCTACATCGATCAATATGATGGATGTGATGATAGAAATGAAACGATATGATCGAGTGACCAAAAGAAAGCGGAGAATAATTGGATTACAATGCATCAAATAAATGAGCCATAATGTGATTAACAATGATGCCCCTAACAAGGACTCATACAATAGAGCGATAATGATAAATTTACCAATCAGTGATTAATGGAAGAAAAGATAAATGTTTTGATTTTGTCAGGCCTAATCGACAGGTGTGGGTGATTGATGAAAAGATTAGGGAGATGATTGTCAGGATGGAGATTGATCACTAGAATGATTGATGAATGATTATAGCTCAAATATTTTAATGATGTAAGATGAGAAGATGATGATGGAAAATGATGGGGAAAGAGGGGAGAGTGGCTGAGTTGTCCTTGGGCACTGAAAAGTGGCAAAGTGTTACCTACATAGTCTAGAAAGACCTGAGGATGATGTAGTCCTAACTCAAGGATAAATGATAATTGATGGAGTATAAGATGATGATAATGATGATGATGATTAGTGATTAGAAGATGATGTTAGTGATTAAAGGATATGACTCAGATGATGAGATAAGTATAAAAGATGGGATGTTATTCAGATAGGTTAAGAGGATTAGATTAGTGATGGGGAAGGATGATGATATGATTAGATGATAAAACCATCATAACTATCATAAGGCTCATCATAGTCTAATCAATCTAATAGATATAGCACTTGGCAATTTTCCCCATGATATAAGCATGACCAAGAGGATGTCATGCCAAAATATGTGGTCAAATAGCAAACTTTGCATCATCAAAGGCACCTAAAAGCATTATCATACCTCTGGTGACCTCAAAGCATCCTTGTTCATTACCCAATAGATAAAAAGAGACATGATGCAAGACATAGAAAAATATCAAACAAACAGATATATACATGATCAAAGACATGCAAACAAATCAAGCAATAGACAAGTAACACACACAAGTATCTAATTGCAATGTCACAATGTCTTGTCTAATGATGGGATGAGTAATTAGGTGATGGGTTAGACTAGGATGATCATGACGTGATTATGGACTTAGGATAGACTTGGATTTGGATAGGATGATGATTAGGATTAAGACTTGGATAAGGATATGGATGTGGATATGGAGTCGGGGACCTGGATTAATAATATAGACTAGATTTGTCCCTGGTTGTGGGATAAGGTCTTTCAATACAGATTTGGTCTAAAAATCAAATCTAAAAGTGGTCAAAGAAGGTGATTTGGAAAGTTAATGTTAAAGATGACCAAGTATTACTAACAGATAAAGCCTTGCAAGAGTCCAATCAAGCAAGAAGATGAGGAAATGATGGGATCAAATACCTTTCACACTAGCAAAGAGTGATTGGATGGGTGTTAGGTATGAAAAAATACTGATACGGAGTAATGGGTGATAGATTAGAATCTTTGACAAGGTTATGTATGTTGATAATACCTAACCAAAAGGATGATATTGAAGATATGGAGAGATGGGTGACCACTAGGATTTTGTTTCAAGACTAAATATAGTGTCCAAGGATGATGAATGGGAGAATGGAAGATATAGGATGGGTGTTGTATGGTGGCTAGGATAGGGTATGGAGGATATAAGATGGGTGTTGTTTAGGATGATTAAATGGATATGATAATGGGGTTTAGGCATAAGACAAGACACAATGGATTATTTTTTTGGCTTTTTCAAATTGTATGTTTTTTAGGTTTTTTGACATATTTCACTTTTTAGGGCTTTTTGGGATATATATGTACACTATACATATGGGGTTACTAGCAAAGGGAATACCAAGCCTAGAAACTAGGATAAGGATGGATGGAATGATGAATGGGATGACAAAAGAATGAGTGTGATGTGGAAAAGTGGATGAGGACCAAGGAAGAAGGGATAGGAATTCCTAATGACCACATCATGAAGGAACTAAATGGTTAGTTGCCTAAATGTCCATTGGAGGATATGCCAAGATGATTTTATAACATTTCTCAAGACACCTTTCACTTCCTTAAGAAGCTCAAGATAGGAAGAATGGGAGATAGGATGCATGATATGGACAAAGGGATATGATATGGGTGGTATTGTCAAGGGTGATGGCTAAAAAGAATGGATTTTTTCCCCAGTGTTAAGGTATAATGCAGACAATAGATTACTTTATCATGATGTCAGAAACCGGTTTGAGTCATGGTACTTGCCCAAGGCATCAAAAGACTAGTTTTCACCATTGGAAGAATGATTCTTTTTTTACTTTTTTTATTTTTTATTTTATTTTTTGATTTTTTGGTGTTTGGGCATCTCGATTTATTGGAGAAGGATGAGATGCAGTAATGCTAACAATTGTTATGATATTCAACCAACACCTATTCTAGGGATATGTGAAGGGAGGAGAATGTTGTTATTACTAGATGTATTGGTGTTTGAGTAATCTTCAGTAATTCTTGATGATGACCCCTCTAGATATCTAGTCCAAGGGTGTTCATCACTCCTATAAGAGATAATGCTTCCTAAGAAGGTGATGGGAGGTATGCATGCAATTATATCTTGATGGGGATGTATGAGACTTGAATGGATAATAAGACTTGATTGGTGTATGGGTTCGTGATAAGATGATGTGGTGAGTGAGGGAGGATGAAGACTAGTAGTCATATAAACCATTGGAGACATTAGACATTCTTCATTTGATTGGTGCCAGTTGATGAAAGACTTCAAGAGATCTAAGACACTTTGATTTTGTGATTCATATTTGATTTGATTATTGGATGGATTATTAGTCATTTTGATATCATTTTGGCTTTTTAACTAGATTTGACTTAGAATTCCCCCTGGTGCCTAATTTTGGCTTCACCAGGGGAGATTGATTTTTGACTTGATAGATTATGATTAATTTGATTTTGATAGTCCCCTAGTGCTTGATTTTGGGCTTCACTAGGGGAATGTACTTGTAGATTAGGCTGATGGTTTGAATTTTCTTGACCTTGACTTATAGGATCAAATATGATTGGATTATGATGGCCTTTTTGAATATGGTCTTAGACTTCCACATTTGGGGAACTTATTATATTGCTCAAGAAAGGGTTCAACGATGTATGTTTTTATTCATCCCTATGGAGGGAAGTGATTAAATGATCATTAATAGGAAGAAAGGGGTATATGATGGATGAAGGTGATGGAGATGGTGTGATGAGGTCAATGAGTGGTGATTGGCCAACACGGTCTTCATAGGGTTTCCTAAGAGGCCTAGTTTCAACATCAAATAAAATCTCCTCAAGATCAACAAAAGGATCACTAGGACTAGTTATAATATACGCATCCAAAGTAGGATCAAATTCACTCAGACAATCTTCAATAGATAAAGCTTATAAGAACCCTATTATGACTTATCATCTTGATTAGAATCAAAAGGTATTCCTGGTGATGGATTGGAGGTATTTGGATTAGAGGTATCCTCAAAAAGATAGGCATTATCAACATCTGATGCAATATTGTTGAGGGATGATGTTTCTTATGAGGAATCTAATTCAGATATTGGTGTTGAACATGATCCCAATACAGATAAGACTTTTGTTGGCTCTGATGCTAACTTTGAGGTACATGATGCAATGTTGCTAGTAGAAGACTCATTATCCACAATTAACCTCTCAATAGGGGGTGTTTGATATGATGGGTGAGAGGGAGATGATGGAGGATCAATGAATTCGATAAAGATAGGCCCATTGTAGGGTTCATGAAGACTAGGTTCATGGGGGATAGATGTGTCTTTAATGGAGGATTTGTGGAATATGGGGGGATCATGTAAGGTGGATGTGGTGTCTTGACTTTAGTTTGGAAGGGGAAGGGCTTGATCGTGATCGGGAATGGAATATTAACATTCCTCTTTTTGTTCACCCAAGGATGTAGATGCATCTAGTTCATCCTCAATTAATATATCACCATGGTCGATGAGGTTTAAGACATAGTCTTGGAAATGTCAACATCAATTAATGGTATGCCCCCAAGTTCGATGACACACATAATATTGATTAGATTTATACCAAGAAGGCTTAGGCTTGGTGGGATCGAGATGTCATATGGGTGGATAGACCATCATATTAGCAATGACAAGTTTTTTTGAAAAGGGCTTCCAAGGATATAAGAAGGGGAGTATAAGGACCCACTTCACTTTTAGGTGTGGAAGCATTGGACTTTAGATTAGATAGTTGTTGACGTGACTGGGAAGATGGACTAGTAGTAGATGGGGTGGCCAAGATTGGATTACCTTTGCTAGTATGGAAATAGGTAGTTGATGGGTTATGACTAGCAGATGGAAGGCTGAAATGGGACTCACATGACTAGGTTGGGACTCAAGGTGCAATGAGTTGAAGGGGATCAATGCCTTCGAGAAGTGGGATACCCATCATAAGGAACCATAAGAGGATCTCATCCTTGTTGGAAGATATGTATTAGTCTATGAGATCGGGGTCTAGCTTCATGATGATGGATGATAAAAGGGGCTAATATAGAGGTAGACCAAGGATTGGAGATGGTCTCTTGAACAAAATAGGTCCGAATAACTGAACTAGCATGATAGATGAGGATGAGGATGAGGATGAGGATGAGATGGATGATATGTGATTGGGATGATTTAGGATTAAGATCAAATTTTAGACTGATAGTACAATATAAACTAATGATCTATCATCAATGCCTAGTTTTCAAGCTAACAAAAGGATTGGGGGTTTGATGGGTGCCTAGATTTAAACTATCAAGATGATGGTTAGATGGGTGTTAGTCATGAATAGGAAAGATGATAGGATGGTAGAGACTAGATTGATGATTGGATGTTATATTGAAAATGACAAAGTAATAAGATGTTAGTAGGATATCAACTAGGTATGAGATCTGACCAAATGATGAGTGATAGTGGACTAGGATGATAAAATGATATGAGAGGACAAAAGGACTAGCTCAAGCCTTGAAGTAATTTTGCTTAAGATGGGATAGTATTATGTGATGAAGGTGATAAGATGATGGGACAAGGACAAGTATATAAATGATAAAGGAGTAATGCAAATTAGATGTGGATGGTTTGGATATGGGCTTGACCTAAAGAAACAACCAACTAGGATAAGATAGGATGAGGTGAGACTAGATGGAAGATGATGACAAGGTTAAGACATATGATAGATTATGTACTTAGGACAAGATGTGGATGACAAACTATGATTTAGGAATATGTGAGTAGGGGGGTATGACTAATGATGGGTGGATATGGTTAGACTAGGAGGGGATAAAGACAAGGTGGGAGATAGGGGAAGACAATGAAAATGATATACAAAGATAATATGTACAAGAGGATGATGAGATAAGGATGTATAAGAGAACAAAGTATATACAAGAGGATGATGAGATGTACAAAATGATAGTGAGGTAAGGATATGATCAATGATGGGTGGATATGACTAAGATGGGATGAAGACAAGATGGTGATGGGGGATAGGATAAGACAAGCAAGAGAATGTATGAAGATAATCTGTACAACAGACTGATGAGATAAAGATGTATAAAATGAGATGTATAAGGGGATGATGAGATAAGGATGTACAAGATGTGATTAAGACATGTAAGTGATGGGGGATGATCAATGATGAGTGGATATGACTAGAGTAGGATGGGATGAACACAAGGTGGGAGATAGGGGAGGATAATGAAAAGGATATACAAAGATAATATGTATAATGTGATAGAATTATGATGTGTGTAAAGACCTAAATAGGCATGTATAATCTTGGGGAATAAGGTTGACTCAGCTCACAAACAACACGGGTCTAGCACTGCACTCAAAAAACACACACAATCACGAATCCTAAATTAATCAACTGATAAGGGAGTGTAAGTTGATGCATGCACCATCAAATGGTTATGCAAGTGAGGCTATAGGTCAGTGACTCATTAAAAAATTGATCAAACCCTCTCAACCCCATTTGCACATGATGGCTACTTAGGATTTGATACTGAATCTGATAATAGTTCACTTGTCATAGCCAAAGGCTCCTAATCTAGGTTTACATAAGGGTTTTTAGGTGCATCCCCTATATTCATGAAGGTATAGTAGGACACAAGTTTATATAGGATGTTGTCTAACTACCTTATATATTGGTGCTCAACTACCCCTCACTCCATAGAACCCTTTATGGGGAATTCCACTTAGGCACCTAATGACAGCTCTCCTAATATTTAGACTCTACCAGAACATGGAGTTTGGTCTAGTGCATGGTGGTGAAAACCACGTCACCAACCCCTAGAAAATAAAAATAAGGAGAGTTTATAGGTGGTTTTTGATCCTCTAGGGATTGCCACAAGGATGCAAGGAGGAGATCATACACCCCTCGGGTAACAAACATGCAGACAAAGAGATTGAATGATCAATTTAGATTAAGTGTGAAATATACACAAGATGCAAGAATATACAAGATAAAATGATTAAAGTGATATATATAAAATGTAATAAAAAATGATTTTCAAAATGCCAATAAGAGACTTTGATAGGTGACCTACAAGAAAATAATTAGTACTTTCAAGTGTCACTTTTTAAAGAGGTACCCTGCAAGATAAATGATTAGTAGTTTGATTGATAATATTAAGGAAAAACTTGCATGACATAATGTTAGGCCAAAATATGACCTACAAAAGAAGATGTTAGCAAGTCAAGATTTACCCCTGTAAGAAACAAAATGTTACTTTAATAGGCCTTAAGAAAAACACCCTAAAAAATCATAATTTGGATCTATAACTTCTTTGGGTGAGTAGACCAAGACACGGGGGTCTAGGGTGATAGCCCCCAATGGGGTCAAGGGGCAACACCCCTTGTAGGGTTAAAAATCAATGTCCCAGGTGCATTGGTACAAAGTGGGGTCAAGGGGCAGAGCCCCTGATGACAAAGGAAATTTGGGCCTTGCAGGAGGCTCGAAATGGCTCAAAATTCACCAAAATTTGTCAAAAAGAGCACCCTCAAAAAGAAAAATTTTAAGCCAAATAAAGATTTAATAGCTCTAAAAATGATGTTAGTGGATAAGTTCTTGTAGCATTAATAATTTTGATTTGATTTCGATTGTTGACTTTAAGAGTCAACCTGCAAAGAGAATGTTAGTAGTTTCAATAATTTAACCTTTGATGGTTGTTTTACCTATAGGTTAGAAAAATTTATCCCTATTTGTGTGCTTTATATAAATTCAATCTATTTTAATAAACTCACTATTTTTAGTCACTATAACAATGTTTTTTTATCGAAATGGTGAAAAACTATAAACTTGTGATTATTTACACCACTATCAAAGTTTATGATTCTTAATCTATAAACTAAACTAACTTTACTTGACTATAATTATAAGACTACTTTTAACATTAAAATGTTATTGAAAATGGTATATAGAAAATTTTAATTAAATATACATAGTGATACCCAAAAAAATGATTACCAATAAGACTTTAGATGTCACATTAACAAATGACTTGTAACTATGAAAGTAACATGTTAGGCAACACTCCCACCTGTCAGTAGTGTGTATAATCAAAGACATCTCATAATGCATAGAAGATGTAAACATCAACACAATTTTAGCCTAAGACAAATAATAGGTGTGTTGGGTTCTTTTATTAGTTCTAGCTCTGTTTCCGAAGTCCATCCCAACAAGCTAGCATGTTGGCCCTTTCACGCAAGGTTTATGTCTCACATGCTCACCTTAAGCACACAGCAGAAGACCAATTCTAGTAGGTTTCGATACACAGTGCTAATGACATGTTTATATCCTTCTCTTTATGTAATTTAAATAGGGAAGATGCATAAATATATTACCTTGATTCTCGTTCTAGGTTTGATTATTATTACTATGCATATCACCATCTTCTTATAGTAGCATTAGTTAACTAGAAAAGAAACGAAGATATGGTATAACACATATATAAGTCTACACACTTAGTTCACACCATCATTCTTCATTACACAAGTTTGATCAAACTTTCTATCTCATATATTATGCTTTAAGTAAAAGTGCATTACAATATCATTCCAAAATTAATTCGTTTGTGTATCTATCTCTAAATCAACCACATAATCCTTTATAATAGGGGTATTTATACTTGTTTTTCCCTAACCAAGTTTTACAATCATTTATGGCATGAATAATTGGTACACATACTCTCAAAACACTGAGAGTCATGGTACTCACAACTAGTTCTTCCTAAAGACCTAGGCCTCAGCACCCCCTATATCCTTGCTCTATGTTATATCTCAATAGCCAAGTGTTCCTTTCCTTACAGGTTAGTGCAAAACTTCCTATCAATAAAATCGAAGTGACCCATGTGAATCACTTTGCAACTATTTATTGATTCCCACATGCTCCCCTAGTCTTCCACTTCCATTTTGAGTCCTATGTTCTCAGGTTGCTCATGACTTGTTCTCCTTTGACTAGGTCCTCTCACTTTGGTCCTTGTCATTTTCTTTTTACACCTAGTAGGTTCTATGCCACAGTGCTTCTGTGCTTATCAGCTACATACCACAATCCTCCCACACCATGGTCCTTCCACATTGTGTTAGTCCTGTGCCAAAATGGGACAACACTTATTCAAAATTTAGGGGCCAACATTATCCCACACTATGCTCTTAGTCCATCCCAGACTAAGTCGTGCTAGCGTCCTCCAAAAATTTAGGCCTCTTCTACTCAAGTTCCTTCTTTAGATTGTCCCAATAAGATAATTCTTCGAGAACCATCACAATTATTCCTTTGATGGCCTCCTTTGATGCTTTTATCTCCTCCATTTGGGTCAGAGTCTCACTAGTCTTCTTCACTTGTTTGTCCAGGGTTGCGATGGCATCCTTCTAGACATCTAAAAGTGTATAGAACTTCTTATCAACCTATCCTCAGAGGGATACAAAACTCGAATTTAGTTGTTGATGATGTTTATTAATGGCATCCTCCATCATCTCTACATCTCAAAATGCTTTAGTGCACTCGACATGGTCTTTTATTAAGAGGGTAGCATTAGTTGAGTGCTACCTCAAGTCCTCTTCAGCTTAAATACAAGCCTCCAAGACTTTATTAGGGCACACAAGCCACATAAAAATGTCATCCAAAATGGGGATAACTTACCCAACTCTCTCTAAAGTATGCTTGCAGATGTCAATGACATGGTGAACTATTCAGCGAATTATAATCCCTCAACTCTCAGTATGGGTCATTCTTTGAATTTATTGAGCAGTAGTTCCACCAGGGTTTCTAGATTTCTTATGGCATCCCCATCAAGAGGTATGCCATCTACTAATGCTATATCTTCCTTCAAAATTATTTTATAAAGGGTTAAGACCCTTACTTTTTCCCTCTGTGGCCTCTTGGAGATTTTGTTTCAATGAGACTACTTCCTCGACAAGCACTTGCTTCTCTGTAATTACTTTATTATACATGCCTACAACTTTGGCATGTTTTCTCTTAGTCATGCATGCATCAAAATTTGAAAAAATATTATGATGTGTAATCTCCATGCCTAGTATCAAAAATATGGTGCTTGTTATAAGAGGAGTGAGCTTTTGTGGATCTACCCATAATCATTTTGATAGTATTATAGCATCTGGGCCCAAAGAGAGGTTGTCATGTGGGAGTTAGAAATCACACTCCTCATTGTACATATCAAGTAAGAAGGACACTTGCTTCCTTATTTCAAGAGTCACCTCTTTGGGAAAGAAGTGCAGCCAAAGATAGAGCATTTTATGCTCAACATCAAACTGGGAACATTCACGTATATTACCCACTATACCTTCATCATTTTGTCCATCTATCTTGGTTGGTCCCTTCCCTTTATTTGGGTTAAGCTTAATTTCAGCCTCCTCATGACCACCAGTGGCCATCTTGTTGTCTTCTTCACCGTCCTCCTCCTCGCTATACCTTATTTTAGCATCAAGCATGGAATCATCAAAGGTGGCCTTCTCTTCTTGCACCAAGGAAGGAGTTTTATTGGAATATAAACTCGAGCTATGGACTTGCACCTGAGGAACTTCTTATTGAGGTGCTTGTCTTAGGGGCTACTTTTGGGTAGATCTTGAAGTAGTAGTACTTGGGGGAGATGGTGGCGAAGGTGGAGAAGGTAGAGGTGGAGACGGTGGAGGAGGAGGTGGAGAAGGTGGCAAAGAAAGAGGGGGAGTGGGATGAGGAGATGAAGGTTAGGGAATCAAAGAGTGTGAAGGTGTAGAGTGTAAAGAGGATGGAGAAGTGTGGGGAGGAGATGGAGAAGTGTGGGAAGGGGATGGAGATGGATGAGGTGGTGAAGGTGAAGGGTGAGGTGGAGGTGGTATAGAGGGATGGGAAGATGCGAGTTTGGAGGGCTATGACATTGTAGTCTTTTATATTTATTACGGGGTTGTTGTCCACTTGTACTTTTGCCCACATATAATCACTTCTTTTTCTTCAAAGGTGGTGTTAGAGGGAGTTTTTACTTAAGGTCTCCACCCTATGGGTTCTTGTGGGGGAAAAAAATGTAAAACGACTTATGAATTTGCTCCCGAACCAAATTTTGTTTGACTTAGATGTCAGTCAAGTCTGTCTCCATACTCTCCACATAGGCCTTCTTGCATGGATACATATATAGTTTTCAAAGAGTGTGAATCTTTGCATCTATCCTCTTAGCCTATAAAATGATGGGATATGCATCGTATCTTTGATTGATAGAGTCTATGAAGTACCATGTGGAGAAGGTATAAGGTAACTTAAGCCATGCTAAAAGCTCTTCGGATGGATTCATTTGGATCCACACGAGGGAGAAGTACTAATTTACATCAAACTAAGCTTGTTATACAGCCAAAGGGGAAAGTCCTTTGGGACGTGCCACTCATTCCCAAATGCTACTTTCATTTCATCAAACTAATACCTCATATTTATCTTATATGAAGGGGTGATCTGTTGGGGGCATGTAAATGCCTTGTAGCACTCAACGGGGGACTTGTGTGTGGGAGGGTATACCCACTTCAACATTCCTGAACTATAGTCTAGCACTTCGATCTCATCAAAGACCATTAAGAGGAGGATTACACCCCATGGAAACTAGTACTTAGGCATATGATGGGTCCTCTTTGCATCATTAATTATCTTGTAGACAAAGTATAGGGCCTAGTTGTACTTTAGTCCCTGTGAGACCTGATGAGCAATATAAAGGTGTGTCATGTCCACCTCTTTCCAATGATCAATCCCTCTGATCTTAGTTGAGATGATCCACGTCATAACTCCAAGGGTGATATATTATAGGTTCTTAATGTGCATGACAAGCCCCTACTTTTGATACATCAGCATCATGGTAGTCTTCTATATATCCTTAGTGTCAGCCAACTCATCAATTATGATTAACCCCAAACACTGTAGTCTTGTGACTTTGCTAATCCTTTCAGGACTAATCTTCATACTGTACCCAATGAAGTAGATTTAGTCCTCATGGATATGTGAAAGGAGTAATGTACCACCTTCATGGTCTTACCAAAATATGACAAGTTGAATAGCTAGAATAATCTTGCAACATTCATTTGGTTGAAGATCGTTAGGTCATAGACCACTTGGTTCTTGGTGTAGTGGTTTTAACCTGGTAGTAATTCTAGAGCTCAGCCTCATTCCTAAGTTGGTGATGATTGTAATAAAAAATAATAGAAGTCCAGACCTTAGAGACCCAGTTCTCTATGCACAATACTAAATATGGATAATGCATCTCTTCTATTAATAGAGATGGGGGTGGGGTTGATTAGGCCTTCTACACCATATATGTTTGTGCCTACTTTCCTTTACACATCATTCTTTCTTTCTCTTCTTCTACATGTTGTTCCTCTTCTCCTTCCATGTTTTATACTTATTCTTCTGGGCATTATGTTTGTTCCTTTGGAGTCTCTTCCCTAATGGGAACCTAGTCCCCTCCGCTCCCCTCTTCTTCTTTTGGTATTATTGGTAATTTTTCAAGTCTTTTGGCATTTTCTTAAGCCATATTACCCTTCAAGGAGCTTAAAGGTTAATGCATGGCCATCCCACATTTCCAAAAGAATACATGGTTATAAACTACTACTTTGGGTTTTTGAGTTTAAGCACCCTTTTAATAGTGGACCTGCGACCTACAACTTCTAGAACTACCACTTTTCCCAATGAACCAGACTTGGAAACTCTCTCTTCAACTAGGTAATGACCTATGTGGTTTGCTAAAGATATAAAAACTCTTTACTTTTCTCAAGATTTGATTGGCTTAGCTCTGGTGGTCGCTTGATCTTCAGCTCTGGTAGTTTCTTGATCTCAGCTCTGGTAATTTGAAGTTAAACGCAAAGTAAAGTGTGAAATACATTTAATTTGCCTATTTATAGGCTCTAAGAGGGGTTTGCCTTCATTATTTCCCCTCCATCACCCATCACTTCATACCATTTAATATAAATATTTTAACGATCGTCATGTTTAGATCATTGCCTTTTGTAATTAATGAATTAACGGTATTGTCCCATCATGCCATTGGCATGCTTCTTGCCATAACTAAACTCATCATATTGATGACATGTCTCATTTCATGATTTTATTAGAAGTGGATGATAGCTATAACCCGCACTTTCTGTGTGGTGGGAGACGGCTATTTCTTTTAATTTCTAACTTATGATGGGAACCTTACCCCTTAATACCTTTAATGACTCATGCTCCCTTAGTACCTTGTGTGCCCTTATGACGTGTGCACCCATATAACTCATGCACCCAAGTAACTTGTGCACTTTTTATATTTTTCCTTTTTATGCATGACTTCTTACCCCACATTAAAACATTTCATGGTCCTCCACGAAAATAATAAGAACTTGGAAATAAAACTTCAACAAGGAAGAGTTATGTCCAAAAAAGGCAATACTTTTATTTAAAGTAGTAAATCCTAATCTAAATGGCATAAGCCTTATTGATTACAAAACTTCAATTATTCTGAAGTAAAATACGACCGAAGCTGACTTCCATTATAGTGCCTTGGGAGGAACTGACTTTCCATTATTTGTAATTGACATGCTCCAGTAGGTCAAATGTTATGTATTATAAATGAACCATCCCAATGGATGCAAAGATTTCCAAGGTGGTTCATGAACTTAGAGTCATACAACAAGACCTTTATTCCTAGAGAAAATATATTATTCTTTATATGGCGATCATGCCATGCCTTCTACTTGCATTTCTCTACATCTTGGCTCTAATGAGTGAGGAATCAGGTCTCATATAACTATTTTAAAATGTCTAAATGTGCTCTCAAGGATGCCTCTTCATCCAGTTATCCTACACACATAATATAGAGGGATGGAACCAAGAACTCTACTGGTAAGACTACTTCTTTGCCATACACTAAGTTGAATGGCATGCTTTTATTGAGGCACTTTTAGGTAGTTTGGTAAGCCCATAATACTACAGATACCCTATCATCCCGATTAGTGTGGCCAACATTGTAGATTTTAGTTAAAGTGGTACCTAGGATCTTATTGAAAGCCTCAACAGTTCTATTGGCTTGTGGGTGATATGGTGTTGTTTTGTGGTGCACGATCATAAACTCGACCAGCAAGATGTGAATTGTTGCATTCAAAAAATGGGTACCATGATCATTCGTGAAACTCAGGGGACATCCAAATCGAGCTATTATGTTCTCCCATATGAACTAGGCAATAGTAGCAGTAGTACAATCCTTCATTGGCACAACTTCATCTCTACACGTAAGGTAGTCAGTTGCTACAATAATATATTAAAACTCATTTGTCATTCTACTGGAGTGATGAGACCAATAAAATCAATAGCCCAATTTTCAAAGGGTTTTTGAGAAGGGATGGGTCGTAAAGGCATAACATCTCTTTGATTAGGTTTGCCTACACGCTAATAAATGTCACATTGCCTAACATATGCTTTACCATCTTGGAATAGAGTTGTCCACCATAGTCTTTCTAGAAGAACCTTTTACACGGTAGCTTATCCATCATAGTTCCCTCTATAAATACCCTCATGAACTTCTTACAGTACCTCGAGGTGCTCATGTTACATTACGTAATGTTAAAGGACATCATCATAATCCATTTTGTAAATATCACCTACTATGAGCAGGAAGGGTGCAACACGAACCATGATTTGTTTTTTTCCTATGAGGTGAGAGATTCGGGCATGGACCCAATGGTCAAAAATGTTGCAATGTCTTCCATAACTTCAAGCACTCGTGTTACATGGATCTATACATCTAGAACATCATCCTTTATGGTACATGGTGGTTCCCCGTTCTTAATTCATGAGAGGTGATCAGGTCTACAATTGGCTTTCCCAAGTTTCACCATCATTAAAAACTAAGACTCTTGGAACAAACAATCCAATGATAGATCTGACCATGTAGTATGGGTTTGTTGACAAGGTACTTCAAAGCCTCATGATCTGTATATAAAATAAAAGGAGTGGCTAAAAGGTATTGTCTAAACTTATACAAAGTGTAGACCATTGATAGTGCCTCACACTCTATAGTGGTATAGTTTCTTTCAACTGGTGTGAGATTCATGTTGGCCAAGGATCACACCAATGACCATACCAGATGTATCAATATGGACATGAAATGGATTTATCCAATCAGGGAATTATAGAATAGGAGTAGTGACCAAATTTTCTTTGAGTGTGTCAAAGGCCTCCTTACAAGAGCAAGTCCATATAAACTCTCATTATGCTTTAAAAGTTCTTCCAGGGGCATGACAATCTTGGCATAACCATGAATGAACTTTCTATAATAACCCGTTTGGCCTAGAAAGGTATAGACCTCATGCTAAGTTTTGGGTGTTGGAAGGTGAAGGATAATAGATACCTTTGTCGATTCTACCAGGAGTCCCTCCTTACAAATAATATGCCCTAGAAACACACCAAAAAGTGCCACAAACATGCATTTCTATAAGTTCAATGAGATTTTCAAGACCCAATAGCACTCAAGCATAAGCTTGAGGTTAGCACAATGGTCCTTGACTAAGCCATATACCATCCAGTCATCCAAATAGACTTGGATGAACTTGTGGATTAAGTCCTTAAAGGCTTCAACTACTATTTGTGAAAACACTGTTGGGGTATTTTTCAATCTAAAGGGCATAATAATATAAGTAAATGATCCCCATTTAGTGGTGAAGGTTATCTTGGGTCAGTCTTCCTCAGCTATTTGGACCTGATAGTACCCCAAGAATCTATTTATAAAGGATTACACTTCACAACTATAAATAAATTCAAGGATTTCCTCCATGAATGGCATTGGAAAGGGATCTATCACACAAGATGCATTGAGCACTCGATAGTCTACATAGATATGGATACATTCATCTTTTTTGATACTAATCACCATAAGAATAATCCACTCAAATTCAAAAATGTGAGTGATTACTCTAGTGCAGAGCATACTATCAATCTCCTCTTTAACATGTGCCCAAAGATTAGGATTCATCTTGTATGGGTGTTTGTCATTGGTTGAGCACTGTCAACTAGCTTGATGTGCATCTTCCCTAAGGATGGGTGGACTCCCTTTATTTCACTAGAGTTCATTAGGAAGACATCATGATATTCTTTTAACAACTCAAAGATTTTTGCAACCTATGTGTCAGCCTAATAGTTTCCTATTGTGGCCATCTTTGGTTCTTGGTTTGAGTTGATGTTGCGTTGAACAGTTTGAAAAGGCCCATGGTAGGGATTGTCCATATCAGTACTTGTGTCTTGAATAGTTCTTATGCCAACTTATATAGGAATCTCTAGATGGTTGGATAATGGGTCAATTGGAGTGGATCCTTCTCCTTCAACTACTTAGAAAACAAGCTTTTGTTTGCACAAGTGAATATCTTCACATTGGTTTAGATCAAGGACTGGTGTGGGTACAGGTACTTGGTGTATTGATGGTTCATGGAGTAAGTGTAGGGGCTCCTCAGGATCTTGATGTATAATCCTCAAACATTATTCCAAAGTACATGGGTCACCTACTACTACTTCACACATGGCTTGGAGGGTGAGGCACAAATCCATCCTTGGTGAAGACTAAGGCAGTGCCAACTTCATGTTTTCCTTTAACAGATTCCAAAACCTAGTACCCATGTGTTGTTCTTCATGAACATACCATGCTCATGCCCAAGTGTGTAGAGTTCCATAAAAATGCATGTACCCATAAATATTCTGGTAGGTAAGACTCATCATTTTGCCACATTATTTCATAAGCTTTGAGGTGGGGCTTAGGGGCTTGTATCCCGCTATAGCTAAATACTCCCTTTACTTTGTTATCATGATAAAATTGATGGTGTAAGGCTGAGCATATCTGATCCCACAGAGGGGTCATTCATAATGGGTTTGACACCATTATGTAGCTGTGCCATCTAAGAGTTGAACCAAAAATCAGAGATGATCTTTGTCAGTGTGGTAAAATACTTCAAGGCTTTGGATAAAGTCTCGCACTTCCATCTGCCCATGGAACCTTAGAGCCTCATCAAGTCTTTCAAGTGGTGCCTCTATAATGAGTCCCCTCATGACTTGGCTAGTGATAAGATGAACAAACGTGTGTCATTTATTAAACTAGCATGACACATTTTGTTTATTGTTGATGGTACTACACACTTAGCCAATGAGGTCGTAGTCACCATGAGCCCAGTAATTACATGCATTGCTTATAGTATAAGATATGGACTGATTATCTGACCATCAAAGAACACCATCTGGAGTGGGATCTCATTTCTCATCACTCCTTGCAATAATGCTATAGATATGATTTATATCTTCATCAACATGGACAGGCTCTATGTACGGGGGCCCTTGTGCTTGATCTAGTGGTATTACAACACACTAATTAATGATTTCAAAACTAATGTAGTGCTTCTTAAAGTTTAAACTTGCATTATTCTCATATCACCAAGGTCTTCGTAATAGATTTGGATAATCATAGCTTCAACTAGCTCTAGAACCTCAAAATCTGCTTTGAATGATACTCTAAGTATGTTAACCATTACATTCTTGAGGGTTATAATCGGGTGCACGCGAGTCTTATTTTCTATGAATAAGACATGAGGTGAAGGTTATAACACTAGACTAGACATTTTTCACCAAACATCCTTGGTGAGGACATTGACTTCTGCATCAGTGTCTACCAGTATGTCCCAAATTACCCATCTATCAATGGTACCATTAACCAATATTTCTCTATCTTTTGGGGGGTATAGGAATTATGAGTGTCCTATCACTGAGCATGATTGAAATAGCGATATTCACTTTAAATAATGATGTGAGGGAGAACCTCATTTGGTATTCAGGCCTAACTCTTAAGCCAAACACTGAGTTATGGGACAATATCCTCATCCAACATACACTTACATAGTTATTGGAAGTCGTCCTGCACCACAAGTCAAGGTTCAACTTCCTTTTGCACAACACACTGCATTACATCCTTGTCTTTGAGGAATTGGATCTCTCCATAAAGTTTATGTATGAGTGACATCATATCTTGAAGGACATCCTTTTACTGCTAAACATCAAGATACTTACTAGCTCGTGGTTCTTCTCATTGCACTATTTGAATAGGATTAGCTATTAACTAGGTTTGTCCCCCACTAGGAGTGGTAATGTTTACCTATTGAACTATAGAGATAGTTGGCCACACATGCCATTGTGGTTTATCAATTCAAATCACATTGGTACCCTTTTCATTTTGTTCTTTGGTGATAGCCAGATATAAATTAGGACACTCTTCCAATCGATGGTCCTTTTTATAGAAAGTGCACATCAGGTATTCTGGGTAATCCCTTTGATAATGATATAAAGACCCACACTTGTAATAGGTCTTGGGTGGAAAATGTCCACCTCCTCATCCTCACCCTCTTCCTCATCCACGGTAGCCACTATTGTCTTGAGTATTTGCTATTGAGATTTGGCACATACCACACGCTCGAGCTTTATGGATATCACTGATCAAATAGTAGTCATTATTGTCATGAGCGTATGCATCACAAATCTTACAATAGTTAGACACCTTAGTGTGTGTAGATCACTATAAAAGAGGACAAGAGTGGACATCATGCTCCTCATGGCATATTTCACATGTTTATTTAAGTACTACACAGATGTTCTTATACAGATAATTGATCCATGTATGTCTTTTAGATTCACAGTTAGTGCACCAAACACCATTGCATGTTTCATGTGCATTATTTTCCATTAACTTCTCAAGTTGTGATGCCATGAAAGCTATCTATGCTTCCATAAAGGGCTGATCTGAATGTCAATGCTTCTAACTACCTTAGCATAGAGAGCAGCTTCCAAAGCCTCGTGTGGGCTAGTGAACGATCATTGGGACAAGGTTCATCGAAAGGGTAGTAATAATCCATCCATAAACCATTATGTGTGCTGAGCAATGTTAATTTCAAATGACAATTTAGACAACAATGTTTTGAACCTTTCATCATATTCACACACACTTTCAGTAAGTCCTTTCTTTATGTCCTTCAACGCTACTATGCTTTGTTGCTCAAATTTAGGAATGTTAAATTCCTATATGAAGGCTATTTTGAGCTAATCAAATTCAACCACTACTTTTTGAGGGTCAAAATTCTGATACCACTTGTGCACACACTCTAAAATCATAGTTGAAAACTATGTGACCTTATGTTTAGAAGAGGTGATGCTTCATGCCCTCAAAATTAGTTTGCATTTATGGACATGCTCTATTGCATTCTCCACTCTTTGGTATTCAGGTAAGTGTAGTTTCATCTCATAGTAAATTGTCATCAGTGGAGGTGTTTGGATGGGGGGTTGTTGAGAAGTTATAGCCCCTATCCCTTGAAGTGGAAATCCACTTCCTCCCATGCCTCCTCCTAGTCCTCCTCCAGTGTCTCTAGCAGTAGTGCTCATGGTATGGGGTGTGGTAGCTAGTTGATTAACCAAGTTAGGGCCTATATGTTATCCTTGAAGACCAGGTCCACCATGCATCCCAATTTGTGCCATATAATTCCCTTGAAGAAGGAAAGATAGTGTTAAATCTAAATGAGTGCCAAAAGGCTCAGTTTCAGTATCCCTTACTGATTTAGTTTCTGACTCCACACTATTTGTATCCCAATTATGAATATGTACATCTAACTCAAAGGCATGAGTGTGCACTATGGTAAGGGAGCCTAGTTGGTTCAAACTTGGTTCCTCAGTTCCTATCATCCAACTTGTTTCTCCTTCATAGGATAGAAGTGGCATAGAACTTGGCTCAAAAGTGATGGGTTCCTCATGTGTTTTTACTTCCATGTAGCTTCTAACAACACTCCTTGAGTTTTTTCGATCTTTTTCTGCACTGCTAACTCTCATAATCCTTTACCGAGCTTCATCATACTTCTATTTCCATAATGCACACTGGTTGGATATTATTTTGAACCCATAATCTTCTACCAACCCCTATTCTCCCCTTCTAAATGTGTGGCTCATGCACAAGAGGATTTATCTCTCCATTGGCACAATTTCCAATCCAAGATCAACAAATAACTTCTTAATTTCAAAAATAAAAAGATTAATATAGCGACCACATGGTTCTTAAAGGAATTGGAACTTGGCGTCTTTAGGGCATGAATAAATGGTCACAATTTACTCCAGAGTGTAGCTATTCAAAACTTTGATCCACTAAAAGTTGACTGCTCATGTCCATAGGGATTTAAGTAATGTTAAATCCCTTTGTCGTTCTAGCATCCAAGATTGCCTCCTTCCAAGATTCCTTGATCATCCTTGAGCATATGCTATCAACCAAGCATGGAAGTGAATCGGGACCTCCGAAAAGGTTTCATATAATGGACTGTAGATATTCTGCTCCACCCACTACCGTGCAAAGATTCCTAGCCCAAGATAAGGAACTGTAAAATTGTCTTCAACACTAGTAACCCATTCTTCTATATTTTATAGTGTAATACACTCAAACATTTTCCCATGATTGTGTTTCAAGTGCTTTGGGTCCCAGCAATGGAACCAAAATGTTGGGTTCATTTAGTTAGTTCTAGCTCCAGCATCGAAGTCTAGCCCAATGAGCTAGCATGTTGGCTCTTTCATGCAAGGTTTATGTCTGGTGCACTCACTTAAAGTGTGCAGTGAAAGGCTAGTTCTCATAGGTTTCGATGCACAATGCTAATGACATATTCATATCCTTCTCTTTATGTAATTTAAACAGGGAAGATGCACAAATAGATTACCTTGATTCTCGATCTAGGTTCGATTATTATTACTACATATATCACCATATTCTTATAGTAGCTTAGTTAACTAGAAAAGAAAAGAAGATATGGTATAACACATATATAAGTCTACACACTTAGTCCACATCATCATTCTTCATAACATAAATTTGATCAAACCTGCTATCTCATATATTATGCTTTAAGTAAAAGTGTGTTACAATATCATTCTAGAATTCATTCATCCATGTATCTATCTCTGAATCAACCACACAATCCTTTATAACATGGGTATTTATACTTGTTTTGCCCTAACCAAGTGTTACAATCATTTATGGCATGAAGAATTGGTGCACAGACTCTCAACAAATTGAGAGTCATGGCACTTATAACTAGTTCTTCTTAAAGACCCAATCTTCAGTGCCTTCTAGATCCTTGCTCTATGTTATATCTCGGTGGCCAAGTGTTCCTTTCCTTGCAGGCTAGTGCAAAACTTCCTATCAATGACATCAGAGTGACCCATATGAATCTTTATTCCAACTGCTTCTCGCTTCCCACACGCTCCTCTAATATTTTGATTCCATTCTGAGTCCTATGTTCTCAGGTTCCTCATGACTTATTCTCCTCTGATTGGGTCCTCTCATTTTGGTCCTTCTGTGTCATTGTCCTTTTGCGCCTAGTAGATTTTGTGCCACATTGCTTCTATGCCTATCAGCTACACACCATGGTCCTCCCACACCATGGTCTTTACGTGCCATGCCGGTCTTGAACCAAAATGGGACAACACTTAGTCAAAATTCAAGGGC
The DNA here is from genome assembly GCA_037957365.1 of Torreya grandis. Classification (NCBI taxonomy): domain Eukaryota; kingdom Viridiplantae; phylum Streptophyta; class Pinopsida; order Cupressales; family Taxaceae; genus Torreya; species Torreya grandis. The sequence goes on from JARHVA010004453.1 coordinate 715,669, forward strand.
CAACAAGGTGTCTACCTACCCAACCTGTTAGTTATAACATGGGGTACGACCATCCATCGGTGCTTAGACCTAAATATAATTTCTATGCTGCCACTAGAACATTTTTCTATCATGTAGAGTCACTACTGTGTTTGATATGGAAAATCAAGTTTCAAACCCAATAATACTACCTAGGATAATGTCGATGCCTCCTTCACAACTTCTAGATGATTCTCATGACTTCAAGAGGGGAAAGTGGATGTTTTACAGTGTTTGATCGAATGGCTAAGTAGAATGCCTAATGGTTCAGCAGAATGTCTAATGTGGGTTGTTTGCCAGAATGTCTCAATACACCAATGCTTCCACCAATAAGGGTCAATTGGATAGTAACATGCTAAAATGGGAGCTTTAGAACAGGGTACGGAACAAGGTATGGATATTCATCAAAAAAATAATAATGGGAATGTGGATTTTTATCAGGTCTTGCAACTATATAATTGCCTTGATAGACATATCTGCTATGTATTGGCTATTTTTTTTTAATATGCTTATAGGCATTGACCAAGGATTATATGCAACACATAATAGAAGGTGGAAATTAATTTGCCTTACTAAAAAATAAATAATAGACTATATATTCAAATGACATGGCTCAGATCAAGATCTATTTGTTGCATCTTAGTTAGTTCAACATTTTGCCAATGTTCTGATAGCCTCAGCCAAAATAGAAGTTATGGAGCTTGTTGAGTATGATTGAAAGCATATTTAGATTAGAATCATGCTTTTGTCATCTCAAACTGGGACCTACAATGTAAAAATATAGACTAAAGAGCTTGTGATCCCTGCAGAGATCATGGTTAAGTGTGTAAAACAAAAATGGTTGATTGTAATGCAATAGAGACCAGAAAAATATATGAAACATGGTAAAATATTGACAAGAATAGGTGGGTATTAAACTATAATGCCATTCTGCTCAGAATAGAATGCGTAAAGGGGATGAAAGAACCCTATGTAGCCTTGAAACTAACAACAAAACTTGATCTTAAGATAATAACATGCTCTTTATCGTATCATAAGTTATCAATGAATGCACAGATTGATAATAGAACCAAATAACTCCCCTTATATAAATAGGATATAATCATGTAAGAGTATGAGATTGGATGTTAAAATGATTAATTGACCATCATTATGCAAAATGTCAAAATCACTACTATACTCATAAGATTGCTAAATTTATACCATATTGTTATTACCAGAATACTCTTAATTACACACCAGAGAATAGAAATTTTATCAAATTAAGCTCCAAATTTGTTATAAATTTATCTTGCAAGCTGCACTATCACTCTTCACATTCATAGAAATTAGTCCAAAAGGAGTAAGCTCCCAGCGTGGTTGCCAAAATATAGCATGAATTTTAGGCAATTGGATTAAATTACCATAAAACATATAATTTAAAAACCCAAAATAACAAACTACCTGGTAGGAAGGATTATGGAAGCAAATCAGAACCATAAGATAAAACTTACCAATCCCTTGCTTCAACTAGCCTCTTTCCAGGGTCTTCAAACATATGATTGATTGGAGATGCCATTAACTCAGAATTTTGACCTTATGACTGCTTGATCATGGAATATGGATTAGATTGACATAGAGTTAGTATATTGTTGATATATAGTTTCAATGGAGGATTGGGTTTGTTTAAATAAAATGTGGGGGGAAGGATTAATGATTGAGATTCAAAGTTGGTTTATGGAGATCTAGGGTGGAGAATTACAAGGAATTGAAAATTCATTGGGCACCTCTAGATTTAGAGGCTTCTAAAGAGGAGGAGTGAGAATAGAGAGGATTCTAGAATTAGAGAATTCTAGAATCCTCTTAGGGACTACTTAGGATTAGGTAGGGGATTAGATAGGGATTAGGTGGGTGATTTAGGGCTAGGGGTGTATGAGAGCCTAATAATAAGCTAGTAGAGGTGGGTAGGTGGGCCATGGGAATTTAAAATTCCCAAATAATAGATAATTGGGGTTAGATTAAGATAATGGAGATTTAAGATAATTAATGAAGAGGTGGGAAAAGACTATAGTTAGTGGAGGAAAAAATACTGAGTGGGGACATTAGATAAATGGGGATATTAGGACGAGATTAATGAGATAAGTGGAATTAGTGTCAACTAATAGCAATATTAGTGATGATAATGTAGCGAGTGAATTTAGGTGCATACATACCCATTAGTGGGTTTGATGTTTTCCTTCTATAAAAATGGTACATGGCACATGGAATGGTATACTGAAATGCTGCAAAAGTCTCCAATGTAAATGATCATGGTGGAGTGTGTGGGCAACATGCAAATGGTTGTGACAGTGAACCCACCAAACATGGACCATAAACGAAGGAGCAAGTTAAGATTTATGTAATATTTATATAGAAAAAAATATTTAATTATAATATATATATAATATTATATTTCTATCTCAACATCAATACTCTTCATCATCATCTCATCATCACAAGACACTATAACCTATCACTACACAACCCAAACCACAGGGCATTTACTTGTACCTTTCCACACATGAAATATAACTTGTTGCCCTAGTGCACACACTAAAACAATGGAAGCATTTTTTGTTAGGTGAACATTTCAAGGTGAATTTTGATCACCTCAACCTAGAGCACCTGTTCACACAAGATGATTTAAGTGTCTGGCAGCATAGATGGCTAGAGTTTGTCAACAATATTGACATGGACATATCTTATGTGAAGGGAAAGGAACTCTCAAATAGTCCCCCCATTTAAATCTCTATCAACCAATAATTCAAATTACATAGTCATTTATATCCATCCATGTATGCAGTTGTATCTAATGGAGTGTGTGCGTTATGAACTATATTATATAGAGTATATTTGTATATACTAATATATTAAATTATAATATAATATGTATATTTATATATTATAATATACAATATATATTAAATTAAATATAGTATTTATGGTGTTTAAATATAATCAATATATTAAAATTATAATATTTATATAAATAATAGTATTATATTAATTTTATTATAGATATTTATTTGATTGCACACACATGCACACACACACACACATTGCAAGCATATCATGATAAAATGTGGGGGCACCATGACATAGCATGTTAACTTTAAAGATTCACACAAAGAATTCAAAGACAATGTAAACTAGGTGGGTAGTGGATTACAACAATAGGGTATCATGAAGGATGATGTGAGACTCATATTTGCCCCTAATTCTAATAATTTTGCTATGTGTTTCCTTCAAATTGTCATCAAAAGTCTGAGAAGGCTTTAAGCATGTTCAAATCCTCGATCTAAAACATAGTCATTGCTTTTGCATAATTTTGATGTTTTCAGAGAGCAACACCATATACATGCATCAATATAGTCATACATGTCTAACGTATTTAAGCCAACCAATTGAAGTATCAACAAACTCATGTAACATGTTCTTTGAGACTTGATCCTTTCCCTCACAAGCATACAACCTCTTGATTTGAAGTGGGATAGATTCCCTTGACGTAAGTGTTTTTAGATTAAAAAAATAAAGAATGTCATTTTTATGTTACTGTAGACAATCAAACTTATATGGAAAAATGGCCATTCCAAAACCATAATGAAGTTTGATCAACAATGACCCAAACAATACAGAAATAAATTGCTTTAATCCATCTCACATTTAGGTAGTCAAATTCATAGGGCTCACATATCCAATATCAAATGCACACAACATAGATTTTGGTTCTATCTACCATACAATGTTGCATCTTCTATGGTGGCATTTTTATTTTTCCCCAAACTAAAGAGCTCAACAAAAGTACCTCAATTTTACCTTTAACCAGCGTTCTATGGTTGATACAAATAGTTTTACAATGAGTAAGGTCCTTGTGAGTGCCATTTGTATTGTGCTTGATTTTTTTTGGAATGGCATCAGCTGGGTGCAAGACCTGTAGTGATAAAATGTAGAAATACAATGAATTCAACATTTAAAGAAAATTATATTGCACATAATAATGAGTTTCATCTAAATTCCATTACCAAAATACAAATTATTTTTTTCCACATGGGTTCGAGGTACTCACAAAGATGCAAATTGCATACTTGCACCAACACTTTTATTTGGTTTTGAATGTGCCATTAGACCTTTGCATGAGATCTTGCATTTGTGTGTTTCTTCTTAAGATGGGAAAATGAGTTTTGTGAGGACGAATTTTTTTATTTAACAGTGAACTTGAGCAATAGCAAAGTGGTAAAATATTTTAAAATGAGATCCGTGGTGATGGTGACGAGCAATGACAAAGTATTTCAAATGATATTGACTATAAGAGAGCCCATACCATATATCGAACCCAAATTCAACACTGATAGTGGATTTAATTGAATAATAATATATAATATGTCATACATACATACATACATATACATGTGGGTGTACACATATACATATATATGTATCTATACATATACATATATGTATGTGCACATATATGTATGTGTATATGTATGTACATATGTATTGTATATGTGTACACACACATGTATATGTGTATATGTAATATATGTATATGTATATATACATATGTATGTGTATGCGTGTGTGTGTATGTATGTATGTATATGTGTATGCGTGTGTGTATGTGTGTGTGTGTGTGTGTGTGTGTGTGTGTGTGTGTGTGTGTGTGTGTGTGTGTGTGTGTGTGTGTGTGTGTGTGTGTGATTTTATAACGCACACCCATCATTAGATACAATTGTATACATGGATGGATATAAATGGTTATGTAAATTAAATTATCGGTTGATAAGAATTTAAATGGGGGAGACTATTTGAGAGATCTAGCCCATCTATGTGTCACAAATCATAGAGTGGCACTGGTTCAAAAACATAGTCATAACTAATGGTTTTTTAAAGATGTGTGCATTTCATCGGGCACTTGTCCCATTTATGGTTTCACGAGAGTTATGTTCACTATACCATGTGGTTAGGTTGCCCACTATTAGTAATATTTATTCATTTGTAAATTGTAATGAACTCCAAAGGAAAATATGGGCAATTTATAAAAGTGGTCCGAACTCAAAATTCTTGATATAATTAAATATTATTATTGTAAGATTAATATAAATAAAGTATCTTAATAATAATATTTAACTATATATAATATATAGATATAATTAATAATGAATAATAATAATATATACTATGGTATTATACATATTAATAATATATATTCTATATAATATTACATACTATATTATATAATATTATTATAATATAGCGTACTAATATATTATATATTATTGTACATATTATTAATATATATGATATATAGTTCAATATATACAATATTATATATTATCATTATATTAGAATGTAGTATTATATTATATTTTAGACTAAAGAGTGCAAATTGTAGTATGTGTATCACATAACCTAAAAATGATAAATCATTGTTGCCCAGAATGTTACACATCAATTATATCAATGAGGGAGTGGATTGACATGTGGAAAACTTCTAGCAGACTGTCATGCTTCTTGCAAGTTGCATGGCAACTTGGGTTTTTTAAATTTCTCGATCGACAAAAACAAACCCTCTTTCGCTACCATGTCCTCTGTATTATGTGCGTTCATTTTACTCGTTTCAACTATGCTTGGTTCAGTCGTTTAGAGACCCATTTCGTGACTGGACATTTGCGTACTGCAAAGAAATAGTTCCATTTTGAAAGTTTGGTCTCCAAAGCTTAGATTTTGTTAAATCATTGCAAGGATAGCTTACAATGTCTAAATTTGTGCAAGGGTGGTGGAGTCGATAGTATTGAAGGTGGAAAATAAATGTGAGGAGACAGTATGGCCAAGCATACTATTGGTCGACAGAATGGTGGAGGGTGGCTTCTTTCCTAAGTTGAAGGAGTCAAAAACATTGTCCCTATCGTCAAATTGGTTTGGGTGGGTGTGGGGTCGAAGCAGGGGCGATTTTGATAGCTCCGAGTAGGGCTCCTACAAGATAGTTCAACATATAAAGTTAGTTTTCGAAAGGACCAATAAACAATTACCCTACATAAACTCCTCCACGATATAGGTTTTATCTATATGCACGTGTCAAAAAATGAACCGCCAATTTTTTTTAGCAAAATAGATCTTCTCTGTGTAAATGAACAAGTGTTAATCATAAATTGGCTACAGGGACCATCCTCCTCAAAAATCGCAACCAATAAAAATGCCCAAAATTGTAAGGCGAATCTTGGAGCTTTGCCTCTCAATAACATACCTCCGACGTAAATATACAATTTTTAACAGTTTTTAAACTTTTGATAGTACATAGAATCGCTCCGACCAAAATTCAGAGGACCCAAACAAATTATATATTTTAAATATTAAAACAACTTCGTTGAAAGGTTAAGACCACCTTCCCTCCACGGGGTCCATCCACTTTGACAAAAACATTCTGCCAGTCTTTTCTGCTTTAAATCATTAAAATTTCTTTCCATCAATAAAAATTATCCAAATTCTACGAACTCCGTCCTGTCATTTCTGCTCGACTTTTTAAAGTTTCAATGGCCATTTTCTGTACATTTTACTCGGGGAGAACCAAAAGCTCGGCTCTAGTTGCATGCTATTTCTCAAATTCATCCAAGCGGTATTTTTTTAATTTTCAATTCCATTTTTTTTCGTTGCAGAAACTTTATTCTAATGGCATATTTAAAAAGAAAATCTCGCTTGCTCAAACCCTAGCTCAATTAGCAACTCATATGGGAAATGGGTTCTGATTGTTTTAATGTGATGTTAAATGGGTTGTAATTACGATTATTATGTTGATGGTATTGAATTATTAATTAATGCTGGCTGTTTATTTATAGTGTCTCGTTGATTCAAGATAATGCTAATTTTGAGGATCCTTTTTATAGAAAATTCAGTTGGGAATGGTAGCTAGCGGTAGTTAATACTGTTAAGGATCTGTTGTTGCACTATAATCGGAGCATGCTCGGGATTTTAGTTAGTTTTTTGTGCGTTTGGGTACTCGGGCTTTTCCATTGATTCTCCCTCGCATGTTTGGAGTTTAAAAAATTCTCTCAGGGCGATTCCAGAAGCACAAAATCGAAATATAATCGTGTAGGATCAGACAAAGAGGCCAGGGGATGACCTTTACAAGTGCCGTGTTTCTGCTTTTATGTAGAAATGGTTTTATAGCTGTGGTTGATGTTAAAAAGCTCAGGAAAGCGCTAGATGGACAACTCCTAATGGAGCTTGGGAGAAGAGAATATGCCTGTTCTGTACTTCAGGAGGGGGTTGAGACTTAATGGCACTATGTCATGAACTGCTTCACCTAGAGTGGTATCCGGGCCAAGTATGCCTGACATTATGAGAGGCGATTCTTCCCTCTTTGAAAAGGCAAGACTTGCAAAAACAGGGGAATTCTTGGGTTTGAGTTTAGTTTCTTCACAAAAATCTTTTCATTTCAGATAGACATAGAGTTGGATTTTGGAGGGAGTTGATCTTGAAGCTGTAGGCTTTCGCTGCATGAGGACAGGTATTGAGGGGCAGAAGTCACTTAGGGGCTGTCATGGGTCTTCGTTTTGGATGCATCTATATATATAGAAATAACTAGCAGTATCTTGTATCATATTTGTACTCGTGTTGGTTTGTTACTTTTCCTTCAACCCCATGATCATTACCTGATGCAAAGAGTGCCTATGTTACCAGAAGCGAGAAATAGGAAATGTGATGGAAATTGCAATGTAACAGAAAACGGGGTTTGGTTGAGGTTGCACAGGAAACAAATAAAAAATGGTTTTCAGTATGCACACATATTTACTGATTTTTAGTATTTATAACACAACATAATACCGGCACATGAAATTGAAATGCACATGAACCAAAGCTAGAAATTCAGACAGAAGAGGCACAAAGAGCAAAATTCCCTCTAAATTTCCAGATATCTTTTAGTTGGAGTTCACAAAGGCTGTCCATAAGATGGTACATGACACAGCGAGTAAGAAGAGATTAGACCAATCTGATGACCATGCTCAGAAATTTCTCCTCTAAGAAACCAAACTGTCATTATAGTCTTATTTTGTCAAACACTTGGCAATCATTCTCGATTCTTTCACATTTTGCTTGCATGTTTACATGACCTCTCCCCACAAATACTTCGGAGACCAGACCAATCGTGGTTGTATAATCAGGAATGTCTTTGCATTGTTGCAAATTGCAGAGAGGTTAGGACATGCCTCGAGGACAACAGGGAATATAAACTTGTTTAGGCGAAAGAGTCGAAGAACCTCTGCATGATGACCTTGGCTGCCATGGCCTCCAATTATTTCCAGACATCAGAAAGAGTATAGAAGAAGCCAAATGTCCATACCCCACTGATCAAGACATGAATTTAGCAGAACAATAGGGGTGCTTCCCACAGACTGAGGAGGCCACTTCAGCACTATGTCGAACTCAAAAGCGAAGACTGAAAGCAGGAAACAGGGTACTTTCTTTACCTCTAAGTTATATACCGGCCTTGAAATGTCTTGCAACTGGCGGCAAAACGGAGCCGTCACTGATGTGGTTTCCAAAAGGTTGCAGACTGACAAGGAAACGGCCTAGCCGGTTCACAATGTCTGTTTTCCATTGCAGATGGGTTTTGTGCATAAAGAACGTGAATGGGCATAGCCTGTTGCATTTCTTCCAACACAAACAAGTGCCAAATTGACTACTAAAGCTATTGAGAGATAATTGGTCACTGAAGTGATGACTTAAGCATTAAATACTTCACGCAGTTGATTCCAAAAAGGATAGTTTACCATTTTTTTTGGTTAATTATCTGGGAGCCAGCTGTCCTTCCAGTACACTTATCCCATTTTGGTTGAGAAGCCAGCTATGTGGTCATTTTGCAAGCAAACTCCTCTGTCACATCTGCCAAGCTGCACTTAGCATGGAACCACTTAATTTTGGGTGGCATACTTTTCAGGATTTGAATGGCATATTTTCAGGGTTTGAACCTTGTTTGTCATTGCAACAAGTGCCCATCCTATAGCTAGAGCCCAGCCCAACAGACTGTAGTTCTGTTGACTTCTATACAGGAATGCCATGTTTTGTTCTTCCAGTGTCTTTAGAACGATGGCGATTGATGTCATTTGTGCATCAATTAAAAGACAAGGTTTGTAAATATTGTTGCGCTCCAAACTTTATAACATCATATTCCCAACTACTAATCATCAAGCTCTCTAACTATTCCAACTACCAGTAACTGAATTTTATGTTATTCCCTAACTACAAAAAGGGACTAAATTCAATGGATATATCAATTCTTTCTTTTTTGGATCGAAACTAAGGAATTACTGGGTCCTCGGCCCTATCAACAAAAAAGATCAAAAAGAACTTATACGGCATGGCTTAACATTTATCCATGTTAAGGCATAAGACCACTAGGATTTACAAAAAAGGTTTTTTAACAAAACCAAAATCGAGAATGAACAGTTTATCAACTATTAACAACTATTGACAAATAAAATAGAAACAGACCAAACATGCTACAACATCTTACACCAAGATTACTAATTCAATCATTTTGCCATTGCTAGGCACTAGGATGCTCGATTCTGCCGCCTAACCAAACCCAAGTGTGCTAGCCGTCAAGACTTCCTGCCCCTTCTCTTCCAGCACAAAACCAGTCTTAGCTATCTTCCTGTCAGTTGACTCGCCTACCGGTTGCGTCATTGAAGAGAAGATCAGGCTGATCTGAGCAACATTTTAGAGGACGGTTCTACCCCAATTGATGACAGAACTTTCGGGAGCCATAACTTTTGCACCGTAGTTCTATTTGACTCCCTGTTTGAACCGTTGGAAAGCTAAGAATGAGGGGAACACTGTGAGATGGCATTGAGCTCTGCTCGGTGGGTATTGACCCTCGAAAACCAAATGGAAGTGCCTCAAATTTTAATTTTAGTAAGTTTCTAAAAATAGTAATTTCTCGAATTCTGTATTGTTGTAAATCGTGGAAGTCGAACCACTTAATCTCCCTCGATATTGGTGACTTTCTACATCTTCCTACCTTCAAAATGTGTATAAATGAAGATGTAACCCGAAAAGGAAATCAAACATCTCTTCTCAGAGATAGGCATATGTTTGAATCTGCAAATTTGATCAATAAAACATTTCTTCTCAAAGATAACATTATTACAATTGTGTTGTTCTTGTTTTTTGAATTATCTTTCAACCAAAGCTTCTGAGTTTTGGATCAGTGGTATCAGAGCGGTTTGTCTTAAGAGTGTATGATCCCGAGGACGAGGTCAGACTACAAGAAGCTTGGGTGGAAAATACAAGATCCAGTAGACTATCCACCTGTTCGTTCCAAACAACTTCAAATGGCAGACAACATCGAGCCATCCGATCCTTTCAAGGAAATGGTGAATGAAGCTCTCCAACAGTAGCAAGAGTAGATGCTACAACAATTCGCCCAAATTCTCCAACAAATCTCGATGGAAAATTTTGGCTCCTCATCTACACCCCCACATCCTTTCAATGCCCCAACACCCTTCAAGGTTTAGGTGAATTTTGATATCCCTACATTTAAAGGCAAAATCAATGCTGATGCAGTAGAAAATTGGTTGGATCAATTGTCTTCCTATTTTTTTGTAAATAAATTCACCAATAAAGAGAAGATCACTTCTGCTCTTTTGAAAGCATCATTCCCTGTCAAAAATTAGTGGGAAGTGTACAAGAAGAGATTTGGTACGGATGATATTGACCTTGAGGCGGAACCTACTTGGGACAATTTCATAGAAGCTGTAGAGGAAGAATACTACCCCATTGGAGCATATGATGATCTGTATATAGAGTGGCAACAACTTTGCCAAGGTAAGGAATACTCTGTTCAAGATTACTTTCATTCTCTATCTACGAGATTGGGCATCCAAAAAAGTGAAAAACACAAGGTTCTCAAATATCGTGATGGACTACAATGGTATATGCGGGGGGAAATGGAACTCTTCAATTTGGAAACCCTCGGTGAGGCGTACAAGTTTGCGGTGAAGATTGAGCAGAAGCATGGAAGAATGAATATGAAGAGAGCCTTCAAAATGGAAAAGTGACAAAGAAGGTCAAATACAAAGCCAAAATTGGAAGCAAAAGGAAGGGAAGACTAGGAAATGGTGTGATTACCACAAATCTGGAACACACTCCAAACAAGAATGTTGAGCCATCAAGTCCCTGCTTTCTGAATCACAATTTTCAACATCTACTGCTTTGCCTCATACGCACCTTGCAGTTGAAGAGGATGAAGAAGAGATTGTAGATGCTGAGCTTGATGCCATCGTTGCTTCATCACAGACCCATGAGAAGAGGCCAGACGACAAGGAAATGTTGTTTCACTCTAAGTTATGGGTGAAAGGTAAGCCTCTGCATTTCATTCTTGATAGTGGGAGTCAAAAGAATTTAATCTCTGCTAATGTTGTGAAAAGCCTAAATTTGTCTATGAAGCCTCACTCAAAGCCATATAGTATTGGATGGTTGAGTCCAGGGAGAAACCTCTGTGTCACCCACCAATGTCTTTTCTCATATGCAATAAAACCTTTCCAAGATGAGGTCTTATGTGATGTGGTCAATCTAGATGTTTGTGATGTACTCTTTGGTCAACCATTCATGTATGATCGACATGGCATCTATGAATCAAGAACTCTAAGGATCACCCTCACTCTTGAAACACGACGCTACAGGGTACCAGAGGTACCACCTTCTACATCTGTCTCCTTGATTAGTGCCAAGAAATTCGTTCTCATGGTAGTCAAGCCACAGAAATCCAAAAGGGCCGATGTTGCAGCCCTGACTACACAAACAACACAACAACAGAAGCAAATAGATACCAAGCTGAAGAAGTTCACGGCCTTCCATCCACAGATTGATGGTCAGACAAAAATGGTGAACAATCGGGCTCTGCACAGCTCTACAAAGCACAGTCTATTCCAAGTATGCATTGGGAATCAAATAAAAACACAACTACCGCACTTGATGACAAATATTGATGCAATGGGGACCATTGCTTCTCAAGGAGGGAGGAATGATCCGAGCAACATTTCAGGCGACAATTTGAGCAACGGTTCTACCCCAATTGGTGGCAGAACTTTCGGGAGCCATAACTTTTGCACCATAGCTCCGTTTGACTCCCCGTTTGAATTGTTGGAAAGCTAAGAATGAAGGGAACGCTATGATATGGCACTGGGCTCCGCTCGGTGGGGTTTGACCCTCGAAAACCAAATGAAAGTGCCCCAAATTTCAATTTTAGTAAGTTTCTAAAAATAGTAATTTCTCGAATTTTGTATTGTTGTAAATCATGGAAGTCGAACCACTTAATCTCCTTCGATATTGGTGACTTTTCACATCCTCTTCTTACCTTCAAAATGTGTATAAATGAAGATGTAACCCGAAAAAGAAATCAAACATCTCTTTTCAGAGATAGGGATCTGCAAATTTGATCAATAAAACATCTCTTTTCAGAAATGACATTATTACAATTGTGTTGTTCTTGTTTCTTGAATTATCTTTCAACCAAAGTTTCTGAGTTTTGGATCACAGGTGTTTCTGAACCTGTCCAGGATCTTTCCACAACTACAGCTGCTTCCCCTTCCACCAAGGCAGAGCTTTAAACTAGCCACGAGCACCGCCTTTCCCCAGCCATTTAATAACCTTCACCCTTTTCGGAGATCGCCTTAGTGCCCTCCACTCTTCAAGATCTGGAATTGGATTCAACAAATCTTCTATAATTGGCATGTTGATCCCCTGTTTCTTAGAAAAATCCATTTGGGCTAAGCACGCGGTCTCCACGTCTTTAGCAATGTCCACTAAAGCCAAAAAATGGGACTCCAGCTCTCGAAACATGGACAAAGGAACAACACCCAGAAAATCTCTTGTAGAAAATGAAAGAGTTGGAAAAGGTTCGAGAGGCAAGGCGTCCATTTTTGATAGCAACTCCAACCGATACTTTGGCCAAACGAAAAACTCAACCATTGCTCGTAGATCCTTATTAGACATAATCAGGCATAGATTTGGCGCGAAGAGAGAAGCCAAGTCCGAGTTCACCCTAACTCGCCTATTGTCAGCCAAGATTTTAATACCCAACACCTTTTCAATTGCCTCTACCACCTCTGATGTCGGGATCCAAAAAACGTTGAACAAACGCGTTCTAGAAACCGACTTGATGAAGCCCATCTCCCTGCTCTTTGCGCGTCCAAAAATTAGCGGCCAACCTGTTGATTCAACACTGAAACGATCAATCCTTCCCTTGAGCCAGACAAAAAACTCCACGTTCAAACGAAGCCAAGCCAACCACCCTGCAGGAATAACTCTCATTGAGACATCCAAAACAATAAAAGCCCTTCCTGAAGAATCGAGAAAAGCCATCATGAAATGGAAAGGCTTGTCCTATCACTTGAAGCCCAAGAGACTTGTGCCATCAAAAACCCCTCCGCATGCTCGGCCTTACGTCAGCCACTTCACTTGAAGGACAAGATGGCCCAACGAGCAATCTATCCTTTGTAAATATAAAATCGAGATTTTCTTATTTATGAGAAAATCCAACAATCTTTTTTTTAAAATACTATTGTAAAATACCAACCGCCAAGCAATTAAATGTTTTTAGTAAAATAAAACATCATATGAATACATTCTCCTCTGCTAGGAAAAAAACCAAGCTACCTTAGAAAAACACCCACAATTTGCAGGAGGCTAATTAAAAATCAATCTACTCAAAATTCGTGCCATTTGCCCATTTGTTACTGATATTGTCCTTCCTTTCTTCTTCTCTTTGATTAATTGCCACATTTGCCAAAAAATCCGCAATTTTATTACTTTCTTGAAAATAGTGAGAGCAATTCCAACCTTCAAAAGCTTCCAGCTTAGGCCAAATGACATCTAGAATATTTGCGATCTTCCAGGATTTTGCCCTCAAATAGGACAATGCTTGAATCACCACCTGCAAGTCCCCGTCAATTTCTAAAAAAGTGATTCCACTTTCCATAGCCAGATTAACCCTTGCTGCTAAGGCTTGGGCTTCAGCTTCGTTATTTGTGCCATCAGAAAGTTTGAGGGATAAAGCTCTAATTAAAGAGCCATTGCAGTCTTTTATTACACAACCTGTCCCCAAGGCTCTTGGATTGCCGCTACAAGCTCGAACCACTCGAGTTTAGGTGGAATCCAAGCTACATCTTTTCTTTTATTCTTATTTTTTTTATCTACCATTGTCCCCTTAACTGGAGATGGATATATCAATTCTGATTTTAATCTGGTTAACTAATGTAAATTCGAGCGGGTTGATTCCTATTGCATTGGGGCTCAACAATGTCTCTTTTGCTATTGATTGTCCTTTTTCTAGTGGTCAGTTGTTTTTTCGAGCTTGATGGTTGGTTAGTTCTAACACCTAGTCATGAAATTCAACCAAGGGCCCAGAAGAATATAGTTTGTTCTTGGCGTATCCAACCAATTGTCGCAAAATAAAATTTATCCTTGATTAGGCTTCCAGTTCCAAGAATCCTTGTTTGGTTATGGAGATGGGTGTGTTGCCAAACATCCTTCACCCCTTAGGGAAAGGCCAAAATAGGAAGTAACAGCGATTGGGCTTCAGCATTTGAATCTACAATGTCTAAAGCAATTCAAAGGGTAATTTCACTGCTGGTATGATATTAAGTAGTTTGTAAATGCAACTTAGTCCAACACTTTCTAGATCTTCAAACTAGTTTTGCCTTTTCCTTTGCCACATCTATATGGAAAAGATTTTCAGTTTTATCTGAAATCTTTGTTCTAATTTCTTTTAAGTCTCCACCTGCTATGACGTCTTCCTCATTTGACCATGTCATAATCTTCTTGACCACATCAGATCTAGATTCATAAATTGCTATTTCACATTCTCTAATTCATTTTGCATGCCTTTTTGTTGTTTTAGATTGTTGGTTTTACTTGGGCTGATTGCCTCTGGTCTCGATACTTTTTTGCTTCCAATCCAATGGCAATAGTATTTTTTAAATGTTTTTGAAAATTCACAAACAAATTTGTTATTCTTTGGATCATTTACATGTCAAAATAATAAATCAAACCATCCTTTTTTTTTGCATGGTAATTGAGGGTTAATGGGTCCCTTGCCCTTTATTAATAATTCCACAATTACATAACGTCGAGTTCAAACATAACAAGGATTCAAAGAATCCCAAAGAAGCCATAACCAAAAAACCCACAAAGCCAAACAAACCAACTACCGAACAACCAACCCAAAGACCAAAAAACCATATGTCGACCGAGAGGCGCCCCAAGGGCCCATCACAGTGGTGATGCTACACAGACATAATTGCTACCAACGTCACCCGCAACCGGGGTGCCACTCCCTCCATTGCTCTGGAAGATCATCCAACCAACGACCCACCTCAACATTCCTAGCTGCAACCACCTTGACCAACCTCCCAGCCCTGCCATCACAGCCACCCCTCCTTCAGCGAGCCCTCCGTTCCACCATGCTCCAACCAAGTGCCTAAGACCGATACATAGACTCCATGCGGGCTTGCATATGTGAAGACACCGCTCGACAATGCATAACTGTCCTGTCACCATCCTTCCTTGTGCCATCTACCCCAGCCTGAGGAGGAAACATGGGCACAATAGTCCCATACAAATGCCCCAATAAACGAGCCGTTGAGACCACCCTGCTTACCCATCGTAGGTCAATGATTGCCGCCAGATATGGAAAAGGAGCCTTGCAAGCCAGAACATCCAATGCCATTACAACCCTCCAAAGAGTCGAAGGATGTTGCAACAACCCCTGAAATTGCGCAGCGAAAGGCAACACCGTAGAAAACATTTATCTAGCTCACGAAAGGTGGTCATTGGAACCAATCCTAAATTATCCCTGCGTGATAACAATAGAGAAATTGGTGAGCTCCCCAAAAAATGTGCCACTACTTGCTCCAATCCCACACGAAACCTAGGCCGCACCAGCTTAACCATCACCTCCTTTGTCTATACCCCATCTTCCAACATAAACAAGAGATTCCTGACAAACATAGAGGCCAACTCAGAGCTCACTTTCATCCTATGTGGCATCTCCAGATACACCATTCCAATCAACACCCGAACCACCTCCAACACCGCCCCCGACTGGATTATGAAGACCTTTAGTTGTGAAATCCAAAACACTCCCATCGAACACCATTTTGCGCTTTGTGGCCTTCAAACACAACAGACGGGTGCTCAATGCCAATTGCAACATTGCATCCGTCGCCACACGGACACTTAGGAACCAGCTCGACCGCCAACCTGCCACTCAAGCCGTCTTAACACCATGCCAACCAATTAAAGCACTTGTTGCCACGACATGCAAATGCTTTCGCCCAAGCTCTAAAAAGCTCCATCTATTGTGTGAACCAAACCATCAACTTCAACGCTGGTATGACTTGAAACATGTTAAAAAGGCTCCCAAACACCACAATTACGGGGAAAAAGACCCCCCAATCATCAATCCGAATCAAACAATTCCCACTGCACTAGTACTGAGCCACACATCCCACTTATTATCCACCACCATCTCATCCAGTTAGGATATACCCCTGTTAGCCAAAAAGTTTGCAGCTTAATTAGCCTTTCTAAAGCAATGAGAAGCCTCCCATTCTGAAAGGGAATCTAGGATAGTCTAGATTTGTTGCAATATGTTGTTGAGATTCCAAGAACTTGCCTTTTGGTTACATAGTGCATTAATTATCACCGTTGAATCACCCTCGATGACCACTTTCTCAATGCTGCACTGGACAACCAAATCTACCTGGAGCACAAGAGCTTGCGCCTCTACCTCGTTATTAGTGCCATCCATGAGCTTCGGTGAAGCCGCTCTAATTAAAGATCCCATGCAATCTCTTATTAGACATCTTGTTCCCGAAGCCCCTAGATTCCCTCTTGCCGCACCATAGAAATTTAATTTGAACCTACGAGGAGGCGGAGGGCACCAATCCAAATTATCCGCCTGCCTGCGAGCCTTATAAACAACGACCGACCCATTAACGGGAAACCATCATTTTTTAATTCGTCAAGACTAATAGTTATTGTCCCTAACTATAATGAGAATCTAGCATTGTCTAATATTCCCCCATCATTGAGGGTGGATTATGTACATCCCCATCTACGCCTCCACTTTGGAGGGAGATGAATAATTGCATGCTTACAATACTAGAAGAAATCCTGAGACTAGAGATAGGACATGAAGTACAAATAAAGGTTGACAACATCATTATCCATAATTAATTATCAATCAATTTAATTATAATACCATCTCTTAATTATCACATCATCATTGTATTTATTATGAACGTCCTGATTTTTTATGCATGAATAAGCCTATCTTGTAATCTCTCTAACCAGACATATTTCAATAATATCGGATTCCTCGGGAATTCCTTAATTACATTTGCAATGAACAATAGTAACTTGATAATCTAATTGCAAAAATAAATATAACAACTCGATAATTTTTGAAACATCACTTTATTTTGAAATTTGAACTCCTCTTACACAATGAAATTGATTGTAACACTGATTACAAGGATGGACTAATAGCTTATTGCAAGAATTAAAATGGAAATATGAAAACTCAATCTTGTTGTTCGCTGGTCGAATACTGAAACGCTTGGTGTTATAACTGATTTGATATTCCGAGTTACTAATATCTTCCTATTGAAATGCTTGAATTTTACAAATTCAAACTAAATTGAACTGATATAATTGAGTGATGATCAAGTGCTAAAGCTGAACTAAACATTTGATAAACTATTGATGAATCCAACCCAAATTGCTGTAGAAAATAATTATAAATAGCTATTAGAATCAGATCAACATTAATCCAAATAATATATTTACCATATACAGATGTAGACCTTAAAAGATAATGCAATTGTTGTTGGGATGCAACTTCAATATGTATCTACTAATTGCAATCTTTTCTGAATATAACTTGCAGGTCTAGTATTCTGAATTTTATAAAAAAATAGAAGCTTTGCAAAAATAATATTTTGTTCTTCTAACTAGACAATGGTCTTTACAATTGAAATCTAATTTATTACAATTGTAACAAATTGAATTCGCTTATCTAAAATCCATTGAAGCTTAATTATAACTTCTGGATGATCACCACTAACGATCATCGGGATTTTTGTCATCAGATCGGGAATTATGGAAGATGGAGGTTTTGTCCCTACAAATCGTCTTCAACCAATAAGGGTTTTTGTTCTTATGTTGAAAAATTTGAAGAACTATGAAGCTCAACAAATTGAGAAAATATATTGATTATAAATTTGAATGGATACAAATGAGAAAGAACTCTCAATATATACACTCAATTGTCACTTTTAGGGTTAGGGTTACACTTTTAGGTTTAGGGTTTTACTTTTCACTTTTACCCTTTTCTTTTCTTTTCACTTGTCTTTTTTCTCACTTTTTTATTTTATTTTTAATAATAATAAAATAATATTAAATTGTCACTTTTTAATAAAATAAAAAGCAAGTCACTTAAACAACTTAAAATATTAACTTTATTTGAAAAAGAAGACGTGACAGTCTATCCTTCTCGAAAATTGCTTGTCCACAAGCAATTGCAAGCTCAATTGCTTTGACTTTTCCCAACTGGTCATCTCTATAATTCCTGGATCTCAATTTATCATTTGGAACTTGCACTTCCATATTCTAAATTCCTCATGTGATGTATGTTTCTTTGACTACATAACTTTGGCTGCCCTTGAAACCTTCTTCATACATCCATCTGGGAGATCAACAACATTATTGGCCAAGGATGAAACAACAATACAAACATTTGCTTCATATCTGATCAAGAATAATTTGAATGTATTGATAAGTGCATTTGCTTCTTTTACTAAATCCATGACATCTTTATCAAATAAGTGCTCTAGCAATACATTAAGAAGTGTAAACTGCCCTCAATCTTGAATGTGATATATGCCTCTATCCAAAGGTGCTCTAAGTCCTAATATCAAAGCATGAAATTCCACAAGCACCTTCATCATTCTACGTCCTAAAATATGGTGCAAATTAGACTATGTATAAGTTGGAAACAAGTTACAACAGTCACAAACCACCTAGAATTTCACTCGAATCAGAAGTATGGTGGCTGACATGTTTGTTCCCTTCAGCTAAGACCTGCCCACATCATCTAGTGATAAGACACCCTTAAAATGTGCAAACTTGCCACTGTTCATGACTGATAACAGCAACTCATGATTTGAAATTATCAAAACCCGCAACATGACATTGGCACAACTGCTGCAAAACTGCATATCCACTTGTATGAGTGCAAATGAAATAATGCGGTGGCTGATAATGGTGTTGACAATAGCATTGATGGTGGCAATTTGGTTCATAGCTGCCCTAGGTATGTTTCCTCTATCACTTGATGGTAGTATTTCATCACCATGCATTCCCTTCATATCTTGTTGGTGATCCTTTGCACAAGTAGCCAAGTTTGGAGTTACTTCACCATGCTTATGCTGTGCTACTCTGGTATTCATGTGAACATTAGAACATTAGAATGACACTCATCCTGCTTACCATCATCCAACATCAAGCATCCCATTGTGATTATCCCCGTTAGGCTATTATCTATAATCTTGTCTTCAAGTGTAGAACCTAGGTCCAAGGAGTGATCTATGAATCGTGAGCATTGATCCTCCACAACCTCGTTAGTATGCACAACATACTCTATAGGATTCCTCGTGAACATCCTTTCTATCCAAATGCATGGGGTGAAGAATTCACTAGAAATAGTAATATTGATCTTATCAAAGTCTTTATCCTTCTTGTATCTCAAAAGATCACCCAGATTCATATGTAAAAACAATTTTGAACTTGAATCAAAGAATCTATATGCCCTATGCTGCAAGTTGTATCCTTGACCCTATCACCATTTTTAGAATGCTTTCCAAGATGACAAGAATCTTGTAATGGCATAGTATGAAGCAATAAATTTGAAATATGACCATCCTTTACATACCTTGGGTTGTAATCAAAGTGTTCACCTTCCTTTGTCGAATTAGAAATTGTTGAGATATCCTCAACACCTCCATTCGTGTGACTCAAAATTTCTGAGTTAGGATCAACGTTATCCTCGATTGCATGCTTACTAACATGGCTATCCTGAAATTCAATCATTTATGATAATGACTCACTTTTTGGAAGATTGCTAGGTAGCTCATGGATTGGCACATCTATTTCCACCTTCGGCTCTTTGCATTCAGCTAGTGATGCCTTTTCCTCCTTGACTTCATTGATATACATGCAATCATTAGAAGCCAATAAAACATCTTTTACTATCAAAGGATCTTTTCCCTCACCCTGCATGTTGGACCCCCCCTGTTCTTTTGCTCAATGATGTCTTATGGCTCTAAATTTGACTGTTCTTCTTACTTCTTGGTTTCTTCCTTAGCAATCTTTTGAGGTTTTGATTTTCCCTCTTTCTTCTTCAATCTTATACTTATATTTTCTTCATATATCTTCAAGAATTCTTCAAAGTTATAAGATATGTAGATGTCAGAGTTTTTATCATATGCGTCAGAAGCAAGATGTTAGATCTTATTTCTATCACACTGCTCTTCTAACCATGCCTCATGAATAGGATTTTTATTTCGAGATTTTCTAAATGAAGTTAGATCTTCATAGCTAATAATAAATAGCTCCAATAACTGGTTCTTAAAATCTTGGCTCTTCATTCGCTCTAGGATATCCTCAATTGGATTTGTAGGTCTTGCTCTCTGATTTCCTATTATGCTGCATTAAAAATTCAATCTAACCCTATAGGCCGGCAAGATCAAGCTCTGATACCACTATAATGTCCCTAATTGGACATATTTCAATAATATCAGATTGCTTGGGAAATTCCTTATTTAAATTTGCAATGAACAATAATAACTTGATAATCTAATTTCAAAAATAAATATTACAACTCGATAATTTTTGAAACAACACTTTATTTTGAAATATGAACTACTCTTACACAATGAAATTTATTGTAATGCTGATTACACGGATGGACTAACAACGTATTGCAAGGATTAAAATGGAAATATGAAAACCCAACCTTATTAGTTGCTGGTTGGTCGAACACTGATTCTCATGGTATTGTTATGACTGATTTGATATTTTGAGCTACAGATATCTCCATGTTGAAATGCTCGACTTTTACAAATTCAAACCGGATTGAGTTGATATAATTGAGCGATGATCAAGTGCTAACTTTGAACCAAATATCTGATAAACTATTGATGAATTCAACTCAATCTGCGATAGAAAATAATTATAGATTGTTGTTAGAATCAGAGCAACATTAATCCAAATAATATATCTGCCATATACGGATGTAGACGCATGAAAGATAATGCAATTGTTGCTGGTATGCAACTCCAATATGTATCTACTCATTGCAATCTTTTCTGATTTTTTGAATATACTTGTCAAGGCCAGTATTCTGAATTTTATGATAAAACAAAAGGTTTGCAAAAATAATATTTTATTCCTTTAACCAAACAATAGATTTTATAATTGAAATTTAATTTATTACAATTGCAACAAATCAAATTCACTTATCTGAAACCCATTAAAACTCAATCGTAACCTTTGGATGAGATCACCACTAACAATCTTGGGGGTTTTCTTCCTTAGATCGGGAATTACGGAAGATGGAGGTTTTTGTCTCCACAAACCGTCGTCAATCAATACGGGTTTTTGTCCTTATGTTGAAAATTTTGAAGAACTATGAAGCTCAACAAATTGATAAAATATATTGATCATAAACTTGAATGGATACAAATGAGAGAGAACTCTCAATATATGGACTCAATTGTCACTTTTAGGGTTAGGGTTACACTTTAGGTTTAGGCTTTTACTTTTTACTTTTATCATTTCCTTTTATTTTCACTTGTCCCTTTTCTCACCCTTTTATTTTATTTCTAATAATAATAAAGCAATAGTAAGTTGTCACTTTTTAATAAAATAAAAAGTAAGTCACTTAGACAACTTAAAATATTAACTTTATTTATTTTTACTTTATTTGAAAAAGGGGACATGACATATCTTCTCTCTAATGGCCGATTGGTATTTATTACAATATTAATAATGGTGCTACAACTGACTGGGCTGAGTAGTCTCACATCATGCCTTAAATTCTTCATTAACTGCAGATAAATCCTTGGGTAGACCCTCATGTTAGAGGTACAATCACTGAGAGGGGGTGTGAATCAGTGATGCTAGATAATCCAAACTTCAATTCTAATCCTTTCAAACTCTTAACCAAATAACATTATCATTCATGAAGCATACACATCATTTATAGCAATGATCAAGAAAGATAAACAAGATCACACACAACACAAGATCTACATTGGAAACCCTTTTGGAGAATAAAATCCACCAGTTGTTGCAAAATGGACTACAATCTTATAATAGCACGATCCAAAGTTAGACCAGCACCAACTGATCAAGGAACACCCATCTCTTAATTTAGTGAGACACCCATCCCACAAGGAGAAACCAACCCCCTAGGCAACCAAGCACCCACTTAGCTATCTTGATCTGATCTCTATCTTTGATCTGATGTTTTCTACATCTGATGATGGAAATCTCTTGTTTGCACTCTTCTTCACCCTTCACTTTTTCACCCAAACAGTCTCAAGGGCTCACTTGCTCAAGCTACCTCTTCTAGGCTCATTAGGTCCAATGACCTGTGTAACCACCTACATCAACTTGATCAAATAAACATGTTTGATCTTTTTCACTCTGATGGTCCTAATTGACCTGTACCTTCTCTTTCAAAGGTTCTCTCCTTCGCTTGAATCCTTACACTCACAACTACCACAATTAGACCGTGTACTTATACCACTCTCTTCCTTTAACCCATCTTGGTCGGCCAAGATGCTTTACATACTTGTTCTACCTTTGAAATAGGTCCTCATACACGTTACATGTAAGAACCACACACTCCTTAGGTCGGCCAATACCTTATTAGCTCCAAACCACCATTAGGTCTGGGTGAGACCTAAAACATTTAGGCCTTCATACTCACACGTTACATGCGAGACTGCTTGGACCGCCTTCATCCTTTACCAATGCTTCAAACACATCAAACCTGGCTCCAATAGACCCTTGCTCACTCCCTCATGGGTCCATGCCACCTAGTACACCAACTCAACACTCAAACCTATCAATTAGGTCTCTTTGCTCTTCAGGTCTTCATATACAAAAAACATAGTCTCAAACTTTTGAAGCAAACACCCAAGTCTTTCACATAGCCATATGATTAGATCACATGGGTGAACCCTTCAGGACCTCTGCAACACCTCCATGTGCTTTAGACACTTCAACACAAGCTCTCAGCACTCAATTTAACTCTCTCAGAATGACCACTTAAACTGGTCACATACAGTCAAAATACAATCATACTATTTTGACTCTCCATAATTGATCAGGGGCAAACTATGAAAACCAATGCCTTCTCATAAGCCTTAGAGACTTATAAAACATCTCCATACTCATTTGTATCCTTAACTCTGCTCAGAACACCTTCAACTTATCTCTGCAAGATGGTCACTCAAACTACCAGTGCATTCAACAAACACAGTCAACTTATAAACCTTTGTTCATACCGAAAATGGATTGGTCAAACCTCCAAAATCCACACAGATGGTCCTCATGGAGTCTAGAACATTCTCCAATAGATAGTTCATCTTGAAACATCAAAATACCATCAAGAAATCTTCAATTAGCCTTCTCGGGTCACTTACAAAACATGGTGAAACACAGTCAACTTTGGAGCTTAATAACTTTGACTGTATGAACATTCAAACCTTCTAAGTAGATTCTTTGGATGCGCCTTGAAGTCCTTCACAACTTTGATTTTTAATGTATCAAGAAATTCGTCCTGGATCAAAAGATATAGCTTAAAAACTACATACTGGTTTTCCCTCGTTAATTTGAAAATTCAAATTTCAACTGTCACTGTATTAATGGTAAACATCAGACACTTTGACATTATCTCGTGCTCCATGACAACTTTGAACAAATGTGCTCTGTTGATCTCCTCAGAAGTAGCCTGGTCTTTACCTTGCAATGCTCACCGTTGATCTTAGATCTCCGCTACTGCGATTAAGACACTTGGCACCCTCGCATGCCTTTTGAGCACATTGACTATTTGACTGTAATGAACTTTTGCCAGTTGGCAGCTTCACGCGTCTTCTGAGCATCCTTTGACATATTGACTAAATACGCACCATTAGATCATTATCTGCACGATCATGTGCTTCCCGTTGATCTCTATTTGACAGGTTTCACGCTCGCCATTAGATCTACTGCTCAAGCTCCGTGATTGTGACACATGTCACTAGCGCGTGCAATCTTGACTATTTGACTTTGAACTGCACTGTTGGATCCTTATCCGATCAGATTAATTGCTTGTCGTTAGATCTGTGATCCGATTAAACGCTCACCGTAGATTTTTGATAATGCAAATTTGGCTAAGTATGAGAACTTAGTAAACTCTGCCTGGAAGGCCAACTTTGCACCTTAATAACTTTTGCTACGCTCAACCTCATGACCTGAAATTTGAACCATATGATCTTCTCAAATAGGTGAATCCATCCATGTATCAAACAACTCCTGAAACTTTCACACGTGTGAAATATGACGTCATTAATCTGCTCACTCAGCGTTATCTGTCAAGATGACTTCTTGAGCTTAGACATTCATATGACTGTTTTGATGAATTCCGTTCACTTCGATAAGCACTCTAAGCACTCATAACACCCCATAGGGTCTTTGCAACATGTCCATACCATCAATATCATCCATCAATTGCCTATTCAAGTCAAACATTGAAGAACCATGCAGGAACACTGAAGCACATTGAAACACACTTTGTCATTGTCAATCTAACACACATGACTCCTCAATCAAAATCCTTGGTCACCTTGGAGACATCATTGACAAACCTCGAACACCTCATTACTATAAATTCAAGTCACTTGTCTTCTTTTTCCTTTGATGAGCAAGCCGCGAGGACAAAAAGAAGGGAGGCAAAAAAGAATTTTGATTACAACAGCGGATGACATCGACAAAATTCCACAAAGTGATCTTGAGGATTTGCCCCAATTAACAAATGCTAAAAGGTTCTTGTGTGCTTTATGGAATCATGAGTTAAGAGGGTGAAAAGAAATGACTACCCATGGAAAGTATTCATTGTGGTGATGACTTATTATGAAAAAGACTCCCATGTAGTGAAAATATCTCAGAAATAAAATAATAAATAATACCTATGTTGTAACCCAATTGTTGGAAATGTGTTGTATATTTTCCATGATGCATAATGGGGGCTATTGAAATGAGTATATCTCACAATGGGCGATATATCTCGTAGGAGATACCTGGGCTACACTTGGGTGAGGTATCTCCTAGGTGACACATGGGTTGAGGTATCTCTTGGGCGATATCTATGTGAAGTAGATAGTATCCCAGTAGCAATACCTTTTTGGGACCATAACTTCTTCATATGAATCTGTTTTGAGTGCCATTTTTTTGGAAGTGTATTTTTCTGAGAGTGACACTTGGGTTGAGGTATTTCTTGGGTGACATTTGGGTGAAACAGAGAGTATTGTGGTAGCGATACTTTCCCAAGACCATAAATTCTTCTTATGGACTTTGTTTTTGAGTGCCCTTTTTTTGAAAGTGTGTATTTCCTGAGAGGAGTCCAATGATGGATTCAAATACATTGTTTGAGGTATCTCCTAGGTAAACCTCTGTTGAGGTATCTCTTGGGCGACTCTTGGGTGAAGCAGATAGTCTTGCGACAACGATACTTCTTGGGGCCATAACTTCTTGATATAGACTCTGTTTTGAGTGCCTTTTGTTTTGGAAGCGTATTTTTCTGAGAGGAATTCAATGGTAGATTTAAATACGTTGTCTGAGGTATCCCTTGGGCGACACCTAGGTTGAGAGATCTTTGGGTGAAGCAAATAGCATTGTGGTAGTGATACCTTCCTGGGACCATAACTTCATACGAACTCCATTTTGAGTGCCGTTTTTTTGAAAGTGTATTTCTCTGAGAGGAATCCAATGATGGATTCAAATACATTGTTTGAGGTATCTCCTAGGTGACACCTTCCAAAAGATGTTTTGGGTGGACGCTGAAGCACTACGGGTGGACAGTTGGTTGACAAGGAAGATGAACCATCACATGTTTGAGGAAGGTAAACAATTTCCTCTTGATGTGCCTATATATACTCACATATTGTTCAAGGAGATGTAGAACTTTGAAGTGTGTTATTGTAGTGTAAACAATTGAGTTAATACAATACAAAAGTAGGTTCCTTGTGTTAGGTTTTTTTAATTCCAAAATGTTTTCCCAAGTGAAATCTTGTGTATTGTGTAATTTTGTGTGTATGCTATTTTTACTATTCAATTTTAGATTAAAGATTTTATTAGTATTGCTTCTCTGGTATTAGTTTATCAACCAATTTTTATTTATTTGGTATCAGTGCTAGGTTCTAGCTTTATTTTATAGAGTTAGGGTTTCTTTCCCTGTGATGAACTTTAGAGATTGACAAATTTAATGGACAAAATTTTGATTTATGGAAACTCAAGATGGAAGATCGTCTGGTAGATAGAGATCACTGGGTTGTTGTATTGGGAGTAAAACTTGCAAATATGAAGGACGAAGAATGGGAAAAGATAGATAGGAAGACACATAGTTCAATTAGATTATGTATATCAGATTCAGTTTTGCTGAATGTATCAACGGAGAAAACTTCTTAGGAATTACGAAAAAAAGTTGGAGAATTTGTATTAGGAAAAATCTCTAGTGAACAAGTTGTTTCTCTGAAAGAATATGTATTCATTGAGAATGGATGATGGTGACTATGTGGCAGAACATTTGAACATCTTCAATATTGTGGTAAGTGAGTTACTTTTTGTCGAAATTAAAATGGATGAAGAAGAAAAGTGTATTACTTTCTTTTGTTCTTTACATGAATCTTCGGTTAGTTTAGTTATTGCAATTATTAATACTACATTGAAATTAAAAGTTGAGGATGTAGTAGCAGCGTTATTATTAGAATGAATAAGCCATAAATCCATTGAGGATTATCAAGCAAATTTGTGAGAGGCCATTTCCAAGAGAGAAGTTAAAAGAGGTTAGAAAAATCTAAGTCCAAAGGTAAATTTAAGACTATAGCAAATGATAAGAGGAAATGCTAGAACTGTGGAAAAAGGCGCATTTTAAGAAAGATTGCAGATCTTAAAAGGTTGAAAAGGGTAAGTCATTTGATGATTCCCGTTTTGCAAAAATGAAGAACCCTAGTGAAGACTCAGGGGATCTATTCTTGGCTGCATCAAGCTTGTGTGCATGCCATGATGCATGATTGATTGACTCGGGTGCCTCTTTTCATATGACTCTCCATAGGGAGTGGTTGTGTGAATATGAAAAGATCAATGGAGGTGGTCTTCTTAGGAGTCAATTTGACCTACAAGATTGTTGGTTGAGGGAGAGTCAAGCTGATGTTCAAAGATAGAGGGTTAAAACCCTACCTGGTGTTCTGCACATTTTGGGTTTGGCTAGAACTCTAATTTATGTAAGCAAGATAATTGAGGTGGTTGTGTAAGCGATGTTAAACAAAAAGCTGCAAGATGGTCCGTGAAGCCATGGTATTGGCAAGAGGAGTCCGCACTAGAACATTGTTCAAGATTGAGGCAAACACTATGGGTGATGGGTGTAATAGCTTAGTTGTTGTAGAGGTTAAAAATGGACCAGACTCTTACGTTGCTTATATAAAAGACAACTCTTACGTTGCTTACATAAAAGACAATGCTCTAGCATTAGAGGATAGAACATGTTAGAGAGGAATGCCTTTGAGCGCTAAAAATTAATGGTATGACTAAAGGAATTTTTGATTGTTCTTTAGATTTTGACTTCTGTGAACATTTTGTAAATAGGAAGCAAAATTGAGTAATGTTTCCCATAGTGTTACTATAGTAAATGGGATTCGCAATTAATACATACAAATGTGTTTGGACCTATGAAAGGTCCATCACTAAAAAAGTCATTGTATTATGTTTCTTTTATAGATGACTACTCTAGAAGGACATGGGTTTACTGTATCAAGCATAAATTTGAGGTTTTCATTAAATTCAAGGCGTTTAAGGCTTTTGTTGAATACCAAACGGAAGAGAAGATTAAGGTCTTGAGAAGTGATAATGGTAGAGAATACTGTTCAAATGCTTTTGACTGTAAGGACTGTGGAATAGAAAGGTAATAGACGACTCAATATGCACCACAACAGAATGGAGTTGCAAAAAGAATTAATAGGACTCTGATGGATAAGGTGAGAAGTATGCTAAGTGTTGCAGGCTTAGAAAGGAAGTTCTGGGTAGAAGCAATCACGATTGCTTCCCACTTGATCAATAGATTGCCCACATCAGCCATGGTTGATAAAACTCAAAATGAAGCATGGATTGGTAAGAAACCCTCTCAAACATTTTAGGGTCTTTGGTTGTGATGCCTATATGTATATTCCAAAATAAAAAGGAGCTAAGTTAGATTATAAAGCAACTAAGTGTAACTTTATTGAATATAGTTCTAGTGTAAAAGGATATAAACTTTGAAACCCAGAAACAAAGAAGACTGTTTACAATTGTAATGTAATCTTCAGAGAAGTTAAAGGGGTTCCAAAATAGGAAGGACAATTAGAAAGAAAGAAAGAAAGAAAGAAAGAAAGAAAGAAATTATATTAATGTCCACAAATGACCAAAAGTAGGTCAATGGGACTGAAGGATACAACCATTAGCAATAAAAACTTCTAGGAAGAGAGAATTCTAGAGGTGAACCAAAGAAATAAAGTATAAAGACAAAATAAAACGTGTCACTAACACAAGTGGCAAAGAAATTGATACAAATAGCAATGAAGGGCAAACAAAAGCCCTAAGAGCATGTGCCAATGAAGATTGGAGGCAAATCTCATCGAATATTTCTGTCTATGCCTGGAATGGAGAAATCACCTCAACAATTATTGATTACTGTGAGAGATCTGATAATGTTGTTCGACAAGTACACAGGGTCGAAGGAACAAGGTTGGGGGATCTTAGGAGGAAGCAAGACACTTCCTCTAGATCTCCCCTAACATTCAAGGTTGGTGTAACTCCTGTAGAAGAAAAGAAGCTAGTGATATCAATTTGCCCCTATGGTCTGGGGGGCAACTGGTAAGTAGTAGATCCATGTCGCCAGAGAGGGGTAGAGCCATGCTAGTAGATTGGAGTAGAGCCACGATGCCGAGAGATAGCAGGCTTGGAGATCTGAGTAGCTTGAATAGTAATGATGTGCTAAGAGAAGCACTGCCTAAATGACTATGAAATAATCTGAGCCAATTTTTTCTTTGATTTTCAATTATCAGATTACAACATTACAATCAAGTACCCGTTAAGGTTAGAAGATAAAACCAAACGTACTGAAACAACTCTAACTAGTATGGCGCCGATGATGGCGAGCATTGGTCAGAGGATCTAAATGCAGAAACAGAACTGGAATGAACTCTAACCAAGAATGGCGCTGATGATGACGAGCATATGGTCAGAGGGTCTTCTACTACAAGTGCTGAAGAGAACTCAACACCAAGTATGTGCTACCCAATCCGAGATGGAGTTGAGGCGACCAGATGGTGGAGTAATAAAATTTACAGTACTTAAAGAAACTCAACACCAAGTATGTGCTACCCAATCCAATATGGAGTTGAGGCGACCATATGGCGGAGTATTACAATAACAATGCTTGAAAGAGAAATGCTGAAAGATGAAACTACTCAACACCCAGAATGTGCTTGCTAACCCAAAGAGGGACAGTAGCTACCATAGGGCGGAGCTATAACTATTACTATGACTTTAATTGAAACTGAGAATTACAACCAGATTTGAACAAGCAAAGAATGACTGCCAGTACTACTGTCAGCGTTACAAAATAAGAAGGATTCGCCTGCCAATGTCTTAAGAAGCTGAAAGATTAACATTACATCATAGAGTACTACCCATATCTTGGATAGTCATGCCCAAACAATAATTCATTTAAAGAGCAATACAACAATTTCTGATTTCTGATACAAATCTGTTCTTAAAAGAAATAACCAGCAACCTATGGAATTGCTCAGATGCTCATATCTCACTAACAACTTGTTCAATTGACATGATCCTTGATGCACAATACTTTTTTTATGATGGCGCCCAAACTAACACCCAAAACAGACCCAAAAATGCAACCAATAATTAATTACACGAATTTTAATGCAATCTGAATGGTACAGCTAGCTGAAAGGGGCGATTTCCTTTTAAAAATTAATGCAATCTCTAGAAATTCTACCACTTTGAGGATAGTGGCGCCTAAGCCTAGCAAAGACAATAAGCTATTACCCAGAATACTGTTTTTGGTATTTTCTGATTTATGATAAAAACACGGATCTGCTGTATCAAGAATGCAATAAGCTGAAAACACTAATATGCCAAATAAAACTAACAATGCAATAAGCTGAGAACAATGCACAACTAAATGCAACTCACAAAGACTGAATCACCACTAGATGTTATCTTGCAAACACGAAGCGATGCCCGAGCTAGGAGGCCTTCATTCCTCGAAGCGATTCCAGAGCCAATCCGGTAGTATAACAGTGTAGTAGACCAAAGATGATCAAATGAGAACTCAAGGCTGCCTTTTATAAGCTTCTGTTGACCTTCCTTGAAACCCTAACACCTTTTCCAAAGTCAAAACCCTAATCCCAAGTAATGGCGTCCTTTTCCAAGCAATGATGGTGCCACCTTTCAAGTCCACCTTTTAAAATAACTTTAAGTTATTCGACTAGGCCAAGGTCATAAAATAACATTTAAAATATAATGTTATTTTTAAGTGAAATAATCTCATTTCTCCAAAACTGCATTCTGAAGCCCGAAACTGAAAGGGAAAGTCAACTCCCTGAGACAACCCTGTTAGCTGCCAAAAATAGAATTTACTAAAAATAGTAAATCCCTGGAAATGCTCAGAAAGTCGAGACGAACATACCCCTGCGAAGCTCTCTAAAAACCCAGAAAGAATCCGCCATCAAAACCACCAACTCCGAGCAACGACATCCTCAAAACTAGGAAACCCTAATTTGTACCTTCCGACTAGCCTTCGGGTATCCAGAAAAAGGCCAACGGTCACTGTGAAGATTAGGTTTGAGAAGGGGACATTACAGTCCACCCTCCCCAAGATTGCTTGTCTTCAAGCAATCGCAAACTAGGATGCTGCAATATCTCATCATTTTCCCAAGTTGCATCCTCCATAGGCAGGGTCTTCCACTTTCCCAGGTATTCTCTGATTGTTTTTTCCCTTAAAGAACGTTCTCTGACATCAAGTATCTCCTCTGAAATTAGAACCAACTGCCCCTCTTCATCCAACGGTGGCAAATGTGATGAAGCAACCACATTATGTCCAAGTGCCTTCTTGAGGTGAGACACGTGGAAGACGTTATGCACTCTGCTATCAGAAGGTAGCTCTAATTCATAAGCTACTGCCCCGACTTTTCTGATGACCCTAAATGGCCCATAGAAGCGAGGTTTGAGCTTCTCAGCGCCACTCTTCTTGAGAGTAGATTGTCTATATGGTTGTAAACGAAGATAGACCATATCCCCAACCTCGAAAGAATGCTCAACACGCCTCTGATCAGCATACAACTTCTGCTGATTTTGTGCGATCTGCAAATTATCCTTCAAGGATTTCATTATGTCTTGACTATGTTGCAACAAATCTTTGGCTAGGGGTGCTTTGCTGTCACCAAACACCAAATCTGCAAAACTAGGTGCTTCATACCCATAAAGTGCCAAGAAAGGAGACATCTTAATTGACATATGAAAAGTAGAGTTGTAGCAGTACTCGCCTATATGCAGCCACTTGACCCAAGCTCTCTGCTATTCTGACACATAATTTCTCAAGTAGCCTTCCAACCACTTGTTCACCACTTCTGTTTGCCCATCTGTTTGGGGATGATAACTAGTGCTTGGGGTGAGCATAGTACCACTCATTTTGAAGACTTCTTGCCAAAACGTACTTAGGAACTTGCTGTCCCTATCACTCACAATGTTCTTTGGCAACCCATGTAGCCTAAACACTTCTTAAAAAAACAGATCTGCAACTTGGGCTGTAGAAAAAGTGCTGGTAATGGCGAAGAAATGAGCAAATTTGGTTAGCCTATCCACCACTACATAAATACAATCCTTCCCTTGGGCTTTGGGCAACCCTGTGATGAAGTCCATCGAGATACTTTCCCATTTTTGATTGGGAATAGGAAGTGGTTGCAGCAAATCGGCTGGTAATGTATGCTCATTTTTATTCGCTTGACAAACAGGACACTCCTGAATGTAGTGTTGTACCTCTCCTTTCAATCCCTTCCAAGAAAATTTTTCTCGGATCTGCCTATATGTCTTGAAAAAACCTTGGTAACCAGCAACTGGAATATCATGAAAAGTCAAAAGAATCTTCTTTTTCAGCTTAGAATTAGCCACCAGAAAGATTCTTCCCTTATAATGTATCAATCCCTCAACCATCTTGTACCTTTTATCATGAAAAGTACCCCAAAAATGCTGGTTGCAAACTGATTTTTGGCATAATCAGCAAGCAACATGTCTTTCCAATCTGCAGTAAGCTCACACAATGAGCTAAGATGAGGTCTCCTGGAGAGAGCATCGGCCATGACATTATTTTTCCCTTTGACATATTCAATGTCAAAGTCGTAAGCTTGAAGCTTACCCATTTTTGTTGCTTCTCATTTAGGTCTTTCTGGTGCATGAAATGCTTGAGGCTATTGTGGTCAGTCTTAACCACGAACTTGTTCCCCACCAAGTACTGCCTGAACTTGGCTAATGCATGCATAATGGCAAGCATTTCTTTGTCATAGATTGAATATGTCCTTTCAACACCCCGTAATTTTCTGCTCTCAAACACGATAGGGTGTTTGTCTTGCATCAGGACAGCCCCCACTCCTTCACCCGATGCATCACATTGCAGCTTGAATGGCTTGGAGAAATCTGGAATAGCCAAAACTGGACACGAGCTCATGATCTTCTTGACCTTATCAAAAACACTTTGAGCCTTTTCTGACCAAGCAAAGACTCCCTTTTTGGTGAGATTAGTAAGAGGAGCAACATTCTGTGAATACCCCTTTACGAATCTCCGATAAAAACCACAAAGACCCAGAAAACCTTTCAACTGAGTCAAGCTCTCAGGAGGTGGCCAATCAACTACTGCTTTGATCTTTTCCGGATCCACCTTCACTCCCTCATCACTGATTATGTGGCCAAGGTACAGTAACTCCATCCCAAATTCACATTTGGAAGCTTTTGCGAACAAGCTTTCAGATTCCATGATACTAAGCACTTCCTCCAAGTGCTTAAGATGATCTTCCCAAGTCTTGCTATAAATCAGAATGTTATCAAAAAATATCAACACAAACCTCCTTAACTGACTCTGAAAAACACGATTCATGCAAGACTGAAAGGTAGTCGGAGCGTTAGTCAATCCAAATGGCATGACTAAGAATTCGAAATGGCCATAGTGACATCTGAAAGCTGTCTTCTCCACATCAGATCCCCTCATTCGACTCTGATGGTAACCCGATCTCAGATCAATCTTTGAGAACTTGGCCCTATGTAGCTCATCAATGAGCTCATCTATTCTGGGTATGGGGTATTTGTTTTTGATGGTGCTTTGATTCAAAGCACGATAGTCCACACACATGCGCATGGTACCATCCTTCTTCACAAGAACCACTGCAGATGCAAAGGGGCTCTTGCTTGGGCGTATGAAACCCATCTCCAAGAGTTCTTGAATATTCTTCTCGATCTCATCCTTTTGCCTCTTCGGATACCGATATGGAGTTGTGATCACCGGTTTAGCCCCTTCCTTGAGCTCTATGATGTGTTCTGACCCTCGATTAGGAGGTGGTCCAGGCGGTAAATCAGCAAACACTTTACTCTTCTTGGTGAGTAAAGACTGAATATCTGGAGGATACTCTATTTTCGTTTCAGCTGGACTCGCTGGAAGAATTATGCACTCCGCAGCCCACTCCACTTGGTCATGACGTATCAACCTTGCCATCCTCTTGAATGACACAATCTGAGGGCCACCATTTGACATTCCTCTCAATACCACCTTCTTTCCATCGGATTGAAATTTGAGTTCCATGGTTTGCAGATTTAAAGAGATCTCTCCAAGAGATCGCAGCCACTGAATGCCAAGGACAGCATCCGTATCTCCAATATTAACCACATAGAAGTCATCCTTGACTTCGTAATTGCCCAATTGCATTGACATGTTGGGAATCCTCTTGGTACATGAGATGTGAAACCCATCAGCAACCATAACTCTGAAACCTTCAAAATCTTCTGTTTGCAACCCTTTCTTTGCCACCACAACTTCGTCTATGAAGTTATGGGTTGCTCCAGTGTCAATTAAAGCAACAATACGCTGCCCTTTGATCATCCCACGAACTTTGAAAGACTCATTCTTTTGGAAGCTCGAAAGTTGAGCCAATGTACCACCACTTTCTTTTTCACTTTTGGACTCTTCTGGAGCTCTTTCCACTTCACTATCTTCGGGATCAGACTGCTGGTCTGAAAAATCAGAATTACTTTCACCAGCTGAATAGTACTCAATCTGGTGAAATTTGACTCCCTTTGGGCAAACATGCTCTTGAGACCATTTTTCTCTACACCGGAAACATAACCCCTTTCTTCGGAGTTCATTGATAGTCTCTGGATCCAATCTTGTGCCATGAGGTTTCTGCTGTTTAAACTCCTTATGGTAAGGCTTTTGATGAAACTTTTTCCCTCTATCCCCCTTGTGAAATGATGGTTTGGAATGGAACTTTGCTTTGGGAGCAGCCCACTCCATGTTTCTAGCTTTCTTCATTGCTTCTTGTAAGGACGGTGGATCAAAAGCTTTGATCCAACCTTTGAGTGGCTCCATCAATCCTTCGCTGAATAGGATCACTAATCTTCTCTCAGTGATTCCAGTGACCATAACTGAAAGTCTTTGAAACTCAGCTATGTAAGCATCAACAGTGCCATACTGCCTCAACTGTGCCAACTCCCTAAAATGCACTTCTGGGTCCTTCTCGAACCTCTCAATGAGTCTATTGGTGAATTCATCGTAGCTAGTGATAGACCCATGACCCAAGGTGACTAGGCCATGGTACCACCACTCATGCGCCACCCCATCTAGGTGTAGCGTAGCGAATTTAATCGCTTCTTCTTCAGCCATTGGCCTAAGAGCCAAATAGTTGTCTATCTTCTGTATCCAAGCTCGAGCAGAATTATTATCACTTCCATCAAAGTGGGGAAGCGTAACCTTGTTGATAGCTTGATGCAAGTCTCCTTGTGCTGGAGTTCTTCTTTGGTCATAATTTCTCCCTTGCCCCTTACTCTTTCTCTAATGATCCATAAATTCATTATAGGACATGTCCATCTTGATGTCATCAGGGAGAGAATCATACTCCGCATGGCCACGTCTCAATTGTTCCACAAATGAAGCATTCTCTTCAGGATTAGGTTGGGTGTTTACTGGTGCTAAGAAGGTGGGTTTGAAGGGCCTTGACGAAATGTATGTGTTGTTTGAAACAGGCTGAGCAACACTTCCATCAAATTGATTTGAGGCACTATGCTCTCCTCTATATCCTGGGTTGTTCTATAGAGTTGTGTTCTGGCCCACTTTCCCCAACATGAGAGATACCATGTCCATCAAGGCATCCATCTTCTTTTCAAATCTCTTTCCGGGACTTATCGATCTCTCTCTTCCCTTCCCACTATCATCTTTGGTGTTGGTAAACCTCTCGTTACCCCCGACTGATCTCTCACCTTCTGCCATAACTATTTCTTGAGAAGACTCCCAATGAGCCCTCAAGACCTCTAAAACTGTCTGACCTTCTGGGCCCTGATACCACTGGAACTGTTTTGCAATTTTCTTATCTTCCCTTGCTATGTATCTCTTTTCTCTGTCACACATAGATGGTTTGTTCACAGCATGGTAGAATACTTAGCTCTGATACCACTGAAATAATCCGAGCCAATTTTTTTTTTGATTTTCAATTATCAGATTACAACATTACAATCAAGTACCCGTTAAGGTTAGAAGATAAAACCAAACGTATTGAAACAACTCTAACCAGTATGGCGCCGATGATGGCAAGCATTGGTCAGAGGATTTAAATGCAGAAACAGAACTGGAATAAACTCTAACCAAGAATGGCGTCGATGATGGCGAGCATATGGTCAGAGGGTCTTCTACTACAAGTGCTAAAGAGAACTCAACACCAAGTATGTGCTACCCAATCCGAGATGGAGTTGAGGCGACCATATGGTGGAGTAATAAAATTTACAGTACTTAAAGAAACTCAACACCAAGTATGTGCTACCCAATCCAATATGGAGTTGAGGCGACCATATGGCGGAGTATTACAATAACAATGCTTGAAAGAGAAATGCTGAAAGATGAAACTACTCAACACCCAGAATGTGCTTGCTAACCCAAAGAGGGACAGTAGCTACCATAGGGCGGAGCTATAACTATTACTATGACTTTAATTGAAACTGAGAATTACAACCAGATTTGAACAAGCAAAGAATGACTGCCAGTACTACTGTCAGCGTTACAAAATAAGAAGGATTCGCCTGCCAATGTCTTAAGAAGCTGAAAGATTAACATTACATCATAGAGTACTATCCATATCTTGGATAGTCATGCCCAAACAATAATTCATTCAAAGAGCAATACAAGAATTTCTGATTTCTGATACAAATCTGCTCTTAAAAAAAATAACCAACAACCTATGGAATTGCTCAGATGCTCATATCTCACTAACAACTTGTTCAATTGACATGATTCCTGATGCACAATATTTTTCTTATGATGGCGCCCAAACTAACACCCAAAACAGACCCAAAAATGCAACCAATAATTAATTACACGAATTGTAATGCAATCTGAATGGTACAGCGAGCTGAAAGGGGCGATTTCCTTTTAAAAATTAAAGCAATCTCTAGAAATTCTACCACTTTGAGGATAGTGGCGTCTAAGCCTAGCAAAGACAATAAGCTATTACCCAGAACACTGTTTTTGGTATTTTCTGATTTATGATAAAAAACACGGATCTGCTGTATCAAGAATGCAATACGCTGAAAACACTAATATGCCAAATAAAACTAACAATGCAATAAGCTGAGAACAATGCACAACTAAATGCAACTCACAAAGACTGAATCACCACTAGATGTTATCTTGCAAACACGAAGCGATGCCCGAGCTAGGAGGCCTTCATTCCTCGAAGCGATTCCAGAGCCAATCCGGTAGTATAACAGTGTAGTAGACCAAAGATGATCAAATGAGAACTCAAGGCTGCCTTTTATAAGCTTCTGTTGACCTTCCTTGAAACCCTAACACCTTTTCCAAAGTCAAAACCCTAATCCCAAGTAATGGTGTCCTTTTCCAAGCAATGATGGCGCCACCCTTCAAGTCCTTTTAAAATAACATTAAGTTATTCGACTAGGCCAAGGTCATAAAATAACATTTAAAATATAATGTTATTTTAAAGTGAAATAATCTCATTTCTCCA
This sequence comes from Torreya grandis, assembly GCA_037957365.1. Lineage (NCBI taxonomy): Eukaryota > Viridiplantae > Streptophyta > Pinopsida > Cupressales > Taxaceae > Torreya > Torreya grandis. Next base: position 753,366 of record JARHVA010004453.1, read on the forward strand.
AAGCTGCATTCTGAAGCCCAAAACTGAATGAGTCAACTGAAAGGAAAAGTCAACTGCTTGAGACAAACCTGTTAGCTGCCAAAAATAGAATTTACTAAAAATAGTAAATTCCTGGAAATGCTCAGAAGGCCGAGACGGACATACCCCTGCGAAGCTCTCTGAAAACCCAAAAAGAATCCGCCATCAAAACCACCAACTCCGAGCAAAGACATCCTCAAAACTAGGAAACCCTAATTTGTACTTTTCGACTAGCCTTTGGGTATCCAAAAAAAGGCCAACGGTCACTGTGAAGATTAGGTTTGAGAAGGGGACATTACAGACTATTAGATATGATGTGTGATGTATCGGTGTCCAAAGGACGCTTAGTGTTGGCAATCCCCTGAATGAGTTGAAAGAAAGAGGTGATCAATATGGGAGCTCTAGAGCCTCTAGGCTCCTCGTGATAGCCTCATGAAGATAAGGAGTCAAGCACTGCTGGTCTGTATATCTAAAGAAAGTAGCTAGAGTGCTGTCTGAGTCTCTGTAGAGGCAGTGGCATCTTCCCTAGATCACATAATAAATGGAGAATCTGAAAATGAAGTGATCCTCAGTCTCCACCTCTTGGAGGGAGCAAAGACGATAGTTCCGGTCCCGACGGAGAATGTGATGGTCTATTTCAACCCATAATTGGTGGGAACAAACTCTCATTTAGCCAAGGGAAAATCTCAATCCGTGAGACCAACAACACTGGAGATAGTGAAGGCGACAAATAATACCATCCACCCCCTGTAAGAAATAATCGACATAGAAAGTTAGCTTGGGTTTGAGCGGCTCACGGGGAGAGATCCAAGTGGTTTGGATATACTGGCTATAGATGTCCTCTCTAGCAGCCCTAGTGATGATGTCCTTAGTGGGAAGAATGTTGGGAGGGGTGTCTAGGGAATACATGAAAGGGGGTAGCTTGTCAATAGAGATGACAATAGAAAGGAGCAACCTAGTCTCAAATTACCAACAATGCCGACGTTTGGTGGGGACTAGCAATCCTCTTTGAAGAGCAAAGTGCTAAGTAGGGATACCTCTCACGACTAGAAGCTGAGTCCCCTAGGGATTTAAGTCTGTAGATGTAGAAAGTATGCTTGAAGATAGTCTCAAGACATAGCAGGTGGGCGGAAAATTCAGCTTGGATGATGCATTGAGGAACTATCTGCTTGCAACGGATCATGTGCTGCAACATGAGAGTCTGGACTCTCTCAATACAGGCCCAGTTAATGGCCCTTAGGCTAGGTCCCCAAACCTTTGAACCATACAAAATTGTAGGTTTGATGATAGTATCAAACAAGTGTAACTTGGAAGGGATGTCCTGGAAGTGGATCTTGAAACACTGACATCTCAAAACAGAGAGGCATACCCCTTCCAAAGGCGTGGTTGAGCGACAAACTTCATGTTAAAGCATGGACTAGAAAATTGGACCCCCAAATAAGTGTAGGTAGAGTTGATCTCAAGAAGTTCCCCTCTATAGAAAAACTAGAATTTGGAGAGATAGCGCTTGGAGATATTGAAGATCTTGACCTTAGTTTTACTAAGGTTGACTATGAGTTATTGGAGCTCGCAAAAGCAAGCAAGGGCATCAAGTTGTCGTTGTAAGCCCTCTACAGAGTGGGAGAGGAGGACAACATCATCGACAAAAAGGAGGATGGCTATAAGCACCTCATGTAGAAGACAACCATCATCCATATGGGTATGCTATCGAAGAAACTCCTCTAAATCATCAATGTATATGCTGAAAAGGGTTGGTGAGAGAGGACATCCTTGTTCGACCCCAATGGTACTCTTCACAAAGTCAGACAAACCATGAGAGGTACGGAGCTGCCCAATGACTATCTCATAAAGCCTCCAAGCTGTAGTAATCAAAGAATCAAAGATGCCAAAATCTCTCAACTTCTAGAAAAGCAAGTGTCTCGGAACTGAGTCAAAGGCTTTCTTGAAGTTAACAAAACAACAAAAGACTTTGGAAGTACCTGTAACGAGCTTCTTCAATGATAGCCTGAAGTGTAAAGATGTGGTCAATAATTTAGTAGTCCCTTTTGAAGCTTGCTTGCCCCTAAGCTTTAATATTATTCCTTTCCAAGTATTCTGACAACTGCATGTCTAACACTATGGCATAAATTTTGGCAAATGTATGCCCAATCATAATGGTCCTGTAGTTGCCAGGGATAGAGGGATCCCTTGACTTATGAATAGGGTGGATGTTTGGGACCAACACTGAGGGAAGCCTGAAGACACCCCCTGATTAAAAAGTGTGTCAAGGGGAAAAGCAAGGGAATCCACACCATATTTGAGGAATTTAGCTTTAAGACCTTCACAATTAGCTACTTTGGTAGTGCATAATATCAAAATAGATCTCTTGATTGAGGAAGTAGAGAAACAAAGGAGGATGGTGGAGGAATGGGGGCAATGGCAAGTTGGCAACAGGATGGGATGGAACATCATAGAGGGCACTGACATATGAGACCCATGCCTCTGGTGTTATGTTAGAAATGGTGGTTTTCCTCGGGAGAAGATTGCGCCAAAAAGTCTTAGGAGAATGGTGGAGATCAGCAAGGAGTGAAAGCCGTCTAGACTCAAGAAACTTCCGTTTCTAATGTCGAAGAAGACAACAGTACTCTCAATGAAGGGTGGGTATGGAGGTTGGGTCATGGGTGAAGGAAATCCAAAGTCTCTGATGAAGGGATTTACACTCATTATCATACCACTGGTTCATGGAGCAAGTTTCGTGACGGGTAGGGGATATGGAGTAATGAATAGTGTGGGGACAAGAATCAAAGGCAACATCCCATAGGGTTTGACGTAAAAACTCATACATGGAATTAGAGGTGGGAAGAGGGAGTGAGTAAAACACAGACATAAGAAGGGAGGAAGAAACTGAAAAAGTGCACATTGAATTAGAAGAGAGAATTTGTCTAAATATGAAGCAATTGAAGAAGATGAATTGTCAAGGCAGTTGCATGAGGAAGATTCAAATGAAGTAGAAGATGATGACTCAGAAGATGAAGATTCTAAAACTCTGGTCTTGAGAAGATCAGATTGAATTAGAAGAATACTAGAAAAGTATAGTCCACCTGGTTTTTGTTCTGCCTTTCTCTTATCAGTTTTGTCAGTTACGATGAAGACTCTAAGACTGTGAAGGAGGCACTTGGCTCAAATGAAAATAAGTCTTGGAAAAATGCCATGGAGGAAGAAATGGAGTCCTTGGATAAAAATAAGACACGGGACTTGGTGAAATTGCCTCCTTGGTAGAAAACTTGTTGGTTGCAAATAGGTGTTCAAGAAGTACAATTTTGATGGAAAAATGGAGGAGTATAAAGCTCGCTTGGTAGCAAAGGTATTCTCTCAAGTAGAGGGAATTGATTTTGCTAATATTTTTTCTTTTGTTGTTTAGCTAACTTCAATTAAAATAATATCTTAGACTTATTTGTTGCGAGACAATAAATGTGATTTCTCGGTGATTTTTGCCGAGTAATATTGACAATTACTCGACGAAAATCACTGAGAAATCGCTGACTTGCCTACAATGAAATAATATTGTTAAGCGTTTATTACATGGTTCCTTAGGCATGGTTTTCTGACTTTATCATTTTACAACGTGGTTTTATATCAAAAGGAGTCAACAAGGTTTTATTACACGGTTTTTATCATTTGAAGTGAGATTGGTAAGCATTTTATGCAGTTGCTATTTGAACTTTGACGACTTAGGGTTACACAGTCTATATACTACAGTTTGGTGATATTTGAATCAAGGTACACTATAGACTGTAGCCTGCTCATTCCTTTTGTTATAATATTGAATCAGCAAATAGTGAATAGTGAATCATGATTTACAACTTTACACTATATACTGAATATTGTCATTGATATTCGGAGTCATTGATATATTGAATATTGTCATTGATATACTTACGACATTCTCTACATTCATTTTGTTAGGATCCTGTAGCTCACTCTGATACCAATTGTTAGTACTTTAGAGCTCAATTGATTACTTTTGTATAAGCAACTAAACACGGAATTAACCCAGAAGTAATAAGTAACTAAAAATCAGAGATAGCAAATAATAGATGATACGAGAAACAATACAATCTGTATTAACACTCTTACAGAAGGAAATACAATGAAGAAATCTCACTCTTCCCACACCTCTTGGGTGTACAGTAATTCTCCCTCAGTTGTTCCCTCCTCCAGTAGATCTCCTTGATCTTGCACACCCTGTAGATCAACTGACTTTGCTTACTCTTTCAGTGACAATCAACCCAATTGTTGTTGCCTACTTGATTACAATACAACGCCATGGGTCTCTTAAATAGATCCCAAAGCAAACAATAATTAGAAAAGCGGACTCAAGACTAAAATTAGTCTTTACATGCAAACTAACTGTTCGTCTAAAATTAGAACAGTTCTGAAAACGCACAGATGATCGATGCCAGTCTCTGTTTATTTAGAGATGACCGACGTCGGCTGATCCCTGACTGATGTCGGTTGCTTCTGACCAATGCCTGACCGATGTTGGCGATACTACTGATGTCGGTCGACTGTGTAACCGATGTCGGTTACTGTGAAACCCAACAACCTCCATATTTGCATATTCAGTGAGGCTTTTAGCTCCACAACTTAACAATCTCCCACTTGGAGATAAATAGCTGCACCTATACCTGTACAACAACGTCCTCTAATTTGTTTCTGGCTTGTATCTCCATCTTCAATTTTGAAGACCAACAGAAGTTGAATGAAGATTCAACTTCTCCTTTGTTACCGACTTTGTTAACATATCTGTAGGGTTCTTATCCTTGCTAGCCTCTGTGACTGCAACAACCTTCTGCAATTTTGATATCCAGCTAACCGCCGTTCCACCAACAGTGAACACATATCCTGTGGTGCTTCCCCTGCCATCCAAGTCACCTGCCATATCCGAATCTACATATCCATGTAGAGAAGTGTTTGACCGTCCATAGCATAAATATCTGCTGTTGGGCCCTCTCAGATATCTGAGAATCCACTGAACTGCTTTTCAGTGCTTCTTTTCTGGATTGGCCATAAACTTGCTGACAACTCTTACTGCTTGGGCAATATCAGGGCTAGTACATACCATGTACTCAACTTCATCATGTGATTTAGGACACTGTTTTGTGCTCAACTCGAACTGTCAAGCCATAGGTGTGCTTACCGATTTTGCATCCTGCAAATTAAACCTCTCCACTACCTTATTCACATAATCCTCTTGAGACAAAATCAACTTATGATTTTTCGTCTCTAGAAGTACTCATGCCAAGGATTGCTGCTCTTAAATCTTTTATATCAAATATGTGAGCTAATTTTACTTTTAGCTCAGTAATCTCCTACATGTGTGAACCTGCAACAAGCATATCATCCACATACAGTAACAGAGTAATGTAGCTATCATTATCCAATCTAGTAAAGTAAACACAATTGTCACATTCACATTGACTAAAGCCATGCTTTGTCATAAACTTGTTAAACCTTAAATACCATTGTCTTGCAGCTTGCTCAAGACCATATAACCTGGTCTTATGTCTCATCTGTCCATTCGCTCCTTTCTTTAACCTGTAAATCCATTCGTTTTTCAGTGCTTTCTTTTCCGCTGGCAACTCTACCAAATTCCACGTTTAGTTCTCTTTCAAGGAATCAATTTTCTCATTCATGCCATGCTCCCACTGTTTTTTGGATTGTACCTGCATTGCCTCTTCAAAACTTCCTAGTTTTCCACCATCAGTGAGCAACAAGTAGTATAAAAAAGAGGAATAACGAATTTGAGGCTTACTTACCCTTTCAGACCTCCTTATGGGCGTTTGAGACTCTTTGACAGTTTGCTGTCCGCCCAAATTTAGTTCTAACAGTGATCGATCTCGGTCATCTTTGGTCGACCTCGGTCTGCACCCGACCGATGTTGATTCCACCTGATCGTCGACGTCGATTTCCTGACCGATGTCGGTGTCCACCTGCCCGACATCACCGACTTTGGTCTCCACCAGACCGACGTCGATTCCTACCTGATCGACGTCGGTCACTGCCTGACCGACGTTGGTGTCTGTGTTTTCCTGTGAGTGATGATTTTACCCGCGAGCTCATTTTGGATCATAACCTTGTCCAAATCAACATTGCCTTGCTCAGAATTATTCAGTCTCTTGAGCTGATCACTGTCCATCACTTTCTCCTTGAAAACCAAGGCTTTCCAGTTCTTAATATTTGACTTAAGAACATGCATTCTCTTCTCACTCATGTGACCAAGCCTACAGAGCCACATCTTTGCATCTACATTTGAAGTAGATAAAACAGAAGGAGAATCAGTAATACAAGTAGATAGATAAAGTGTACTTACTTTCTTACCTCTTACTAATACAAGTGCACCTTTGAAAACTTTTCAAGATTTCGCTGTGAGAGTTACTGTGCAACCCTTATCACCCAACTTTTCTGCAAAAATTAGACTTCTCTTTAGGATGGGAACATGCATGACATCCTTCAACACCCATATGTTGCTAGTCTGCAATTTCAGCTGTACTTTTTTTTTGCCAACAATTTGACAAGGCTCACCATCCCCTAAATAAATTTTTCCAAAGTCTCCATGGACATAATCATGAAAAAATTCTCTATTTGGGGTTGCATGGAAAGAGGCACCATAATCTAAAACTCAAGATTCTACTTTGTCCAAGGAAAATATAAGAGCATCTTGTGCAACAATACCTGCATCATTTGCTTCTTTATTTCTTTCATGCTGATCTTCTACCAACCAACAATCTTTCTTTACATGCCCTTTCTTTTCACAATTCCAGCAGGTTATACCTCCATTTCTGGATTTGGATCTACTGCCTATCTTTGACCTTGATTTCCCTTGCTTGCCCTTCTCACTTTGCCATCCCCTGCTTTCAACACTTAAAGCATTCCCTGATGTTTCCCTTGTGCTTTTCCTGCGAATTTCTTCATTCAAGATTACACTAACAACATCATCAACTTTCAAGATATTTGAAGCAGACGCAGTATTACTTACTGCCATTACCAAATTATTCCAACTTTCAGGTAAAGAGCATAAGATTAAGAGAGCCTTAATTTCATCATAAAAAACTATTTTGACTGAATTTAACTGGTTTATTAAACCATGGAAATCACTAAGATGGCTATATACAGATCCACCTTCATGCATTTGCAAATTAAATAATTGCTTCATAAGAAATACCTTATTCGAAGCTGAGGGTTTTTCATATAAATTTGCCAAAGATTCCATTAACTCTACTATTGTCTTTGCTTGTGATAAGTTGGAAATCACAGAGGATGCCAGGCTCAACCTTATAGATCCCAGAGCCTTTCTATCAAGAACATTCTATTCTTCATCTTGCATATTTGTGGGCTTCATTGAAACACCACCCAACGGTAAGTACAGATCTTTCTGATACAGATAATCTTCTATCTGCATCCTCCATAATTGATAATTCTTGCCATTGAATTTCTCCATTCTTAGCTTACTTTCTTCTGTCATTGCTTTACTCCCATTCAAACAGAAACCCCTGTGAGTGAACCTGTAATCAACAAACACTACCCGCTCTACCACTTGTTAGTGATACTAGCTCTGATACCACCTGTTAGAATCCTATAGCTCACTTTGATACCAATTGTTAGTACCTTAGAGCTCAATTGATTACTATTGTATAAGCAACTAAACACGGAATTAAACCAGAGGTAATAAGTAACTAGAATTCAGAAACAACAAAGAATAGGTGATACGAGAAACAATACAATCTATATTAACACTCTTCCAGAAAGAAATACAATGAAGAAATCTCACTCTTCCCACACCTCTTGGGTGTACAGTAATTCTCCCTCAAGAGTTCTCTCTCTCAATCAATTACAACCAACTCAACACTGAGTTGTTCCCTCCTCCAGTAGATCTCCTTGATCTTGCACACCCTGCAGATCAACTGATCTTGCTTACTCTTTCAGTGACAATCAACCCAATTGTTGTTGCCTACTTACTTGATTACAATACAGCGCCATGGGTCTCTTAAATAGATCCCAAAGCAAACAATAATTAGAAAAACGGACTCAAGACTAAAATTAGTCTTTACATGCAAACTAACTGTTCGTCTAAAATTAGAACAGTTCTGGAAACGCACAGATGACCGATGCCGGTCTCTGTCTGTCTGGAGATGACCGACGTCGGCCGATGCCTGACCGATGTCGGTTGCTTCTGACCAATGCCTGACCGATGTCGGCGATACTGCCGATGCCGGTCGACTGTGTAACCGATGTCGGTTACTGTGAAACCCAACAACCTCCACATTTGCATATTCAGTGAAACTTTTAGCTCCACAACTTAACACATTTCTCATGTCATTTAACAATGTTTTACATTTAATTTAAGTTTATTTTATGAATTTATATGTTTTTAAAAGTAGCGATAAAGTCGCCGAGAAATGCTGAGTAATTGTCGAGAAATTTGCGAGTCTCGAGTCCTGGTTCAATTTTTGCCCTGCTGAGAAATTGTCAAGAATGAGATTTTGAACTATGGTTTGAACAAAACACAAGGATCAAGCAATTGACCCAATTGAAATAAGATCACATTTTCAAATTCTTTTAACCATTGATTGAATTCGGTACCAAATTCAGAAACCAATTAAAGAGAATGTCTTCTAAAGTAAAGGGAAACAATTTGTATGCTACATCTGTTAGTGTAATAAAGAACTCATATGCATTGAATGGTTTAGGCTACATCTGCTAGTGTATTAAATAACTTATATGCTATTGCATGACATTTTGACGAGGAACCTAGTTCATCATATGGCCCATAATTTGAAGTAATATTTTTTTGTTTATTTGGAAAGCCTCTACATAATTCAATGCTAAAGTATTAGCTGCAGACCTTCTCACAAAAATATAAGTGATTGAATTTAAAATATCTAAACATATTTCCAAAACCATCGCATCATGAGGTTTGTGACTAATTGGGATTTTGTTATACATCTTTTGAAACCTAGAATTGCAATCTCTTATGGGTTCATCTGGTTCTCTTTTGACTATGACTAGTTGTTTGAACAAAACACAAGGATCAAGCAATTGACCAAATTGTAATAAGAATGCATTTTCTAATTCTTGCCAACCATTGATTGAATCCGGTGCCGTATTCAGAAACCAGCTAAAGACAATGTCTTCTAAAGTAAATAACATATACAATATTCTATGGTTTATGCTACATTTGTTAGTGTATTAAATAACATATACACCATTCTATGGTTTAGGCTACATCTGCTAGTGTATTAATTAACTCATACACTATTGCATGACATTTTGACGAGGAACTGGGTTCATCATATGGCCCATAATTTGAGGTAATAATTGTCTATTTGGAAAGCCTCTGCATAATTCAAAGCTAAAGTACTAGCTTTAGACATTCTCACAAAAATAGAAGCGATTGAATATAAAATACCTAAATATATTTTCCAAACCATTGCATCATGAGGTCTTTGGCTAATTGAGATTTTGTTGTACATTTTTTGAAACCTAGAATTGAAATCTCTTATTGGCTCATTTGGTTTTATTTATTTATGACTAGTTGTTTGAACAGAACACAAGGATCAAGCAATTGACCAAATTGTAATAAGAATGCATTTTCTAATTCTTGTGAACCATTGATTGAATCCGGTGTCAATTTCATAAACCAGCTAAAGACGTCTTTTCGAGTAAGTGGAAACAATCTGTAGGCTACATCTGTTAGTGTATTAAATAACTCATACGCTATTGTATTAAATAACTCATACGCTATTGTATGGTTTAAGATGCACTCTTATTATTTAATTGTAAATATAGATAGACACTAATTATGTACACACTTATCCATATTTTTTTATTGAATAAGATTATCAATTAAGTAATTGACTTAACTGATTTATTTTAATCATAAAAAAATATTATTTGATGAAAACTTTTGCAAGTAAAATACTCTCCAAAACCAAACTAAACCTTATTCCTTATCTATATAAGGATTTAGAAGGCTGGTGTGCAAGGTTCATTAGTGGATTAGAGATTTATTTTTGTAATACTAGCATATTGCCAAAGGTTATATCTAAAGAGGTATCCATTCTACCTGGATAAATCCATGTGTGTTGTCTTTCATAGCTTTCATTAATTCAGTTATTGCATGCACATGGGTGATAGTATTAAGGTTGTTTTAGTTATTCTGGACCCGTTTCACAGGTTCACAACATCTTCATGCTCAACATGTAGGATTTTTAGGGCAGTTTTGTGAGTAAATATGTGATTTTCAGTAGCTCTGCTACCATTGTTTGGAAATTTAGGAAGGAATTGAAAGGCATCCCTAGGTAGATCATGCTTGCTTACATGGATTTATATGGCAGTATCCACAAGCCAAACCACCATTTTTATGTTTTAAAGGTTATAGAGTATTGAAATAATTTAAAACATCAATCTCATAATCTTTGTTTTTGTTTTCAAAGTCACCAATTACCATTAAAAATGCTGTTGTTTTTATTTTTATAAATGTTTTCTGATTTTTTTTAGTTTTTAACTTAAATTTGAAATAAAGGCCTTCAGGGCTTACTTTTAGCGTCAATTTGTTGATGGGCTTTTTTATACACCAACTTAAGCGGAAAATGCCCTCCCTCTTTAAGCCTTATCCATTGGGCTATGGTACTGGTTACCAAATATACTTTAAAATTAGAATTTGCTTTCTTACTAACAAATAAAATCCTCTAGAGAGAGTGTTTCCACAGTCCATGAAGTAAAATAAGAAGATTTCTGGTTAAACTGTGTAAGAGATTTTTCAATCAACGTTTCGGATCACGCTCCGTGAACCATCATCAGGATGTGAGAATAGAATTTTTGCATGTTTAATTCTCAGCTTCTCAAAAAGTTTAGTTTTAAGGCAGAGTTCCCTCCCATGAAGGGCATCTATCAGAGAGAATGTTTCCACAGTCCATGTAGTAAAACAAGAAGATTTCTGGTTAAACTGTGTAAGAATTTTTGCAATCAACATTTTGGATTACGTTCTGTGAACCATCATCAGGATGTGGAAATAGTATTAAATAAAATCGTATTTAGTTCGTAGTTTTTTAAAAAGAAAGGGTTTGAAAGGAACAAGAAAGATTGAAGAAGCTTCTCCTAACACCATAGATCTTAGAGACTACAATTAAAGATACATTTAATTCAAAGTATATTTTCCAGCAACGAATAACATAATTCATTCAACTTGAAAACAATAGAGGCCCAAATTTATGATAAAGTATGCATGCACTTCATTAATCCATTCTGTAAGTAAAGAAACAAAATCCCAAATAATCATTGGAATTTCATAACCAGAGATGAATTTTACCATTGAAAAATTCAAATAACATTTTCGCAAGTGGAAATTCAACTGTAAAACTAAATGAACAAATTACTTTCAAATGACAACAATGTGAAACCAAAACAACAAATGCCCAAATCAATTGCACATTATAATCATTAAAAAATGCATTTCCAAAGAAAATGAAGTGTATGAAGTTATGCTTTGAAATTAAACTACCATTTTATTTTCCTGGTCTCCTTCTGATCAAGGCCAAATTACAAGCCTAAATTTTTCCAGATTGACCTCCCAACTTTTTTACTCTTCCTTTCCAATATGTTGCCCCGCTTACATTTGAATTGGTATTACACATTTATAGAACCAAGTACCAAGTGGAATAAGGAATGTGAACTGAGCGGTTATAATAGTGTCTCTTCAACTTCCACTTGCTTTCTTGGTCATTCTGTTTTTTTTTTTTTTATAAACGAGGGAAGGTCACTTACCCATATACAAAAAAACACAAGACAAAACCATGAACTTGCAAGGCCTGAAACCCGTTTTCAACTACAAAACCAGGCTAAAACATAAAGCTGGTATTAAGAGCAATTTAAAAAATGTAGTAGAAAACTAGACTTTAAATTGCATATGGCTTCAAGCCAAAAAATAGCTAAACACAGAAAACAAGTAAAACAAGGATAACTACGCAACAACGAAAATAGAAAAACACAGCAACTGAGCATCCTGAACTGGCTGCTACACGAGATAGCCTTGTAGAAGTCTTCTAGGGTCATGCTGTTGGGGAGGAAATCCTGAACAGGGCCACTAGTCCCAACAGGGTCACCACACCAAATTCAACCGGGTTGTTGCTACTAATCCAAGATGTCCTTAGCAGCTATGGCCTGTGTGGCTTTCATGCCCTCTAAAATCAAAATCTTGAGAACCACCTATTTGAGAATGGGGATGTTGAATTTCTTAGAGTTTACCAAGTCCCATGTAGTGCCAATGCTGTCAAGGCAGCTAGGTACTCTGCTTCAGTCGAGAGAGACACAGGGGTGGCCCTTGGAGCCCTCAGAATAATACTAAACAAAGGCTTGAGGGAGAGATCCATCTTCATTTTCAAAGGAAATTTCTTAACCCCCAACCCACTAGGAGCCGAATCATCCTTATTATGAAGCAATTTCATCATCTTATCCATTCTATCTTCCAGATTCTTAAAATCTTCATTGAAACTAGACAAAGGTTTGCAAGCTCACTCACCAGCAAAACCAGAAGAGTCTTAGAGGTGTTCTTCTCGCGGCTCTGCATAGCTTGCTGAGGTGTTCTTCTTGTGACTCTGCACAACTTGCTGAATGACCTTGGAGGTTAGGTCATCCAAATTACGAGCTTCCAGAATCACTCGAAAATGAGTCCTGATTTCTTCTGTGTTCCACCTTCTCCCTTTGATATTTAGCACGGCCTCCTCAAGCACGTCCTGGATGAAATGCCGAGCTAACATAAATGATGGGTTGAAGACTTTCTGAAGAATGTCGTCATTGATGGGGCCAGGAAAATCTGTTTCCTTCGGAACCCTCTCCATGGTCATTTTGTCTTCTTGTGTTATGAAAGTGCAACAAATTAATTAAAGATTAATTTGTTGTTGGATTTCTCGCCAAATTTTTCTTTTGCCTTTTCCAACTTCATATCTGATCTCTTAAATCCATCATATTTCACTAAAAAACGAATATTTAGTTTTTGGCAACAATTCGTGACTTGCGAAGCTTTATAATTTTGTGGTGCTATGATTTTCCTTTCTTTGTGATGCGTAGCACTTGCACCCTCCAACAAAAACAATAGAACACTACCTCCATTTTAGGGAGCCATAGAAAACCTAACATGATATAATCCAATAGAAGCCCAAAATAAAAAATAAATCATTTCCTACTTAAATACAAGAATATGAAGACCCAGAAAAAAAAACTTTTTACTATGAAATTAAAGCCTTATAGAGCCAAAAGTAGCACAAAGGAAACTGATTATAATTTGTCAATTGAACTTCCGAAATCCTGCCTTCCCCACAAACTTCGTGAAACGAGAACATGAAAGATGGAAGACAATCGCAATCATGAAGATCACAACAATCTCAAAACAAAACTCAAAGAACAAAAAGGGTACAACCAGTAAAGAATTTACAAGACAAGTGTCTTGTTGCCGTGAACTACACAAAAAACATAAATTAGGAGTGGCGAAGATAAATCACGTTGAAGATTATCAATATCGTGCTAACTGTGGTCACAAATTCTTCAAGAGTTTGGGTGTGTTGTTGACAACAGATCCTTACTGCCTATCACTTATCTTCCTATTTAGATTGCAGTTGCAAATCCTTTATTCTTATGGCTACATCAGATCATCTACATTCTTGAATTTCCAACTGTGAATGTCTTGAATGGGGTTTTTTATCTACATTTGTCCATGATTATGTGATGCTTAATGCCATAGTTATTATTTATTTAAAAATTATCATTAACTGTGGAAGTGCTTGTAATCAAAAGATCCTTTAGCCTCTGCCTGATTGTGGCCCGACGCCGTTAAAAAGAAAGTGAGAAATTCCTCATAAATTAAAATATGAGCGTTGCAGTATATGTAGCAGTTTATAGATGACAAAAACTGCTATATATGCAAAACTGAGAAAACTGAGCAACAGATTATGTATCCTCACCATCAAAATGAAATTTAGAAAGATGCCATAAGAAATAATCTACTTTACCGGATACTGCATATTAGCCTTGTGGATATGATACAAAATGCCTAGGGATATGGATTTGCCGGGGATTCGACCAGGAAACATCCCTAGGCCTGCAGATACGCCCAGATACATCCCTGGACATATCCGGGTGTATCTGCGAGCCCAAGGAAAAATGTTTTTTTTTCAATTTCACTTCATGAAAAGTCAAACATGGACTTCAGAAAACAATTAGAAACAAAATAAAGTGGATTCTCAACCCTAAAAGCAACTTTCACATTCATTTTATCAAAATAAAACAACAGATTTACCTTTCATTGCATTTTTACCTCTCATTGCACATTTGTTCTCTCATCAATTTTTCAATTGCATGGGATTGAAACTCCTTCCTTTTGCTAATCCTACACTACTACCTCTACCCATTTGGCACCGAGGAGTTTAAGGAGCTTGCATAGTGGAGCTAGTGGGAGTGGCACTGCTGCTGCTTGTGGTTCTAATGAATCACATGATGATGAAGAAATCACAGCCAAAGACAAAAATGAATATAGTGAATCATGAATATGCTGATTTGTCTTTATTTTTGTCCATACATTGTAAAATTCTGCACTATGTACTTGTTATAAAACTAACCTAAGTTCGACCATTGAATATTATGATATTTGGCATTGAATTATGAGTATGTTTTGTGGTTATCTAACTTTTTGTTTCCTCTATGCATATTATGTGGTTAATTTGCTTATATGGCTATATTTTTTATATTTTTAATTTTTTATATATATTTTTGTACGGTCGTATCCAAAAACATATCCAAGCCCCCCCCCAAAAAAATCCCTGTATCCACGTATCTGATTCTCATACCTAAATCTGTACCCATATCCATATCGGCAACGTAGGAAATAATGCATGCTTGCTCACGTCCAAAGACTCATTACCACTATTCAGGTTCATCCTGCATCAAAACAGTTACACTTTAAAGTTTAACCCTCAAACTGTGGCTTAAATTTTTGTTTCCTTAAATGTGCATGTTGTATTGCTTACAAAGGTTAATGCACAGAATTTTCCAGTTAATGAATTTTAGCAAATTTATGGATTCTCAGTCATATTTTTACAGAAAATTCCATACCTGTTATATGTTATAGTTTTAGCTGGATGGTGGCAGGAGCATCATGAAGCATTGTACTTCTGTTTAGTGATTTTTTTCTATTCCTCGACCCATTATTCAAGCCTGAAAGAAATCTTTTAAACATCTTTTTGGTTTATTATTCAAAGCAATCAGTAAATTATATTATAAATTGCTTATTATCGTGCTTATGCCTGTTTCTCTTTTTATGTTTGAATTATGGTTGGTGTTTCTTCTAAATGAAGATTAATCTATCAGACACAAAGCTTCACCATCTTTTACTGAATGTTCCAGTGAGGATGCTTCCTTAAACCATGCAAATGAACGTGAAACTGCTTCCATAACAGGGGCCTAAAACTGGTGTGCACGCATATCTACATAGTACATACATTGAAAAAGGCTGAATATTTAAATGTGTATTGGCCTTTGGTAGCTGCTACATGTATTTTCTACATCTGTTTGCTGCAAATGGAGTTTATTGAGCAGAAGGTAAGCTTAGTTTTAGGATAAATGTCTGTTTTATCTAAATATGTTTTTGGAAACTTCCCTGATTGCTGCTGGCTTTACAGGTCATGTTTCAGGACCTATAATATTATTCATAGAAATCTGCCTTGATGGCTGCATGCTTTAAGGATTCTAAGTAGACGGTTTATGGGTGACAAAGGAGTCAGTTCATTCATTTTTTTGGCTGGTTCTGAAATTGGTTCTCTGATATGTTGTGTCTGGCAGTGCAAAGCAGTGGACAAATTTTTATGTAATTTCAGAGCTATTTTTGAAATACAAAAGGAAAAGCACTCAAGGTGCCCCAGATGTAAAGGATCGGGTCTGATGATTATTTCAAGAGGGCATGCATCAAATGAACCTTGCTGGTTTTGTGAGGGGTAATTTTTTAAAGTTCTGCCATCCATATAAAGGACGAGTTTTTTTTTTTTTTTAATTCGGTTCTGGAGCTCAACTCCATTTACTGCATATTAATATTTCTGTAAATAAGAGTTGAGGCTTTTCAGCCAGTATTTGGCTTTGCTCATCAAAGCCAAGATTGTGTGTTTTCGTAAAGATGTTGAGTATCTGAGGCACAGAATCAGATGTGAGCTTTTTTGGCATTTATAGGGAGTCTAATCCTGTTGTAAAACTGACATAGTCATCATGTTCTCAGCTGTAATATAAGATGCATTTATCCAGACAAAAGTTGCATCCAAACGTTCCCTTGAGCTTTATTCCTTTTTCTTTTTGTTGAGCTCCTAAAAACGTTATGTTGCTCTATTGACTTGATTTAACCCCAATGTTAGTGCGTGTAATAATGACAAAGTTCAGATTGTATAAGCTTAACATACAAGGAGATATAATATATGTTTCTTCAAGAGAACAAGGTCCAAGGCAACTGATTTGTGTCCACTGACTAGATTCTCTTATGTATGACATTCCCAAGTACCGCATGTATACTGTCCCAATGACCATGTCAATAACATTTATTTTCATTCCCACACGTTCTCTATTTGACACACTACATCATTAGTTTATTTTATACACGACCCTTGGAACATTTTACAACATGGCTTTTAGGACTTAAGTGAACTACATCTGAATAAATACGATCCTCGTCATTTAGGAAGCATAGGCTCCCAAGGGAACATAGAATAGGCTCTTCAAAATAAAAATTAGGTTCTGAGATATTCCCTCTTGATGTTTATTTTGAGGTTTCAGATTAATTCACATCAATTTCTGCCTCTTGCTTTTATCACTTATTATTATGATGAGGCTTTGTCTACAACTTTGTTTTGACATGCTACCTTATTGGCTGCAACTTGCAAGTATAGTTAACAGGAAACCTGGGGTATGGGGAGTTGGGACAACAGTTCAAATCAGGTTATGAGTGCACGTAAGGGTATATAGAAAATAACCAAATATATATATACACAGCAGGAGTAGCTCTCTATACTGAAACTGGGGGCAGCAGAGGGAGGAATATATATATATATATATATATATATATATATATATATATATATATATATATATATATATATATATATATATATATATTCCACCAGCAGATGTGAGTACAGCTATGGGGACATAGTCCTTGTCCACGCACACTAGTTTCCTGTTAAATATCAGGAATTCTAAAACACAGACTTATTGACTTTGTTCTCTTACATATTCTTATAAGCATTATAACTTCTATGATCCCCCCTTTAATGTCTTTGGGGATCTTCAAAAATTCTATCAAAGAAGATTCACCTTTATCTGCTGTTTCAATTTTTGCAATTTTGGGTCATTTTTTTTTTTTATCTCGCTTAATGTGGTGGTTGTCATAACTACTTTTTTGGTAATATTTACAAATTGGTTTTAGTTTATCTATCTATCAGGCCATCCCAACTATCAATCTCTGTACCATAGTCCGAAAGTCCTTATAGAATCTTTTCCATCTACTGGTTGCCTTGATAACCATGCACAATGTAATCAATTCGAATACCAGAAATGTAAATATGTGAAAATAATGCAAACGTAAATACGCAGAGTCCTTAAACATCCTTTTGGTTTTAGGCTTCATTATTCTGAACTATTATGCTTTGTTTTTGGATGATGTCTTCTATTTATTTTAATGAAGACTAGATTCATTTTCAATACAAGGAATAAGTGTCTTCATTTAGCCAATGGTTTTCCTGTTCGATACTGTTACACTTAACTTTCTGATTTCTACGATGTTCATGATACTTTTTTCGCTGCAGGTTGGGTATAATGCCAATTATTGGCGTGGAAGGATTCTTCTTGGCAAAGGCATCTTCGCAAGTAAAAACATGTGATTTGATGTTGCATCCCGTATCACTGGTACCGTGCGAACAATCTTTTCAGAATCAGATGGGAACAAGATGTAAAGTTATGAGATATAAACCCTCTGTACAAATATGTAAGTTTTTGCCTTGTGTTGATGAAGCCCCGCCTCGGTTAACTGAGCTTGAAAGGGAAGTTCAGTTGACCAATGCAGACTTGCTGTCAAATCATGCATCATGTGCAACGCTCAATAGCTTGTCTAATCTAACACAAGCTAAAAATGAAATAGCATTCCCTACTGAATGTGCTTCTGTGATTGATAATTCCAAGACATCGAAGTTGCATAATGAAATTTTGAAGTTTATTAAATGCGAAGCTTTGGATATTTCAAAATCTTCCGTATTAGTTCAACCAAAAGAATACCCTGCATCTTCACTAGTTACGCAGTGTAGCCACAACCATAGCCAATCTAATGAAAGTATAAAAGTAGGTCAGGTGGAGAAGAGGGTTGAGTATTCAAAGTGGCCACATTTTGCACATAGGTTTGGTAATATTTCTTCTCTTAATATGTTTTTGATTGTATCCGCTTTGAAGTTTGCCATACAAAAAAAGAGGTTGTGTCTACACACTTGTCCCTTTAATGATTCTATTCTGACTGGATCTGGAACAAGGGCATATATCCACTTTGGTAAGGCATTGCCTACTGTTAGACATGCAAAAATGGATAAAAACACTAGAAGAGGAAGAAATCGTATACGTGAGAAAGCACAAAAAGAGGCCAATGAAAATGCAAGAAGAATTCTGCAGTCGTTAACTCCACGGACAAGTAACATGATTACTGCACCTCCAAATGAAACACCGCCTCCAAATGAAATACCAGGTATTGGCCTTGGATGGTGTATATATATGGTGACATATACCTACTCGATTTGCTTGTGTAATATATAATGTTAGTTTTTCAATGTTCTTGAAATGTTTGATAGCCATTTTGTTTGTTAAGAATTTCTTCTTTTGCTTGTTTGGCCTTTACAGGTGTATTGTCGCTCATCTCTACGAAGGGAGAGGGAGCTACAGATATTCAGATTAGAAGTGAAACTTCAAAAAGGCTTCCTTTTTTAAAGTTTCAGCATGAACAGTCAATCTTGGAGGGAACAGGTTCAAAGAATCTATGGATGAAGAATTTTAGTTTTGAACTCTTAAAAGAAAAAGGGCTGTCATTCACAAATCCATTCAGGACATTGAAAAATTAGTTTCCAAGAAAAGTATATAGCCACCAGGAAACTTGGGCTATGGAACAGGGAGCCCATTCACATTCCCGTATCCGTACCCTCATCTCTTGGTGACTATATTTAAATGTAATATAGCTGTATCCTTATTCATTACTCATATACTCTATTTCAAGATGATGCCCCCATCTCCGTTCCCATATGCCATGTCTCTTGGTGAATGGAGAAAGCTTCTCATCTGATCTACTTCCATTGGCTTGCTTGAGTTCTCATTCTATTTCATCATTTCCTGAAGAATGAGGGGAAATCATCTAAGTATTTGCCACAGATAACTGATATGAAGTGCATATCAGGGCATGTGCACCCGTGCGTGCACGCGGACATGCATATTTGTGGTGATAATCACATGTAAAGTCTGCAATCAGTTGCTGGGCCCATTATTCTATCTATTTTAAGTCCTTACCTATTCAGATGCAGGTCCTAGAAGGATTTGCATTTCGGGTTTATTGGGTCAGGAATCAATAGGTTGCATTCTGGTGGCTGTTGTGATTATTGTTTTCCTCTTGTGATTGTCTAGGATTTTTACATTGGAGGTCCAGACGATACGAAGTTCAATAAAGTTACGTTTCATGATGTGTTTTTCTTAACATCTTTAAGAAATTTCCATTGCCTACAAGTTTTTCCCTTTAAATACATTTAGGGCTAGCCAGTAAACATAGGTGGAATTTATAAAAGGAGCAATACACAATTTTGTCCACAAAGTTTCATTCTCTTCAACTTTGTTAGTGAATAGCATTGTTCCTCAAATCTGATTTGGGGTTATGGTTCTTTTATAACTACTGCTATTTTGCAATTATGGTTTTCTGTTAAAATTAATGGACCTCAACGTTTGAGCTTATGGGAATTAGGTTCCCCAAGATATTATTTGGGTGAGGTTCTCATAACTAACTACTGGTTTTTGTGTCAGTTTTAAGTAGCATGCAATATCTTCAAAATGGTTCTAAATATTCCCAACGTGTTGGAAGGACGGGAATGAGCATGCGTAGCTGGCTATGAAATTACCACCTTGCTGTTGGCATAATTGCTTTGCTCCTTAACTTCATGTTAAAAATGCCAAAAGATGATCAAAAGTTTTAATTTTTTTAAAAAGTAGCCCCTGTTAATGGGTCAAGAGTATGCATAGTAAAATCCCAGCCTTGTCTTTATGCCACCTGGATTCCCCCTCTTGCGGGTTTCATCAAATTAAACTTTGATGGTGCAGCACATGGGAATCTTGGAGCTTCAGGCATTTGGTGTAGTGTTCGGGATTGCACCGGATCTCTCATCTGTGCTCTGTTCGCTAGTCTCTAGGGTGGAACAAACAATGAAGCCGAAGCCCAAGCGGTTGTCCTGGGCATTCATTTAGCTTGTCAATGTGGTATTGAGCACTTGGTGATCAAAGGAGATTCAAAAGTCATTGTGGAAGCTATCATGTACCCTCATATTACGACATGGCAGCTCAACAACATCCTCAACATGACATGGACACTCTTAGACGAAATGGTGTCTTGGTCCATTATGTATTGCTTCAGGGAGGCTAACAAGCAGGGTGATTTTTTAGCCAATTGGGGAGTGAACCAATGGGAAGAAATTGTGGTGGACAATGTTTTTGAAAGGTGGCCAAGCCTCGAGCTGATGGATAGTTGATTCCTTAATGTTTCAAATCACATCAGAACCTTTCTTATTTCATAGGCAAATCATTACACTGCATTCTGTTGATTTGGTGTGGGTCACTTGGATCCTCATTCATAATTGGGCTTTTGTTATCTCGGGTGTTCGGCATCTTGACATGATGGCCAACACGTATCCGTCGGGTTTTAAATCTTGTGATCGTTGGTGGCTTTGGCTTAGACTCCCCTGCTTGCTTGGTGTATGTGTTGTTATACCGACAATGAATAATGTAGCTATCAACATTGTTGTCATTGTGCCTATCCTCTCCCTCCAAGTCGAGAAGTGAGAAATGGCATTTTGGGATAACATTTTCTATTGCAAGTAAGATTGATTTTTTGGATGCCAAATGTGTAAGCGATGGAGGTTATCAGGGTTATCATTGGGGAAGATTGCTTGCATGCAGTTTGGAGGAACAAAATGAACGTAGACATGGCATCCATTTTCACCAGCAATCTGCTTCACATGGTCATGAATTCTAAGGCGGTTAAGACCATGGTGGAGACTCTAGTCTAGGAGTTGCAGGGTGGCTTGGTAGGTTGGCCGAATCATTTCTCGGAGGTAATTGGCTCGGTTCTTCCTTTCTCTAGTTCGCAATATTTGGGTTTGGTCCCCCTGTTTGTTTTTCAGGGTTTAGAATTGTATTTTGTTAATTACATGAATCTTTGAAGTCACTGTTGGAGGGCTCTTCCAACGCCATCCTTCTGGATTTCTCATTGAACGAGTGGCTCGATCCTCTGCCATCCCTAGCTCCTTTCATTCGTATATTTGACTCTGTGCTTTTAGCATCTGCTGCGCAACGCCTCGTGGAATTCTGCTAGAGGAGTGGTGGCAGCCATGGAGGAGGAATCGGCTAGGGTGCCTAGAAGTGGACGTTCAAAGAATTCCAGGGTCATGGTTTCACGTCTCACGCAAAATTGTTTGTAGTTGATGGTGGATGTAGTTGGTTTGGGAGGAGTCTCGGCGTTGGCAAACACAATAGAGGGGATGAAGAACGTCTAAGTCCTGTTTGCAAGTCTACATGTCCGAAAGCTTTTCCACCCCTATAGGTAGCTCTCTCAGCTCTGTTTTGATTACTCTGTAGTTTTTGCCTTTTCTTGTTTCCGATGTTTGTTCCTCATTTCTATGTAGCTCTCCCTTTGGGACTTGCTCTTGGTTGGTTGTCTTTGTCTTAGTTGGAACACTTCCTGTTTTGAGTTTTGTGCTTCCTTGTATGGGTGAGCAATCTTACCCTCAATATCTATTAAAAAAGAAGAAAGAAATAAGAGAACAAAAAATCTTGATCAACATTCCAAGTTACAAGATTTGCATTACAAGGACGAATATGACAATCAATAAGTAATGGTACACATCTAGTAGAAAACAAAGGTTTACAAGGAACAAACAAATACAAATTTGCATATGCAATAGTGGGAACATTAAACACAGTTTAGGTTGGAAATAGAAATAGAAATGAAATTAACAATTACTGATTTGGCTAACATTGCAATGATCAACAAGTTATTACAAAACATTCACATCGTGTATTTCCTCATGCAAGGTATATTAGTTTTGATTATGGTTGTAACATTATATATTCTTGATCGAATATTACTAATAAAATTGCATTTAGGGTTTGGGGCAAGTAGTGGGGAATGATGAGTTTCACACGACCAATGTTCCATTCCCACTAGCTCCTAGGCACATCAAACTTACCACTGTGAATCACATATTATACTCGTTGTTATAGACCCAAGGCCACATCGCCATGTACACTTCAAACTCTGTCCTAATGTTTAACCTAACATTTTAGCAGTAATGGGTCAACTATATAAAATGTATGAGTAAAGGAAGTTACATGCATCTTGTCTTCACCTAGTCTTCACAAACTAAGCTTTGATGGAGCTTCATGAAATAACTTGGTCAAAGTTGGACCCAGGGAGGTGCAAGGCAGGTTCAGTGGCCCAATTATTAGAGATGGTTAGAGTTAGTCTCCCAATGTCCATGGCTGCAATATAAAGAGCTAAGGGCTCATTTTGTAAGTTTTGGGATTTGGTTCCCATGATTATACGTTAGAGGTGGACACACGAACAATGTTTAGGCAATACCTATTGAATTTGTTGAGGTATATTAGACATTTGCATTAGTTGCATTTGGATTTGCATAAATTGGTTGGCACTCGGTAGTTGTACGTGAGCCATGCGGTCCAATACTTGTATGAGCATTTGAGTGCGGTTTATATGAGGATTTTGAGGAATTCGAGTATTCGTATTGGTTTGAGGGAGCAATGAGCTAGTTGTAGCACCCACCATGGTTGTAGAAATTGTGGGAATTGTGGAGTATGTGATAGGGCAAGTCATGGCATGACCTTCCCCCATGCTTGAGAAAATATTTGACCTAGTAGGAGGGGTATGAAGAGGAATCATGAGAACTCAAATCTTCTCAGGGGTTTTGCCCATATGTTTGGGGGGTTTATGTTTGGGTGAAGGGAGGCCTTTGTGTGGGATTTGCTTGGGTATCATTAAGGTATTCCATTAGAGGGATGATATAATAGCCTATAGGGTTTCTAAAGGGGGAGAGAATTAGAAAGCATGATTTGCGTGATAAACTAATAGGAAAAGAAATTTATAGTATAAGCTACAAGAAAAAAACATGAAAATGATGTAACCATCAGTGGGATACGATTCACATTGCGTTCACTAGAATGTGTGTAGGCATAAAATAGGTCTCTAATATACATATCATCTAAATAGGAAAAAAGTATAAGACCATTCTAGATCCAAAATACATACAAGATGTTGGTCCACAAAGCAGTCAATGGCTATATACAAGGGTCATCTGCACAGGTAGTTGTAATGGGTCTATAAGAGGATTCTACACAATCTCCAAGGAGATAAGGGACGAAGGGCCTTACTAGATTTGAGGTGTCAATAGACGTTGAAGTAAGAGCTATGTAAACTAAAGGTAATAAAGCAAGAGCTTTAAGTAACTAAATGGCATTAGGTGGTAAGCAAGAGCTATAAGAAGGTAAAAAATACCACTAGACGATAAACAAGAGCTATGGAAATTTAAGGTAATAAAACGAGAGCTATAAGTAACTAAAATGCCATTAGGTAGTAAGCAATAGTTATAATAAGATTAAAATTCCACTAGGTGGTAAGGAAGAGCTATGCAAATTAAAGGTAATAAAACAAGAGCTATATAAATTAAAGGTAATAAACAAGAGCTATTAGTAACTAAAATGCCATTAAGTAGTAAGCGAGAGCTATAAGAAAATAAAATTGCCATTAGGTGGTAAGCAAGATCTATGGGTAACAATAATGTAAAAGATAATGGTAAAGTAACAAGCACGTACGAATCTACACTATTTAATACATAAGATAAAACAAGCATCCATAATACCAAACAAAGTACAAATGACCTACATGCAGACACACAAACCTGCTTTATCATTTTGAGTGCCTTGGTCACTCGTACAATTTTTTGGAATGTCACACACAACCCCTTGCATCTTGCACCTCATGTGCAATGCTAGAGAACATGTTGCACCAACATCGCACTTCAAGAATCACTGAGCAACTCCAAGCATCATGTGCATCCTGTCTAGCATCTAGATCTATGTTGCATAACTCCAAGGACAACAATGCATTATTGATAGGTGCTTAGTGCAAAAGCTAAAATGCAAATAATTGATCAAAACTTATTTTGTCGACACTCCACACAAATTATACGTAACGAGCACCATGCACAAAACCTGTGTGCGACATCGGGTAATTGTGCAATGAACCCAATTCTTGCACACCATCTAGATCAATATGCAATGCCAACCCTGTGTGCAACACCAAACTTGCATGCAATGCCAAATCGACGCGCAATGCTCTTGAGACTCCTAGGGCCATTACATGATAAAACCCTTGGCAGTGTCCTACACATTTGGGAGCCATGAGATATAACCATTGGAAGATGAAGAATCACATGTGGAAGTTGAAACGGTTCAAGTTTTATAATGGCTCATTAGCCTTCACAACATATAATCTATATAAACATATTTGCAACTCTAGTTTAGGCAGGTAGTAGAAAAGTAGATAACCATATATCTTTTTCAAGAGTATGCCATGCGAGATAAATAACATATTTACCATTCTATTTCTTTCGTTTTCTCTATTCTCATCTCATTTAATATTACTTCTGCACATGGAATACACCATCATCGAGATCCTCATCTAGAGTGTTGTCCCTCGAACTTCTTGGGATTTGGATCATTATATCAGAGCGGTTGATCTTATTTCAAGCCCCCATTGAATGTGGTCAGAGTATTTGAAGCTTGACAACAAACCACAAGATTCCTGAAACTATCTAACGTGTTGTATAAGCGAAGTTTAGATGGTGAGAGATAGCGCAACACAAGATGATGTCCACATGATGATCAAGCATGCGATTAAAAAGTCTCTTCAAGAACAAAAGACATTTTTGTTCGGCTACTTCGTTGGAATCCTTATAATGTGTTGGATTTTTCCTTTTAAACTTTTCATTTGTTTCAATCCTTGGACAAAAGCATATAAACAATAGCTTGTACTTTCTTAGGATCAACCTCGATGTCGCACTGGGAAATAATAAAATTGTAAGAACCTTCCAATCGGGTACTAGAAAAAATATACTGATTTTTTTTAGTTAATTTATTTCTTCAAGTTATCCTTCTGAAAGTTGTCTTATTGATTCCTCCCCTTAACTATTCAAACAAGTCATTTCAATACTATCCATGTAATTATTTTCATAGTACTGTCATGCATTGATTTAGAAATCGATAATCCATTCAGGGAATTAGTTTTTGAATCAATCCTTCATTTCGGTCTATGCCATTGTAAATTCAATTACATGTTTTCATATTGAAATCAGGCTACAAATTTAATACTAGAATCAAAGTATGTATACTTCCCTTATGAATTATATAGTTGTACTGTGTCAATGATACTCATGATTTAGATTTAATGAATTTTTAGAGTCGAAGCAAACCTTCACAGTGAGTGGTTAAATATGATGAATGATTCTATGTCTTTCTTTCATTTGCAAGTACAAATGCAACAATGTCTAAGTTTGTACTAAGTAAGACAAGTCAACTTTCAAATTTTGTTAATCCAATAGTTCAATTCCAAAGTAATGTACAAATCAAAATTATTCCCATAATCATAATTGAATGACAAATTAAAATGTTTACAACATCATTAATAATACATGATTTCCTCTTTACAAGTAACAATACTATATTTGATAAGTATAGTCGTATGTCCAAAATAATCATATATGAATAAGTCTTTATAAATAAATCCACCATAGCTCTAAAGATCATCACTGTTGTTGAAAGACCATATAGGAATAGATTACATATAACATCATTGGAGGGCTTTTCCTCCAACAATAGAGCCTTTTAGATCCCCCACACACCTTTCATCCACTAAGAGTGGACCTACCTTTCCATGAAGATACTATATGTGGAAAACTAATAGAGCAAGAGAGGATCTATGTAGACAGAACAAGACAACATCCAACTCCCTGCAACAATGTAATATAGAATGGTATAACATTCTGAATGTGTATTGAGATATATGACCATATAGTAGGTGAACCCCTAAATGCATCTCATCTCTAGTATTAAGACATATCAGGTAACTACAAACATGTAATGACCATGCCAATTTTGTTTTTATGTACAATGTTTCATTACCCAATTATTAGGTTAATCAATCTTTCCATACGCTCGTAACTCATCAGTGATAAGATGATATTACTTTAAGCATCTTAATTAGGTCTCGATCCCAATTCCAAAAGAAGAATTTACATGTACCATACATGAAATATATCATTAAACCAAGCTGTAACCCCAAGAATAAAATCAAAAGACTCAAGCAACACTTTACCACAAGGTGTTTGTCTCCCAAATGTGTTTTGACTTCCAAAGGTATTGGATGGTTGATGATGGGTTTAACATCTATAATGTTTCATATAAGTTTAGCATTCCTTATCTAAGGTTTTACTTCCTAAGATGGAAATAATATTCAAACATATGATTATTTATCCATACAATTTCAATTGTAAATCGGTTATTTTCCAATACATATTCAAAATAAGACAAATGAATAACTCCCAACAATCATTTTACAATTGTTCTTAAAGTTCTAAGAGCATAGTTTCATGGTGTCGTGCTATGACTTCTAACTTAAGGATAAGATCTCATTTCTCTAAGATAAAATGATAATCAACCAAACAAGGGTAAATTCTACCCCAATCCAAATCCTAATTCCCGAACCTGAGGTGCACGAAGGTCCAATACTACAATAAGGTTCCTCATCTAGGATTAGTATTCAAGTTTGATAAGGACTCAAACAAACCAACATAATATATAGTTGGTCCAAGCCTCAACATTTTATATGCGAGTATGACAATATCCATCACTGATTTCAACTCCCTAGGTTAACTAAACATCCCAAGAGTCTAATGTGTAGTATTGTTCCACCTATATCCTATAGGTTATTTATGATCAAAAGTATAGGTTTTTCCACATATCTTATTTAAGTAAAGTAACAATTTAGGAAAGGTAGAGTACTGATGACATATCTCATAAGTGTTCCACACCACTTCTGAAATCTATTATCATAGGTCACTTGATGAGGATTGATAAGACCACCCAAATAAGGTCTAATAGGTACGGTAATAAAAACAAAAATTTGAGAACCCAACATCAAAGCATCTAGCATAGTAAAACATGCATTTTGTTGGCCCAGATTTCAACGTAAATAATAAATAAATTACATTATGGCAATTATTTTTCACACCAAAAATAATATTATATTGTTTCGAATCATATTTACAAAGCACGTGAAAAGCTTTATAGGATTTTCACTGGTGGTTACGGGTTAAAACCGACTTTCTCGTGAACCAACAATTTATTTAAAACAAAGTATATCAGTAAATTAAATACTAACTAAATATTAATCTAAAAATATAAAATAAAATAACTTTGGATCACAAAATTCCTAACAAACTCCCCCTTGATCCAAAGGGGTATAGAAAAACTGGAGCAAAAAACTGTGAGTCATCCAAGTAGACTCTGCCGCAACTGTAATTGGTACATTGTGCATCCTGGACTGATCACATCCTGATCATTCCTGCACTGAAGTAGAACATGATCACACACTGTCCAACTACATCGATCCTCATACAAAATCCGTCCAACAAGTGACTGCCCTTTGTACTGTGTATGGCAGATCTCAAATTGATGTCCAACAATCGTTAACATCTCTTGCAGGCCTTTGCTCAACACTAACAATGCTAACAACACAATGCTGACTCATATCAGACATCACCGATGACTGATCAAAAAACCCATATATAATATCTTCTCCCCCTATCAGGCAAGAGGTGAGAAGCCATGCAACAAACAAACCAAGTACAAATCACTGAAATGCTCCACATCAAAGATCATAGAAACACTACATTTATGAAAGCAAAGTACACAAGCCAAAAATTTGCTATCCAAGCATTAAACCCATACTTCGAGTGAATAGCGAACTGGAGAAGGAAAAATATCTTCCAACCTTCGTGGATCCTCCAACCTCCAGTTGGCTCTGTTTAACTTGTTAGATCCGCAGGGCCCTGTAAATGCCCAAATGTAATGCCATCATCACCGACAACACAAGCAGTGGGACACATCATTAAAATCTTTGTTTGATGTATACAACATATTTTTACTGTTTGAGAAAAACTTGGGGTGTCGGATTCCACCGAAAATGCACTTGATTTCATTACAATGCATAGTTTATTCAAAATATGTGAAAAACATATCTAAACATATCATAATAAAAAACTGATTGCACTAATGCTCTTGAAAATACTTTTTTATAAAAAAATGAGTGGTCATATGAAGAATTTGACCACCGTATGCAGAAGATATGACAGTTTCAAATTTTGCTCATTTGTCAAGGTAGACAGACCCCCTCTCAATGTTAATTCAAAAATTTTGACTAGTTTACGGGGATTAAAATTACATAGCAAGACATGATGGATCTTTCCTTGTGTATACTCGTTGGAAAGATATCTGAGTCTAGTTTTCAAAAAAGTAACTTTGACAAAAAAATATGATAATGTGTTCAGAATATGGTAGAAATGATCACGGTAGTTTCTTATTTTTCAGAATTGATTCAAATGTCTTCTGTGCAAATATATATATATATATATATATATATATATATATATATATATATATATATACTTTTGAGAAAAATATTTTTTTCGATGAAAGTAATTTTTTATTTTTAAAATAAAGCCTAAATTTTTCCAAGGCTTTTGTAGGGCCCACCAAACCCTAATATTTGACAAACTATAATAAAAAAACTTTTCCAAATGAAAAAAATAAACTTTGCTCATATTTTCAACGCCATACAACAGGGTTTCAATGCCATGGTTGATTTAGAAAATTCTTGGATTCCTTCTGCAACCTTTAGGCCATATAAAATCCATGCAAGATTGAATCTTTCATTATTTGGCAGTGTTTGAGACTGACAGGAGAGATTTTGGTTGAGTAACTCTGATTTTTGATGATGCAGGGCATTAAAGAGGCCGTACTACAACAATTTTTCGCTGTACAACTCCATTTTTTTGCTTGAAAAACTTTTGGAATGCTTTGAGATTTGATAAATGGTCTTTAGGAACTCAAGAACAAATCAAATACTGAGCATATCAATTGCTAGGGAAATGGAAGCCATTTTATTCAATCACAGATATATCCACCATGAAAACGCTGTACAAATACATATGTGGGCTGTAAAATTTTATTTTCCAATTTGAAAAAAATTCCCAAATGCTTGGAATGATCTTCAATTGCTCAAAAACATATTAGAAACTTAGCAAATGAAGGTTGGATGTACTATTAGAGAGTAGGCCATACACAGACTATTTTCTCAGACTTTCTAATGTAAAATTATTTGAAAAATTAAAATATTTTAGTAATTTTCTAAAAATTTCAACATTAAACTAACCAAAGTTGATTTTCCAAGGCATACCTTATACCAATGCAATATTCCAATCTTACCTTTTCCATATTCGCCATGCTTCAACAAACCATGCTTTGATACCATTATTGGCCCAGATTTCAATGTAAATAATAAAAAAATTACATTATGACAAAATTATGTTTCACACCAAAAATAATATTATATTGTTTCAAATCATATTTACAAAGCATGTGAAAAGCTTTATAGGCTTTTCATGGATGGTTATAGGTTAAAACCAACTTTCCCGTGAACCAATAATTTATTTAAAACAAAGTATATTAGTAAATTAAATACTAACTATACTAACTAAATATTAATCTAAATGCACATAAGAAATGAATATTCTAGATGAATATGACCAAGAGAAAATCCCTAATTAAACCCTTATTAGGTTTAAATGTAACAAGGTTTTATGATTGATATTCAATAGGTTTACGTAATAGCAGTTTCTTCAAAGTATGATAATGGACCATGTTTATCAATCCTTTACTAAATTTTCACCTATGTTTTTTGTTCCATAAAAAGGGAATAAAAAGCACGTCAAGTTCTATAAAATTTAAATATATTTCCAACATGCCCAAGCAAATCATAGAAAAAGTGGTATAGGTATTAAAAGTGCTAGTAGGGTTCAACTTTCAAGTTACCTTGATTGGTCGTCTTGACAATTGGAGCTTGATTTCGAAGGAGGAAGAACATATTCCTTAGGTTCCCATATCCTACCATTTATGCTCATAATTACTATGTATATAAATTTTCATAAGTGAAGAATACAATTTGTGAAGTATTTATGGATAACCATGCAAACAGTAAGTTCATTAAGATGTCAATCGTAGTTATCATCCAAAATATCAACCATAAATAAGAGATAGTTTATGAGACATCAATATTATTCAAGACATTATGGGTCTAGTTGTGAACATCCACTATCTTAGGTGGCTAGGATCTATTCACATTCATTATTATATTAACAAGAGACCACCATACATGAATATGGTCAATTCAAGGCTATAATGCGTTTTTCATCATATCCATTATAATTTACCATTAACTAGATGTATCATAAAGTAAGCATACATACTGTCAAAAGGTTTCTTAGGAGAGATAGTATCATGATATAAAAGCACTCCCTTATACTCTCTCATGCTAGCTTTTTTTTTTACTTAGATTCATAACAATTCATCTCAAAAGAGCTTATATGTTTTATGGATTTAGAAGCATATAACAAGGTAACATGACTAATACATTATAAGATAACATTGATGATGATGAACTTTAAAAAAATAACTATATAATCACTACAATTATGACGTTTCAAGCATCTCATGATGATGACATATTAACATAGCATTGCATATGTATAATTTAGCATAGCATAAGGACAACATGCCCAATATAGATGTTGACATTTCTTGTTAGGCACCATCCATAATGGTATGCAAGAGAGGGTCCACAAAGCTTTAGTTAAATACAAAGTATCAAAAAGGTGGATCCTATACATATATAATATATGATTTACCATTACCGATGAGATGTGAGTGAGTTGGTAAAGTGTCTTGGTTGTTCCAAGTACCACCCAGGTTCAAATCTTAGTTTGGTATCGGAGGCCGGATGTGGTCGATTGTTAAAGTAATCTTGGACTAGTTGTGACTGATCGTTGGTATTATTGGGCCGGTAGTGGGTGATTGTTGGTATTCTTGGACGGGTTGTGGCTGATCATTGGTAATCTTGGGCCAGGTTGTGGCCATTGATGGTATTCTTGGGCTAGTTGTAGCCATTCTTTGGTATTCTCTTGGGGATTGGGCCCCCAAATGTGTCCCAAACCAATTGGAGCTCTAGTCAAAAGCCATCGGGACAAGGACCCTTCAATCTTGAGTATATATATATATATATATATATATATATATATATATATATATATATATATATATATGGTTTTCCACTAGCCTGTTTATACTTGAAGACATTCTGGAGATAAAATTGATCCATCGACAAACTTAAGGAAATGCTCAAAACAAAAGCAATTTTAGGCAAACAAGGTATGAGAGAGAAATTGGTCTATAAAGAGACCAAAATACTAAAGAAGTAGATGTATCTTGGAGTATCAATGTTATTTTAGAAAAATAATGATGTGGTTCATGAGATATCCACATAGCAACCAATTTGCATAGGCTAAGATATATAATTTGAGTTATAAAATGACAAGAATAATATTTATATTAATTATGGGTATTGTATACTTACGATATCCTATCCATACATGATTGTAATCCAACGAATAAATAGGAAATATATAAATGGACAAGTAAACTCGTTATTTCATTTACATTTCCATTTCCATTTCGTATTACCTTTAATATTTTAACATTGTATATTTAATAAATTATTTGTTTGAAGGCAAGTGAAGAGGTTATGAAATCTAGAGAGATATTATAAAATATAATTATAATATTTGATTTAATAATTTTCATATTGAGATGAATACAAGGAGAAAAGTGTTTGCATGGATAGCGTCCTCACATGAACATATACAAAATGTGAAAGTATTCACAAGGCACATGTATAGTTTGACAAAAAACCCAATCAAGAATTTGCATGATAGTCTCTCAAATGTATTCACAATCTCCATGTGGGTCTCCACAACCAAGAAAAATTAAAATACATGGGAGTGCCTATTAAATATGCAAGATAGGTTGTTTTGTGTAACAAATTCTTGTTGCATGAATAACCTATAAAATAAGAGTATCTACTATTAATGTGCACTCAACAAATACGTGCACAAAATAGATTAGCATCTCCAACAATAAAACAAACAACTCGCTAATCAAGTTTGAGAGTAAACAATTAATCAAACAAGTCACTTCAACACTACCCATATAATTAATTTCATAGTGATGTCATGTATTGATTTATTAATCAACAATCCATTCATGAAATTAGTTTTTAAATGAGTCCTTAATTTCGGTCTATGCCATTATAAATTCAATTACATGTTTTCATATTGAAATCAGGATACACGTAACACTAGAATCAAAGTATGTATACTTCCCTCATGAAGTATATAATTTTACTATGTCAATTATACTCTCATGATTCACATTTACATGAATTTCTAGAGACGAAACAAATGTTCATAGTGATTGGATAAATATGATAACCAATTCCATATCTCTATTTCATTTTCAAGTAAAAATGCAACAATGTCTAAGTATTTACTAAGACAAGTCAACTTTCATATTCTGTCAGTCCAATAATTCAATTCGAAAGTAATATACAAATCAATTTTTTTTAATCATAATCATAACTAAATAACAGATTAAAACGTTTACAATATCATTACTAATACATGATTTCATCTTTCCTAGTAACTATAGACAATATTTATGGATTATATAACACCTAAGTCTTGTACACTTGGCAAACTCAAACTTTAGCTATTCTTCTTAGTTGTGGACCTTTTCCCACCTCCACAAGTCTTGCATCTACTCTATCTTGTACCCCTTGGCCTATATATCTTAGTCCGACCAGTGTTATGTTGATGACCTAGGGTTTTTATCTTTTATCTTCCATATTTGCAAGTTCTGAACCTATACCTACGTACCTGCTCCCTGGACACTAACATCTGGGATAGACACTAACATCGACGTTAGTGTTCTTACCTGAAAAAAGTGTCCAGTGCCTTAAATTCATCTATTTTGCAAATGAAATGTATCCCAATGGTCGGTCTAAGTGCTTTAATGTGAGTTATTACTCTAAGGGGATTGATATAAATACAAGATCAACCCTCATTCATTCTTCACCTAAAAAAACTATCAAAGAGACGAAGGCAACTTATCAAAATCACTCTATCAAGCATACAATCAAATAAAATTTCTCTATTTCCATACCGCTCATATGTATTGCACATCTACAGGTCTGAAGTACTAAAGGAGCATCACAAGAGCCTGATTTTTTAAGTTATAAGCTAAGTCAATGTTGTACTTGCCTTCCACACATTACATGATTCACACACAAGCCAACATGTAGGGGGGAACTACACGAATATGAGGCCCTTGGCTATGTAGGTAGAGCCCACTAACAGTGCTGTATTTGGGTTCAACTCTACACTGTGTGCTCACTAACCCATTTTCTCTAGGGTCATTATGAAGATGAACTAGGATTTTGACATTTCATGAGGAAAGATAGTCCATGACCCAGATTTGAATGCACTAAAGTGAAGGCAAAGTCAAATCTATAAGCATTCAGGTGGTCATATACCTTTTTAACAATTATTATGTACATGACACTTATGTTGGACCTAAATAGTAGTGTCAACATAACCATCCCAGACTGACATTAGTGTCTAGAGCTCTATAAGCATTAGATCCAAAATCTGATAACTGTTCTAGAATCTCCTTCCAACCTACTTTCTGCCTATTCCAGATCCAACATTATGTCAGCATCAAAACCAAGTAAGTATATTACTTACTTTGTATTTCCATACATAGCTTAGTTATACTTTCTATGTTTAGCCTACAATCAATATAATAAATTCAGTGTATGCTTATATCTAAATTTAGCTCTCAATTGACCTATTGTAGATATGATTATCACCCTTATGCATTGCCATTTCTATATTCTTAACCCTATTATACCATTAGAGTAGGATATATCCCCCATATCTAATTTTGGGTTAAAATTTTGGTGAACATGATCTCTGTATCTTTTCATGCAACTCCCAGAGTGTCTAAAAACTTGTTGATTTGTTTGATTTATAATTTGCTAAAATTTAATTAAAAAACTAGTTTGTTTTCTGCTCCCTAGAGTTTGTGTGTCTCTCCTATCATGTTTGTCATTTTGGTATTTATGACATTTCAAATGGATAAAAATGAGTTTACTTCCCCTAAGCCTAAGGAGGGTGATAACTATTCTTCCTCTAACCAGGTTCATAATATCACCCCTTCAAAAGATAAGGAAGATCAACCTATTATGGCAAAAGAGGATAACCATAAAACCCTTCCCATATCCATTGATGGTACATATATGCATGTTCAATCCAATATAATTAAGGTTGGTTCTTGTGAAGCTCGAAAAGATTATCTTACAAGTATGAGCAAGTCATTGCATGGGTTACAAAAGAAAAATTAGTCTATAATTTCAAAGATCACCTTATTGCAGAATCAAATTTCATATACACAGAATCCACATTATGATAGTGCAAATCATGTATTTGCATCTTCATCCACAAATTTTTTACCAAACAAGGTTTCATATCCAAATTCAAAGCTACAACAAAACACATCTACAAGTATTCCAAACATCATACCAGTGGTTACTAAGAGACTAAGTGAAATCCTAAGGGAAATGATTCAAGACAAAGTGATTAATTACCTCTTATACATCTTATATGCAAATCCAAGTACTATTGTGATAGAATTCAAGGGCACCATATAAAACATTACTTGGATCTAAAGAAAAAGATACAACACATAATTGATAGTGGTGATCCTACAGTTGATACCTCTCACCAAGAGACATAAAAAGTATCAAACATTCCAATATTATAAAAATAACAAAAAGATAAAAGAACATTTGAAAATCAAAAAATATTTTTGGTACCTACATGTTCTATTGGCTCCTTGGCATCTATGTGTTAGTTCCATGTTGATGGATGGCACATTCAATTATTTTTACATACACATATATGTCATACTTCTACTTGAATGTGATACAATCATACACAAATACATGATTTATTCATATTTTATATGTTGGGCCTTCCCTCTACTCATGTCATGCATGCATTAGGGGCATCTAATTATTTGCTCTTGATAAACACAGGTTATATGGTTTAATGATCATATTTTATTATCATGTTTGAGCTTACATATCTACTTACACATGCCTTTATCCATGATTATATCTTACACATGGTGATTGATATGCTATACACTTGACATTTTTTCCTAACACATTTAATACATGGGCTAATATGACATGTTTATGTTGGTTACTTATGCTTTACTTTATGCACTTACTTGAGTGTCTTGCCTTGCTATTGTATTCTTTGATCAAGTATTTGAATATGCTCCTTTACCTATGGCCCTTGTGCCTATGCATGATTTCATTGACATTTGCATATGTCATTATTTTTTGTATGGACATTTAAATATGCCATCATTGATTTTGGGGATGTTTGACTAAGTCATATTCCTTCGATCGTGCGACATTTGAACATGACCCTTGTTTATGGTCTCCTTGAACCATTGCAGTGTGTGTGCTTGTTTGCTTGTTGAGATTGAATTATTACTATCTAGATGTTGTCATGATCCTTATCATGCATCTTAAGCCTTCATGTGATCACATTGGTTATATGCGCTTCAATGTTATATCTACCTAGATACATTCCTTCTATATGCGACATGGTTCTATTCACAAATTATATAGTTGTCTTATCCTTTGGAGTTTAGGTAACTACCAGTTCCTATCTTTCCCTCACCTCAAATGGGGGGAGATATTAATGAGGGCATGTCATAGAGTCATGTTCTCCACACTTGACACAATTTTCAAATTTAGTGGGGGCATGCTTTGGAAGCATGTTCTCCCCACTTGACACAATTTTTAGATTTCATGGGGGTATGCTTTAGAAGCATGTTCTCCACACACATTCAATATGTGGTACTTAAATTAGTTCTTAGATTCAGTGGGGGCATGCCATATGGGTATGGATTCCACACATTCATAGTTTTGAGATTCAACTAGGGCGTGTCATATGGCTATGACTTCCACACATTCACAATTTTTAGATTCAACGGGGGTATGCTTTGGAAGCATGTTCTCCACACTCATTCAGTATGTGGTACTTATATCAGTTCTCAAAATCAATGGGGGCATGTCATATGTGTATGGATTCCACACATTCATAGTTTTTATATTCAGTGGAGGCATGTCATATGGACATGGCTTCCACACATTCACAATTTTTAGATTCAGTGGGGACATGTTTTGAAAGCATGTTCTCCACACTTATTCTCTATTCAACATCCCCAGATTATAATTGGGGCATGTTTTGGAATCATGTTATCCACATTGGTACTTATATCAATTTTATATATCTCCATATATAATGGGGGCATGCTTTGGAAGCATGTTCTCCACACTCACATAATATTTTTTAAATTAGTCAAAGCATACAGTTATATGATTTAGATTCATAATTGTGGCATAATTCTATACATTGAAAATATTGTTACACATAATTTTAACATGAGACATATCTAAGATGCATATACTATGCAATTTTTGCCTAATATTGTAAAATGTAAATTAGTTTTAGATTCTAAAACTCTTTTTCTTATTGATACTCCACAAACTTTTACAAACTTTATTGAGCCAATCTAATGCAGTATTTGGTTTGATTTTTGGTATGGTTGAGGTGATTAAACCACTCAATCTTGCCAAGTTTTTGAATTGGATTTGATTGTATCATCCAACCTCACCAAGTTACAAGCATCATTGGGTTGCATGGTTGAGCTGATCTCAGTTGCAAGATTGTAACTCATCTTTGCTCCAAGGTTGGGGGCATGAGACTTACAATCTCTCTCTCTTTCTCTCTCTCTCTTTATCTCTTTGGATATA
The DNA here is from genome assembly GCA_037957365.1 of Torreya grandis. NCBI lineage: Eukaryota > Viridiplantae > Streptophyta > Pinopsida > Cupressales > Taxaceae > Torreya > Torreya grandis. The sequence continues at coordinate 790,873 of JARHVA010004453.1, forward strand.
TTCACTTTCAAGATTTATCTATATTTTTCCTAATCTTAGTTTCAGAGCCTTACAATGATACATCTTTTTCAAATTAACTTGTCAATAGGCAAGGTGGTTACATTGACACATAAGTGTACTCCTAAACCTTGTTATTTCAATTTCAATCTATTTCAAGTACTTTCAATCCCAAAATATATGCACTAGTTATATATTATAACATGATCTTGGTTGTAGGTCAGTTATGAAAAAAGCACTCAAGTTGGGCACACATAAAGATAAGGTGTGTTATACACACCCAGGTATACATTCCTTTCCTTTTTACTAGTAATTTCATTACTAGATTAAAGGGGGGTAAATGTAGATGATATTTATGGATTATATAGTACGTCAGTTTTGTACACTTGAAAAACTCATACCTTGGTTGTTCCTCTCAATTTTGGACATTTTCTCTCTTCCACAAGTCTTGAATTTGCTCTATCTTTTGCCCCTTGGCCTATATCTCTTAGTTTGACCAATCTTATGTTGATGACCTCGGCCTTCTATTTTACCTAGAATGCTTAAAATATACTTATATTCCATATCTGCAAGTTTTTAACCTATACCTACTTTCTTACTCCCTAAACACTAACATTTGGGATAGACACCACCATCGACATTAGTGTCTTAATTCGATGCAAGTGTCAAATGCCTTAAAGTCATCTATTTTAAAAATGAAACATATCCCAATGGTTGGCCTAAATACTTTAATGTGAGTTATTAATCCAAAGGGATTGATATAAATACAAGATCAACTCTCATTCATTCCTCACCTAGAAAAAAGACCAAAGAGACCAAGACAACTTATCAAAAACACCCTATCAAGCATTCAATTGAACAAAGCTTCCCTATTTACATATTAGTTACAAGTACACCACATTCATAGGTTTGAAGTACTAAAGGAGCATCCCCCAAGAGCCCAATTTTCTAAATTATAAGCTAGGTCATGTTAGAGGTACAATTATTGAGTGGGGGTGAATCAATGATGCAAGAAATTCAAACTTCAATTCCAATTCTTCAAGATCTTGATCATTCAACATAAACATTCACGAAGCATATAAACCATTCATTATAATGAACAAAGAAAACAATGCAAGATCAAAGCATATAACACATGGATTATGTGGGAAACCATCATGGGGGAATAAAACCCACTCTCAAACCTACAAACCAATAAACTACAGTCCTATAAGAGATCATAAACAAGATACTTTAGTGAAGCATCCACTTCATAAGGAACACCAACCCCTAAGCATGAACAAGCACCCACTTGTCCTAGATGTTGAGCACCCACAAAACACTTATGATATCACCACCTCCATAGATTTGTTTTCCTTCCAATCTAATGGAGGAACAATGAATAAAAATTATCTTCAACCCTTCACACTCTCTCAAGCCTTCACACACAAGCAATGCATCCAAAACAACCTTTTGGATCACTCTACACTTCTTCGCACAATCTCAATCATCAACCCTACAAAAGCATTATTACAACATCATAAATAATGATATCAACACCTCCATAGCTTTGTTTTCCTTCCAATATGATGGAGGAACAATGAATATCAATTCTCTTCAACCCTTCACACTCTCTTAAGCCTTCACACACAAGCAATGCATCCAAAACAACCTTTTGGATCACTCTACACTTCTTCGTACATCCTCAATCATCAACCCTACAAAATAAATATTATAACATCATAAATATGACCAATAGGTCACACACATTTACCTCACACTATTATACTCTTCAATTCATCTACCAAGCATACTCACACTCCTCTATACTTTGCTCATCAACTCTAGAAACCTTCATATTTGATTTTGCTCTTTATAGAGTCTACATGATCACCACCCTCTTGGTCAGCCACAAGACATTTCTTAACCCTTAAAGATTCTATCCTACTTAGAAAAATATCAACACCACCTTCATAGGTCGACCATAGATTTGATAGATCACCCTTAAGCAATAACACCTTTCAATTAGACCTAAGTAGCCCTTTTAGGTCCATAAATACCTATTCATACCTTAAACACTTCACCGAGTAGAATGAAAAACATAAGACCACTTCAAAGCACACAAGTCCATGCCACATGACACCTCATAAATCCTAAAGTTATTACATTCATCACTACATACCTATGCATATGCAAAACCTATCAATCATTTACCTTGTACGTGAAAACACCATGTATGAATAAAAAGTCAAATTCCAAGCAATAGTTCATACTGAAGATGGATTGGTCAAACCTCCAAAATCTATATAGATGATCCTCAGGGAGTCTAAAACACTCTCTAATAGATAATTCACCATGAAGCATCCAAACACCATCAATAAAAATACAAACATCCTTCTCGGGTCACTTGCATAATAAAGTCAAACCCTCAATCAAATTTGAACTGCAATAAATGCAATTGTACTAGTCAAACCTCCAAATCAATTTTCCTAGATTTCACTTGAATTTATATACCACTTTTATTTTTAATCCATCATCAAATTCATCCATCATAAAATTTTATAGGCAAAACATTGTAGACTAGTTTTCCTTTGTAAATTCTAATATTTGAATTCCAACGATCACTTTTTAATGAAAATTTGCCAAGTATGGAAAACATTGAAATCTATCTGGGAGAGCGAATTTGAACCATCATAAATTTTTATATACATCATGTCAAGATATAAAATTTTAAACACATGTTCTAGGCACAAATCTGAACAAATCCATGTGACCAATTTCTTCTGACACCTTCACACATGCAAATATTGATGTCATCAATCTGATTACTTAAGAAATTCTGCCAAGATGACTAAGATAACCTAGACTTTCACAAGACTAATTATATGAATTAATTTTACTTACATAAGAACACCAAACACTCCTTACACCCCAAAGAACCCCTAAAATATGGTCAACACATCATTAACATCCATCATCTTGCTTAACCAAGCAAACATTGTAACGTTCATGCATGATCACTAAGGCACACTTTGTCATTGACCTAATAGCATACATGACACCACATGAAAAATATTGTCTACCTTGGAGACATCATTGACAAAATCTCAACAATATCCCCCTTTGTCATTGATGTCAACACTTGTAAACACCAACACAAAGTTATGCACATACTCTCTCTCCCTTTACAAACACTTTCTCCCCCTTTGACACAATGACAAAGTGGGTTCACCTGATAATCTTGAGGACCTAAAAATGTTTTTAAAGTCAAAAATAAATAAGGGACATCCTCTGAGATATGATAGAAACTCACCCTATCATTGTGAATACCATTTCTTACCATGACTACCTCAAACCCGCTCATTAACAATAATCTTTTTTGACCATGCACTGCTCTATGAATAAGAAGTGAATGATATCAAGAAAATAGGAGTGATCACACCTTAATAACACTAAGAGGGACTCCCCCAAGTCACCTAAACTCAGGCACCCCTTGAGCACCTTCAGACAATCTCCAACCATGATGAAATTTCAAGTTGCCTTCAAATTTTCTCTCACAAGCCAACTCCATGATCACCAACAGATGTTTAAACCATTATTCAAACATGAAAGATGCTCAAAATAGATTGAAAAACTAATATGAGAACAATCATACCTTGTTCTTTAGTAGAAAATGACCAAAAAGTCCATTTTAATCACCTAGCCTTATCTAGAGGCATAGTAGCCCTACCTGAACCTTGTGAATCCCATAATTTTCTATGTAGAGACCTTTGTGACTTGAAATTCCATATCTGATGCACACTCATATACCCCCTCATGCATGACAATTTTAATCATCCCACTCTTCCTTTGCACCATAGCTCCTTCACAAACTGACCTACCAATTAGCCTTCCATTTTCACAAATGCTCAATCATAGAACAAACCATACGCTTACATATGATTGTAAAGTAATTTTTGAGAACCCATTTGTATATTTCAATATATTAGGCAGCCTTAGATCTCAAATCCTTTGGGAAGGTCATTAACCTACGTGGTCTAAAAAACTAGGGCATCAAAGATAAATGTGGTCAACTTACCATATTTCAGTCAACACCAACTCCTAAAAATTCTCTCACACCTGTATGTCACCAATACAAACTACTCAACCAATTTTTGAGGTCTGTCTCGTTTGGGAACCCATAGAACCAAGAAATGGTTTTAATCTTATTAGCCCTTAAACAAGGATTGTCATACCCGAGAGGTATCAAAATTCTTCAATTTACCCTTAAGTGGCCATCAAAGCTTGGAACCACCTATAACACACATGTATGAGGTCAACACACCTTTATATTCCACAAAGTCACCTTGAACACTCTCAAATATTGATTTGACAGCTAGAAGCTCATGACTGTGTTTGTAGACCCTATGTATACCCCTGCCACTATGCAAGAACACCTTAAATTAATCAAGAGATCATTATCACACCTTCAAGGCACATTTTTCACTTAGACACATCAAATACAACTGGCCTCAACCCTTGGTTAGCCTTATAGACTCCAAATACACCTATTTTGCATGATGAGCTCTCACTAGGTAGTGAACACTGAGCAAAAAGGTCAATCTAAACAAATGGTCATGAATGATTATTTTAACCTGCTTAGCACATTTGAACCCATGGAATACACTTGGAAAAGTCCTCTCCACACTTAAAAACAATCTTACCTTCATTATTCATGATTTGACCTATTAAACCAAGCTTCAAAGATTGATTAAAACTTGCCTGTAGGACCAATGTCCCTGAATAGGTTTCTTGAAGATTTTCATCACAAACCTTTGGAGCAAGCACATGAACTTGTTTCTCCCCCTTAACCAATGACCTTATATGATCAACACAAGACTTGGAAACATAAGATCATCTATTCTATACCATAATGGCATTGGTCTTAAATACTAATCAACAACTTTACAGAGCTCTATACTGATTATAGCCTTTTGTATATCACATAGAATACACACACTTGCTTCTAAATATGAAAGATGTCTCTTAATAAGCATGGGTAGAGACACCGACCTCTCATAGAGAGACTAAAGGTACCAAAACTCAAGAGACTTCCACATCTCCATGCTCTCATTTGACTTGCAGTCCTACCTCATCATTAAATTGACTTTGAATGTGTTCTTAACTTCAATCTTTCCTTTTAACTCAGGATCTTGCTTGATTTTCTTGTCCACTTGGGTGGATAAGACTTGCTCTTTGATAATTGAACTTGTACCTTGTTCTATCATGACAAACAATCCATTTTGAACTTATTTTTCATTCACCTCCTTGGGTCTCCATTCATTGTGACTCCTTTTCTTCATGTTAGGATTGACATTCTTTGAAGCATAATTATAACCATTCCTACAGAACCTTTCTATGTGTCCTTTCTCTTGACACTTGAAAAAAATGAAGTTTATTTGATTGTACATACCTTGTGTATGGGTCATATGATGACTCCTTGAAGTTTTATTATCCCATTCATACACTTGATCATATGATTTCCTGATGAAGGCATTGCAAAACCTTGCAATATGACCAATCCCTTGACACCTATAACACAATATGTCATGCTTTCCATGTCATGATTTCTCAATATGTCATTAAGATCAACTGTAATTTTCTCAAATTTTTGATATGTTTCAAGCTTGCTCATAGCTTGATCTAGTTTCATCTGCAAAGACTCCATCTCTAATTTATATTTGACACATTCTTCATCCTTTCTCTTTACCTCTTTAGCAAGGGTACAAACTTGAGTTTCAAGATGTTGAGTGATCTCATCATGATCTTTGAATTCATTGGTCAACCTTTCTTCAAAGAAATCAATTTGTTCCTCATAGGTTTTGATCAAGGATGCTTGCTTTCTGTTCTTACATTGTAGAAGATTTAATTCTTCCAAGGTATTTAGATATTTGTCTTCAAGAGTGACTTGCTCATATCCTTCCTCTGAGCTATCTCCACCAAAGAGATCTTTACCTAAAGAACATTCACCTTCCTCATCCTCAAGAGACATGAACAATGTCTCTTTGTTCTCATCATGAGATGAATCATCACTATCTAATGTGTTTCCTTCATCTTCAGCAAATGAGTTACTATCTTCTTCATGGTAAAGACTCTTACTGCCTTTGTATGAATCCTTGCCATTTATCCCATTGAAGAACTTTTTGTACTTGCTAGGAACCTCAGATTTATTATGTTCATCCTCATGAGCTTCCTTGTATTCAGACTTGCCTCTATCTGGGCACTTTGCTGAAAAATGACTAACTTTACCACATGAAAAACATTTAAAATGAAGCTTACCTTCATATGTACCTGATCCTACATTTAATTTTATTGTAATCATGGCTTCAAGTTGATCTTCATTAAGATCAAAGTCTTTAAGACTTAACTTGCTATTCTTACCTTTTGTCTCCTTGATCATCTTCTTCCTTCTTTGGTGGTTTGTCCTCATTGACTCTCATCTCATAGGAACTAAGAATGCCATGCAATTCATCCATATTCATCTTGGTGAGATCATGACTTTCTTCTACAACAAAAATTTTTGAATCAAAATTGAGGGTGAGAGACCTTAATACTCTTTGTACTATAGTAGCTTCTTCAATCTCCTCTCTAAGACCTTTAATCATGTTCACCAACTCATCAACCCTTAAAAGATAGGATGCCATATTATCTTCTTCCTTCATTTTGAGGCCCTCAAATTGTCTTTGGTAGGTTTGTAATTTATCCAACTTAACCTTTGAATCCCCTTCATATATGATTTACAATTTATCCTAAATTTCCTTGGCAGAATTTCAATGGATTACCTTGGTGAATTCAGTCTCTAATAAGCCACAAATGATAACATTCATAGCTTTAGAATTGTTCTCACTCAACTCCTTGTAAGTTGCACCAGTTGGAGGAGTAGGGGGTGTAGAATACCCATCCATAATAGATTACCAAATGTAAAATCTTAGAGACATGATGTAAGTCTTCATCCTTGCACTCCAAAAATCATAGTCGGATCCATTGAATAGTGGTGCTTGCTTAGTAGAGAAACCACCTTGCATTTGATGACTACCCATTGTACCTTTGATCACCTTCAAGTGGTTAAACTTGCAAAGAAGGTGTGGCTCTAATACCAATTGTTAGAGGTACAATCACTGAGAGGGGGGGGTGAATGAGTGATGCAAGTAATTCAAACTTCAATTTCAATTCTTCAAGCTCTTGATCATTCAATATAAGCATTCATGAAGCATAAAACCATTCATTGCAATGAATAAAGAAAATAATGCAAGATCAAAGCATATAACACATGAATTAGGTGGAAAACCCTCATGGAGGATAAAACCCACTCTCTATCCTTAAAAAAAATGGATTACAGTCCTATAAGAGATCACAAACAAGATACTTTAGTGAAACACCCACTTCACAAGGAACACCAACCCCTAAACATGAAAAAGCACCCACTTATCCTAGATGTTGATCACCCACATAACACCTATGATATCAACACCTATAGAGTTTTGATTTCATTCCAATATGATGGAGGAATAATGAACAACAATTCTCTTCAAATCTTCACACTCTCTCAAGCCTTCACACACAAGTAATGCATCCAAAACAACCTTTTGGATCACTCTACACTTATTCGCACAACCTCAATCATCAACCCTGTAAAAACACTATTATAACATCAAAAATATGACCAGTAGGTCACACACATTTACCTCACACTAATATTCTCTTCAATTTATCCACCAAGTATACTCACACTCCTCTATACTTTGCTCATCAACTCTAGAAACCTTCATCTTTGATTTTTATCTTTATAGAGTCTTCATGATCACCACCTTCTTGGTCGGCCACACGACATTCCTTAACCCTTAAGGATTTTATACTACTTAAAAAAAGATAAAAACCACCTTAATAGGTAGACCATAGCTTTGATATATCACCCTTAAGTAGTAACACCTTTCAATTAGGCCTAAGTAGCCCTTTTAGGTTCATAGAGACCTATTCATCCCTTAAACACTTCACCAAGCAGAATTAGAAACACAAGACCACTTCAAAACACAAAGGTCCATGCCACATGAACCCTAAGATATCATAAAGTGATTATATTAATTACTAAACACCTTTACATATGAAAATCCTATCAATCATTTGCTTTGTACATGAAAACACCATGAACGAACAAAAAGTCAACTTTAAATTATCGTTCATACTGAAGATGGATTGGTCAAACCTCCAAAATCTATATAGATGATATTTAGGGAGTCTAAATCACTCTCCAATATATAATTCACCATGAAACATCCAAACACCATCAATAAAAATACAAACATCCTTCTCAGGTCACTTTTATAAGAAAGTCAAACCTTAGTCAACTTTGAACCATAGTAAATGCAATTATATGACTATTCAAACCTCCAAATCAATTTTCTTGGATTGCCTTTGTACTTATCTACCACTTTTATTTTTAATCCATCATCAAATTCATCCATCATCAAAATTTATAGCCAAAACATTACATAATGGTTTTCCTTTGTAAATTCAAATATTTGAATTCCAACGGTCACTTTTTAGTGCAAAATTGGCTACGTATGGAAAATAGTGAAATATGCCTGGGGGAGGAACTTTGAACCATGATAAATTTTTATAGACATCATGTCAAGCTATAAAATTTGAAGCACATGTTCTAGGCACAAATATGAACACACCCATGTGACCACTTTCTTCTAACACCTTCACACATGTGAATACTGATGTCATCAATCTACTTACTCAATAAATTCTACCAAGATGACTAGGATAACCTAGACCTTCACAAGATTACTTAGATTAATTCATTTTACTTCCAAAATTACACAAATCACTCCTTACACCCCATAGGACCCCTCAAACATGGTCAACACACTGTCAACATCCATCATCTTGCTTAACCAAGCAAACATTGCAAGGTCCATGCATGATCATTAAGGCACACTTTGCCATTGACCGACTAGCATACATGCCACCATATGAACAATATTGGACACATTGGACACATCATTGACAACACCTAAACATGTCACTATTATACTTGCTTTCCACACATTGCATGATTCACACACAAGCCAACACATAGGGGATAACTACATGAGTCTGAGGCCCTCTTTTAGAGTATTGGATATGTATGTAGTACCCACTAATAATGAGGTCTTCAGGGTTGGCTTAAAATCATGTAGCCACTAACCCTTTTTCCCTAGGGTCACTTTGAAGATGATGAACTAGGGTTTTATTTCATGAGGATTGATAATCCATGACCTAGTCTAAATACTCCAGAGTGAAGGTGAAGTCAAATCCAGAAGCATATAGATGGTCGCATCCCTTTTCAACAAGTATTTCAAATAGGAACGTGTATTGAACCCAGACAATATTGTCGATGCAACTATCCCAAGCTGACATTAGTGTCCAAAGATTCAGAAGTGTTAGATCCAGAATCTAATGACTATTACAAAATATTCTTCCACTCTACTTTTTGCCTGTTCTAGATCCAACTTGTGTCAACATCAGAACCAACTAAGTATATTACTTATTTGATATTTTCATGCATAGCTTAGCTGTACTTTCTATATTTAACCTATACTCAACATAATAAATTCAGTGTATGCTTATAGCTGAGTTTAACACCCAACTAGCCTGTTGTAGATATAATTATCACCCTTGTGCATTGTCATTTATATAATCTTAACCATATTATACTGCCAAGGTAGGATATATCCCCCACATCCAATTTATGGTTAAAAAATAATGATACAATATTTGATAAGTATAATCATCTATCCAAAATAACCATATAAGAATAAGTCTTCATAAATAAATCCACCAGAACTCTGAAGATCATCATTGTCATTGAAATACCATATATGAAGAGAATAGGAGAGCATTATTAGAGAGATTTTCCTCCAACCATAGAGCCTTTTGGATCCCTTGCATACCTCTCATCCACTGAGACTAGCCCTACCCTTACACAAAAGTATTAGATGCATAAAATTGATAGAGCAAGAAAGAATCCATGTGGATAGAAAAACTTAGCATGTAGCTCCACACAATAATGCAATATATAATGGTGTAACATTCATAATGTGTACGAAGATATATGTATATGACCATATAGTAGGTGAACCCATAAATTCATCCCATCTCTAGTATTAAGGCATATCGGGTAACTACAAACATTTAGTGACCTTGCCAAAGAAAATATTCTTTACGTACAAAGTTTCATTACCCAATTATTAGGGTAGTCAATATTTTCATATGATCCTAACTCATCAATCATAAGGTGATATTAATTTAAGCATCTTAATTAGGCCCCAATACTTATTAAAAAATAAGTATATATATGTATCATGCATGAAGCATATCACCAAACCAAGGTGTAACCACAAGGATAAAAATTTGAAGAATCGAGCCACAGTTTACCACAAATGTGTTGGACTATTGATAACAAGTTTATCATCTATAAAGTTTCATATAAGTTTAGCATTCCTTATCTAAGGTTTTACTTCCCAATATGGAATTAATATTCAAACATATGATTATTTACCCATATGGTTTCAATTGTAAAAGGGTTATTTCAAAATACATGTTCAAAATGAGACAAATAATTAACTCCAGAAATCCATTTTACAATTGTTCTTAAAGTTCCAAGCACATAGTTTCAAGGTATCGTGCTATGATTTACAACTTAAGGACAAGATCTCATTTCCACAAGATAAAATGGTAATCAACTAAGCAAGCTTAAAATTCTACCTGAATCTAAATCTTGATTCCTAAACCCGAGGTACATGAAGGTCCAAAAATCCAATAAAGTTCTTCGTACAAGATCAATGTTAAATTTTAATAAGGACTCAATCAAACCAACATAGTATATAGTTGGTCCAAGCCTTAGCATTTCATGTGAGAGTATAAAAATATCCATCACTGATTTCAACCTTCTAGGTTAACTCAACATCCCAAGGGTCTAATGTATAATATTATTCCATTCGTATCCCCTAGGTTATTTAAAAACAAAAGTCTAAGTTTTTTCACAAACCTTATTTAAGTAATGTAAAAATCCAGGAAGGGTATACGAGTGATGATATATCTCATAAGTGTTCCATGCCATTTACGAGATATATTATCATAAGTTATCTAATAGGATTGATAAAACTACCCAAACATGGTCTAAAGAATTAATAATAAAAAAACTCAAAAACCAAACATCGAAGCATCTAGTACAATAAAACATACATTTATATTTTCACAAAATTTTAGTATTTGTAATAAATAAATATTCTAAACGAATATGACTAAAATGAAATTCTTAATTAAATCCATTATTAAGTTAAAATACAACAAAATTTTATGAATGATACTCAGTAAGTTTACTTAATAACAACATATTCGAAGTACAATAATGGACTACATTTATCATTCTCTTTATTAGTTTGTTACTATGTTTTCCGTTCCATACAAAAGGGAATTAAAAAAATGTCAAGTTACATATAATTTAAATATGTTTCCAACAAACCCGATAAAATTAGGACATGATTTCAAGTTATAGAGATATTTCAATCATGGAAATATTGGCATAGGTATTCAAAGTGCTAATGGGGTTCAAATTCCAAGATGCCTTGATTTGTGGTCTTTACAATTGGACTCTGATTTCAAAGGAGGAAGAATGTATGGCTTATGTTCACATATATTACCATTTATGCTCATATTATTATGTATATAAATTTTCATAAGTCAACAATATGATTTGTAATGTATTTCATGATAATCATATAAACATTAAGTTCATTAAAATGTCAATTATAGTTATCATTTAAAATAGTAATTATCAATAAGAGATGGTTTATAAATTATTGGTATTATATAAGAGGTTATGAGTTTAGTAGTGACTATCCACTATTTGAAGTGGTTAGGAAATATTCACATTCATTATTATATTAAGAAGTGATCATTATAGACAAAATGACATGAATATGATCAATTTAAGGCTATAATGTATTTTTCATCATATCCATTATAATTTATCACTAACCAGACATATTTTAAATTAAGTATACCGCTACAATATTCCTTAAGAGAGATAGTCTCATAATATAAAATCACTCCCTTATCCTCTCTCATTCTAGGTTTTCATTTTAATTAAATTCAGAACACTTTATCTCAAAAGAGCTTGTATGTTTTATAGATTTAGAAGCATATAGCAAAGTAACATGACTATTACATTATAAGATAACAACATCGATGATAATAGATTTGAAAAATATCATAATATAATTACTGACATTATGATGTTTCAAGTATCTCATGACAATGAAATATTAGCATAACATCGTGTGATGATAATATGTCTAGTTTCGCATAGCATAAGGGCAACATGTCTAGTATAGATGTCAAAACTAGTTGTTACGTACCATCCAAAATGGTATGCAAGAGAGGTTCTAAAAAGCTTTAGTTAAATATAGAGTATCAAAAAGGTGGATCTTATACATATATAATATCTGGTTTTTTATAATCAATCTATAAAGAGACCAAAATATTAAAGAAACAAATCCATCATAAAACATCAATATTATTATATTATAAAATTAATGATATGGTTCATAAAATATTCATATAATAATCGATTTGCAGAAACTAAGAATATATAATTCTAAACATATAACAACAATGATAAAACTTATATTAATTATGAGTATTGTTTATTTATAATATCCTATCCATACATGATTTTACTCCAATAAAGAAATATGAAATGTATAAATGGAGTAAACTCCTCATTCCATTTCCATTTCAATGATACCTTCAATACTATAACAACGTATATTTAATAAATTATTTTTATGTAAGACAAATGAGAAGTTATAAAATTTAAAAAATACTAGAAAATATAACTAGAAGATTTGATTTAATATTTTTCATATTGCGAACATTACAAGAAGAAAAGCATTTGGACGAATAGTGCCCTGATAAGCACTTATACAGAATGTGGAAGCAATCAGTGGGCATGTTTACAGTTTGACAGAAAACCTTAAAAAAATATAATTCCATTGAAGCATTCACTAAATGTAAGTACAAGCATTGCTACCCACATGTATCGGTTCTATCTCTTCCAATAAATGCGTCCTCCATCCCCAATGCACGCCCTCCTCCATCTCTTCTTTGAAAATCTGACTTCTTATTCTTCCTCCTAGGCGTCTGTCCTTTCCCTAGACCATGTTATTTTGAGAAAAACAGCTAATATTTATAGTTGTCCATTCAAATATGCCTCTGGTTGCTAGCAACTAGGAATTATGATTTTTTTGTTTTCAAAGTCTAAGCATTTACCATGGTTGGCATAACCCATGTGGATATTTAACTAGAGAAATCTTATTAAATCTCGAAATATTAATAGCACACAAGAATCAATGGCCATGGGAGACTTCTTGGGCAACGTTCAACTTCAATTTTTCGTTACACAGCCGCCTATGTGAATAATTTAATGGTACTTGTCCATTCAATGTTGCCCTTCAATGGTAGAACAGCTAATGGTTATAGAAGGAAGCAAAAAGAATACTTTTGTGGACAAATCCGATTATAGTGTTCATTATCACTGTGGTAGAAGTAGATTTAGTAACAATCCATATTTCCAATGCTTCAAAATATAGTCATACAAGTCCAATGCCATTATCATCCACAGCCAAATTTAATCTCACAACATTATGCGGAAAGGTACGTAGAAAGAGGGGATACATCTTTCTCACTTTGGGATTAATTATAATTTTAAAATTTAAAATTATAAATTATAAATTACGGTTTACGAATAACTATTATTTATATTGGGAAATTTATCTATAGCGTATAGTTAATGTAGTTATTGTGGAGCTTTGAGATGGATAGGTGCTTGATAGAGAGCTTGCTTTGCAACAACTAGCTCAATTGAAATATTATATAGATGCTTCGATAGCTTAGCTCTTGTGTTTTATATTTTATAATGTTTTATTCGAAAAGGCATTTTCGTTGTCAATGACTTTGTTATTTCACCATGCACCATTTACATATCGGTATCTACTCAAGAGACATCACATCACAAAGGCAACTTTAAAACTTGACCTTATTAACTTAGATTGGAGAAAAGGTCAACCAATCTCATGAGACCCACATGGTCTATATAATTTATCAAGATAGTCTATATATGTTCATTGTGTTCTTGACCCAATGGCCCATTACAGGTGTTCCTTATAACCAAAATCTTAAGTATGACAATATCAAATGATAGTCACATGAATTTGATTAATAACCAGGGAATAAAGCATTCTATGCATTCAACATGATACGCCTTGCCCTATCAACTGCTAGGACCTCTAGAAACTCTCGGATTCAATTATTATAATAGTCATAATGAGAGAAAAATAACAAGAAAGTTCATCACCTACTGGTGGTCACTACTCATGCCAAAATAATAAAATAAAATGTTCATATCTAATGTGCAAGTAGAATGGATGCAAATAAATTATATGGATTTTATCTCCAATATTGAAGTCTCTAAAGTTTGTACATATCCAAATTCATTTGTTAATTTTTGAAACCAGGATAATGTTAGATTTTATCTCCAATATTGAAGTCTCTAAAATTCGTACATATCCAAATTCATTTGTTAATTTTTGAAACCAGGATAATGTTAGAAATCCAAGGTGAATAGTCAATAAGTCATCTGAAACCACCAACTAATAACTTTTGGATTTCATCTCTAACCAATAAAGCAACTTTAGGGTGGATCTTTCCAATCTTTTGCTTAATTAACTTGGCATCATGATGGACAAATAGATTATAAACTGCAATGGATGGATCAATACTAGACATATCTAAATAAAACCAAGAAAATAAATTAGAAAATTCATGTAGTAGCTCTCTATTGTTTCTATCATTTTGAGGTGTCATCAATGAACTCAATAATAATAATCAATTGTTGCTTCATTTAATAATGTATATTGATCCTTAACATATGGAGTAGTGGGTAAGGAATCATGACTATCTAATGGAATATCCTCATTAATAAGTGAGGGCTCACACTCCCCAAATGTGCACGATTATTCAAATTAAATGGAAATATAGCCTTGTGATGGAAAAAAGGTAAATATACATATGATCCCACATTTTCTTGAATGGCTTCATCATTAGAAAATTTGTCAAGAGTCAAAATATTAGGTGAATCATCTTTGTCAATCAACTCATGACGTACATTATGTAAAGATGTAATGTTTACTTCATGTTGGTGAGTTGAACTAGACTTGGAAAAGTGAGTAAATAAATATTTATTCTTAGGAATATTATCATGATTATGAGTGGTAGTATACCCTTGATCCACTTGTAAGGGCACCTCCTTGACTTGAGAACCCTCAATATATCCAAGACCTTGTTTAAATTGATGAATAGTTGGAGTGATTGGTTCTTGAATTTCTTCCTCATGTTTTCATAATCCTTAAAATTTTTATCCCATTTTTTTATGCATTTTATTTAAATCCATATGTTTTTAAAAAGTGGTTTGAGTAGAGACCAATAGGTTGTTTTAGTTTATTAGTATCAAAACAAGTGTCCATCATAGGCTTTTTACCATTATCATTGAAATATGGTGTCTCATAAAGCACATATGATGGAAAGGTCTTCCATAGTCTTGATTGGTGTAATATAATAGACCAATACCAAAGGTATGGATTCCATAATTATATTCACATAGAGTTATAAGAGTGAATCTTATGTTGGACAAATGTTTGTCTATTATATTATTATAAGCACCATAATCCTTATTAGTCTTACTACTTTCACCCATTTAAAATGTATTCAATTTTTCTATGGGAATATATTTCCTAGGTGCCAAAATAGATGGTTTCTGTGTATTGAGTTACAAAATGACTCTTTCTATAGGTGTTACGATCTTGTAAAATAAGAAAGGAACATCATTTGTGTGACAAGTTACATATGTAACCCTAGTAAAAAATTTATGCATGTATGTAATGTAGAGGGAGCCACATTCATGGCATGAATTCATGGCCCACTAAGTAAAATATTATAGCTTATATTATTATATCTCACTTGACAATTTTTAGCTAAAGTTTGGGGTCCAAAAATTATGTTCAATGTAATTATTCCTAGACTGTTCTTGGTTGATTGTCAAAGCCTTTTATGATCATATTTGAAGGTGTAATAGAATTATGACCAAGATAAAGTGCATTAAGAAAGGTCTCACTACTAATATTCAATCCCAAGCCATTGTTTATAAACACACATTTAATCCATTTATTGTGAATGATAAATTGAATACACAAGGGTAAATTTTGGTCCACAATCTCTTTAGAAGGTAAATCCTCCATCTCAAAAGAGGTTAGGTTCATAATATTGTAAAGTTTAGCATATTATAAAATTATTTTGGTTCAATAATGTGTGGTAAAGTAGTATATGTTTTAAGCGAATGTGGATTAGGGAAAAATACCTAGACATGACACACTAAAACTACTACATAAGAAAGATAAGCGAAATAACTTTCCAACACAGTTTTTAATCTACCACATGGCCATCAATAGGAATTAGCAAAATAATGACAAAGTGAAAACAAGCTAAACTATGTAAAAAAAGAATAAAAGTGAACAATCACACCTTGGTAGAATATTGGGATTCTAAATATGAATCTATATTGTGTAGGTATGTAGTTGATCTCTATGTGAAATATATAAGTTTGGATCAACATAAAAAGAATTAATGCCCATCTCTGTACAAATGATTTTTACTAGAGTAGAATTGGCATTAACCTCCTATGACTGATGACTATGTGGCTAAGTGTTGAATGTGTACTGCGTACCTTTATGAGTCTCGAATTTTTATGTGTAAGTTTTCCTCTAGAAGTTGTACAATCTTGTGCTTATGCTCTCCAAAATTTACGGGAATAAATGTTTGATTTCATCTTATTATCCTCCTTGATCATATTCACCACAAACACTTAAAAAAGAGAGAGGTAAGAAACAATTGGGCCGATAAAACACAAGAGAGTTGCAAATACATATCCCACATGATAGAATAAAACCCCATGTAGTTATTATGGAGTGTGAATGGATAATTTAGTTGAGATATTTAATTTCCTCTCCATAAGTGGAGATGCAAATACATGCACATTCACCTATCCCTCTCTTATGGTACAAGATATAATAAAAATTGAATGTAGTCCTTATGAGGATAAATAAATCCTTTAGAGAGTGCCTAGACTGATTTTAATTTGCAAACATAAAGAATGATATTTGGAAACTTCTTGGAACTTGTTGTTAGAATTCCTTTAAGAGTCTTTTATATATAGTGTTCTCAAATTAAAATTAGGGACCTATTGACACACAATACGACACAAGTAACTAGAATGAATCCAACAAAACAAGTCCACACAAGTAAAAGAAAATGAATGTAGGTCAAGGGACCATAAAAACACAAAATATAGAATTTGCGAGCCCATTGAATCTAACTAGTGTAGATTTAGTGAGACTAGATATTTTAAATAGAAGACAAAAAATAAAGAGATGAAAAAAAGAAGATAGAAGAGAGAGGAGAGAGAAGGGGATCTCTAAAGCTAGAAAACACATAAGAGAGAAAACAAAACAAAAATAATAAGATAGGGACACACAAAGAATAAGAGAGAGAACACATAGGAAAAACACCATTAAGTACTTAAACCAAATTGATGAACCAAATGCACAATATGACACTAAAATTATTGCAATATCAAGCCTTTCATATAACTTAGGTGTCTACATAATGCCCCTCATTTGATGTGCATATGTGATTGAATGCACCCATGTGTCAAATTGAAAAAAATACATAAATGAAGCACATACCTTCACCTACCTAGGGAGGGAGAATGGGTTTTTTTGTGCATCCATACACACCTTATCATTTCACAAAATGTAGTATGTGAGAAATGACCATATACACAAGTAATCTACGCCATATCAAATCAATTGGAGTATAGAATTTTGAAAAATTAAAAATGGGCATAGTAATAAATACACCTATTTGTATGTGGACCAAATGTTGTTTCAACTTTTAAAAACAAAATACAACTCAAAGTATTCCATTAAAAAAATTTCTCATAAATGCTAGACATAGGAACACTTCTCTAGGAGTTTTGGTAAACCACTCTACTTCTTGACCAAGGAAGTGGATAATATTACTCCAACCTTGCTCTCTCTCAAAAAAATTGCTCAATATTTTTTCTTAAATACAGTTCATTTTGCTCAAAATATCTAGATATGTATGGCCCCATTTTGAGGTGATGGATTGGTAAATATGTTTATGAAAATCACTTATCTCAAAAGTAGAGTCAAATGTATATATTTGTAACAAAATAATATGGTGAAAGTTTTTAGTATCCTAAACAATTAGAAGACATATGTATGTAACAATCATATATTTCATCATGTATGCTTAATAATAAGACAAAAAGAATTTACTAGGTGCTAGTGAGAATAATTGCTATGCCCCACCACTAGTAGTGATATAAATCTATGTTTTATTAGTATTGGATTTCATAGGATATGTAAAATTAATGTTAAATAAATCTTGGGAGTATCAATAGTGTATCAAATATTATACTTCTAGGGAGTGTCAATGTCATAACAATGTTGTATAACAGTGTTATATCATGCAAATCCCAATAGGTGTGTGCTTCCTCTTATGAGGATGATGTCGGCAAGGGGTAAGTAATGTGCCCCATCATAGCCATGTGATAGGAATCAACTAGCATGCCCAAATATATGTGTCATTTATATTCAAGGTGAGTGCAAAGGGTATGATGCTTTCAAATGTCAAATGAGAAAACCCTATAGAATGGATGATAATAATGTATCTGGCCATTTTTGAAAAATAAGGTGATGTAAATCACATGAATATCATGCCAAATGTGGGTGATAGAGGTGTCATAATAAGATAAATCAATGTTAAGCTATTCCATGCAATAAATGTCCCTCACAAGGGTGTGTGGTAATAAATGTTCCCCATTAAAAGGAGAAATATAGAAATATTGAGTTCTAATATCAATTTTAGGTTGCATCAATAAATGACATGAAAAGAATTAATGTGTGATAATGTCGTATAAATTTATGGAAGTACAAGTAGGAGGAAATAGGTTCCCCCAATAGGTGCAATAAATGCCTCAAAAGTAGAAAAAATAATCGTGATACCATGAAAATGTCAATAATTGCACAAAATGTTCTATGTAGGGCTCTTAATAGGTGAAAATAGGCTAGACTGAGTCAAAATTGACTCACATAAGGTGAAATTTTATAAATATACCAAGTGTATGCAAGATATTTAAGCTGATTGATTTTAATTTTTTTGAAATCATTTACACACAAAATTTTGGATTTTAGTGATTTTGAGCTCTAACTTCATAGCTATGATGGTGAGATGAGAGGCTGTTCCTGATTGATTGAATTTTGTATAAGCATAATTTGTTTTCAAATGGGATATAGAGGAGGTATGTACCATTTTTAGCTATTTTCATCAATTTTTAAAAAAAACCAATTTCTGAATGTTGTTTTATTTGTAGTTTTAGATGTTTTTGGCTTAGTTTAGGTTCCCCAAGATTTTTCCCTTTGACCGATCACTCTTCCATTATATTGATGATTATTCCCCAGTATCTGGTGACTTTGACCTATGACCCACAAATTTAAACCCATGAACCAAAAATTTCAACCCATGATCCATTGATTTAGACCTAACCTGTTGATTTTGACACCAAATATTTTAGTAATTTTTTTCATTTTTTGTCAATTTATTTATCATGTTTATATATAGATTTCTTAATCTAGATACTAATGTATAATTTTTTTGTCTATGGTTGTAAGTTTAAGAACATATTTTAGAGTGTAATTTGAGAAAAGGTTGGGAATATATTGTAGAGTTTGGTCTTAGTCCAGAGGAGTAGGCTCATGTAGATGCTATCGGGTTAGGCCATGGAGGTCATCTTGGTATGGTTCTCATGGATTTTCCCATTATTTAGTTTTTAAGACTCTTCTTTAGGTATAAGTATACAAGCATATAACTGTGATTTGACCATTTGTGTTACCTCTTGCTAAGTAGACATTTTTAGAGACGTATATGACTAGGTGGGTCTATGTGTAGGCTTAGAGAGTGGGTGCTCATGATGTCACTAATTTCCAACAGATGTTTGATATGCTTAAATATGATAAAATTATATGGATAGATTAAAAATTACATTCCGGGTGGCCAAAGGATGCACACATGATGCTCTATATCAAGGTTAGCCATTGATTTATTGATCTTTAAGGTCATGTTGATATGTTTAAGTTTGACTAGGTTACTCAACAAATTAGTAAATAGAAAGACATATCCCTTGCATGCCATGTGTGAAAACATTATTTGAGATGCCATGTTCAATAATGGGAGGTACATATCCCAAAATATAATGAAATAGAGAGAGCACACACTCGATGGGTAGGTGGATCCACCTATTGTTGATAAGGGATATATGACGTTGTTATGACTGTTGGGTACATAATATGGTGGATAGGGTGGAAGTACTACATGTGTTCCCCCTTATATAAAATAGTGATGGTGGTAATGGAGATAGTAGTGGGGTTAGTGTAAGTGTTGGTATTGATTTTAGTATTGGTGATGCTCATGGAGAAATAGGTGACAAGGATGCTCATGGAGCCATTGGTGGTGACATGAATGTTCCCAATCCAACACTAGATGTTAGAGGATGGGGTAATGTAGCTAGAATGGTGACCATGATGGGAATAAGATTTGTCATGTAGGCTGCCCCCATATATTTTGGTAAGTATATGAATTAAATACTTTTTTCATTACTTTTGTTTTATATATTATATTTGTCGCATTAAGTTATAACAATTATTCTTTTTTGTATGTTTTTTATAGTGTCAATGATATAGATTTTCAAGATTGAGGGGGCCATGAATTTTTTTACATAAATATACCCTAAAGGTATTGGGTCATTTTGAGAGTGATTTGTATGTTGCTGGTCATTATTCTTATTTGTTTGAGTCTGTTGCTAGATTGAGGATTGCCTTTTTCATAGAGTATCAGAGAGGTAATGACCTAGAGGCGCTCTTAAGGTAGGTACAACAACATGGACCATTGGCGATGGGACCCAAGGTGGCACCCATGGATCCAACAATAAATTACATTACGACAACCTTCATTATAAAGATGGATTGGATGAATATAGATAAAACATGAGTTATAAATGATCTATATTATGTGATGGCTCAAACAAAGTTATCAACTAGTTGGAATGGACATAATAATTTTAGTGGCCATGGGGAGATTAGAACAAGGGCACCACATCCAAGAATTAGAAAAAGTACCTCCATGGGCACACATATAGTTATAAATAGGAATAAGAGTGGGGATGACCACTCTTTCTTGCCTAAGAGAATGCATTTAGATGTATGACTTAATTAGGTCATGTGACCCCAAATGTTTACTATGTAAAGACATTTTTGATTTGATATATATATATATATATATATATATATATATATATATATATATATATATATATATATATATATATATATATATATATATATATATATATCTGTGTGTGTGTGTGTGTGTGTGTGTGTGTGACATGTGTTTTTTTGCACTACATGTTTTCTCTATGTTGATGTGTATGTTGTTTGTTTCCACTTTTTTACATGTAATTTTATTAAGTGTTTGGAGATATATTTGATATAATAATTTAAAATAACATGTGATATAAAATAAACAAGCAATGTAGAACATGTGTCATAATGAAATGAAACATGCATGTGATGTAATTTTTATAATAAAAAGACATACCTATCTTAGAATAAAATATGTATGCTTCCAAGCTTATAGTAAGAAGGTGATAACATTATATGCAATGATATATGTGCAAGTTGACTCATCAACGTTTAAAATTATACTATGTAGGAGTGCACCAATCGTTGTTAAAAGGTGATGTATCTTCATCATATAAGTTGTCATAGGTAAATCTAGTGCATTGAGATATGTCATTATAATCAATAATTTCATCTATAGGAGATGGCATGCTAGGTCACGATGGCCCTAATTATTTTAGTTCTTTAATAATATGATCATTATTTTTTACTTGATTTGGTACCCACTTTTGAGATATAAGCTTATCCACCTTGGGATGTTCTTATTAATTTTTAGTTGATTTATCTCTTGAAATCAAAAAATGTTACCTTGGAAATAAAATGTGATATGATCACGAGTCACATCTAGTTTTACATCCATTGATTTTAACCAAGGTAATCCTAATATAGCAATATACTCAAGCAAAGTGGACTCAACATATAAAGCAACAAAACATGTCTTGGGATTAAGAGGTATAGGAAATTTAATGTACCACATTGTGACATGCTTAGTAAAATAAGTCTTAGTCAAATGCTCAATTTCATATCTAAGATAAATAAGAAAAATAATAGTTTAAAAATTAATTCAAGCCTTATCATCAATCATAACATTCTTACATTATTTTCATTTTATATAATCACTAATGGTGAAAGTTTCCATAATATAAATATAAGTCTTGGGTGGCTCATTGAAAACCTTGTTTGAAGCACTAATATTCTTAGGGATATATTAATTAGGAGCTTTCTTCTTAAACACATTTTATTAGGAAAATATTATTTAGGTAACTCTTCTTTGGGATATATTATGAATTAAATTAGGTTTCTCCACTTTAGGAGATGTCTTAGGATCATTAGGACATGTATGAATCTCAATGTCATAGTTATCAACAAGATCAAAGATTTTATATTTCAAATCATGACACATATTAGTTGAAAGCCCATGAGGTATATGATAGTCATAATGATATCTAGATTTAGATTAATTTTGTGGAAAAGATGTGCTACAAATAGGAGAAAGCACATCCAATTTAAAATTAAGCACTTTATTTAATATTACAGTTGGATAATCATTTAATTTAGGATATTGGTGTGATTCACTAAGGGAAGGTGTAGGAATTGTTGTAGAAATCTAGTTTTTATAGCCCATGGTGAAGATGTATTATTTTGATGTACGTGAATTTTAGTTGGAGGATTAGAAAAAATATTGCTATTAGTATTATCAAGCCTTTTAGAATATGCAAGCTCATTTTCTAGTGAAAATTTCATAAAGCAAATAGGTTTAAAAGATCAAGAAGTACAATAAAACAATTTCTCTTTGAGGGGAAAGATGAGACCTCTACAAGAAATGCATTGTATCTCAAAATTAGTAGGTTGGTAAATCAAATGGTACATAACCTCTTTAGATCTTAAATTATAGTCATAAAAATATTTAGATTTACATTGGTGAAGAGAGGGAATATGTTATGTGGTCCCTTATTATTGATATATCATGATAAAAACATCTCTTCAAAGTCAAGGTATGTATGGATAGAATCACTAAGAAGTATCTATAACCTATCTAGGGCATGACCTATAAATATTCTCAAAAGGTTTCAATCAAGATTTTATCATTGAATTTATATTTCTCAAAAGAAGAAAGAAAATAATTAAGATGTATATAAGGATCACCAAACCCATAAAATAATGCATATGTAAGAATTGTAAAGTCACAAGCTAAGGGTGAGTCATATACCTTGTGCCCTATTAGTTAAAAAAATATATCATTGAATTTATCCGAAGAACAAGATGCAATAGATTCTAAGGATAGATAATGTAATTTCCATTGTAATTCACCTATTTCATGCATTATGGATAATATCTTGTGGGAGGTCACACTAGGATCCTTAAGAGGTCTATTCAAGGGTTGAGTCTTACCATCAATAATAGTCATAGGAACACTATTTATCATGGGGTTTAAAGCCTAACACTTAGAAAGTAGCATATAATATTAAGGAACACAATCACAAGCCCTACGGGAATCTAAATGATAATCATTTTCATTATTGGTATCTTTACTATATGTATAATTTCATTAGGATTTGAAAGAAAGTATGATTTTAGAGATTAAATAATGCATTGATTAATCCTTTCATCATATGGACCATTTAAATTTATCACTCAATAAAGACAAATAAATAAAATCCATTTGGATAATATAAACCATGATTATAGCTAAGAAAAACCACACACAAAGGGAAGGGAAGCCCAAGGGTTGGAAAGGGGGAATAAAACCCAAAATTTGAAATGAATGAAAAAAAAACAAACTTTAAGGGATAGATGAGTTCATAATAATTTTTTAATAAATGTGGATTAAGGATAAATACATATTCAAAACACACTAAAACTATTGCACAAGGAAGATAAGAAATGTGACAGTCCAAAAAAATCCTTAATCTTACTCATGGCTATCAACAAGAACTAGCTAATCAATGACAAGGTGAAACAAGCTAAACTATGCAAGGAAATAAAAAAGTTATTGAGCTATCATACATTGGAAAATATTGAGTTTATAAATATGAATTTTTACCATGCATTTCTATAGTTGATTTTATGTGAAATCTAGAAGTTTGGATCAATAAAAACAACATTTGGACCCCTGTCTATATTGATGATTTTTCCTAGGATAGAATACCTATGATTGATGATTGTGTCTCTAAGTTCCAAATGTGTACCAAATGCTTTTTTGAGTTTTTTATTTTTTGTACAGGTTCATCTCTACATGCTATATAGTCTTGCACTTGTGCTTTCCAAAATTCATGATCATAATTGTTTGATTTGATATTCTTCTATTCTTTGACCTAATTAGCCACAAGAGACTTGAAAAATAAAAATGAAAGAAGTAGTTGGATCGATCAACCATGAGGGAGTTAAAAATACACATCTTGTAAGCTAGAATCATACCCTACATAGTTATTATAGAGGGTGAATTTACAATTCGAGTGAGAGATTCAATCTCCTCTCCCTAAGTGGAGATGAAGCTACATGCACTTTCACCTATCTTTTTTTATGGTACAAAATGTGATAAAACTTGAATGCTAATATTATGAGTAGAAATAAATCCTTTAGAGTGCACCTAGATTTATTTTCATTTGAAAATATAATAAATGATATTTGGAAGCTTCTTGGAAGTTTGGAGGAAACTTGTTACTAGAATGCCTATAAAAGTCTTGTATATATTGTATTCTCAAATTTAAATTAGGGACCCACTAGCATGTAATTTGACTCAAGGAATGAGAAAGAAGATAGAAAATGGACCCAAATGAGTAAAAGAAAAGGAATGGGATCTAAGGGCTTGAAAAAACACAAAACATAGAAATAAAATGCTTGCCAAATTTTCATAATAAATATTTGGCGATACCAATTTTTTAGTCTCAATGATAAAAACATCAATAGACAAAAAAAATATAAAAAATAGGAGAGAGAATATAGAGGAGTGGATAATCAAAGCTATAAAACACATAAGAGAGAGAAAATAAAAGAATAAGAATAATAAAGGGCCATAAAGATATAGATAGATAGAGATAACTCACATGAAAAACACCAGTAATTACCTAAACCAAATTAATTTTATGCTCAATTCAACACTTAAAGTTTTGAAATAACATGCCTTTTACCAAAATTAGGTGCCTAAAATATCACACAAAGTCTCTTAAAGTATGTCTTTATAGATGTTTTACCTTTTGAGAAACTCTAAAATTGAGATTTTTGCATGGGTATTCTTAAGTTGATAAATAATATCATAATCCTTACCCACCTGTACTCTAACCCTAAAAGCTTATGGAAGGTTACAAGTGGTGTTTTCATTTACCCCATGTTGAGTCTAAGAATAAAGAGGAGGAATATAAGCATTGCATGCTCTAACCCTCAATATTTTTATAGTGTATACTTCATAAGCCATCATATAATAAGCCACACAAGATGTATCACTAGAGTGCTCGCATAAGCAAAATTATAAATTGTAAGGGTGTTAATGTATAAATCATTGTTATCATGTATAGCCCTATCATTATCCAATCCATATGCTATATGATAAATGCAATGAAATAAACATGGAAACATTGATAAACATTTTCACAACAACAATCTCATCAAGCCTAATAATATGTAATAAGTTTAAACCCTCCATGGATATCTCATCATAGAAATAAATGTCATATATAAATCACATCTATCCATGAAAAAATGGAAGAAACATAAGCATATACATAAGATATCAAGGAGAAGAGACCCAAAGCTTATAAAATCTAACATGGTCCAAAAAAGATGAGGATAACCAAGGCTTGGAAAATCTAACATGGTCTAAGCAAATAAAATCCTAGTGATAAGGCACAAGCAAGAGAGGGTTGATAGAAACCTTGAAACAATCATGTCTCTACAAAAGTGGGCATTATGGGAGAGGGATATGAAACTCTAATATTGTGTGATAAAAAAAGTGGGTTCACCTATTTGTATTAAAAAATGACACACAAGTGTTCAAAACACTACGCCAATAAGGTAAAACTGTGGTATAAGATAAATAAAAATAAAAATAAAAAATAAAAACAATTTGGATCTACTTAGGGCCAAATTAGGGTGGGGTATGGGGGGTGATGAAAGTACCATGAACTATAAATGATCAATATAAATGAAAAGAGAATGATAAAAATATATGAATACTTATTTTTTAGTTAACTAGATCCTAGCAAGTGTTCAAAATGCAGAGAAGGAGGTCGTAAAATTTTGTAGAATGAATCCTAGAAATAAAATTATACTCTATGATGATGACCACTTTTGTATAATTTTGAAAATGGTCAACCAATTTATTATGACACAGGAAGTGAAAGACCTAGCTAAAAGCGAAAAACTTACTACAAAATGGCTCTGTTGATCCTTGAAGTATCAAAATTTCTATAACCCTTTATCAGTACAAAATGTAGAGAAGCCTCTCTCAAATTTTGTGAATAAGCACACATATACGTCATAGTATTTTATCCTTTGATGTAACCCTAATTAGGACTCAACACCTTGAAAATCATGCAATATAGAAAGACATGTGCATGGTTAAGTGTCTCAGCCCCCTTGAGGGTTATAACTACATATCAGTGTTGAATTAGGTCTCATTGTAGTTCTAGTGCATGTGATTTCCCCATATCAATGAGTGGAGAGAATATTACACCTTATCTTCCTATGATAATCAAATGAAAATAGTATAGTATGTATAAATAGGAAATTTGAAACCACATGAAAGTCTTGATGAATAGAATTAAGTTTTTGATCATGTGCCTTAGAATTTTATATTGATATTGAAAATCCTTAATAATATTTGTATATATAAAATTATAAAATTAAACTTAGGGACCTATTGATATGCAAGCTAAAAAAAGAAAAGAGGGAAAGCTAATAAACATGGGTCCAAATAATAGACAGAAAAAGGGACAAAGGGCCCATAAAGGGAAAGTGGCCACTTTTGAATTAGATTCAAAAGCAATTGGACTAATTTTAAAGTCGATACAAAAATGGTTAAATAAAAAATATATATAAGGAGGGTAGATACATTTAAACACAAAAAAACACAAAGGGGAGAGAAAACAGAAGAACGAGTGAAATAAATGAGTATACATAGAGGAAAGGAGAAGAAAAACACAAGGGCAAGTGCCAATAAGTACCTAATTTTAACCAATGATCTATGTGCATAAACTAATGGTATTTTTTTTTGAAATAATAAGTCTTTTACTAAAATTAAGTGTCGACAATAGCCAAAATACTTCAATAAATAGATATTGGAATAATAACATAATATAAAATCTCATTGATTAGTACAAAATGAATATGATCAATGTGTAAGATCAATAACTTTATTATGAGATAATTGATTTTATTAAATGGCTTAGGGTACATATGTATATATAGACAATGATTACAACATATTTGTGCATATGCCAACCATGAAAATATATGAAATATGACAGCTGAGGCATGTGAAATTAGGGCATGGTGGCATACATGAACCATGGACAAGTCAACCACTTTTGGATTTACTTTGAAAGTGGTTGTACAAATTTTTGTATGGTTTAAAAATGGTCAATACAAAAAATTATTGAAACATAGATTAAGATGAACTGGAAGATGACTGGGTGTATCTCGAGGCAAACAAATGTTAATTAAAGGTGTTCATGAGTAAATACATATGACACAAGACTATGGAGGGTTCAATGTGAATTGAAAGTGTACCAAAATATCCAAATGTATGAAAATGAGATAAATGAATGAAATCATGACAAATATGTTTCAACTAAATCATGACTTGTACCAAAATTATGTGTTTACATTGTGGCACATTATAACATGTTAGGCGGCACTTCCATGAATCATATTATCTCATAATTTTTTAGCATACCACACACTTGTAAATAAATCCACATAATCATTGAAAGATGAAGAGTCATTTATTGAAGCCAAAATGGTTCAGATTGCATTATGGATCTGTTGATGTTTAATTTTGAAACTAATCACCAAAGTCATGGGAAGTTTCAAAGATGTGGGACTTGACCCTCAAAATAACCTCCAAATTTTAAAGAAGCTGGATCTTCTCTTGGGGTTTGGTGTAAAGGGGAAGAAAACAACACATAAAAGAAGTATCTAAACTACTAAGGTGATACACCAAGGTTGGATTCCTTTACTGGTAGAACATAGTGAAGTGTACTAACAGACTTTACTAAAGAGGATTAAAGAGCACAAAGAATGATCAATAATTCTAGTAATGACTTATAGACTAACCAAAGGCTCATATGAGAAACAAGTAACTTAGATTAGATTCTAGCCTAACAACACTGTATTAGTTTCAACAATTTTTATTGAAAAGATTAAAGAGTATGCAACATCATTAATAATCTCAATATTTATGTAAAATTGACAAAATGCGTATAATAGAAAATGAGGAGCAATACTAAAATCTGACTATATTTCATAGAACATCACTCTCTCTTCATATATGAACAAAGTACATAAGGTAGAATACATAAAATATGATCTTCAATTTTTGAAGAGAAACAACTGCTAAGGCAGTCAAATGCTTTCAAAACTAGCTCCTAAAACTCTATATTATTCTAGCTACTAAAACTCTATATTATTCCCTCTTAAAAACTCCCTTTGATCCACTACTTATATCCCAAATAAAACCATCATGAAAGTAACCATTTGCCTGGGGTCTAACTGCTTGTCCATAAAATCTAGATCTAAGAAACTACAAGCTGTTGGAGCTGAACAACCTAGGGCTTACTTCTAATATTTTTGTTAACTATCCATCTCATTCCATTTTAGATGTTGATCTACATCACTTTAATCATGTAGCCTCTAAACATGGACATGTGGGGGATTTTGTGGCCTTTTAGAAACTTAGAAACTCTTTTTTTCTCCTTTCTTGGCTTTTAGCACTAACAATTTTTAAAGGTTCAACACCTTTGGATCAAAGATCCCAATCTAAGCCATTCATCCCCTAATTTCCATCCATGGGATACACATGGAAACCCTTTACACGTTGAGAAGTCTCTGATATTTACTTTATCTTTAAGGAGTGAGGTGGTGACACGTGTATACCATCCATGTGCATCTTCTCCTGTGGCCTTATGATTCAAAGCAAAAAGGGCATTTACCCACGTGTCAATCTCATGTTAAATGGAGGCTTGTCAAGACTCCTTTTCCTTTTGGGGAGCACTAAGGTGACAAGTGGATTTGATCCACGTACTTTGAGCCTCAATTTTTTTTTCTAAGCTTTACCAAAAGTGGACCCTATAAGGCTTAGCACTTACCATTTGATCACTGTTGGAACTTTTATTTTGATAAAAGGAATGCTACTACACCACTTGTCCATCATGCACAAGCTAAAGGCTCCTTTTCATTCCTTTGAGAAAAAATAACACCAAAACAACATGTGGATACCCCTCTCATGTTTATTTTATACTTAGGATTTTCAGCCTCAAAAATTTAGGATGCTAATGGTACATAACCAAAAAGAAATATGAGTCTCAATAAAAAAACCATGTCTAAAATATTTCTACAATTTTGGTGACTCGCTAGGGGATCCATGCCTGCATTAAAGAATCCTCAGCCTTGATCGACCAAAAAGAAACCCAAAATTGTGATTCCCATCACTGTTCCCTTCGAGCTTTTGTAGTGACATCTGGTACTTAGCCCATTCTGTCTCTATCAGGTACTCTCACTTCTATAGAGCTTGAAAATATCTATCTAGCTTGATGATTTCCTTATGAGAAAAGGATTAGAGACCTTGCACCACAAAATGCAACTGGTACTCTAGTTTGGTCATTGGAGCTAAAACTGACTCCACCTCATTGACATCTGAAGAGTCACTCAAAGACTGAAAAATAGTCTGATCATTTTGTTTCTTAACTAGTAGATTTTGTATCTAGTCTTTCATTAGGATAGTGACATCATTAGGAAAGAGGAAGGGAGTCTCAATTGAACCAAACTTTAACTTGTCCTTTCATGCCTTTTACCCCTTCCTTCAATAGATTCTTATATTTCAAAGTGGCCTTATTGCAGCTCAAAATCTCACTAACTTTCCCTATGACTATCCTTCTATTAGTGACTCCAATTGCTTGAAGGGTCTCCTCTATTGCATCATATAATTTATAAATCAACACCTATGATTCAAGAACCTTAGCTAAGATGAACAATAGGATCTTCTCAATGGAGAACTCTACCCTTAAGCATAGTTTTTGTGCATCGAATATGAATATGAGTGCAGGTCTGAGCTAGGTAACATTGGTATAAATCCTTTGATAATAAGAACCATAGATCCCCCTCACCATTTTGGCAATACCTATTGCCTTAGGTTGTTGGGATAACTATTGGGCCATCTAAGTGACCTTATCCTCTGCTGCCTTATACCTGACCTACAAGTTAGTATTTTCTTTCTCTACACACTTAGCTTCTGCTAAAGCTATGATGCCTTTGCTACCTTGTCATTGCTCTATTTCTCCAAGAGCTTCTTCTCTTGCTCCAAAAGGTTGTTAGATGCCTTGATTGAATCAAGCTCCTTTTGGAACACAACTATTTTTTATTCTAAAGTCCTCAAGACTTCCTTGGATATCGCTCCTTTTAAATCCCTAATGAGTTGGGAAATTTCTTTTTCTTTAGCCTTAACCTCTAGGCTTAGATGGCTTACTATGTTTTGGGCTTGAGCTAAGCCATATTTTGCCTTTTGGAGCTGATTGGAGGTTTTCAAATAATTTGTGGCAACCACAATAGTAGTCATTCATTAGCTCTACTTTGTCTTGTATCCTAAACTAGGTCATGTCCATTGCCACTGCACTCATCGTATAATATTTAAGTTGCATTTGATCAAGTGGCTTACTCACATTTGGAACCATGTGAGTGATGGTGAGGGAATGTTACTTGTGGTCATAAAAAGACCATATTTGCTTTGTGGCCACAAACTTCATCTCCTTATATTTTTGCATTTCCTTTCTTGATTCTCTTGCCTTCCTTGCCAAGTCAGACTAAGCATAGAATTATAGAGGAGAGGCCATAATACCACTCACAAAAGGAGACGCATGGGGTAAACCATAAGGTAC
The DNA here is from genome assembly GCA_037957365.1 of Torreya grandis. Taxonomy (NCBI): domain Eukaryota; kingdom Viridiplantae; phylum Streptophyta; class Pinopsida; order Cupressales; family Taxaceae; genus Torreya; species Torreya grandis. The sequence goes on from JARHVA010004453.1 coordinate 822,395, forward strand.
ACTGATAGATTTATGGGGTTGATCTTGCGAGGGAGATGGGCTTGTCAAGATCCTAGGAGAAAATGTTGGCAAACTCAACTATTAGGAGGCGAGAGTGAAGGGAGTGTCAAGTGACATTAACAATTGAGTAGGTATAGCTAAGAAGGCCAAGGGTGCCAAACCATGTGATGGGGATGGCATTAACAAAGTTTGGGTTGAAGGTAGAATTAGAGATGAGGCAAGTTGTGTCTCTTTTTTTGTCTCCCTCCTGAAACGTTACTCTTTGCTTCTTCTTTTCAAGGCTCTTTGAGGGATCTTCTTCTGCAACTGGGGATATCGCCAACTGAGATGAGTCTGATACTTATTATATAGGAGATGTTTTTTGAGTAGGATTTGAAGGGGCCACCATTGTAGGGGATTTTATGGGTGACTGGGTCATCTTTTGCTTATCCACTTCACTGAGTATAAGTGGCCAAGCCAAAGTGGTGTGTGCCACTATAGATGTTTCTGCCTATTGAGGCTTTATTTGGGGATATAGAATATCATTGAGATATGGATTAGAAACTAGAGAGGCATGAGATTCATACTAGAGGGTCTCCCATTGGGTATCTATTGGTACAACCTCAAAATTTTGGGATAACTCACTGATCTCTTGCCTATACCTCTAATAAGTGGCTATTTTCTCTTGACTCCATTCCATCCTGAATAAATATTATCTCAAACCGTTAGACATGAACTTTTATGGGTCAAAAATATGAGTGGGTTGATAAAAAGACTCCTATGGGGTAGTTGGGAAGTCCTGTAGCTCTATATACAAGTTAGGTGTATCTCTTCTTAGGGACCTTCTGTCTTCAAAAAACTTTTTTCTCTCATTCCTGAAATAAGTATGGACCTTGCTCTTAGAAAGCCAAGAGGTCATGAAGCCATCTAGGCCATATTTCTATAAATATTGAATTAAAACTAACCCATAAGTGACTAACCTTCTATTAAGGATAAATTTTGCTTGCCTCCTTATGATAGTAATGTCATATTTGGTTAGTGAGATGTCATGAATGGCCTTCTTCTTCCTTCCTACTCTGAACTCTAAGTCAATAACTACTAACTGATGTGTCGCTTCCAAGCCTACTACCCTACTCATTAAAAATTTGAGAAGCATGAAATGCTCTTCCCTAAAACCATAGACTTTGATGAAATAATGATGGGCCCTAAAAAAGTAATCAATGAGGTGATAGGGATCGGACAAGATGGCCCTAACCGAGTCATTCATTCTACCATTTATCCCTTATGGATCCAAATCCCCCATCAGTGGTGACACAAATCATTCAAAAAACTCATAGGTGTCTGATGTTTCTAACAACATGTGAGTCTATGGAAACACAAGGATATACTTGCAGGGATTGACTACTTCTAAGTCCCATAGAGTCAAATTCATATGATGCTAGAAAATTGGGTATTTTGATATAGAATGAGGTGGAACAGATATGAAAAATACTTGAAGGTGGGATGAATGCTAAAATTAGCTAGCTATTGGCTCATGGTGTAAGTAATGTGTTCTAAAAAATTGAACCTGTATGCTTATGACCTAAAAATGGTCCTCAGATGAAAAATGACTACCAACTACTAGTCATGTACCATTGAGTCACTATCCTCCTCAAAAATGAAGGTGAGCATCAAACATACGTCTTGGGAGTCTGGGGACAACCTGCCCTTCTCAAAGGGTCGGGATGTAGTTTGAGTACTTTCTTCTAGCAGATGGAGCTCCTTATTTATGAATAATTACTTCTGGTAAACCTGGGACCAAATATGCCTTAGCTTTTATATGTTGTAGAAATTGGTAGAAAGATCATGTTATAGACATAGCATGTTGTAGATAGCTTGGGGAGTGATCACTACCTTGATCATTCCTCATTGAAAAGTCAAGCTTGCTAGGTCAAAAATCCATGAGCACAACTCCACCAATTTAGGCTATGGGTGCACTATGGGTACTAGGTATTGAGCCAACCCTAAGGTCCAAAATCTCATGAGAAAGTTTTTAGGTGTCTTTTGATTTAACATTTTGGAATTCACCACCTCTTTAAGGGTCTTAGTATTTTTTGTTAAAATAAGGTCAAAAATCTCATCTGCATAGTCAAAGATCAGAGAAGAATCCCTGGAGACACCTTTAAGCACTACTCTTATTATTGGGTATATGGTTTTGGGATATGCAGGAGATAAGGTGTATGACGTTTATGTAGTTGATGCAGATGCCATTATTCTAAACTTTGTCTCATTCACTTTATGAGTATAATCAGGTTCTTATTAATTGACTCTACCAAACCATTCCCTTGCAGATAATAATTTGATGAAGTCTTTAGGTATATACCATTTTTTATTGTGAAGTTAGACACTTTGGACCCTAAGAATGCCTTATCATTATCAAATATAATAGTGTGATGAGGTCCAAACTTGGTCATAATTTCTTGTAAGAGATCTAGAATCATGTTCTCTATTGCTTCTTTTAAGGGTACCGCTTCTGTCTACCTTGTGAAATAATCTATTGTGGTAAGGATCCACTTGTGTCCCATACTTGAAGCTAGATTAATCATCCCAATAAAATCCAAATCCCATTGCCTAAAGGGCTCTTCAATAATTATAGGGTTGAGTGGTAATGCAACATTTCTCTTCTTATCGATGTAAAATTGATAAGATTAACACCTACTAACCATTATATGATAATCAAAAAACATAGCGAGCCAAAAATACCTTTCTTGGAGTATCTTGATAGTTGTGGTCCTTAAAATAAAATGGCCTCCTAATGCTACATAATGTAGCTCATGCAAAACCCTTCCATTTTCTTCCCCTTCTATGCATCTAAGAAGGATTCCATCGATGTTCCTTTTGAAAAGAAAAGAGTCTATCAAAACAAAGCTGGAACCTTGCTGATGATAGTATCTTCTTTTCTTGTAAGGTAGATGATTGGGGTATTATGAAATTAACCCTATCAGTCACCCAAGACTCTAATTCATCACTTTGGATATGGATTACAATTTCTTCAACTTCTATTTCCTCTGTTGGAGTTTCAAAATCTTACACAAGGTATTGACATAAGCCCCTTTCTCTTACTAATTTAGGGGGCTTAACTTTGATATCATACTCTAATATCTTAGTTATCCAATTGGCTCTCCTTTCAATGATTCTGATGTCCATTATGTATTCCCTGACACTTGAATGTGTTACAAATATTATAATCTTATTTCTAGTAATTAAGTGTCTAAATTTTTTGAGTCCTTTAACAATAGCATAAGCTTACTTCTCAATAAAATTATACCTTAATTCATAGTCTTAGAGAGTCTTAGAGAAGAAGGCAATCAAATTTTCTCTTTATTCCATGTCCTCTTGGGTTAGTACTGACGCTATGCTATGTTCTCCTCCATAAACATACATGATGAAATCTTTTGAGAAATCAGGGTTGCACAGGACTGGGGTGGATGCAATTACCCTTTTTACACTCTCAAAAGCCTATCACCCCTCAGCCATTCATTTAAAACTAAGATCCTTCTTTATAATTAGGGTGATGGGTCTAACCACTCTAGCAAAGTTTGAGATGAATCTACTTACAAAGTTAATCTTCCCAAGGAAAGATTGTGCCGCCTTTTTATTTACTGGTAAGGATAAATCTAGTATTGCCTTGATCCTTTTTAGATCTATCAAGATCCCTTATTTTGAGATAATGTGTATGAGTAATTTACATTGAGGTAATCCAAACACACATTTATTTAGGTTCAAAGAGATCCCATATTCCTGGCACTTTTTAAAAATAGCCTCTAGTTGATCAAAATGATCTTTGACCAACTTAGTAAAGATGGTGAGATCATCAAGATAGATCAAAATTGAATTATTTATTAATTCCCCAAAAGTGATGCCCATAGCTCTTTGGAACATAGCCTATACATTCAAGAGTCTGAATGGGATTTTGGAATAAGCAAAGATTCCCCACTTTATGGTAAAAGTGGTCTTGCGTTGATCTTCTTCTACTAACCATATCTGATTATAACTTGAGATGCCATCTAATAAGGAAAACTTCTTTACTCCCACCACATTTTATAGGATCTGGTCCATTGAGGGTAAGGAGTAATGGTCCTTAAGAGAGGCTTTATTGAGATCCTTAAAGTCCACACAGAGTCTAATCTCTCCATTCTTTTTCCTTAGTAGGACCAAGTTGGAAACCCAAGTGGAGTGCTTGATGGGGAAGATAATCCTTGACTCTAGTAATTGTTTAAGCTCTTCTGCCATGAGAGACTCTATCCTTGGATTGACTGGTCTTTGCTTTTGGTGAATAAGCTTTGATCCTTCAATTAGGTCAATAGTATGCTGTACAATCTCTTTCTTATAACCATGGATATCCTTGTATGTCTACGCCATTACCTTATCATATTTGTGACATAAAGCCATCAACATTTCCTTTTCCTTTTGAGTGGTCACCTTCCCAACTTTTAATTTCCTCCCACTTGAGACCTCAAGTTTAGATTAGTATTATTTACTTGTCGCAAACTTTATTTTTCCCATTTTCACATCATCAAGATCAAACAAGCTCTCCAGAGTTATCAACCCTTTTGGGAGCTTATTGGATCATAATTGTATGATTTGATCACCATATGCCTTTTCAATTTTAGGCTATAATTGGTCTATGAACTCTCTTGATTGTTGTAGAAAGAAAATGATTTGTTGATCATTATTTAAGACTTACCAATTATCTGCATTATTTGAGATAGTAGGTTGAATGAACACTTTGATGGCTTCCTTATTGGTTTATAGATCCTTGGTCAGATCAAATTGGGATCTAAATTGGAACATTCTATCTACTTCCATGTTTTGAGTCCTTGGAATGACTTCGATGTTGAAAGCATCAAAAATTTCAATCAAGTCCCAAACTCGATGGCGATAAGACCTCATCTTTGGGGTTTTCGCTGTAGTAGTTTCCCTAATCTATTTAACCACTAGCTCAGAGTCCCCAAAGACTCTTAAATTATTTATCCCTTCCTTTTGGGCAAGGATTAATCCATGCACTAGATCTTCATATTTTTCTTCATTATTAGTGATTTTGAATTGAAAATGCAATGCTCTAAGGATCTTCTTTACTTTTGAGGAAGTAAGGCATATACCTACCCCTAACCCATTTTTACTTCTTGCTCTATCAAAATTTAGAGTCCATATTAAATAATTCTCTATGAGGCTTTCTTTTTTCTTTGTCTCACCTTCCATTATGTCAAGGATTTTGAGATTCTCATCATAGATGACATAGGTTCCTAGGCCAGTGAAGTCAAAGTTTCTAAAAGGATCATCCAATGTCAAAGTTGACAAATAGTTCTCACCTTCATGTTCACCAACTTATTCTATTGATTCCTTTATACAATTTATTTCTTCTCTTGAGATCATCATGTGGGAGGCTTCAAACTTTGATCCCATTTGGTCCATAATATGTTCTTTACATAAGGGCTCTGATAACACTTTCATCTTAGAACCATAATTGGCTCTTAGAATTAGATGTGACCAATCAAGGGACATATATCCTCCAATTTTTGTCATAAAGTCTCTAGATAATCATAATCCGAAGATAGGAGGGATGTCTATAACCACTATATCTTGTAGAACAATCACATTTGGGAAAGAATAGAGTTGTAATGAAAGTCTTCTGATGATCTCGATAGTGTGTACTAAATTCCCATCAAGTTACATGACTCTTTTAGTCAATGGCTCATATTTGATTTTTAAGGCATTGACTATTAACTTGGGCATGACTGTACTGCTTACACCTGAGTCTATCATAGAGTTGTGAAACAAATTTTTACCCACTATAAGAGTAATATAAAAGGGGTTTGGTTTAGGCTTCCTTACTTATTTTTGGGCATTCATTAGGACTGCTAATTATTGTGGCTGAGGTATTGTTGGTTTCTCTTTGCCGCCTTTTGATGGAGCTTCATTTGTGGTACAAATTTTTGGGTTACTATGGTCATTTAGTGATTCTTGCAATAGTTCTTTTTGATTAGGAATGGCTAACATATCCCATAATGAGGCATTAGTAGGAGCTTTCTTCAGTTGTTCAACTACATTGATGGGTCCCAATGATTGTACTTTAGATTATTGTGGATACCTTATTCTTTCAGCTATCATGCTAGGGATCCCTTGATTATGGGAAGTCCCTATAATTTCCTACCTTATCTGAGGAACCTGAGGGATTAGAGCTACATGAATTCTTATTGATTCTATATAAGAAGTAGGGACAATGTCTGTAGGCTCAATCATCTACCTTTTTGATCGTGTATAATAATCTAATTAAACTGGGTTCTTAGAATTTAAAGCTTCATTAATGAATATGGACTCTTCATCCTCAATCCATGAGAATAATGCATGTTTGAGGGTAGTGTATCCTTATTTTTCAAGTGACATACCCTACATCTGAGCCACCATAGCCACATTCTGGACTTCAAGGGATTGATATGGTGCAGCTGAATTAATTTCATAACTTCTTCATCTCCTTTGTTCTACCAGTCTTTGTTGTAGATTTTTGATAGGACAATCTCTTGGCATGTGAGAGTAATTACAAGGAAAATAGAATGCATTTGTCTTTGTTACCATATTATTCTAACCAGGGACCAATTCTCTTCCTGAATTTGGTGGAGTCATCTAAAACGGTGAGGGTATGGGAAAAAATATGGTTAGGCGATTGTGAAGAAGCTGACCTTTGAGTCCCTTGGTATTGATTCAGCTAGTAAAAGGGTCTATTTCCTAAGAAAACCTGATAATGAGGGTGTTGGTTCAAAGCTTGGTTCCTCTTAAGATTAATAATTTCATTTGAGAATGTTCTAAGGATGTTTCTGATATCATTCATCTCTGATAAGGCATATGATGTAGCTGTGACTAGTGCTTCTTGAAATGAAGGAAAGGTATATAGAGAAGTAATGGCCTAGGAACTAATAGGAGGTCCTTCTTGAGCTAGGAAGGATAATTTGGGGAACATTGGCATAGGAGGCCTTGGGGGTAATTTCCTAGAATTTATCAGATTGTTTTTTACTCTTACAACAAGTTCATAAGCATCAGGAAGAGTCTGCTCTCCTAGTGATTGAATCATGATAGAGATATCAGAATTAAAATCTTTGAGATAAAAAATAATTTCCATACCTATAGGTGGTCAAGCCAAGATTGGGATCTTTTGTCATGTCTTCTAAAATCTAGTGTTGAAATTAGTCATTACTTCTTAGGGGGATCTCTTAATAGTGATTAATTTCTATAGTAGAGATGATATATCTCCCTTTTAATTGAATCTATCATATAATGTGGTTCCCAATTGGTCTTAGTTTGCAATAGAATTTGGTGCTAAAGATCTATACCAGTCAAAAGCTTTCCCCTTCAAAGAGGTGGTGAGTAGTCTCAAGGCTACATTTTGTTGTGTAATAAAGTGGACAGTACATATATTGGCCATGTCTTGAAGATGCTCTACTGGAGTTTTGAAATCCTCTCCAGTGAATTTAGGTAATGATTTTAGATTATTAGCTGGAATGGGATCCCATGTATTGGGAGGTGTAGGTAGGATAAGTGGACTTCCACCATTCTAATTAACAAAGTTTCTAAGTGGAGCCTGAATAACCATTTATCCTCCCAAAATAACTTATTGAGTTAGCCTCCTTCTTAAAGTAGTTGCCAAAGGTGGTGCTAAGAGTCCTAGGCTTATCATGGATTGAGATCTTGTAATCAGCCCATGATTTTACCTACTTGAAGGATGTCCACTCATACACTTCTAAATGATTTGGTTTGGTCCCATCAGGCGTGCAAGAAAATATTTTGATGTTTAATTTTGCAACTAATCACCAAAGTCATGAGAAGTTTCAAAGATGTGGGACTTGACCCTCAAAACAACCTCTAGATTTTAAAGAAGCTGAATCTTCTCTTGGGGTTTGGTGTAAAGGGCAAGAAAACAACACATAAAAGAAGTATCTAAACTACTAAGGCAATACACCAAGGTTGGATTCCTTTACTGGTAGAGTAATAACAAACTTTACTAAAGAGTTTTAAAGAGCACAAAGCATGACCAATAATTTTAGTAACAATTTATAGACTAACTAAAGGCTCAAACAAGAAACAAGTAACTTAGATCAACATCTAGCCTAACAACACTATATTAGTTTTAACAATTTTTCTTGAAAAAATTAAAGATTATGCAACATGATTAATAATCTCAATATTTATGTGAAACTGACAAAATGTGTATAACAAAAAATGAGAAGCAATACTAAAAGTTGACTACATTGCACAAAACATCACTCTCTCTTCATATATGAACAAAGTATATAAGGCAAAATGCACATAATATGATCTTCAATTTTTAAATAGAAGCAACTGATAAAGTAGTCAAATGCTTTCAAAACTAGCTCCTAAAGCTCTGTAAGTCTAGCTACTAAAACTATGTATGAGTCCCTCTTAAAAAATCCCTTTGATCCACTACTTATAGCCCAAAGAAAATGATCATGAATGTAACCATTTGTCTAGGGTCTAACTGCTTGTCTGTAAAATTTGGATCTAAGAGACTGCAATCTGGAGCTGAACAACCTGGGGCTTACTTCTACTATTTATATCAACTATCCATCTCATTCAGTTTTAGATGTTGATCTGTGTCAATTTAATCATGTAGCCTCTAAACATGGACATGTGGGGTCTTCCATGGCCTTTTATAAATGCAAAGACTCTTTTTTCCTCCTTTCTTGGCTTTTAATGCTAATGGTTTTTGGAGGTTCAGCACCTTTGGATCAAAGATCCCAATCCAAGCCATTGATCCCCTACCTATCATCCGTGGGCTACACATAGAAGCCCTTCACAAGCTAAGAAGTCTCTGATATTTGCTTCAGCTTTAAGGAGTATGGTGGTGACATGTGTATACCATCCACATGTATCTTCTCATGTGGCTTTGTGATTCAAATCAAAAAGGGCATTTACCCACGTGTCAATCTCATGCAAAATGGAGGATTGTCGAGAGTCTTTTTCCTTTTGGGGGAGCATTGAGGTGACAAGTGGCTTTGATATACGTGCTTCGATCCTCAATTTTTTTTCCAAGCTTCACCCAAAGTGGACCCCATAAGGTTTAGCACTTACCATTCAATTGCTATTGGGACTTTTATTTTGATAAAAGGGATGCCATTGCACCACGTGTCCATCATGTGCAAGCTGAAGGCTCCTTTTAATTCCTTTAAGCAAAATCAGTGGAAAAATAATGCATGGATACACCTCTCATGTTTCTTCTATACTTAGGATTTTTGGCCTTGAAACTTTAGGATTCTGAAGGTACATAACCAAAAGGAAATATGAGAGTCTCAAGAAAAACAAAACCATGTAGAAAATAATTCTACAGGATCCTCATCATGTGAGACATTATAATCTATGTATACACATTTGTAACATTAGTTAGCAAGAATATTGCAAAAAAAAAGACAACAGTATATCTTTTTCAAGAGTATTCAATTTACACATTACAAAGATTAATTATGTTTTAAGTTAAAGTTATATTACTTTACCTATTATCCATATTACTCAATATCACTTCCACATACACATATATCACATTTAATCCCTCATTTCAAGCGTTATCCCTGGGACCTCCTAAGATCAAATGATGATTAGAATAATCCATTATATCTAATATTATGGGTATATAGAACAAGTATCATAATAGCCATAGTATAAACTTCTTATTTATTTGTATATGGATAGAGGATGTCATGCTACTCGTATTTGAAATTCCATCATTGCAAGTGTCATTGAAATGTATTATTGATGATGATTATTAAAGATAACATATATTAAATCAACTTGAAATGCTTGATGATTAAATAATTCATGTTGTTGAAAATATAAGATTATATCAAAATATATTGAAGAAATATTATCATAAGAAGACAAGATCAAGATAAATTTATGTGGGTGAGCAAGCACTAAAAAAAAAAATACTAATGCAAAATGTGATAAGAAATGAAAGTTCTGACCAAATTGGATGAAATAAATTTTTATTAAAAAGAAGTTTGGATTGGGGGAATATCTCATTTCTAACATATAAGGCAAGCCTTTGAAGTACCCAATCAATATATGTATTGAAATAAACTCTTATTATATAATAAAAAGGTTTATAAGTGTAATACTCTACACTAAAACCTAATATATGTATATAATTTAGATTTTAACAAAATACAACATAACAATAAACATGTACCTAACTTCACACAAAGAAAAAATTGAAAAGCTTTAAATTTTTGATGAGGGGTTGCCATGATAAACAATAAATTATATCAAATGTGTGTATTTTTGGAGGCCAAAATCAAGTGAAAACATGTCTAAGGACTGGTTTGAAGATAACCTAGGAAAATTGTGAAGAACTGATGACTTGAATAAAAATACCAGAGCATACTGAGGCACTCCTAATGAGAAAAAATCTTGGTAATTATGTACACTCATATGTATTTGTGATAGATCTCAAAAATATGTATGTGATTTGTTGCTTTATTTATCTACTTGAAAAACCTTCCTTGCATTGCTTTAATTCATTGCACACCTCCTATAATTTTTCTCCTTCCATAAAACTCTAATTCACCTTCAACATCCCTAAAACCCATAAAAAGGGGGTAGGGTGAAGGGGGTTGGATTTAGAGGCCTGCTTAAGTTAGACCTCTTATAGGCATTTTTTCAAAGACAAGACACTAGTATATATGCAAATCAACAAGTAGTCTAGTGCGTTATGAAGATCCAAACCCTTATCCTTATCAATGATATGCAAAAAACTATTAGTGTAATATGTATTTTATTAACCCTTTAATTATGCTTTTGGTACATATGTGATACTCTAAAAATGCAATCCCTTTATTTCAAAACTTTAAGAATATGGACATACATGTACTCATGTAATTATAGAATTCTCAAATTCAAATTAGGGCCCTACTGGTGCATAAGACTAAAAATAGATGAAAAGAAAAGATGATTAGAAAGGGTAAAAACATAAAATTACTGAAGATAAGGGCCAAAGGGGCCCTTAAAAAAATACATGCCCCTGATCCAAACTCAGGTATAGTAAAATCTGAGAATGGAAGACTTGGATAGAGATAAGGAAAATAAAGCATGAGAGATAAAATAATAAAAATAGAGGGGAGCCATGTGTTTAACCCTAAATTGGATAAGAGGAATTATCCTATCCTTTTTGGTGTAAGGGTTAATAATATATAAATGATAATACATTAGGGAGATAATCAGATCTACAATAGGCCAATTGGATGCTAAACTCAGATATAAATAGCAGGACTCCTCTTCTTTCAGAAGTGCTTGTTCTTGCAAACAACATGACTCTTTCTGGTAACAAGTAACGGGGTAACAGGGTCCAAAGTAACTAACAATCTAAGATGTAGCATAAAGTCTCCACCTTGATAGCCCTAGAGTGAGATACGAAGAACAATGGGGGCACAAAGTCATCCCAAGGTCCTTTACACAGAAACATAAAAGAAAAACACACATTGGAGACAACTATGATAGCACAAAGTCTAAAAGTAGTTGGCTTCAGGACACCTTCCTTACCACCTCCACTAGTCCTACTTGTTAAATCAAATAAATAAGAATGTTTTCAGAAGATAGACATAAGAACAATCTCTTAAAGTAGCACAAGCTGTAACATCACAAAGTCTGCAAGTAACTTGCTTTCTCATTCAATCAAAGAAATATGAACTACAATCTGAGCTCAAAGTCTCAGTAATGCCTTTCAATTTGGGTAGAGTTTCACTTCTGATAAGGGAAAGATCTCCTTTACAAATGAAATAAAATACAAACTTATAGCAACTGCCCAAGGATTGGCACCTTTTTTCATGGGACGGCCCATGTTGCAATCAACATCTTCAATGCGTCTCCAATTTTGTCTGGAGAGACCATGCTAAGAATAGTGCGCTACCATAACTATGGTGTGTCCCTTCATCTAATATGTCTCCTCCTTAATATGGACTGTCTTGTCCTTTGCATATTTGTCTTTACTTCATGGATAAAAATAAGCCGCATCTTTGGTTTGGGGCGCTCAGAAGTCTACTCGATCCACTGTTTCACCTACAGGAAATAACTCTTTTGAAGATATTTCTGATCCTTTGGTCTCACTCCTCTCTTCACTGCTTAAGCACTTCTTTGCTCTTTATAGCCCTTCTTGCCTAAGTCTTTGGGGGGTCCTTTCTGTGTCTTTGACAAGTGGCAAGTTCCACTGTTATGAAACTCATTAGAAACTTACGAAAAATGGGGTCCATGAAATGTTTTGCCCGAGCAACTCCAAAAGGGGAACATAGATGCAAACACTTGTCAAATTTCACTGAGTCATAACAAGACACATGACATATTCCACTTAACTTATAAAAGCTTAATAACCTTTGGGGGTCCTGCAGAAGATGACACGTGCTGGCTTCCGCTCTACTTTATAATGGACACGTGGCAACTTCTGCTGCAATTTGTCTTTTTCCATTGGGCATTTTTTTGTAGAATTTTCTCCTCAGTTAGGCTTTTCCTTCTGAAAAAAGTTTGAAGGAATTCCTTCAGGCTCTACCTTAGTCATTTTCCCACAGAAAATACCTCTTAAAGAATTCTAACGGCTCTTTCTCTTAATAATTTCCTTTGAACAAAAAGTCATTTTCTCTTGCTCTGTCTCTATCAGCCTTTGTACAAACCTAAAGGAATTTTATCTTTTCGATCAATCACTTGGTTCTTCCTTTGAGTTCTACACTTTATTTGGATTTCAACGGATATTCCCTTACTTTAAATTTGACATTTGTGAGGCTGTCAATAGTCGCTAGCCACTTGAACCATGTTGAACCTTAAACCTTTGAACCCATTAAAAGTACATTGGTTCGTTGGTTCATAAGTTCATTCTGTCTCTTTTGTTCCATTGCTTCCTACTTCAATCACTTTCACACTCCTTGGTTGAACCATCTATTGAACCACCTATTTGCTACTTCTCTCTTTGATAGAGGCTGCGTTTGAACCTTTGAACCCATGAACCATTGAACTTTGAACTCTTTCGGTTCAAGGTTCAATTGGTTCATTGGTTCATCTTTTTGATTTCACTGAGTCTATTTGATACCTCTAAACCAAGCACGTTGAACCAATTGGTCGTTGAACCCGTTGAACTGATGAACCAAAATGGTTCAAGGTTCAATGGTTCAAGCTTTTGTTTTGATGCTTGCTAACAGACCCTTTGATGAACCGGTTGAACTTGCTAATCCTTTTACCAAAAAGTTGAGAAAATGACAAAATTGAATGTTTAGAACAAATTTTTGGAAAGGGGAGGGACAATTTTTTCCATGTAGGACCAAAATAGTCATATGTTGTCTAAAAAAATGAGGAGTTATTTTTCAGGGACAATAGCTGGCTCCTATTGGGGAACTTCCTTCAGATAACAACTCAGAATCGCTGAGGGGAGTAGAAACTAGAATCTCTAGTGCCTTGAATTGTGCCATTGGGCTATGGAGTCATGCTACCCAAAAAGAAAGGTGACAAAAATGAAGACGAAAGGTACAAAACATAACTAAAGACTATACAAATATACATATGTACAAATGAATTTATCTGATGCCTCAAGATTTGAAGTGCTTCAGATGCCACCCATTGTGAGACAATGATAATGGCATCCCATCCTGATAAACCAATAGGAAACCATTTTGTCCCCAAAATCGGTGATGGGCGAATGGAACTCTCCACTAGGAAACCACTTTTCTATGTCTTCCCCTTGGTTTTCTTCTCTTCTTGCCCCAAATCAAGACTTGACTTTTGGTCCAAAAACCACAAATCTTTGCTCTCCTGGCAAAGAGTTCCTTTTCCTAATTTTGATGGGCAGCAGCATGGCCTAGTACCATAATTTTTTATTTTGATAGCTCAGCCCATCACATGTCTTGATTTTCCCCCTCAGATATCTCAAATTCTTTTTCATTTGGAGGGGAGAGTTCTTCTGCACTTATGCCACACTCCAATTCTTCTACTATTTCATCCCTGCCTAAAGACTCAAACAAAATTTAGACTATAGGGGCCGCCGTTTGGGTCTTGACACATTTGACATGATCAATTATGTCAAATGGTTGGGTTGGACTAGGCATAGGGGATGGGAGTTCTTCCTTTTGGTTTATGGGAGGGGTGGGAGGACTGATCTACAAATTTGAAGTAGAAGGTGGAGAGATGTTCAATATACTTACTTCTTTGGCAATCACTGGGTCTTTTGACTGAAAAGGAAGAGGGGTTCTCTACTTAGCAATTGAAATTATTGGTTGGGGTCGCTCCTTTGTCTTCTCTTTGTTGGCCTACTGGGCTGACTGATTCTCAGACCTAGTGAATACTGCGTATGATCCTTCGACTGCTTCACCTTTACTCCTAGGTTCATCTTGGTAATTCAAGAAACTAATGTGGGAGTCACCAACTAATTCTTTTAGATATTCCTTGAAGATATCAATGCCATTTTCTTGCTCAAACTCAGGTTGGAAATAGGAAACATGTTTTGTTTCTAGATATCCAACTATTAGGTTGGTTGGAGGTGCTTCAAGGGCAAGGTTCATCTATGGGGGAGGAAGATGATTTGGTTTCCCTTGACTTCTAACAGCATTACCTTGATATGGCTGATTCTAAAATTCCCTCCTTGGCATATCCTAATTAGGAGGAGCAGACATACTTTGGGCCATTTGCCTTTTCAAGGCTAGCAGTTCATTTTCTAGCTTTTGTACCATTGGGTCAATGGTGGCTGTGGGTGAGTATTCAAAAGATGAAGAGTGTTTACCTCTGTTCAGGTCTCTCCTTATCTTTCCTACCAAGATAAGGTCATATTCTAGCTCAGTAGCCAAGTCTTGAGTAGCCTCAAGGTCTATGTGTCTAGCCCGTCTCAACAAAAAACTCACTTTAGGCAGCTATGAGTTGATGAAGAAACACATGAGACTCTGAGGTGTTGACTGGGCAATCATGGGAATCCTGTGCCTCAGCTTGTTGAACCTAGAAACAAAATCCCTCATAGGCTTATGAGGTTCCTTCTTCATCTGAGTGAGCTAGGCCAACAAATCATATGCATCTTCTGTAGGCTTGAACCTGGATTCAAACTTGGCTTTGAGTGTATTCCAATCAATCACTGATCTAGCTTGCAGATGGTAGAACCACTCTGCAACAGCACCTTGTAGGGTCTCCATAAAAAGCCTGACTACCACGTTTCAAATTCCACCTCTATCACACCATAGGATATGCTAAAGGCTGCAATGTGTTCATCAAGGTGGACTCTTCCATCACCAAATAATTTGGGGAAATTCTTCCTTGAATTGAGTGGTAGCTCATGCAAGGGTGGAGTTAGATTAAGTGGGCCAAATGAGTTATCCTAGGGGCCTCAAACTGCCATGATTGGATTATGAAAAATAGGGATAACACATCTAAGTGGAGTTGCCAGATTATAGGACAAAAATGGAAAAAAAAACTAGCGCTGCTTTAGCTTAAAGCTTGAGGCTTTAAACTGCACTTTCTTTCCCAGCAGCTCTAGTTTTGTAGACCAGATAATATAATGGAGATGGAGGAAAATGGTAAGGCTATAATGATAATGGGTAAGACACAGAATAGAGTCACCAGAGTCTATAATGGATAAGGGTTATAATGATTATGGGTAAGACACAGGTGATGTTTCAATCTAAAACTTGAGGTTCCAAATTGTATAAAATTACTGTGTCCCCAATAGAGTCACCAAAAATTGTTGGTTGAATATTTTGTCGGCTAGCTAACTAGTGACCAAAATAGCTCCTATCACCACAGCATAAGGAGATTGGTCATCCAATGTTGTAGGTTTACCACATCCAAAGGGGACAAATCTCTCCTCTCATCAAGGGGAGGTTCCCTATTAAATATACGGAGGCTATATATATATATATATATATATATATATATATATATAAGTAGAAAGTAAAACACAAGGGTGGGATAAACCATCCATCTCTCTTTTTTTAGAGATGATGCTCACAGATAGAGGAATCCTGGGTGATTGGTGATGGCACTTCTCATCTTTCAGAAGTAACATTCAGCCAAGAGCCAGATCCCTTCCTAGATAGTAGAAATCTTGGTGAAGCAACAAAAGGCACTTCTCTTCTTTCAGGAGTGCTTGTTCTTGCAAACAGCATGACTCTTTTTGGTAACAAGTAACGGGGTAATAGGGTCCAAAGTAACCAGCAATCTAAGATGTAGCACAAAGTCTCCACCTTGACGGCCCTAGAGTGAGATACAAAGAACAATGGGGGCACAAAGTCATCCCAAGGTCTTTTACACAGAAACATAAAAGAAAAATACACACTGAAGACAACTATGACAGCACAAAGTATGAAAGTAGTTGGCTTTAGGACACCTTCCTTATCACCTCCACTAGTCCTGCTTGTTAAATCAAAAAAATAAGAATGCTTTCAAAAGACAGACATAAGAACAATCTCCTAAAGTAGCACAAGCTATAACAACACAAAGTCTGCAAGTAACTTGCTTTCTCATTCAATCAATGAAATATGAACTATAATCTGAGCTCAAAGTCTCAGTAATGCCTTTCAATTTGGTTAGAGTTTTGCTTCTAGTAAGGGGAAGATCTCCTTCACAAATGAGAACAAATACAAACTTATAGCAACTACCCAAGGATTTGTGCCTTTTTCTATGGGATGTCCCATGTTGCAGTTAGCATCTTCAACGCATCTCCAATTTTGTCTGGAGAGACCATGTTGAGAATAGTGCGCTGCCATAACTATGGCATGTCCCTTCATCTGATATGTCTCCTCCTTAATATGGACTATCTTATCCTTTGCATATTTGTCTTTACTTCATGGAAGAAAACAAGCTGCATCCTTGGTTTGGTGCGCTTAGAAGTCTACTCGATCCACTATTTCATCTACTAGAAATAACTCTTTTGAAGATATTTATGATCCTTTGGTCTCGCTCCTATCTTCACTACTTAAGTGCTTCTTTGCTCTTTATAGCCCTTCTTGCCTAAGTCTTTGGGGGGTCCTTTCTATGTCTTTGACAAGTGGCAAGTTTTGTTGTTATGAAACTCATTAGAAACTTACAGAAAATGGGGTCCATGACACATTTTGCCTAAGCAACTCCAAATGGGGAACATGGATGCAAACACTTGTCACATTCCACTGAGTCATAACAAGATATGTGACGTATTCTGCTTAACTTATAGAAGCTTTAGAAACCTTTGGGGGTCCTATAGAAGATGACACATGGTAACTTTCGCTCTGCTTTATAATGGACACGTGGCGGCTTCCGTTGCACTTTGTCTTTTTCCATGGAGCATTTTTTTGCAGGCTTTTCTCCTCAGTCGGGCATTTCCTTCAGACAAAAGTCTGAAGGAATTCCTTCGGGCTCTGCCTTAGTCATTTTCCCATAGAAAATACCTCTAAAGGAATTCTCATGGCTCTTTCTCTTAATAATTTCCTTCGGATAAAAAGTCATTTTATCTTACTCTATCTCTGTCAGCCTTTAAACAAACCCAAAGGAATTTTATCTTTTTGATCATTCACTTGGTTCTTCCTTTGAGTTTTGTGCTTTATTTGAATTTTAACAAATATTCCCTTACTTTAAATTTGACGTCTGTGGCACTATCAATAGTCGCTAGTCGCTTAAATCATGTTGAACCTAAAACCTTTGAACCCGCTAAAAGTACATTGGTTCATTGGTTCATCGGTTCATTCTATCTCTTTTGTTCCATCACTTCTTGGTTCAATCACTTTCATGCTCCTTGGTTGAACCATCCGTTGAACCACTTGTTTGCTGCTTCTCTCTTTGATAGAGGCTGCCTTTGAACTTTTGAACCCATGAACCATTGAACTTTGAACTCTTTCAGTTCAAGGTTCAATCGGTTCATTGGTTCATCTTTTTGATTTCACTGAGTCTCTTTGATACCTTTGAATCAAGCACGTTGAACTAATTGGTCATTGAACCCATTGAACCGATGAACCAAAATGGTTCAAGGTTCAACGGTTTAAGTTTTTGTTTTGATGCTTGCCGAGATACCCTTTGATGAACCAGTTGAACTTGATAATCCTTTTACCAAAAAGTTGAGAAAATGACAAAATTGAATGTTTAGAACAAATTTTTGGAAAGGGCAAGGACAATTTTGGCCATGCAGGACCAAAATAGTCATATGTTGTCTAAAAAAATGAGGAATTATTTTTCAGGGACAATAGCTGGCTCCTGTTGGGGAACTTCCTTCAGATAACAACTCAGAATAGCTGAGGGGAGTAGAAACTAGAATCTATGGTGCCTTGAATTGTGCCATTGGGTTATGGATTCATGCTACCCAAAAAGAAAGGTGACAAAAATGAAGATGAAAGGCAAAAAACATAACCAAAGACTATACAAATATACATATATACAAATGAACTTATTTGATGCCTCAAGATTTGAAGCGCTTCAGATGCAGCCCATTGTGAGACAACGATAATGGCTTCCCATCCTGATAAACTAGTAGGAAACCATTTTGTCCCCAGAATCAGTGATGGGTGAATGGAACTCTCCACCAGGAAACCACTTTTTTGTGTCTTCCCCTTGGTTTTCTTCTCTTCTTGCCCCAAAGCAAGACTTGACTTTTGGTCCAAAAACTATGAATCTTTGCTCTCCTGGCAAAGAGTTCCTTTTCTTGATTTTGATGGGCAGCAGCATGGCCTAGTACCATAATTTGTTGTTTTGATAGCTCATCCCAGCACATGTCTTGATTGTCCCCCTCAGATATCTCAAATTCATCTTTGTTTGGAGGGGAGGGTTCTTCTACACTTATGCCGCACTCCACCAATTCTTTTGCTATTTCATCCTTGCCTGAAGACTCAAATAAAATTTGCACTGTAGGGGCCACCATTTGGGTCTTGACACATTTGACATGATCAATTATGTCAAATGGTTGGGTTTGACTAGGCACAGGGGATGGGAGTTCTTCCTTTTGGTTTATGGGAGGGGTGGGAGGACTGATCTGCAAATTTGAAGTAGAAGGTGCAGAGATGTTCAATGTACTTACTTCTTTGGCAATCCCCAGGTCCTTTGACTAGAAAAGAAGAGGGGTTCTCTGCTTAGCAATTGAAATTGTTGGTTGGGGTTGCTCCTCTATCTTCTCTTTGTCAGCCTACTAGGCTGACTGATTCTCAGACCTGGTGAATACTGCATATGATCCTTTGACTGCTTCACTTTAACTCATCTTGGTAATTCAGGAAACTAATGTGGGAGTCACCAGCTGATTCTTCTAGATCTTCCTTGAAGAGATCAGTGCCATTTTCTTGCTCAAACTTATGTTGGAAATAGGAAACATGTTTTGTTTCCAGATATCCAACTACTGAGTTGGTTGGAGGTGCTTCAAGGGCAAGGTTCCTCTGTGGGAGAGGAAGACGATTTGGTTGCCCTTGACTTCTAGCAGCGTTGCCTTGATATGGCTGATTCTGAAATGCCCTCCTTGGCATATCTTGATTAGGAGTAGTAGAGATACTTTGGGCCATTTTCCTTTTCAAGGCTAGTAGTTCATTTGCCAGCTTTTGTACCATTAGGTCAATGGTGGCTGTGGGTGAGTATTCAAAAGATGAAGAGGGTTTACCTCTGCTCAGGTCTCTCCTTATCTTTCCTGCTAAGATAAGGTCATCTTCTAGCTCAGTAGCCAAGTCTTGAGCAGCCTCAAGGTCTATGTGTCTAGTCCGTCTCAACAAAAAACTCACTTTAGGTAGCTGTGAGTTGATGAAGAAACATGAGATTCTGAGGTGTCGGCTAGGTGATCATGGGAATCTTGTGCCTTAGCTTGTTGAACCTGGCAATAAAATCCCTCATAGGCTCATGAGGTTCCTTCTTCATCTGAGTGAGCTGAACCAACAAAGCATGTGCATCCTTTATAGGCTTGAACCTGGCTTCAAACTTGACTTTGAGTATATTACAGTCAATCACTGATCTAGCTTGCATATGGTAAAACCACTATGCAACAGCACCTTATAGGGTCTCCATAAAAAGCCTAACTACCACGTCTTCAAATTCCACCCCTATCACACCACAGGCTATGCTGAAGGCTACAATGTGTTCATCAGGGTGGACTCTTCCATCACCAAAGAATTTGGGGAAATTCTTCCTTGAACTGAGTGGTAGCTCATGCTGGGGTGGAGTTAGATTAAGTGGGCCAAATGAGTTACCCTAGGGGCCTCGAACTGCCATGATTGGAATATGAAAAATAGGGATAACACATCTAAGTTGAGTTGCTAGATTATAGGACAAAATGGAAAAGAAACTGGACCTACTTCAGCTTAAAGCTTGAGGCTTCAAACTGCACTTTCTTTCCCAACAGCTCTAGTTTTGCAGACCATATAATATAATAGAGATGGAGGAAAATGGTAAGGCTATAATGATAATGGGTAAGACATAGAATGGAGTCACCAGAGTCTATAATGGATAAGGGTTATAATGATTATGGGTAAGACACAGGTGATGTTTCAATCTGAAACTTGAGGTTCCAAATTGTACAAAATTACTGTGTCCCCAACAGAGTCACCAAAAATTGTTGGGTGAATATTTTGTCAGCCATCTAACTGGTGGCTAAAATAGTTCTTATCACCACATCATAGGGAGATTGGTCATCCAATGTTGTAGGTTTACCACATCCAAAGGGGACAAATCTCTCCTCTCATCAAGGGGAGGTTCCCTATTAAATATACGGAGGCTATATACTATATATATAAGCAGAAAGTAAGACGCAGGGGTGGGATAAACTATCCATCTCTCTTTTTTCAGAGATGATGCTCATAGACAAAGGAGGAATCCTAGGTGATTGGTGATGGAACTTCTCTTCTTTCAGAAGTAACATTCAGCCAAGAGCTAGATCCCTTCTTGGATAGTAGAAATCCTGGTGAAGCAACAAAAGGCACTTCTCTTCTTTCAAAAGTGCTTGTTCTTGCAAATAGTAGGACTCTTTCTAGTAACAAGTAATAGGGTAATAGGGTCCAAAGTAACTAGCAATCTAAGATGTAGCACAAACTCTCCACCTTGATGGCCCTAGAGTGAGATACAAAGAACAATGGGGGCACAAAGTCGTCCCAAGATCCTTTACACGAAAACATAAAAGAAAAACACACACTGGAGACAACTATGACAGCACAAAGTCTAAAAGTAGTTGGCTTTAGAACACCTTCCTTATCACCTCCACTAGTCCTGCTTGTTAAATCAAATAAATAAGAATGCTTTTACAAGATAGACATAATAAAAATCTCCTAAAGTAGCACAAGCTATAACTGCACAAAGTCTACAAGTAACTTGCTTTCTCATTCAATCAAAGAAATATGAACTACAATCTGAGCTCAAAGTCTTAGTAATGCCTTTCAATTTGGGCAGAATTTCACTTCTAGTA
Organism: Torreya grandis; assembly: GCA_037957365.1. Classification (NCBI taxonomy): domain Eukaryota; kingdom Viridiplantae; phylum Streptophyta; class Pinopsida; order Cupressales; family Taxaceae; genus Torreya; species Torreya grandis. The sequence goes on from JARHVA010004453.1 coordinate 843,768, forward strand.
AGGGGAAGATCTCCTTTAAAAATGAGATAAAATACAAACTTATAGCAGCTACCCAAAGATTGGCGCCTTTTTCCATGGGACAGCCCATGCTGCAGTCAACGTCTTCAATGCATCTCTAGTTTTGTCTGGAGATACCATGCTGAGAACAATGTGCTGCCATAACTATGGCATGCCCATTCATCTGATATGTCTCCTCCTTAATATGGACTATCTTGTCCTTTGCATATTTGTCTTTACTTCATGGAAGAAAACATGCTGCATCCTTGGTTTGATGCGCTCAAAAGTCTACTCGATCTATTGTTTCACCTAATGGAAATAACTCTTTCATAGATTTTTTTGATCCTTTGGTCTTGTTCCTCTCTTCACTGCTTAAGTGATTCTTTGCTCTTTATAGCCCTTCTTGCCTAAGTCTTTGGGGGGTCCTTTCTATGTCTTTGACAAGTGGCAAGTTCCACTGTTATGAAACTCATTAGAAACTTATGGAAAATGGGTTCCATGACACGTCTTGCTCGAGCAACTCCAAAAGGGGAACACGGATGCAAACACTTGTCATGTTTTGCTAAGTCATAACAAGACATGTGACATATTCCACTTAACTTATAGAAGCTTTAGAAACCTTTGGGGGTCCTGTAGAAGATGACTCGTGGCGGCTTCTACTGCACTTTGTCTTTTTCCATTGGGTATTTTTTTGTGGGCTTTTCTCCTCAATCAGGCTTTTCCTTCAGACAAAAGTCTGAAGGAATTCCTTTGGGCTCTACCTTAGTCATTTTCCCACAGAAAATACCTCTGAAAGAATTCTAACAGCTCTTTCTCTTAATAATTTCCTTCAGACAAAAAGTCATTTTCTCTTGCTCTATCTCTATCAGCCTTTGAACAAACTCGAAGGAATTTTATCTTTTTGGTCAGTCACTTGGTTCTTCCTTTGAGTTCTGTGCTTTATTTGAATTTCAATGGATATTCCCTTACTTTAAATTTGACGTCTGTGGGGCTGTCAATAGTCGCTAGCTGCTTGAACCATGTTGAACCTTAAACCTTTGAACCCACTGAAAGTACATTGGTTTGTTGGTTCATCAGTTCATTCTGTCTCTTTTGTTCCATCGCTTCTTGGTTCAATCACTTTCATGCTCCTTAGTTGAACCATCCATTAAACCACCTGTTTACTACTTCTCTCTTTGATAGAGGCTGCCTTTGAACCTTTGAACCCATGAACCATTAAACTTTGAACTCTTTCGGTTCAAGGTTCAATCAGTTCATTGGTTCATCCTTTTTATTTCACTGAGTCTCTTTGGTACCTTTGAACCAAGCACATTGAACCAATTGGTCATTGAACCCATTGAACCGATGAACCAAAATGGTTCAAGGTTCAACGGTTCAACGGTTCAAGCTTTTATTTTGATGCTTACCGACAGACCCTTTGATGAACTGGTTGAACCTACTAATCCTTTTACCAAAAATTTGAGAAAATGACAAAATTGAATGTTCAGAACAAATTTTTGGAAAGGGGAGGGACAATTTTGGCCATGCAAGACCAAAATAGTCATATGTTGTCTAAAAAAATGAGGATTTATTTTTCAGGGACAACAATTTTGATGCTAACATAGTGTTGGATTTGTAATAGGTAGGAAGATAGTCATGAAATAGTCATTAGATTTTGGATCCATAGTTTATGGCACTTTAGACACTAATGTCAGCTTGGGATAGTTGCATTGATCCTACTATCTAGGTTCGATGTATGTGTCCTTTATAGAATACTTGTTGAAAAGAGATGTGACCACTTGGATACTTATGGGTTTGAATTCACCTTCATGTTAGTGCATTTAGATATGGGTCATGGATTATCACTCCTCATGAATTTGTAAAATCCTAGTTCTTCATCATCTGGTGACCTTGGGGGAAAATGGGTTAATGGGCACATGGTGTCGAGCTGACCCTAAAGACCCTACTATTAGATGGTAACACCTACATATTTAATACTCTAAAATAGGGCCTCAAACTCATCTAGTTCTCCGCTATGTGTTTTCTTGTATATGAATCATGTAATATGTGCAAAGTAAATATAATAGTGACCTAGATTATAACTTAGAAAATCGAGCTCTTGGGCTACTCCTTTAGTACTTCAAACCTATATATCTATTATATCTATGACTGGTGTGGAAATAAGTAAGATTTTTTTAATTAAATGCTTGATATAGTGATTTTGATAAGTTGACTTGGTCTCTTTGGTCTTTTTACTAGGTGTTGCTATGTGAGGAATGCATGAGGGTTGATCTTGTATTTATATCAATTACTTTGGATAAGTAACTCACATAAAAACACTGAATCTCACCATTAGGATACATTTTATTTGTAAATTAGATGATTTTAGGGTACTATACACTTGCATTAGGTCAAGACACTAACATTGACAGTAATATCTATCTCAGACATTAGTGTCCAAGGAACAAGAAAGCAAGTACAAGTTTAAAACTTGTAAAAATGGAAGATAAATACATTTTAAGCATTCTAGGCAAGATAAAAGACCTGGGTCATGAACAAAATATTAGTAAGACTAAGATATATATGCCAATGGGTACAAGATAGAGCAGATGTGAGGCTTCTGGAAGCGAGAAAGGTCTAGAACTGAGAGAAACAACCGAGATTTGTGTTTGCAAAGTGTAAAATATTGAGGTGCTATATAGTCTATAAATATCATCTAAATTTTACATCCCTTTAATTTAGTAATGAAATTTCTAGTTTAAATAATAGGAATGTTTACCTGGCTATATATAACACACCTTGTCTTTATGTGTGCCCAACTTGAGTGCTTTGTTGGTGATTGAGTTGTGTGTTGATGTAACCAACTTGCCTATTGGAAAGTTGTTTTAAAAAAGATGTATCATTGTAGGGATCTAACAATAAGATTAGGATAAATATAGATAAATATTTAAAGTGCATATATCTAAGGAGATAAAGTGTGAGAGAGATTGGAAGGCCCATACCCCCATCCTTGGAGCAAAAGTGAGTTACCACTTGGCAGTTGAGATTAGTTCAACTATGTAACCTATCATAACTTGGTGAGGATAGATGATACAATCAATTCCAACTTAAAAACTAATAATATTGAGTTATTTTATCACCTCAACCATACTAAAAAGTGAACCAACTACTGCAGTATATTGACTCAATAAAGTCTACGGGGTCTAAATATAAAAAAGTTTATGATATGGTAACAGTCCATAAAAGAGTTTTGGAAGTTGAAATTGATTTGGATTTTTCAATATTAGGTGTACATTGCATATCATATGCACCTTAGATATGTCTCATGTTGACACTGTGTATAATAATGGTACCAATGTATATAATTCTACCATAACTGTGAATCTAAATTGTATAATTTTATGCTTTGGCCAATGCATAAAACTGTGTAAGTGTGGAGACCATGATTATAAAGCATACCTCCACTATATATGGAGAAATATAAAAACTAATATAAGTACTAATGTGGATAACATATTTCTGAAACATAATTTGGAGATGTTGAATACTAAATAGGTGTGGAGAACATACTTCCAAAGCATGCCCCCACTAAATCTAAGAATTGTGACTTTGTGGAAGCCATGCCCACATGCCATACCCCTATTAAATATAAAAACTAATATAAGTACCATATATTGAATGAGTGTGGAGAACATGCTTCCAAAGCATGCCCCTAATGAATCTAAAAACTGTGAATGTGTGGAACCCATGCCTATATGACATACCCCCACCAATATGCCTCCCATTTAAGGTGAGTGAAAGATAAGAACTGGTAGTTACCTCACCTTAAAAAAATAGGAAAACTATATAATCTATGAATATATCCATGTAGCATATAGAAGGAACACATCTAGGTAGATATAGAATTGAAGTGCATAGAACCAATGTGATCAGAAGAAGGCCTAAGACGCATGATAAGGATCATGTCAATGTTTAGATAATAACAATACAAACTCAAAAAGTAAATAAGCACACACTAAAAATCATTCAAAAACAAGACAAAAATTAATGTTCCAAGGAGACCACAAAGAAGAGGCATGTTCAAATGTCGCATAATCAAAGGGAAATGACTTAGTCAAATGTATAAACAAATAGGGATGACATATTCAAATGTACATATAATAAATAATGACATATGCAAATGTTAATGAAATCATACATAGGAATAGGGATTGCAAAAAAAAGAGCATATTCAAATGCTCAAATAAGGAATATAATAGCAAGGTAAGACACTCAAGGAAGTGCATAAAGTAAAGCACAAGTAACAACTTAAACATGTCACAATATCCCATGGATTAAATGTGTTAGGAAAAAATATCAAGTGTATAACATATCAAGTACCCTATGTAAGATATAATCATGGAGAAAGGCATGTGTAAATACATATGTAAGCTCAAACATGATAATTTAGAGTGATCATCAAATCATATAACCTATGTGTATCAATATCAAATAAACAAATGCTCTCAATTTCTACATGACATGAGTAGAGGGAAGGCCCAACATCTGAAGTAGGAATAGATTATGTATGACACTCAAGTATAAGTGTGACACACATGTGTGTATGTATGATTAATTGAGTATGCCATACATCAATATGGAACTAAAACATAGATGCCAAGGAACTAATAAAACATGTAGGTGCTGAATTATTTTTTGGATTTTTGAATGTTATTTTTATTTTTTTGTATTTTAGAATATTTGAAAAGGAAATATCATCCTATGATTCCATCCAATAGATGGGCATATATATCTCCCCACTATGAATCTGGTGTAATAATATTGTGATTATGGAGGAGCATGCATAAGCTCAATATATATCACAGTAGTATCGGTGATGCTCTGGGTTTGTAAAATAAGACTTAGTGATTATGTAGAGTAATAGGAATAGTATGATTAGGGGTCCATGGAACCCATCATTAAGTGTTTTGTGGTTTTTTTGAAATATCAGTAATAGGGACATGTCTATGTGATCTAGATATATAAACATGGTACATATTACATGAGGATTCCATAGAATCCACTATATGTATTTTATGTAATGGTCTCTCAAGTACTAGCCACTTAGTAAAGGGGATTGCCTGTTGTTTAACCTTTTTTAGTGAATGAGCCCTAGTAGGATTGGTAATTAACTATCTAGGTATAAGTTTCTCTTGTTCAAGATAATGCTCATATGGAATTCTAGAAACTATAATTAATCAATTATCATGAATGCACCTAACACACCCATGCACTATAGAATATACTGCTTGAAGTGTATGGATCCAAGGTCTTCCCAATAACATATAAAAAATTCTCTTAAAAGGTATTGTAGACACCAAAAATGTGTTTGCACCTTGGTCATCTTTCCTTCTCCCCCCTTGTCTGCCTCGACCCATATCCTAACCCTTGTCCTAGCCCCCTCCATTTATCAAATTAAAATAATTAAATATTTGGCCCCTTTCCACCTCACCCTTGCCACCTTGGATCCCCTCCTTGGATCCCCCCACCTCTCTCCTAGCTTTTATTACCCAAATCTCCCCTTTATCCTTCCTCCCACGTCCATTTATGTCCTCCTCGACCATTTTCCCATGGCCCCTTGACCCGACAGTGTGCAAGAACGAACATATGCTAATTTTAGCCTCTATGCCCGTTCTGACCTCGCCGACGTCGGTCATTATTCGGCCGATGTCGGCGGTTTTGCCGCCGTCGACACCCTTCAAAATGGTTTTTTGCAACCATTTTGTCCCCCCATAAATAGAATCCTCTTGACGCTCTAGGCATTCGTATTCTCCTTTCTCTCCACCTCGTACAGCAACAGCAGTAGGTACAGGCACTCTACATCAGTCATTTCTTCTTGCAACAAGTCTTCCACAGCTCCAACAACAAACTCCTCCATTCTTCAATCAACAAGCAAGAGGTAAGCAATTTCATTATTTCATTTGATTTTGGTTACCTATTCTATCCACTGTCTACCACTTGCTCTGTCCTTCCCCTGAGAGGCTGAAAAGCCTTCTCAGACCCTGTCTCCTGTCCATCTTCCTTTTGCCCTGTCACCCTTTCAATCCAGTCCCAGACAATATTCTCAGTCCCTCTGACCCAAGACAAGTTCCTCAAACCTCCAAGCAATCCTTCAGACCTCTGAACAGACCTCCCTGACCCTCAGACAAGACCACAGTCCGTTCTGCGTGTCCATAGACCCTATCCACAGTCTTGAGACCTGGCCCGACCCGTCCCTGACTATTGCCCCGATCGACCTTGGCCAGTACCCTTACCGACGTTGGCAGTATAACTGACATCGACAACCTCTCTGATCGACATCGGCAATACCATCGACCTCGGTGACTGTGCAAAGGCAGACAGCTTCTAAATAGGTACGCATTTGTCTTAAGTTCTTTCTTTCTATTTTCCATCATTTATCACTTCCTGTTTCTAATCATCATTCTATTTTTAACAGTGGACTGACATCCTCCAAGAAGCCTTTGCACTTCTAGGACCAAGCTCTTGCTTGGCAGTCCACCCTTTTGTCTTCTAACATTCTTCGTGTTTAGTGTCTTTCTCTTTCAGGTGTCATTCCTCCACAGCCAAAGAGGAGTTCTCACAGAGTCTGGATTACGGTGTGCACGACTACATCTAGGTACATACAACCCTCGTCCCTTTTCTTTAAGTTTCTCATTTCTCTATCTTTTGAATGTAGAAAGCGATCTAGCGTAGAACCATTCTGGCACGCTCGGTGGGACCCTAGGGTCTCCCTTGGGTTTCTTTCCTTCTTTTCATATAGGGTGCATTAGGATCCTCCCTTTTCACCTCTTCTTTCTTTTCTAAATGACATTATAAGCAGGAATAAAAAGAACTTTTCTTTTCTTTTCTTGCATTTCTAGACTAGTCAAAAATCATATTCCTCAACCCTTTCTCGACTTGCTTTCATTCGAACTTAACATTTCGACTTGGGGCTTAAAACGCTTTGCATTTCATTTCTGCTTGTGCTTGCATTAGTCCACACTTAGTAATTAACAAAACGCATATTGAATTAATCGTAGATCACTTGATGTTACACAACCTAAACCACTTACACTAAATCTAAACATCAAACTTACCTGAGACAAGGCCCGACTGGGATTTCATCCCCCAGCAGATACCTTACCTGTCCCGATGATCCTACTTGGATTTCATCACCAAGGGGAAAGCCCACTCTATTCTCTGGCAGAGTCTAAACTATAGGGAAAGTATATTTTGGCTAAGTGAGACCAGCTTACCACTAGACTCGTGAAGTGAGGGGAGCTTGCTCCTTAGCACCAGGCCATGTACGGAACCTAACCCAGACTTTTTGAGCGCCTAAACAAAACCTGAAACCATCCATAGACTACCTCTTCTAGGACTCGACTCAAAAGCCAAGTCTTCCTACACACATTTCTAAGGCATAAGCCACCATGATCCTAATAAATTTCTAGGGATTTAACGCTTAGGATTTGCTTGTGTTCTTCATCTTTTCTATTCTTATCTGCTTGTTTGAGCTTGTGAGGACGTCCTTTCTTGCCTTGAATGGTTCTGACTCATAGTCAAGCCAAGGCTCTAGTCAACCACGCGAGGCATCAACCGCTTTCGTCTACCCCGTCCATAACCAGTCCTATAATGGAGTTCCACTCAGAGACTGAAAGAACTCCTACTCGTCCAACCCCGCCCCAGACTCCTATTGTCCTAGAAGGGGACCAAGATTTTGCACGATTATTGGACCTCAACGTCAAAGCCTTACAGCACTATCTCACGCATAGTCAAACACGAGACTCCTTGGGTAATTTACGAAATGCCAACCTCTCTTGTTGCGACTACGGCTGTATCGACAGCATCCATAGTTCAACCTTTAGACACCCAAGTTATCACCTCGACCAATGACCAGACCTTGACCAACCTTCCAAGTGTGGCTTCTCCCTCCATCTTTGGGCCCACTTCCACCAGGGTTTTGGCCCCCTATCAACCTCAGTCGACTCAACCGCTCTCCACTCCTTTCCAGAACCTAGTCATCTCTATTCCGCCTACCCTAGCCTCTATCAACACCAGGGTGGCTACCTATCCATTGGCCCCTGTTACCATAATCCAACCTCTCGTGGCAACATCGGGCCTAGCTATGCCTTCTACCCAACCACCCTTAGTCTTCTCTGCTATCCCTACAACTAGTTATCCCTATGTTGTGCCCTTATAGGGACAACCAACTACGTCGTATGCCTCCTCTAGCCTCTTCCAAGTGCCCTACAATCTAGGGGGCACTCCATCCGTCAATCTGTCAGCAGATGTCATCAAAATGTTGATGGACAAGATGTCTAGCCTAGAGACCTCCGTTTCTAGCTCACGCAATGCTCTCTCATACGAGCAAATTTGCAATGAGCCTATTCATCCTTCTGTCCTGATCAGGCCATATCCCAGTCAGTGGGAACTTCCTAAGTTTTCTCATTTTCAAAGCAAAGAAGACCCACAACAACACTTACGGGCATTCAAACATGCCTATTACCTTATTGCCCATGACGATGCATTGCTTTTATGCATGTTTCCTATGTCTCTCTCTGGTGCTGCACTTGACTGGTATAGCTCCCTTGCCAACTATTCCCTCTTCACATTCACACAGCTGGCCCAGCTCTTTCTTGATCACTTCTCCATCAACATCACCAAGAAGGTCTCGATCACAAACCTCTATTCTATCCGCCAATTCGAAGATGAATCCATAGCTGACTTCGTTGCTCGATGGAGGCGCCTCATCAATCAAATCTCTTTTTCCTTACCCCAGCCCAAACTTATTGAACTTTTCTCCCAAGCCTGCGCCAGACATATTTCTTCCACCTTGAGGGTTCAAACCTTCCGCACCTTCGATGAAGCCTTCACGATGGCCCGCAAGCTTGAATTGCGAGCCATCGAGGAGAATAAAGTCAAGTTGCGGAGCAAGAATCCCAACTCTAAGACCAATGACTCCTCTTCTTCTAAACCATCATCATCCAATCCTAAGTCTAAAGCCTCAGCTAATGCTGTGGTCGTTAGACCTTCATCCTCTTCGCCTCCAGACAATCAGCCTGAGCCATCCACATCTCAGAGTGCCACCCACCAATTCCAGCAGAGATATGTACAATGACAGTATACTCCTCTCAGAGAATCATACGCGTCTGTGCTAGAAAAACTTATTAAATAGGGGGTTCTCAATCTCCCCCAGATCTGACCACCTCCACAATTTGATCCCTCACACGCCATCCTAGCATGGTATAGGGAACATGACTTCTGCAACTACCACCGTGTTAAAGGACATGACACGAGAAACTGCAAAACCCTTAAAAACATAATCCAAGACATGCTTGAAAAGGGTGACCTCATCCTAGACAATCCTAATGCACCTCCTAATCAGGCCATCGACATCTTTAAGCAACCATTCCCTAATCATCCACCGACCCAAAACAATGTCCGGACCTTAATTGACGACACCCATGAACACAACATTCAAACAGTCAATACGGTCTTGCCCTTCATCCCCAACCAACCTCAAGAGGTTAGTCCATCTATCAGTCCATCATGTGTGGATGAACCTCTTTCCTCGGTTAGTTCTCCGTCAACCTCTCTCATCTTGGAGGACGCCTCAACCTTATCGGCACCACCGGTCTCACCATCCTCCTTCCTGCTGCCTATGGAGGACCTGACCCTTCCTAATCCTCGACCGCAAGTGGAGGGCACCATCATCCCTGCCCTTTACCTGCTTGAGATGCCTCATTCTCCGGTTTCTTCTCCACCCATGGAAGAACTGCCTCTCCTTCATCTCCAACCAAGGATGAATCTATCAGGACTTCATCAAGCCATGGGACCAAGACTGCTACCCCCATCTCATCTTCGGCCCCGCAACTGTCAACATCTTCTCAAGAACCCAAATCTCATCCATCATCTTCTCAACCATTTTCTCAATTAGTGGAGAAAATTGGACTTCTCCCTTCAAGGAAAGTGACGCATCAGGTATTGTGGGAGTGTCTTAAAGCCCTTCAACATGCCCGTGCCCTCTCGTCTCATGCTGCCAATCCTTCCAAGGCAGAATCTCCCAAGACTCTCAACAAAGACTAGACTCCCAAACCTCAACCAACCCCATCAAGACCAAAACCCACATCTACCCCATTTAAACCTATCAAGTCACTTGGCATTCGCCCTGTCTCTACCCTCACTCACCTGCAAGTGAAGGTGGACTTAGACTAGACCTTGACCAGTAGTAGTCTTCCAACCAAGTCGAAGAAGACTACCAAACCACAGAAGCGAACGCCTCCTCCCCCATCACCATTGCCTTCCATTTTGGGCCCCCATCCTTCGACCCTGACCAGAGTCCTCCCCACCATGACCTCCAATCAAAACCAGTTGCCTCCTTTGCTTCCTTTACCTACCTCCAGCCTACCCTCTCCCAAAAAGATGATACCTCTCACGAAGAAAGTATCGTCTCCGCCTGTCACTGCACCATCAAACCAAAAGGTGGTACGGAAGCCTCCCCCAACTTTGCCTAAGCAAAAGTCACCTGCCTCACACATATCAACTAGCATGGACCCTTTAGTGGGCTCATACTCATTGATATTGCACCAAATTTTACAGACTTCCAGCATAACCCTTCCACCCATCAGGCCTTTCCAACCTCTTAGGTCCAAGCCCTCCTGGTTCGACGACACGAAGATTTGCTTATACCATCGTACGCCAGGACACGATACCGAGACTTGCTGTGTCCTCAAGGCCGTCATTCACTGCTATATGGAGAAGGACACTCTTCTCCTTGAGGACACTCTTGACCAAATCCCGATACCTTCCCATCCAACCTCTTCAACCACATCAACATTTCACCAGCAGGCCATGACCCCTTCTTCACCTCCTACCTTTGAAATGAATGCTATCCGTATAACCACTAGGTCACAAAAGGACAAGGTGAAAGAAAAAGCTGCCATTCCTTACACCTACCCTTTCGTCAAGCCACCTCTAGCGCCCAAGCCTAAAATTTCTATCCTTGGCGCATCTCAACCTTCTTCTTCTTCCTCTTTCGGGCCGATTCATGACTCCATGTTGAAACAGCTTCACCAAACGCTTGTGAAGATGTCCCTTTATGACCTCATCCAAACCTCACCTCAGCATCGTCAAGCCCTCATCTGAGCCTTGCAGGCAGCGGAGGTCCAACCCGAGGACCCCCAACCACTCGCTGCCCTCATCCATTCTTTATCTCCTGTTGCCTCCATCACATTCAGTGATTTTGAGATTCCCACATCCAACACAAAAGATCAAGACACTGCCCTCTTCATCACTGCCTATGTTGATCAAACATGCATTAAATGCGTTATGATCGACGGAGGTACCATCATCAACATTATCTCCACTCATGTCTTTGATCAGTTGGCTCATCCCAAGAATTATGTCTCCAAAACTGACGCAATCTTGCGCTCCTTCAATGACACCACTGCCACGACCATTGGCACAGCCATTCTTCACATTCGCGTTGGTCCACGCACAGTCCTAGAGCTCTTCTATATCATCGAAGGAGAGTTTCAATACAACATGTTGTTGGGCCGACCTTGGATCCATGCCATGGCCTGTGTCCCCTCCACCCTGGACCGTTGTGTGAAATTTGAGCATGATGTACAAGTCCACACCATTCTCGTTGATCCTTCACCCTTCAAGACTTGTAACACAACCTACCGTCCAAATGATGTTCTTATTCCTATCAAGCCATCAACTCTGGCACCGCCTCCATCCGTGGAAGCTTCGACCAGTTCGCATCCGCCAGTCGCCCTCACCCCTCCTCTTCAAGTGACGACCAAAGAACCCATGGAAGACATCTTCCAACGACTTTCACTTGGGGAATATCACTTGCTGACCCTAGACATGTTCAAAACTCCATAAAAGTATGGACGCCTTCATCTCAGCCCTAGTTATGACCATCGGATTGGGATGGTCGTGCCTTATGGTCCTCCTCACCTCCGAACCAACCTTGTCTACGGGGGGCTCAATCAAGCTCCTACCGACGGCAATCCTCTCTCTTTACCCCAACCTTTCACATCTGATTTCTCATTTCTTGGGAACCCTACCTTTGCACACACTTACCTTACAGGTGTGCATGGAAGGGTTTTGGTTTTGGACGCTATGAGCAAGGCTCCCATCAGCCTATTGAGCCTCTCAATGATGATGATGCCAAGAAACAGTATGGCTTGAGATATCACGACCCCACTCAGGCCCCTTCAGACCTTTATCCTGAGCCACCCATTGACCAATCTCCTCCAGGCTCACCTATTTCTCCTTCTTCACCTACGGATTCGATGGTTTCCATCCCTCCTAACTTTTTCACTGCCTAAATGTCATTCGCTTGGGTCCCCTAAATCTATCAACCAGGTGGGGTACCCAAGGCTCTCCTTCTCATCTTCTCTCCATCCCATTAATCATCTACACTGGGGGTTAGACATTCTTCCTATCGCCAAATGACTGGGGGGAGTTCAACTTTATACCGACTATCATAACCTTGACCAGACCAATGACCAAACATCAACCAGCCAAATATCGACAAATATCAACCAGACATTGACCAATCATCAATCCAGACATTCATCCAGGCATTGACCATGACCAGACATTGACAGTGACATTGACCAGACCATTGACCAGACCATCGACCAGACACTAACCAATCATCAGTCATGACTTTGACCAAAAATTCAACCCAAACATTCAACCAACCTTTTTGTCACAACATCTAACCTGTCTCGACCAATCAGCCACCGTATCAACCAACTTTATGTCCAGCATCAATCAACATGTGACCAATATGAAGCGAAGTAAATGAGGCAAATTTGCCCCTAATTGGCTCAGACCTTTCATCATCACGCACAAGTATGGGTCAGGGACTTATCATCTGTCCTCTCTTGACGGACGGCCAGATTCTGAGCCTCTTAATGCGTTACATCTGCAACCATTCTTCTGTTAGTCGAGTACTCATCCACTTGACATTTAACTTGAGCTCGTCCCTTGAGCAATCCCCATCCTTCTAATCCTCATTCCTTTCAACCCTATTCCCCTAAACAAATCCTCTATAAACCCTTTTATGACACATGGATGCTTTGTCCTAATAAAATGGAGCCCTTGAACTTCTATAGTCTTGTCCATGACTCCAAATTCTGTCCAAAAAAAAAAAAAGATGTCAAAACATATCCAAGGTCACAAAAACAAATCAAAAGACAGACTGCTCGCTCGAAGGACAGCTATACTATCATTGCTGTAGTTAATAGACTGATCCCTCGAAGGACAGCTATTCAAACATTATATAAAGCAAAAATATAGACCACTCCCTCGAAGGATGGCTATGACTAAATCTTGCCACAAATAACATCTTTTTTAGAAGCTTCCTGCATCAATCAACTTCACAAATGACCACCAAGCAAATGACATCTCTATGTAGACTTCCCGCATCGATCAGTCTGCACCAAAAAAAAAAAAAATGGGTCATGGACTTGGCTTATAGTTGTCTCAGGGTCTCCTATAAAAAGGGGCAAGGTTATCCCTGCTCTTAAAATGGGTTACCCCATCCTCCTCCTATCATAACACCTGCTCAAGGGACTTCGAGCTCACTTTAATGTCAAAGTGATTCGATTACCGCTTTAACACAACCATGGTCAACGACACAACGCATGAATGGGGCTCTTGGTTCTAACAACCCCTACCTATGCCATCATTTTGGTCCTTCTCAATGAAAGAGAAATTTGCCTTTCACCTTATTTTCACCTTTGGTCACCAAACCCAAACCATTTTTAGACCAGCATCATGACACCATCATCATCATAGTCCATTTTCACATAGTTTCTATGGACAACAATACACATGGAAACTATCGACCAGACACAATTTATGTTAAGCATAAACCAATACTTGCTGAAGCATAAATAATCCCCAATTCATTTTTAGCATACGTCCATCACGACTATGGACAATTGCTAGGGATGAAAGACCCTCAACCAATGTTACAGAATACACCATTTGGAAAAGGCTGTAACATCTTTTTCTCCTCATCATTTCGACACGTGATCAAACCAATCATCGACCAATCTTCTCAACTAGTTCGAACTACATTGGTCTGAGGCCCTATGACCGGGGCTATGTAGGCAGCACTTAGATAACATGATGTTCTCTAAGGTTAGCTCGACCACCCTCGTTTGTTTGTCTCTTTGATGGACAAATCTTCTCCTCTTGACCATGACCTTGACCTCGTCCAAAACCAATCCTCGACCTTGACCTTGACCAAGACCAGTCTATCGACCACTTTGACCAAGACCAATCAATCTCTTCAACCCTTCCTCCCTTATAGGGAGAACTACATTGGCCTGAGGCCCTTCACACAAGGGCTATGTAGGCAGTACTCAGTGTTCTGAGGTTAGCTCAGCCACATCCTTTCGCCCATCCATCCACCTTGACCAAAGACCATTGGAGATCATGCCTATCTCCTCCGACCATGACCACTTCCAAGACAATGTTGCCTTGGTTGTTTTTACATGTATGCTACCCCACGAATGGTTAGCCAAATTGTGCACAGACTATTTTTGACCTTCACAAGTATAAGATCGCGAGCCGGTTGATCCCTACTACTTGTGGCATTTTCATGTTTCTGGGAGCACTTCCTGAGCTCGGGATACCTGGAACACGATGACCATTTGGAGCTTCAGCTTAGATTGAATAACCCGATCAACAGACAACTAAATGCTGGGGCCCGGTTATTTCAATTTTGGCACTCCTCGACCCTCGACATGCGACAATTTGACCCGACCATCCCGTGAAGTGGTATACGCACAATCACGACTATTGCAGTGTTCACACTCACCCTCTCTCTATCCATTTCTCTATCAAATCGACACTTGATCTCTGGTTCCCTTCTCCCAACTCTCGCTTTGAGGGGGGAACACCTCATCCCATTCCTGGGGCAACCAACTCCTATTTTTGTCTTGCAGTTCGTTAAGAACAACCAACAAGACAAAAAGGGGCAAATGTAGACATCGAAAATGTGTCTGCACCTTGGTCATCTTTCGTTCTCCCCCCTTGTCCACCTCGACCCATATCCTAACCCTTGTCCTAGCCCCCTCCATTTATCAAATTAAAATAATTAAATATTTGGCCCCTTTCCACCTCACCCTTGCCACCTTGGATCCCCTCCTTGGATCCCCCCACCTCTCTCCTAGCTTTTATTACCCAAATCTCCCCTTTATCCTTCCTCCCGCATCCATTTATGTCCTCCTCGACCGTTTTCCCACGGCCCCTTGACCCGGCAGTGTGCAAGAACAGACATATGCTAATTTTAGCCTCTATGCCCATTCTGACCTCGCCGACGTCGATCATTATTCAACTGACGTCAACGGTTCTGCCACCGTCGGCACCCTTCAAAATAGTTTTCTGCAACCATTTTATCCCCCTCGTGAATAGAATCTTCTTGACGCTCTAGGCATTCGTATTCTCCTTTCTTTCCACCTCGTACAGTAACAGCAACAGGTACAGGCACTCTACATCAGTCATTTCTTCTTGCAACAAGTCTTCCACAGCTCCAACAACAAACTCCTCCATTCTTCAATCAACAAGCAGGAGGTAAGCAATTTCATTTGATTTTAGTTACCTATTCTATCCACTGTCTACCACTTGCCCTGTCCTTCCCCTGAGAGGCTGAAAAGCCTTCTCAGACCCTGTCTCTTATCCATCTTCCTTTTGCCTTGTCACCCTTTCAATCCAGTTCCAGACAATATTCTCAGTCCCTCTGACCTAAGACAAGTTCCTCAGACCTCCAAGCAATCCTTCAGACCTCTGAACAGACCTCCCTGACCCTCAGACAAGACCATAGTCCGTTCTACGCGTCCATAGACCCTGTCCATAGTCCTGAGACCTGGCCTGACCCGTCCCTGACTACTGCCCCGACCGACCTCGGCCAGTACCCTTACTGACGTCAGTAGTATAACCGACGTTGGCGACCTCTCTGACCAACGCCGGCAATACCACCGACCTCGGTGACTGTGCAAAGGCAAACAACTTCTAAACAGGTATGCATTTGTCTTAAGTTCTTTCTTTCTATTTTCCATCATTTATCACTTCCTATTTCTGATCAGCATTCTATTTTTAACAGTGGACTGACATCCTCCAAGAAGCCTTTGCGCTTCTAGGACCAAGCTCTTGCTTGGCAGTCCACCCTTTTGTCTTCTAACATTCTTCGTGTTTAGTGTCTTTCTCTTTCAGGTGTCATTCCTCCACAGCCAAAGAGGAGTTCTCACAGCGTCTGGATTATGGTGCACACGACTACATCTAGGTACATACAAGCCTCAGACCATCTCTTAGTTTCTTATTCTTCTCTTGAATGTAGACAGCGAAATTAGCATAGAAACATGTATGAATAAAAAGGTAGTAACCACATGTGTAGGACTGACTTATAAAGATAGGTCAATCTCACTAAGAACCTTCTTGGAGGTCCTACCAAATACTCTAACTGATCTAGTAGAAGGATGGAAATCATTATGAGTATAACCCAAGTATGTAAGTAATGTCATGGTGCAAACATTTTATATTTCACCATTATCAATAATAATATTATGTATTGGGTGTTTAACAAGATATGCTCAAATAAATAAATAATTAAGATTAGAGTCATCATACCTAATCTCACTATCATCAAAAGTAATAGAGAGTCTCTGAACCATAGGAGGTATATGTCATGTAATTAATGATAATCCTATCTAGTGGGTGCCCACAATATGGTGGAGGAGGATGTCCTTCTTAGAATGGTCTTGCAAAAAATTGTTAAATATTTTTTGTTTATGGTGATCACCAAGTTGTGAGCTTGATTTCTTTGGAGGATTCTTAAATGTAAGTTTTTGGTCATCAGTAAAATCTTGGATCTTGTGATTCAAGGTAAATTATGTACCTATAGAATGCATTGGTCCTTGATGATAATCACAATAAGCATTTGCATCATATCCTTTGGGTAGAGGTTGACTCTTATCAACCCTGATAAGAAGAGGGAGAGATATAGTATGACACTTTAGTAAGTATGGGAGTATTAAAGCTGGGAACTCAAGTAAACATGTAAATTATCTCCTAGATGCATTAAATAAGACAAGTCTATTAGTTTGTTATGAAACTATGCTAACCATGGTGGTTGTTTCCTTTTTAGGCTTGGGAGGTTTTACCTTATAATTTGGTTTGATTGTAAACTTGGCACTAGATGTAGATGTAGTTGGTGTGTTTGATACATACTTAAACTTATTAAATTACATAAGCTTCATTTCATAGTCCCTAAAACATGGAATAAGTCATCAAAATATTTGAACTTCTTAGAAACAATGGACTCATATAATAGATAAAGTAAACTTTGCTTGAATATGTATTGTAATTCCTTATCTGCCATAAGGTTGGTCATTTTGGCTAGCATTATCTTATATCTCAAGACATATTAATTGATAGGTTCATTGGTTCCTTGTTTGATTTTGTTAATTTGAGCATATAAAACCTTTTCAAAAATATTAATCAAAAAAGTGGTACAAATTGGTTTGTAATAGGTTTGAATGCTTTCATGGATTGGAGAGCTAAATCATTGAACCACCTCAAAACATAGTCTTTGAGGTTTAAAAATAATTTGGTCAAAAGTTTATCATTGGAGGAATAGTCAAGGCATGCCACATAAAAGGTTCAAATTTATTATTTGGGATCACCCTTACCATCATAAAATGTGAACTTAGGTACAACAAATCTAGTTGGTGAATGGTACAAAGAGATCTCAAGTGAAAGAGGGTTATGAAACACATCCTATTAATCTATAGCATGAGGGGATTTTAAAGCTTTTTGTTTAATGTTTGTAACCTTGTCATCCAAGGTATTTATAACTTGAATGATTTTTTGAATTGTAGACCTAGTGGGATTTAGATTAGCAACTTGAGTAGTCACCAAATGGGATGAAAACATGTTTTGAATAGTAATACGCATTGAAATCAATATTTGTGTTGAAAAAATAAGTAATTCTATGATAAATGTAGTAATATTAATTTCATGAGACAAAAGTTTAAAAAAATACTTCGTGCCCCCACTATATGTAGGTGGATTGATGGTGTCATCTCAGTTAGAGTACCTTCTAGGGATTCACCATCAATAGGTGAGGCAACCTTAGTTTTATTTTGTTTACATATTTTATCTCTTATAACATATAAAAATGCATCCATTGAGACCTTGTTATTGTTGAGATGAGTAATCAATGCTTATTTATCTTCCATTTGGAATTGGGTTTTTGCACTAACATTTTCCATTGCTTCACAAATATTTTTTAAAAATTTACAACAAACTATCGCAATCAAGAAAATATAGAAAACCCTAATTTTACCTAGGGTTTTATATTCAAAGATTGGGTTCACCAAATGTTTAACCCTAAATTGGATAAGAGGGATTATCCTATATTTTTTTGATGTAAGGGTTAATAATATAGAAATGAAAATACATAAGGGAGATAATCAAATTTAAAGAATGCCAATTGGGTGCTAAAATCAGATATAATCATACACCAGATTTATTATGTTGAGTATAGATTAAATATGGAAAGTAAAACTAAGATATGCATGGAAATGAGAAATAAGTAATATCCTTAGTTGATTATAATGATAGCATAGTGTTAGATCTAGAATAGGAAGGAAATATGTTGGAAGATGATTCTAGAATAGTCATTAGATTTTAGATCTAACGCTTCTATCACTCTAGACACTAAGGTTAACTTGGGATGGTTACATCGATGCTAGTATCTAGGTTTGATGTAAGTGTATTGTATGAAATAATTGATAAAAATAAATGTGACCACCTAGATTCCTTTAGTTTTGACTTCAACTTCATTCTAGTGCATTCAAATCTAGGTCATGGACTACCATTCCTCATGAATTTATAAAACCCTAGTTCTTCATCATCTTAGTGACCTTGGGTGAAAATGGGTTAGTGTGCACATGGTGTCGATCTAACCTTAAATACCTCACTTTGCCTATGTAGCCAATACTCTAGAAGAGGGCCTTCGACTCATTTATTTTTCCCCTATACATTGGCTTGTACATGAATCATGTAGTATGTGGAAAGCAAATATAATACTGATCTAACTTATAACTTGACAAATAAGGGTCTTAGTCTAATCCTTTTGTACTTTAGACATGTCAATGTGTTGTAACTATAATTGGTGTGGAAATAAGGAAGATTTGTTCAATTCAATGTTTGATAGAGTGCTTTTGATAAGTTGCCTTGGTCTCTTTGGTCATTTTTCTAGGTGTTGATATGTGAGGAATGAATGAGGGTTGATCTTCTATTTATATCAATCCTTTTGGATAGGTACCTCGCATAAAATCACTTCAGCTAACCATTAGGATATGTTTTATTTGTAAATTGGATGACTTTAGGGCACTGGACACTTGTGTTGGGTCAAGACACTAACGTCAATGCTAGTGTGTGTTTAGATGTTAGTGTTTAGGGATCAAGAAAGTAGGTACAAGTTCATAACTTATAGAGATGTAAGATAAGTACATTTTAAGCATTATTGGTAAGATAAAAGACCAGGGTCATCAACATTATACTGGTTGGACTAAGATATATAGGCCAAAGAGCATAAGATAGAGTAAATACAAGGCTTACAGAAGTGGGAAAGGTCTAGAACTGAGAGGAACAACCAAGGTTTGAGTTTTTCAAGTGTACAAGAATGAGGTGCTATATAATCCATAAATATCATCTACACCATGGCATAATAGAGAAGAATAAAGAGTTGTGAAGATAAACATATAAATAGAGGTGTCAAAAGTGTCAAAAAATATTGAAAATGTGCCAATAAGAGCCTAATATAAACCAATGTAAAATCACCTAAACACACTAATGCCATATAAAATAACTAGCTTTATACTAAAATTAGGTGTCTACAATTTTGTGTTTGAGCTCCTCCTTGTTTCCTTATTTGCCTTGGGGACATGTTTTTATTTTCAACTCATATATTTTTAATATAAAAATAATAGGGTTAAGGGGTCCCTCTCCCTTGTATTAATACAAAAAAGTTCCATATAATAATGGTAACATGTTTCAAACTTTGTGGCTTAAATGAAAATCCTCTTTTACACACATTTCATCATCTATGAATCCAAGTAAACACTTCTAACCCAACATGATTTTTACATAAGTATATAGAGATACAATATTCAAAAGGAAAACTACCAAATATCCCTTGAGTCAAAAAAAGGGAACTTTCAAAAACAAAAAAAAATCATGAAAAATATTGTAAACAAAAGGTAAAACTTCTTCCAAAATAAACTAGTATTCTGAATCAATCAAAAGGGACCAAACTTCCACAATAATAATAAAGATAAGACTATTTTATCAAAGCATTTTCATAAACCACCCTAAAATCCACTGGACTCACCCCTAGACCATCTATCAGGTTATAGTAACCTTTTAATTTTTATAGGATTATGTTAGGATAAATAATTAATACATAGTCTATTTTTTTGTGGTGTTATTTTATCTAAATACAACACAACCATAAACTTAGATTTATTAGTGATATTATAGTTATAAGGATAATTTTCATATCTTATTCATGGAGATTAATGTTAATTGATATTAGTGTATTAATAATGGATTTAACCATTATATTT
This sequence comes from Torreya grandis, assembly GCA_037957365.1. NCBI lineage: Eukaryota > Viridiplantae > Streptophyta > Pinopsida > Cupressales > Taxaceae > Torreya > Torreya grandis. The sequence goes on from JARHVA010004453.1 coordinate 864,422, forward strand.
TGATTTGAATAATATATATGTAATTTAATCTCTGATTAGGTTTGGTATCAGATCAAGGAAATCAACAAAGTGAGATTCAGAGAGAAAGTTTTAGAAAGAAGAAGAGATCCATTAGCATTCTTCTTATCATTTAAAGGAACTCTGTATCACTTTAAACTCATTTATTTCTTATAATAATTCTATGCCTAGATCTAAGGAGACATCCCTTAGCAAAGAAAGACACCCATTATAAAAGCACCACACAAAGAAAAGTGTGGTTATTTGGCTCAAGGAGAGGAATGTCGCTAGAAGTTTTCTAAGGAGTGTAATTATTCAAAAAATAGGTACAACCATCCATTAAAATTATATTGTTTTTTTGATCTTGAGAGAGGCATGGATTTTGAGGAGTGCCATCTAAAAAAACACATCTTCAACTAGATTTCTTCCTTGATAGTGACACCTAGATTTCTGTAACACCTTGGCAAGCATCTACACAAAAAAATGAGGCAAATAAGAAGAGTGCCTAACCAACATTTTAAAACACCATTCTAAAATATTCTTAGCCTAGTAACAAATAGGTATAACATAAAAAGAGTTTGATTTGAAAAACAAAAGATTCATTAGCCCACATGCCATCCATCCACTGCCTTTAAATGAGTTCTTTTTCATTAGTCAATAAATGTTTATAAAATTTTAAGCCAAAATTTTAAACTCATGAAAGTTTAAATCTAAAATTATATTTGCGATTTTAAATATATATGTATGTTTATTTAATTAAAATTTATAAATAGTTTCAATTTTTGCCTTAAAGTCTACTTAGAAGAAAATCAATTTAGGATCTTGAAAATTGTGAGGAGCCAAGGCCTAAAAAAATGGATACATTATCAAGTTAAGAATAATAAATTTCACATAAAAATGTTTTTTGTTTGAAAGTTTGATAAAATCCCTAAACACTTGTTTTTGGATTTTAATTATAATACCTAAAAAAATAATTAATTGTGTAATTTGCAAACCAAGAGGAGTTAGGCCATAAAAATTTTCCCTATGAAAACACTCCTTGAAACTATTTTATTTTATCTGCCATAAAGCTTTATATTTAATTATTTTCATGAAATTTAAAGCATAAAATAATCCCATTTCAAATCAAGAAACTTTAAAATCTCCAAAATTTTACATCTTTAAAAAAATGGTACTGTTCAGTGTACGTGGTGCCTTTGGTCCATGCTTACGAGTAAATTCATTGTGTTTGGGATATTACATCCAATGCCTAACATAACTACAAAAATGGTGTCTATGTATTTGACTCTATAAATCGTAAGGGAGAAATAAGGGCAAATGTTTCATTTTTTTCATTTCCCTTCATTACCCATTCATCACTATCATTAGATGTAAATCCTAAAAGATTGAAATTATTAGTATATAGAGAAGTTACACCCATGTACAAGGATTTATCTCTAATTAAGTGTCATTAATAGAATCAATCTATTTCACATAATGTCTAGGTTCCACATACCACTATTCTCTTAGGTGCTTTAACATCTCTTTCACATACCTCCAAGTATATAAAAAGGATGAGATTGTTCCATGTACCACCATGTATATAGAAAGGCCAAACATATTGAGAGGTTTGGTATATCAATCTAACAATATATAGAAAGGGAAACATATTGGACTAATAAGGAACCAATCCATCTCTAAATGACATTTTTGTTCAAAGGGTTTGAAATGGCCCAACATTTATTTTGACTAATATATAAGTACTTCTTACTGATAACTATGATGCAAAGAAAACCAAGGGAAAGACTCACTTCAAATTTGAAGATATTTGGCTAATTTTTACGACACATTCACCTAGTGTGCCTTATAATTTCATCAATAATGGAAGTTTGAAAAGGAAAACTATAAGGCAAAGTTGATCATTATGTTTAGGGTATCAGATGAAGTCCAACCTCATATCTAAGATGCTACTACATCAAAAAATATCTCGAAAAAACTTAATACTATCTACAAGGCCAAGAACCTTAATACCATCATTCATCTACAAATATAGCTTCATTATCTTAAATTGAAGACATGTGATAAAATTGAAGGCTTATTTATTATGTTATGATATTATAGGGTTCACTCTTAGCATTTGGAGAGAAAGGGTCAGATGACTCCCTAGTAGCCATCATCCTTAGAGCATTATCCCTGCCTAAAATATCTTTGTGACTTCTCTCAATATATCATAGACAATAAGTAAGAAAGTTGGGAGTGTTTGTAAAAATTGATGATTCAGTGGAGGCTAATCGGAGTTTTTTCAAGGTATGTGTTTTGATGGATCTTTCCAAACCTTTCCATCATTCCATTCAGATCTCTTCATCTTATGGCTTATGGATATAATACATCAATGTTGAAGGATTGCTATTCAAGTGCTTTAAATGTAATCAAAATAATCATAAGATAGATTCTTGTCCTGCCAATGGATTTAAAGGATCTCAGGCTATGTTTTTTCAAAAATGGGTTAAAAAGGTAGGTTTTCTGAATAGATATTTGGTTCAGAGATTTCAAATTTTGATTGAACTTCTATTTTTGAAAAATAGCCAAAAAGTTCAGGTAAGTCTACAAAAAGATGAGGTTTAGGAGACTAATGAAGTTTAGACCATTTTGAAGTTAGGGAAATTTTCTTCTCCTTAGTCAGATCAGGTAAAGGTAATAGAAAAGCTTGGAGGTGTTTAGGAGGCTAAATAAGCTGAGCTCAATTTGAAAGTTGGGCAACTTTCTTCTACTTAGTCAAATCAGGAAAAGGCAATAGAAAAGATTGGAGTGTGGCTTCAAAAAACTTTTCTATGATTTTGAAAAATTCCCAATAGATGGAAGGATCATAAGAAGTAGAGGTGGATTGGGAGGAAGAAGAAGAAGAGTTGGAAAGTCGGGTTGTTTTGACTATAGGTCAATCCCCCAGCTCTCTTTAGATTCTAAACCATGGCAAAAAAAGGGAAAAGAGGTAGAAAAATAAAAGTGAAAAGACTTCAATTGGATGCTCAAAATTCCATCCTTGGTGGAATTCAATGGGCAATGGAAAATCTTCTTTCCTGTAGGGGAAGATGAACGTTGGTAGTTAAAGGTTGATTCTTTGTAGAATTTGATTTTTTTGAAAGTTTCTTTTCTAGTAGTTTTTTAGGTTCAGTTACTAAAATTGGTTTTGTCCTTTAATTTGTATTTATTTTAAATTTGGTCTAGTTTTCAAGGGGAAAATCTTGGTTGATTATCAACATTTATTTTAAGGAGACTAGACCTCCTATTGTGTTCTAAAATTGGTTTCAGCTTTGAATAAAAGCTAGCAATGATCTAAAAAATATATCATAGAAAAAACCAAATTTTGAATTTTTTATTAATATGTTGTAGTAAGAATAACCTATTCATGCATAAAAATAAGATGAAGAATAACATACACTTTATTTACATCAAAAATGGAAAAGGTCAATGAAGCCTTCAAAAAAATCTCTTAAGCAGAACAATCAATAGAACCAACATGGGAACAAACCTCATTGTCAGAAGATCTATCTAATATGTGGAAATACATGCCATGAATTAAATAATTTTTGGTACAATTTATTTACACAAGGATCATATAGAAACAAAAATCCCATGCCCAAAAATATCCACAAAGATAGAAGCAGAAGCCACAATTCACACATAGTTAGAAGAATAAGCCTTCCCCCCAACAATATGGAAACATTATTGAAGACAATGATCCTTCAGATGAAGATTTTATATTTACTACATAGATAAAATAGGAGATCACTCCTCCAAAGTAGTTTGGTATGTGGATTCTAGTTCCACCATATGCATGATTGGATAAAAGTATTAGATTAACACCTTGAACCATTTGACATATCCTGGTAATGTATCTCTATGAGATGATTCATCATATATTGTCCAAGATTGTGATGATAGTTATTTATCTCATGGAAAACATGCATGTAAAATCACACAAGTCTTATATGTCTAGGACTAAAAAATAATATGTTGTTTGTAAGTCATTTACTTGATCACAACCTAAAGGTTGAATTTGATTGACAAGATGGTAAAAAGTCTTATCTAATTAGAAATAAGTCTAGAAGCTCAAATTTCTTTGTAAGACATTCTTATATTAAAAAATGTTCCAGTGTTATGTTTCCCACAATAAAAATCAAACATGTGTTGTAAGAGATATAGACTCAAGACATAGGCAATATGGACATTTAAGATTTGAGTACCTCATCACACTAAGTAGGCACAACATGACAAGTTGCCTTCACTCACTAAACAAGAATACAAATGTGTGTTCTATTTTTTTTAATAAAATAACATAGAGCTCCTAAAAAACATACATATCAGGTTCTTGATCCATTATATCTAGTGCACACTACTCTATGTGGTCACTTGTGACCCACTATTAATGGATTCCAATAGTTTCAGCGTTTTATTGATGACTACTCACATAAAATGTGGTTATATTACCTAAAGACTAAAGATCAAGCCTTTCAAGTCTTTTAAGAATTCAAAGCCATTATGGAAAACTAATCATTGTAGTAATGTATTCCACACATATTTAGGGGGAATATAATAGTAAAGAGTTATCCAAATTTTAAAAGCACACATAATTCCTTGAAAACTAAGTGCACCTTATACTCCACAAAAAAATGGTGTTGCATAAATTTTTAATCATATTATTATGGCAATGGTGTGCAACATGATTGAGGACTCACACTTGCTTCCTACATATTTGGTAGAATCAGTTTGCAAAGTGGTCTACCTATTGAATTAAGCACCAACCAAAGCTCTTAATGGTATAAATCCATAAGAATCATCGATAAAAAATAGTCATTCTATACCACATGTTCATATTTTTGTTGTAAAACACATAGCATGTCCCTAAAAAGAAGAGATAAAACAAGATAATAAATCCTTTGTATAAATTTTTATTGATTACAATTAAGAGTCAAAATCCTACCAACTTATGGATATGAAAAATAGAAAGATATACATTAGTAGGCATGTTGTAGTTAAAAATAAGGGTGAGTCCAATACACTCTCCACACAACCACCTGATATAGGCATTAGACTTATAAACATTTCTAATGCTGATAGTGATAGTGATAATGAGGACAATGATGATAGTCAACTAGGATATAAGATGAATTTAGGTTTTGTATTCATACTAGGTATTTTGAGGTAAAAAATAGGTAGAATCAAGTTTGTATGTAAGCATGAGAAATATAACAATTGTGTGAATTTTTTTTGAGGAGATCACAATGATATAGGTATCAGATAACCTTAAGTTTTGGCATATTTCTAGGTTTTAAAGTTCTTTGTGTTTTCCCATGTTCAAGTAATATAATAATATTTGGATCGCAACAGGGAAATAAAATCAATATAAACATCTAGTAGCCTTATGTTGGACCTCTAGTCAAGATGCATCATGGTAAGCTCATCTACCAAAGCCAATGGAAAGTATATAGTCACATTAGGGAAGAATTTTAACAAAGAATATTCAGATTTAGAGATCCTATTAGACCTGGGAACATAGTGCAACTAATGTTGAGGTGAGATTGAGCTAGTTCAAATCAATATTATTGAAATTTTATCAAATCTATAAGAAATGGAGAACAAAATGGATTCACAAGAAGATATCACATATCTAAAAGTAGTCAAAATAACCATGAATACCAAGGAAGAACTAAAAGACATGGTTAATAAAAAAGATATAGATCAACTCAAAAAAACCATGAAAACTAAATGTGCATTTTTTATATCTTTGACATTTATCAAAAGTTTGATGGCATTACAACTATCAGTTTAACAATCCAAGAATCTAGAAAATAAGTGATTTTACATCTCCTATTGGATCATTGAATTAGTCCATTATTGATTAAAAAAATGGTCCCATCAACCCATGACCAATGCTAATTATAGGTCTTGGCACTTTATACTGAATATAAACATGCCTAAGTTTGATTACAAGGATCAACTAAAGTAGATCATCTAAATAAAGTATGTTTTTTACCTACATCAGGTCCCATGCTATGAAAAGGTAGTGACAACATCCCATCATTTGGAACTAGATCAATTCATTTTGTATGAATGGATTTATTATTAAAATCTAAGGGTTGTATCATAACATGGCCCACCTTATGGAGGAACTTACATTATACTATAGTACTAGACTAATGGATGAATATTTCAATTAATTAGCAAAGCTAACATAAACAAGTATGGTCAATGATTATAGTCAACAATTTTAGACCTTGTCTTTTAGAGTAGAGAACGTTACAAAAAAATAATTGGAGGGCTTAAGGAGGACTGAAAAACCATAGTAAATATGAGGTATGCTTGTCTAATCCAACTTCATTATCTAAATATATTATTAGGTAAATTTAAGTAGAGGAAAAGGTTTTGGCTTTTTTGATACATGAATTCACTAACATAAAATATTATGATGCCTCAACATCATCTTTTCTTTACAAAAAAAAAATAGTACCACAAAAAATTAAAGGGAAAATGGCCAAAGCATTATGTTTTAATTGTGACAAAAAATACATTAGAGGATATAACTATGTAGAGAATAAACTATTCTACTTCCATCTATATAAACATGAAGGGAGGGGAACCGATGTTATAAAGCCAAGGGGGAGTGGGATGCATTGTCTAGGCTAGATGAAGGTGCCTATTTATTTATGTGTTATAATTAGCTATAGGATCTAATGAATCTAATATAAAACATAAATAAGAGAAAATAATACTAGTAATAAAAAATAATTGTATATTTGAGACAATAAAAAAAATCAATAAATAACTCAAATATGATGAATTACTCTGATAATTCAATATTAATTTGATATAGAATACACAAATAGCTATTTCTTATACAGATCAAGGAATGCATGACAAAGATTAGGGAACTCACACAACATGTGTAGTTCAATTGATATCTGACTACAAGAATAATGGAGTGAAAATCCACACTAATACGATATGTGTCCAACTTGTGTAAATGATCAACACAAGTTAACTACTAGTTAAGTAATCTTATCTTATCTTACCATCAATAGTGGAGTAGAACTCCACTGTAACAAGATAGATGTCTAAGTTGACTACTAGCTAAGAAAGTTTATCCTATTTGGTACAAATTATTAATAAACATAATAAACCAATTAAAATAAGTAATTAGTGCACCAATCTAAATAATAAATACAAGTAAATTCAATAAAGCAAATAAATGCACCAACACCCACCCATAAGCGAATCTTAGGTAGGGCTATGCAGATAAGTATCCCAACAATGTGTAGTAATATTAGATACTCTATATAAATAGATGAGGAAAGGAGAAAACCCAAAGGTAAAAAACTCCTCAAAATAAAGGTCTAGGAGACCCCCCTAAAGAACTGATGCCCCCTGAATAAATGATGTCTTGCATGCCCAAAAGAGATTATAAGTAAATATACTTGCTCTCAGTGAAAAGTTTGGTGAAAATATCTACAATATACTCCTTCATAAGATAATATTGAAGATCGATTATCTCTACCTAAATTAGCTCCCTGATAAAGTACATATGGATCTCTATGTGTTTTGTTCTTTGATGATGAATCAGATTCTTTGAGATCTGGATAGTGCTCTGGTTGTCATAGTAGATGATTGATGGCTTTCAAAATGGAACACCAAGCTTAGTGAGAATATTCTAAAGCTAAATACCCTCAGTAGTGGCATTAACAATTCCATGATACCCAACCTCTATAGATGAAAGAGCAATATCATGTTGCTTCTTGCTCTGCCAACAAATGGGGCTAGATCTGAAGTGAAAGCTATAAATAGAAGTGGACTTATGATCATCATAATTGTCAACCCAATCAAAATATATATATCCCACCAAGTCTAAACTTGTACCTACTATATAGTGAATCTTGTATATGATAGTGCCATGAATGTAGCTCAAAATGTGTTTGGTGGCCCTCCAATGAAGCTCATGCGGTGTCTGCATAAAGCTTGAAACCATGCCAACTACATATGAAATGTTGGGTTGTGTATGAGTCAAATAGATGAGGCTACCTACAAGATGGTGATATAATGTGGCATTAACCAAGGGAGTGAAACAATGAACCTCAAGTCTAACTCTAGTTAAGAAAGGAGTCAATTTAGGCCTACAATTAGCCATGTGAAACTGAGCCAACAAGTCCATAACATACTTGGACTGTGAAACTGTAATCTCAAAAGACTATGTTATCTAAATCTTTAAAAAATAGTGAAATAAGCCCATGTCTATCATAGAAAACCTATCATGAAGTGCAGTCTTAACACTATTGATGGTGGATGTTGTGTTCCATGTAATAATGAGATCATCAACATAGACCACCAAGTACAAAAGTGAATCCTCCTATCATAGAATATAGACATTCAGATCTAAGTGACATCTCAAGAACCCAACTAAAATAAGAAATGTGTCCATCTTATAATACTAAGCCTCGGGGGCTTGTTTTAGACCACAGAGAGACTTTTGTAAGCAACACACCAATGAAGAATCCTAAATGAACCCCTATGGATGCTCTATATATATATCCTCATAAAGATCCCTATGAAAAAATGCACTCTTCATATCCATTTGATGTATAGCCCAATCATGAGTTGCACCAATAGCTAGTATTAAGTGAATAAAATTCATCTTAGCAATAGGGGCACAAGTTTCTGTATAGTCAATGCCTTCCACTTGGGGAAAACCTTTGGCCACTAAGCATGCTTTATACTTATCAATATTTCCATCCACTACAAACTTAGTCTGATATATCCACCTATATCATACTAATTTTATTCCCTTAGGAAGAGGAACATGATCCCAAGTATTTTTCCTTATCAATGAGTCATACTCTTCTTCCATTATTAAATCCCACTCAACTTTCCCTATGGCTTCTTGAAAAAACTATGAATCAAAATATATGGCAATGTAGGAATGTGAAAGATCATGTTGTGATCATGTTCTCATTTTATCTAATGGATCCCTAACAAAAGGGTCTACATCTACCAAAGTTTGTCTAGCCCATAAAAGCACCAATGGTCAAGGATTTGGAGGAGGAGGAGGAGGAGGAACATGACCTGCTAAACTCTGATGGGGAGGTATTACCTCATCATCCCTGCAAGTAGATGAAGTAGGAGTATCATCATCACTGCTTTCTGATTATTCTAAGGAAGAAGAATGAGAAATGTTAGAAGATAAGTCTAAAGGACTTTTTTCAAAGTAAACACTTATCGTTATAATAAGCTAATGTGAATCTAGATCAATGAGAGGATATCCCTTAACACCATTAGGATATCCCACAAATATGCAAGTTTGGATTTATTGTTCTAAATCATGGTGCTTGTCTGAAGGTATATGAGCCCATGCTAGACTATCAAAGACTTTGAAAGGATACACATCTAACTTCCTATTACACCAAGCTTCAAGATGTGTTATTCCCTTTAAAGTTTTGTGAGGAAATTTATTCAGTACATATGCAACACAATTATTCACTTCCACCCAGTACTTAGGTACTAATGACTTTACATGAATCATACAACTTTCCATCTCTTTTACGAATCTATTCTTCCTCTCTACTACACCATTTTGTTGAGGTGTGTATACAACTGATTATTGAAGATTAATTCCTTCTAAAGCATAGACTTGTTAAAACTTGTTCACATATTCCCTCCTATTATCTATGTGGAGGATCTTGACATACTTCCTAAATTGTTTCTTTGCTAGAGCTTTGAACTCTAAAAATCTATCAAATATTTCACTCTTGAGTTTTAGAAATTAAACCCAAGTATATTTGGAATAGTCATCAATAAATGTGAGAACATAGTGAGTTTTACTAAAAGACAAAGTAGGTAATGGACCCTCTAAATCACTTTGAATAAGTTTGTGGACTTGTGTAGCCCTCCAAGCCTTCCATTTATCAAACTTATCCTCTAGATGTTTGCCTAAGGCACAACCATGACATACACTCCATGAAAACTAAATATGTGGAAGTCTTGTAACCATCTCTTATTGACTAAGCATTGTAAATAGTAGGAGTTTAGATGACCAAACCACTTATGCCATTACCTATTCATTGAATCAGTGTGTAAGAGCAAAGTTTTAGAGGAAGACTGAGACATAAAGTGGGAAAATGAATAAAGCTGAGAATTATTGTCAACTTTTCCCACTACAACTAAGGCATTATCCTCTAATTTTTTGATTGATACAGAATCAGATGTGAACTCAATTTTCTTACCACTATCAAAGTGAGTGATTTGGTAGACAAAGAGAAGGTTAGTTGATAACTCTAGCTCATAGAGTACATCCTCAAATACACCACTATCAACATCAATTGTACCTTTTCCTATAACATCTACCTTAGAATCATCACCTATAAGAATATGAGGCAAGGAACTTGGTTCTAATCCACATTTTTTATTAGAACCCATATGGTGTGAAGCACTTGAGTCAATTACCCATGACTTGGAAGAATTTGCCAGTGCAACTAGTGCCATAACTTTCCCTTTCCCTGAATTTGAAGGAGTGGAAGAATCCTTTATTTGATTGATGTTATTCTTTTTGAGAAGACCCTTAAGTTCATCAATCTCCTTATTTTAATAATCTTGTTCACTATGAAACCCATTTTTACAATAAATGCAAGGAGTGCCAGTCCTTTTCTGTGAATCCCCTTTCTTACTCGTGAATTTGTAATCTCCTTGTGAGGAAGATTGTTGTCCTTTATTCTTATCTTTTTGTGACTTATTATGGTTATTCTGCTTCTTTTTACTTGAACCTATATTTAATGTTGATGTTGAAACTTGCTGCTGAGGTTGACTTGCAATTAGAGCTTGAGATTTGGATGACTTGATTAGACCCATAGATATTAACTTTTCTTCTTCAGCCATTAGAATCTTAGAGAATACCTCAAAGGTGGGTATTTGATATGATGTACCCAATGTGAGCCTATGAGTCTGAAAGCTAGAGACAAAGGATGAATATTCAGGACCTAATTTATGTAAGTCATGGAAAATCAATTGAATATATTTTTTTATTAATTTTACATTCAAAAAGTTGTGCTCTAAGATCTACGACTTTAGTGATGTAGTCTTGTATTGTAACATAAGTTTTAGGATCCCAACTAATGAGTTTGTTATCATTTTGATAACCAAAAACCTCATCTATTTTGCCAAAAAATGATGCTAATTTATCTCAAGCCTCTTTTGGAGTTGTACATTTGTCAAGATGGAAGTTTAAATCTAAAGACATTAACACCGAATGCATCCAATTACCTTAGTAGTTTCAAAGAGAAATTATTGTAACTCTTTTGCATCAGTAGGTAGAGTAAGAAGAGTTGTTATGTAAGGCATATATTTTAATATCATTAATGAATTATAAGCATTTTATTTCCATATGTTGTAGTTATATGTTTTTAATAGTGGGAACTTAGGATTCCCCATGATGCCTTTGGAAATAAACCATCACAAAGTAGAAATTAAAGTACATAACACACCACAAAACCCCTCTAAATTAATTAGTTTTATCCCATCTAGCAAGTATTTTTTGGTACTTTATAATTGAGTGTATTTACAAGGCTAGATTATAATTTTTTTAGTTTACAAAAAGTTTAATTAGGCCCTCTACTCTAAAAGTACAAAAAATATGCACTTTATTACAATTTTTTTTGCATCAATGTGTTGTGCTCAAAAAATAGAACTTTGAGAAAAAATAAGACCTCGATAGGAGGTCATATGTGAAAGTTATGAGCCTTTGAAATTGCAAAAATGAGGATGAACAAGAGCTGCTATAGAAAAATCCAAATTTTAAAAAAATATTGAAAAATATATAAAAAACTAAAAGTACAGCAATGAAGAACACACAATTTTAAGTTATTTTTAAAAAAATTGCTCAAAAATACCTCTTGGTGTTCAAATGGTGAGCTCCCAAAGTTGCCCTTTCAAATCTATTTACTGATCTATGAGGCGTGCCAAAAAATAAAAAATTGGTCTACACAGTCCGTACGGTCATTCCTGAGAGCAAATTAAAATTTGTCTTCTGGGTGACTATGTCCAAATTGGACAAATTTTATATGGATATGTAGGTTTTGACACCTTTCTAACACAACCATGAGGTCCATTTTTCTCAAAAATGATTCAATATTCAGGGACCCACTGGATTTGGGCCTAGTCTTTCTGGATTAAACTCTTGCCAATTTCATCTCCTATGCCCAATTTAGATAAAATTGTAATCAATTTTGACTATCTCAGGCACTCTGAACTCAATGGTGAGCTAAAAAATTCTCCACAAAGCTCCAATTTATGCTTGTATATTACTGGGTGAATATTTTGTCAATCAGCTAATTGATGAGCAAAATAGGTCTTATCAACCATAGCAAGGGAGATTGGTCAGCCAAATGTGTAGGTTTACTACATCAAACAGGGACAAATCTCTCCTCTCATCAAGGGGAGGTTCCTTGTAAATATGAGGAGCTATATATATATATATAAAATAACACTCAGGGGTAGGATAACACCATCCATCTCTCTTTTTTCAGAGATGATGTTAACAAACAGAGGATAAAATCTTGGTGAAAACACTGAAGGCACTTCTCTTCTTTTAGAAGTGATTCAGGTAGTGACAAGAAACTGGTAACAAAGGACATAGTAACCAGCAGATTAAGATGTAGCACAAAGTCATCCTAAGGTCCTTTACATAGAAATAGAAAATAGACAAACACACTAAAGGTAGTTGTAGATAGCACAAAGTCTCTCCACAGTTGGCTTCGGGACACTTTCTTGATTACTTCCACTAGTTCTACTTTTTAAATTGAATAAACAAGAATACATTCAAGAAACAAACAGAATAACAATCTTTTAGAATGATACAAGATATAATAGCACAAAGTTTGAAAGTAACTTGCTTTCTGATTCAAACAAATAAATATGAAGAACAATCTGAGCTCAAAGTCTTAGTAATCACCTCTCAATTTGGGTAGAGTTTTGCTTCTATAATGGAAATTCTCTTTTGTACAAAATAAGAGATTACAATATATAGTAGCCAAGAAAGGCTTGGCGCTCTGTTTCATGGAATGGCCCATGCTGTGCATTCAATGCCTTGAATGCATTTTTAAATTTTGTCAAAGAGGGCCATGCTGGAATAGGGTGGCAGCCTTAACTGTGGTGTGTCAATTCATCTCAAATGTCTTCTCCTGGGCCTGGGTCATCTGGTCTATCACCTGATATGTATACAACTATCCACTTCACCTTTACTCTAAGGGAGAAAAATAAGCCATGCCTTCAATGTTTGCAAGCTCAAATATCTACTTGGTGGACTGTTCCACCTACCAAAAATAACTCCTGCAGATATCTCCAGTCTTTCCCTCTTTGTCTCTTCCTGGTTTTGTCTTTTCCTAGACCTGGAGCTCTTGGGGCTATCTTCCCAGCTTTGTTGGCTCTTTCAGCTCTTCTCTCAACAGTTCTTTTTGGCATTAAGGCCTTTGAATGCATTCAGGTTCATGCTCAAGCTTTTAAAGATCAATAGTTATTTCATTGCCATGAAGTTAACATTCACGCACCCGTCACCACTTGGAAAGCCAATGGCTAGTTTGTTGCCCTAAATTTGACAGCTTCAGGGACGTCATTGGACATCTAGATCCCAATAGCTAGTTCATGGTGCTTAATCTTGATGTCTTCAGGCCCGTCACCCTCCTCGATAATTCTTTTAGCTTTCTTATTTGATCCATCCTGAAGGGGAGGAATCCCTTTTGTTAGGTTGTGGAGCTAAAAGCTTCACTGATGTAGACATGGAGGAGGTCATTGGAGGAGGTTGTTGAGTGTCACAGACACTGACATCAGTCAAGCCAATTGACGTCGACAGGATTAGACAGGAAGAGCAACCGACGTCGGTCAGGGATCGACCGACGTCGATCATCTCCAGGCAGACAGGGACCAATGTCAATCGCCTGTGTGGTTTGAAACTGTGAGTGTTATGGATAGTTTGTTAACAAACTGAGTGTTTGCATGTCAAGAGCCAAATTTAGACTTGAAGCTACGGATCTAATTATTATAATTAGATGTCTAATTATTGTTTGCATGAGATCTATTTAAGAGACTCATGGGATGTATTATAAGGTGTGCTAGTTTGAGTTGAGAAAAGTTAGCTCCTTCTGTGTGTGAGGTGAGCAAGGGTGTTCCTCCTAGTTCCACAGTAGTGCCAAGTATGGGTGCTGGTTTTGGAGAATCAGAAGGGTTCTTCATGTATGTATGATCTTGGTCAGCAAGTGTGCATGGCTACGTTAGGAGATCTGCATGGTAAGTAAGATCATTGATTTGTAGGTGTATGTGTGTGCATGATCCAGGTTTGCAGGTGTGCAGAACCAGATTGATTTATAGGTGTGCAAGATCAGGGAGGACGACAAAACAACAGGGAGTAGGATCAGGCAGGATCTACTTGGAGTACAGTGTGTACTCAAAAAGAGAGCAAAGAGGAAGGCAAGGAAGATCCTTCCATAAGTAAGATCATTTGGGTTACAAGTTGTTGCAGTTCAGGGGAGATCTACTTGGAGTGCATGGAGCACTTGTAGAGTGCGTGGAGCACTGGAGTACTGGCAGTAGTGGATACTAACTGGTTGGAGGTGAACACCAACTCTGTGTTTGAGTTGTGTGTTGGGACCGTAAGAGAGAGAGCTTTGAGGGAAGATTTACTATTTATGCCCTAGAGGTGTGGGAGCCCCAGAGGTGTGTAAGGAAGAAAAACTGTGGCAATCTTCTTTGTTGTATTTCCTTCTAGAAGAGTATTAATACAAGTTGTGTATTGTCTCTCATATTCTGTGTTGTTTCTAAATTCTAGTTACTTGTGATTTTGGTTTAATTTCGCATGTAAGTTGCTTGTATTTGGTAATCAATTGTGTGCTTTCGTATTTTCCAACAAGTGGTATTAGAGCTAAGGTTGTAGGGAGCAGGTTTTGTGTTTGGTTACAGGTCACTTTTAGGGGTTTCTAATTGAGTGGGAGTATAGCAACGACAGAAGAAAGTAAGCTAAGAATGGAGGAATTGAAAAGCACGAATGGTCAATTACGGTCATATGGAAAGAAAGAGCAAGGAAAAGAAAATTGTTGGTTTGTAGAAGATCAGCATAAAGGAACTAAAGAAGCAGATGTTGCAAGTGTTGTTGCACAGGATGCTCTGGTATGTTTCTTGGATAAAGTAGAATCTTGGTTTATAGATTCTGTTGCCTCTTTCCATGCAGCCCCAAAGAGAGGGGTTGGTGAGCCTTGTCAGATTATTGGCAAAGGGGAAGTGAAGCTGAAATTGCAGGCAGCCAACACATGGGTGTTGAAGAAGGTCATGCAGGTCCCGGTCTTGAAGATGTGGCTAATTACTTCAAGAAAGTTGGGTGATGAGAGATGCACAAGAACTCTCACAATGAATGCACTTGAATTAGCTGGTGGTAAGAAAGCAGGTACTCTTTATCTACTTGCTTATATTACTGATTCTTCTTCTATTGCAAGGATGTGACTTTATAGGCTTGGTCACATAAGCAAGAAGGAGATGCATGTTCTTAAGTGGAAGACAGATGTGTTTGATAGACTTAAGAACTGGAAAGCCTTGGTGTTCTTGGAGGAAATGACGGATAGAGACCAGTGGATGGGGCTGGATACTTCTGAGCAGGGCAGTTTGGACATGGGTTTTGATTCAAAGGAGCTTGTGGGTAAAAAGTCATCACTCACAGGTGAACACAGGCATCGGCATCGATTAGGGGGAACTGACGTCGAATAGATAGGTGCTGATGTCGATCATGTGCAGACCAAAGCTGGTGATGTCGGGTAGGGTAAGACTAACATCGATCAAGAGGACTGATGTCAGTGATAGTAAGACTGATATCGGTCAGGAGGACCGATGTCGGCAGCAAGTAGACACCAACGTCGGTGGGGTCGATAGTCAGGACAGGTGCATGGAACCGATGTCGGTCGGATGCAGACTGTGTGGTGATCGAGGTCAGTCACTATAACAGATTTTGGGCAGATAGCAAGCTGTCAAGGAGTCTCAAACACCCATATGGAGGACTAAAAGGGTAAGTAAGCCTTAAATTCGTTGTTCCTCTTCTTTATACTCATTGCTCACTATAGAGCAGGAAGGATCCAGGAAACAGTGGGAGCATGGCATGATGAGAATGCAGAACCAAGTGGGAGATTTGGTAGGGTTGCCAGCTAGATGAAAGCACAGAGATGAAGGGATACCTTAGTTAAAGAATAGAGAGAAAGAACACGTGAGATGGAAGACTAGGTCATATGGTCTTGTGGAAGCTGCATGATAGTGGTACAGGTTTTGACAGGTGGATGACAAAGCAAGGCTTTAGTCAATGTCAGTGTAACCATTGTGTTTGTCTTACTAGGTGGATGATGATTGCAACATTATCTTGTTACTGTATGTGGATGGTATGCTAGCTATCAGGTTTGTACATACAGGGTTTTGCTGAGCTAAGGGTAAGGTTAGTTTAGTGGCATGTCATGAGGAATTTGGAGCAACAAAATTCTTTGGCATGAGAGACATGGAGATCACAGGTTGATTTTGTCTCCAGTGGGAGCTGATGTGAATCAGGTGTTGGCAAGGTTTAATATGCAGGATGTAGAACTGGAGCACACCAAAGGCTGGATAGTTTAGTGTCTGAAATCACATGAGGTCTGGTATAGACCTGAGTTTGCCCATGCAGTGGGTGCTGTCAGAAAGTTTGTAGTCAATCCAGGAAGGAAGCACTAGAGGGAAGTTCAGTGGGTTCTCAGGTATCTGAGATGGACCAATAGCAGGGATTCATGCTATGCAGGGTCAAGTACTTCAGATGTGGCAGGTTACTTGGATAACAGGAGGTGCACCACAGGTTGTGTGGTGGGTGGTCTTCAGGGTTGAGCTTGAGGAGGGATATAAGCCAGGAAACAAATTAGATAGAGTACATGTATAGGTACAGTGCAGCTATTTATCTCCAAGTGGGAGATTATTAGGTTGTGGAGCTAAAAGCTTCAATGATGCAGACATGGAGGAGGTCATTGGAGGAGGTTGCTGAGTGTCACAGACACTGGTGTCGGTCAGGCCAACCGACGTCAGCAAGATTAGACAAGAAGAGCAACCGATGTCGGTCAGGGATTAGCTAATGTCGGTCATCTCCAAACAGATAGGGACTGATGTTGGTCACTTGTGTGGTTCAGAACTATGAGTGTTATGGACAGTTTGTTAATGAACCAAGTGTTTGCATGTCAAGAGCCAAATTTAGACTTAAAACTGTGGATCTAATTATTGTAATTAGATGTCTAATTATTGTTTACATGAGATCTATTTAAGAGACTCATGGGTTGTATTGTAAGGTGTGCTAGTTTGAGTTGATCAAAGTTAGCTCCTTCTGTGTGTGAGGTGAGCAAGGGTGTTCCTCCTAGTTCCACAACAGTGCCAAGTGTGGGTGCTGGTTTTGGAGAATCAGAAGGGTTCTTCATGTATGTATGATCTTGGTCAGCAGGTGTGCATGGATACGTTAGGAGATCTACATGGTAAGTAAGATCATTGATCTGCAGGTGTATGTGTGTGCATGATCTAAGTTTGCAAGTGTGCAGAACCAGATTGATTTGCAGGTGTGCAAGATCAGGGAGGACAGCAACACAACAGGGAGCAAGATCAAGCAAGATCTACTTGGAGTATAGTGTGTACTCAGAAAGAGAGCAAAGAGGAAGGAAAGGAAGATCCTTCCATAAGTAAGATCATTTGGGTTGCAGGTTGTTGCAGTTCAGGGGAGATCTACTTGGAGTACGTGGAGCACTAGAGTACTAGCAGTAGTGGATACTGACTGGTTGGAGGTGAACACCAACTCTGTGATTGAGTTGTGTGTTGGGACCGTAAGAGAGAGAGCTTTGAGAGAAGATTTACTATTTATGCCCTAGAGGTGTGGGAGCCCTAGAGGTGTGTAAGGAAGAAGAACTGTGGCAATCTTTTTTGTTGTATTTCCTTCTAGAAGAGTATTAATACAAGTTGTGTATTGTCTCTCATATTTTGTGTTGTTTCTGAATTCTAGTTACTTGTGATTCTGGTTTAATTCCGCATGTAAGTTGCTTGTATTTGGTAATCAATTGTGTGCTTCCGTATTTCCCAACACCTTTGGGATCTTGAAAAAGGCCCATTTTTTGGTCAACGAGAGCCCCCCGCAAGGGTACCTACCCTTCAGGGTCCTTCGAGTAGCCTTCAGGGTTTTATTCCTTCAGAGGATCTTTGGGCTTCAATTCTTTCAGATAAAATATCTGAAGGAATTCCTTTAGACATTTTGTCTGAAGGAAATGTTCCATTGCCTTAGCCATTTTTGCCACAAAAAATATTTTTGAAGGAATTCCTTTGCTCCATTCAGCCTTTGAAACGGTCTATTCTGCTCATCGCCTACCCTCCGCAAGCGCTGTTTGATCTTGGTCCACTGCCTTCCGCAAGGGCACTTGGTCTCTTCGCTTTGGGGCACTCCTTTAAACTGGCCAATTAAACTAAACGATTAAACCAACTTTGGTTCAACGGTTCAACAGTTTAATCTTGTATTTGAAGCCATCTTTTCATCTAAGTCTTTTGATCTCTTTGAACCCATCGAACCGATTGAACCCATTGAACCCATTTAACCATTTTGGTTCAAGGTTCAACGGTTCAACGATTCATTCCTTTGTTTTTTGCTAAGTCTTTTGATCGCTTGAACAAAATGCGTTGAACCAACCGCTCGTTGAACCTTTGAACCATTGAACTTGTTGAACCTTTGAAACAAAATAGTTCAAGGTTCAATGGTTCAACAGTTCAAGCCTTCTTCTTTTTGTTAATTATTTTGAAGCTGTTGAACCTTAAAGTAGTTGAACTTATTGAACTTGTGCCGAAGCACTTAACTCTTTAAGCTTGCTTATGCTATTGAACCTTTGAACCCATTGAACCAATTTGGTTCAAGGTTCAATGGTTCAATCCTTCCTTTGAAGCTTGCTGATGAACATTTTTGATTGAACTAAGGCATTGAACCAATCTTGAAAATGCCTAAGTGTTGAGATCTTGTTTCTTTTCCTATAGAGTTCGTATAAATGAACTTGCGGAGTCTGTAGAAATGAACCTGCAGAGTCTGTAGAAATGAACTTGTGGAGTCTAAAGAAATGAGTTCGTAGAAACTAATCTATAGAACTAAGAAACCACCTTGCAGAGTCCATAGTTTTGTCTAAGTCTCTCGAGCTTTGAAAGAGTCCGTAGAATCCCGCCTGCAGAGTCTGTAGAAATGAGTCTGTAGAACCCACCTGCGGAGTCTGTAGAAATGAGTCCATAGAACCCAGCCTATAGAGTCTGTAGTTTTAAGCCTACAGAGTCCGTAAAATTTTGAAAAAGCTTGAAAAATGGAGAATTTGAATACTCAAAACAATTTTTGAGAAGGGAAGAAATAATTTTGGAGTACAAGACCAAAATAGTTCATATGTTGTCCCCAAAAATGAGTGACATATTTTGGGAACAATAGCTGGATCTAGTTGGGGAACTTCCTTCAGTTGAAAACTTGAAACAACTGAGGGGAGTAAAAACCAAAATCTCCAGTGCCTTCAAGTATGCCATTGGGCTACGGATTCATGATATCCAAAAAAAAGAAAGGTGCCAAAAATGAAAATAAAAATCACAAAATAGAACTAAAGACTATATAAATATACATATGTATAGATGATCTTATCTGATACTTCAAAGATTGAAGTGCTTCAGACGCTGCCCATTATGAGACAATGAAAATGGCATTCCATCCTGATAAAATAGAAAGAAACCATTTTGTCCCCAAAATTAGTGATGGGCGAATGGAACTCTCCACCAGGAATCACATTTTTTGTGCACTCCTTTTGGTTCTCTTTTCTTGCCCCATGGCAAGACGTGGCCTCTAATCTGAAAACCATAAATCCTTGCTCTCTTGGTGAAGAGTTCCTTTTCCTAACTTTGGCACGCAATAGTATGGTCCACTACCATAGCTTGTTATTCTTCTAGCCCATTAAAGCATATGATTTGATTTTCAAAATCAAACACCTGACAAACCATTAGTTTAGCATCTCCTTTGGCGTGAAGGAGTTTGACACCTTTGTCTTGAGCTACCTTCAACCTAAGTAATAGAGATTCATACTCTTCAGTGTTATTGGTGTTGCTAAACAACAACTTGTATGAAGAAGGAAAAATATCTCCTTGAGGAGATATCAACACAGTCCCAGCTTCAGCATTGGTAGAAGAATTGTTGCCATCGAATTCCAAGATCCAAACATCATCAAAAACTGATCTTCTATCAGATTTCTATTCATTAGAGATGAAAGGTCCTTTTTCATTTATATTGTGCCCTACCAATTCTTCTGAAGTCTTGTTTGAATCAATTTTAGGATTGCCACCTATAGGAATTTTGTCTATAGAAACATGAACATCCTCTGTGGTCAAGAAGTAATTACCCCTGCCTGAAGACTCAAATAGAATTTAAGCTTTGGGCACTGATGTTTAAATGACCACATATTTTGCTTCCTTTTTAGGGAGCAATCTCTACATAATGCCTTTGACTGAGATCCTCGCTTCAAATAGGTCCATGCTTAGTTCGCCACCAACATCCTCGTAGAAATTTTACCCAAGAAGGATGCCATAGGAGGCTGGGACGTCAGCCACCAGGACTGTCATCTTGATTCTCTTATTTGAGAATGCTACAAATGCAAATTGGGCATCCTTGATTTGTCCCAGCAGTGGCATTTGTTTGTTCTCCATGGAGAAACATCTCTAAAATGTCTTGGTCAGTATGATACTGAGAGAATTTTCCACTTTGGCAGGCATGACATTGTCTGAAGCTCTGGAATCAATGATGCAGTTGCTCAGTTTGTGACTGTTTATCAACAGGGAAAAATAGAAAGGATCTATTTTCCTAGGGGAATTAGGAGTAATGAAAATATTGTTTGGGATGGACATGTTCATTGGGGGATCATAGTTACCTTCTTAACATCTTGTCTTACAAGGATGACTTTATTCTTCACACACTCGACTAACCTGTCCAACTGCTCAGGGTTGGATTGCAAATATTCAAATTCAGACATTTGAATTTTGGTTTTCTTGACATGGTCGATTATCTCAAATGTTTGAAATGGACTAGGAATAGAGGAAGGGAGTTCATCCTTCTAGTTTTTAGGAGGGGTGCTACTAGTTTGTGAAATTGAAGTTGAAGGTGTAGGGATGTTTGGGGTACTTACTTTTTTAGCAATCACTGGGTCCTTTGGCTAGAAAGGTAGAGAAGTTCCTCATTTGGCAATTGAAATTGTAGGTTGAGCTCACTCCTCTATTTTTCCCCTATCAACTTGCTGGGATTACTGACTCTTGGACTGGGTGAACACAGTGTATGATCCCTCAACTGCTTCACCTTTACTTCTGGGTTCATCCTGGTAATTCAGGAAACCAATGTTGGAGTTGCCAGCTAATTCTTCTTCTCCCTCTGTGAAGATATTAGCATCATCTTATTGATCAAACTCAAGTTGGAAAGAGAAATCATGTTCTGTTTCCAGATATCCAACTACTGAATTAGTTGGGGGTGCTTCAATGGCAAAGTTTCCCTATGGGGGAGGAAGATGATTTGGCTGCCCTTGATTTCTGGCAGCATGGCCTTGGTATGACTGATTGGGGAATGTCGTCCTTGGTACATCTCTGTATGAAGGAGTAGATGACATCCCTTGAGCCATTTGTCTTTTCAAGGCTAGCAGTTCATTTACCAACTTTTGCACCATTTGATCAGTGGTGCTTGTAGATGGATATTTAGAAGCTGAAGAAGATTTACCTCTATTGGGGTCTCTCCTTATCTTTCCTATCAAGATAAGGTCATCTTCTACCTTAGTATCCAAATCTTGAGTAGTAACAAGGTCTATGTGGCTAGCTTGTCTCAGCAAAAAACTCACTTTAGGCAGCTGTGAGTTGATGAAGAAGCATTTAAGGTTTTCAAGTGTTGGCTGAGCAATTGTAGGAATTTGATTCCTCAGCTTGTCAAAATTTGCTATGAAATCCCTCATAGGTTCATGAGGTTCTTTATTCGTTTGTGTGAGATGGGCTAGCAGGGCATGTGCATCTTCTACAAGATTAAACCTTACTTCAAACTTAGCTTTAAGAGTGTCCTAGTCAGTTACTGATAGAGCTTGTAGATGGTAGAACCAGTCTGCAACAACACCTTGTAGTGTTTCCATAAAATATCTTGACTATTATGTCTTTGAATTCCACTCCTATCACACCACAGGCTATGCTGAAAGCTGTTATGTGTTCATCAAGATGAACTCTCCCATCACCAAATAATTTTGAGAAATTCTTCCTTGAACTATGTGGAAGCTCATGTAGAGGTGGAGTAAGATTGAGTGGACCAAAAGAGTTACCCCAGGGGCCTTGAACCACCATGATTTGATTATGGAAAAGGGGGATAACAAATCTAGGTGGAGTATGGATAGGCAAAGCTTTGCTAACAATAGAAAAAGAAGCTCTGCCTTGTGTTGGTGTCCTAGTACGGGTAGGAGGAACACTCCTAGATTGTCGAACTTGAAGCTGGGGAGGGAACAAATTGGAATTTCCCTTTTGCACCAATTCAAAAAAAGGGTCAACAACACCTCGGGCTCTCTAGCTTCTAGTGTAGTGCAGAGTTACCAAATTATAGAATAAAAATGGGGAAAGAGTTGGTCTTGCTTCAGCTTGAAGCTTGAGGCTTCAAACTACGCATTCTATCCCAGTTGGCGTGGAGGTGGAGGAAGATGGTAAGGCTATAATGATAATGGGTAAGACATAGACCAGAGTCACCAGAGTATATAATGGATAAGGGTAGGGACTACTTCAATATGAAACTTGAGGCTTTAGATTGCATGTAATATCCCAAGCAGAGTCACCAAAAAATTGTTGGCATGGAGTTGGAGGAAAGTGGTAAGGCTATAATGATAATGGCTAAGACACAGAGTAGAGTTTCCAGAGTATATAATGGATAAGGATAAGAACTACTCGTCGATCCCCAATGGAGTCACCAAAAAGCTGTTGGGTGAATATTTTGTCAATCAGCTAACTGATGAGAAAAATAGGTTTTATCAACCATAGCAAGGGAGATTGGTTAGCCAAATGTGCAGGTTTACTACATCAAAAGGGGATAAATCTCTCCTCTCATCAAGGGGAGGTTCCCTATAACTATGAGGAGCTATATACTATATATATGCAAAAAATAACACTCAGGGGTAGGATAACACCATCCATCTCTCTTTTTTTAGAGATGATGTTAACAAATAGAGGAGAAAATCTTGGTGAAAACATTGAAGGCACTTCTCTTCTTTCAGAAGTGATCTTGCAAAAAACAACAAGAGTTCTTTCAGGTAGTGATAAGAAACTGGTAACAAAGAACGTAGTAACTAGCAGACTAAGATGTAGCACAAAGTCTCCACTTTGACTGCCCAAGAGTGAAATATGAAGGATAATGAGGGCAGAAAGTCATCCCAAGGTCCTTTACACAGAAATAGAAAATAGATAAACACACTAAAGGCAGTTGTAGATAGCACAAAGTCTCTCCACGGTTGGCTTCAGGACACTTTTTTTATTACTTCCACTAGTTTTGCCTATTAAATTCAATAAACAAGAATACATTCAGGAAACAAACATAAGAACAATCTCCTAGAATGACACAAGCTAGAACAACACAAAGTCTAAAAGTAACTTGCTTTCTGATTCAAACAAAGAAATATGAAGAACAATCTGAGCTCAAAGTCTTAGTAATCGCCTCTCAATTTGGGCAGAGTTTTGATTCTATAATGGAAAGTCTCTTTTGCACAAAATAAGAGATTACAATATATAGTAGTGAAGAAAGGCTTGGCACTCTGTTTCATAGAATGTCCCATGTTATGCATTTAATGCCTTGAATGCATTTTTTAGTTTTGTCAATGAGGGCCATGCTGGAATAGGGTGGCCACCTTAACTGTGGCGTTTCAATTCATCTCAAATGTCTTCTCTTAGGCCTGGGCCATCTGGTCTGTCACCTGATATCTATGCAGCTGTCCACTTTGCCTTTACTCCAAGGGAGACAAATAGGCTGCACCTTCAATGTTTGTAAGCTCAAATATCTACTTGGTGGACTATTCCACCTACCAAAATAACTCCTATAGATATTTTTAATCTTTCCCTCTTTATCTCTTCTTGGTTTTGTCTTTTCCTAGAACTGGAGTTCTCGACGCTATCTTCCCAGCTTTGCTTGCTCTTTTGGCTCTTCTCTTAGCAGTTATTATTTTTGGCGTTAATGCCTTTGAATGCATTCAGGTCCGTGCTCAAGCTTTTAAAGATCAACAGTTATTTCATTTCCATGAAGTTGATGTTTGCATGCCTGTCACCACTTGGAAAGCCAACTGCTAGTTTGTTGCCCTGAATTTGATGGCTTTAGGGATGTCATCAGATGTTTGGATCCCAACTGGTAGTTCATGGTGCTTAATATTGACATCTTCAGGCCCGTCACTCTCCTCGATAATTACTTTAGCTTTCTTCTTTGATCCTTCCCAAAGGGGAGGAATCCCTTTGGGATCTTGAAAAAGGCCCATTTTCTGGTCAATGAGAGCCCCCCGCAAGGGTATTTGACCTTTGGGATCCTTCGAGTGACCTTCAGGCTTTTATTACTTCAGAGGGTCTTCGGGCTCCAATTCCTTCAGACATTTTGTCCAAAGGAATTCCTTCAGACATTTTGTCTGAATGAAATGTTCCATTGCCTTAGCCATTTTTGCCTCGAAAAATATTTTTGAAGGAATTCTTTTGCTCCATTCAGCCTTTGAAATGGTCCATTTTACTCATCGTCTGCCCTCTGCAAGGGCTATTTGATCTTGGTTTGCTGCCTTCTGCAAGGGCACTTGGTCTCTTCGCTTTGGGGCACTCCTTTAAACTGGCCGATTGAACTGACTGATTGAACCAACTTTGGTTCAATAGTTCAATCTTGCATTTGAAGCCATCTTTTCATCTAAGTCTTTTGATCTCTTCGAACCCATTGAACTGATTGAACCTATTGAACCCATTAAACCATTTTGGTTCAAGGTTTAACGGTTCAATGGTTCAACAGTTCATTCCTTTATTTTTTGCTAAGTCTTTTGATCGCTCAAATAAAATGCGTTGAACCAACCACTTATTGAACCTTTGAACCAAAATGGTTCAAGGTTCAACGGTTCAACGGTTCAAGCCTTCTTCTTTTCGTTAAGTGTTTTGAAGCCGTTGAACCTTGAAGCGGTTGAACTTGTGCCGAAGAGCTTAACTCTTTAAGCTTGCCGAAGTGCTTAATCCTTCCTTTGAAGTTTGATGATGAACATTTTTAATTGAACCAAGCTTGAAAATGCCTAAGTGTTGAGATCTTATTTCTTTTCCTACAGAGTCTGTAGAAATGAACTTGCAGAGTCCGTAGAAATGAACCTGTGGAGTCTGTAGAAATGAGTATATAGAAACTAGTTCGTAGAACCAAGAAACCACCTTGTAAAGTTCATAGTTTTGTCTAAGTCTCCCGAGCTTTGAAAGAGTCTATAGAATCCCACCTGCGGAGTCCGTAGAACCCGCCTGCGGAGTCCATAGAACCCAACTTGCAGAGTCCGTAGTTTCAAGCCTACAAAATTCGTAGTTTCAAGCCTGTAGAGTCTGTAGAAATCTTAAAAAGCTTGAAAAATAGAGAATTTGAATACTCAAAACAATTTTTGAGAAGGGAAGAAAGAATTTTGGCATGCAGGACCAAAATAGTTCATATGTTGTCCCCAAAAACGAGTGACAAATTTTGGGAACAACATATATAATATCAAAAAACCAATCCTATATCTAGATATTTTTCTCTAAAATATTTAGCAATATAAAGATTCAAGATACCTCTGGTATCATGTTAGAATTAGCTACATGATCTAATGAATCTAATATAAAACAGAAATAAGAGATAAAATAGTAATAGTAATAAATAATAACTATATATCTGAGATAATAAAACAATGAATAAATAACTTAAATATGATGAATTACTCTGATAATTCAATATCTAATATAGAATACACAAGTAGCAATTGCTTAAATAAAGCAAGGTGTGCATGATAAAGATCAAGAAACTCACACAACACGTGTAGTTCAACTGATATCTGACTATAAGAATAGTTGAGTGCAACTCCACACTAACAAGATATGTGTCCAACTTGTATAAATGATCAACGTAAGTTGACTACTAGTTAAGCAATCTTATCTTATCTTACCATGAATAGTGGAGTGGAACTCCACTGTAACAAGATAGGTGTCCAAGCTGACTACTAGCTAAGCAAGCTTATCCGATTTGGTGTATCCATAAAAAATGAAGATAATGAATAATTTGAGGTAGAATAGGAACCCAATGAAGCACCCAAGAATATATAGTTGACCATTTCTTATCATAGGCTATTAGGGATTAAAATATTTTTATTGTCTCTTTTTTATTTAAATATAGGGATGTAATATAGCGGGTTGATGTTTGTTCATTTGACCCTTAATTAGTTGGTTGGTTAGAATCATTAATTTCTTGATTATGTCTCTCTTTGGATTTAAATATTTACTATCTCAATATGTTTCTTATTTATCTATTGCTTTCGCTAGGCACTTCAAGTGAGAAGAATCAAGGGATTTCTATGATAATTCAATTGGAATGAGTCCATTTTTAAAAAAATAACTTCAAGAGGGAAAAATCAAGGGATTTCTATGATGCTTCAATTGGGATGAGTTTAAAGATTGTAAAATAACTTTAAGTGGGAAGATTCAAAAGATTACTACGGCAATTCGGTTAGGAAGGTGTTATAAATTTTAAAGGTTGGTATCAACAAATACAACTACAAATAATACTTCGATGAGAGTATTCAAAGCTAAATTTCATTTCCTATATGCTTTTTTGGGTCCTACAGGCCAATTTAATCTAAAGGAAATTAAAAGCTACCATTATTGTATCTATCTATATTTACTAATTTTATCACTTTGTAGTAGTTAATATTACATTTGAATTTTATATAATACTATATCAACTCCTCCTTACAACTTTAGATTGTAGTACATTTATATTAAACATTATCGATCCATTATTTCTTATATTAAAATTTTAATTGTCAAAGCTTAGTTCTAATGTTAAAACTCCTATTAGATAATTAAATTGTTTTTAAATTTAATGATTAATGATATAATTAGTTTCTAAATGTTTTGTTTAAAAATATTAGTATTAATAAGTTCATATTAAATGTTCTTATAAGATTAATTTAACAAAAAAATGTTTTGTTATTGATATTCCTTTTAACACCCTTTTTTATAGGCTAGTTGATATGTATGTAGTTCTTGTGCAACAAAATAAGCTCCCCACTTATTTATCTATGCATAAATAGCACCTTATATTCAATCTTATGCACTCCTCTACATGAAGCTTGATTACACTCCCAAGCATAAGTACCACACTTATCCATAGAATTATGCACTTAGATCACTCCCAATCACATCCTGTGCACTCCATTGTGCACTGCTCAGCTTGAAATGATTTTCACCTCACTGAAACTCATTCAAAAACTCATGTGCCCACACTTGTCATCACACCAACACATCCACGTGTTAGCCTACTCAAACCACATGAATTTTTAGGTGTTGATGGGGGTCATCAATCTCCTTCATTTAATAATATCAATCTAAGGTTGGTGTCTGAAAGCTATCTGTAATAGGAGAAAGAGATCTTTGGCAAACAATTTCTTTTATCACACTTCACACTTATGAGAATTGAAAATCACACTTGTATAAAGTAAATCACACTTGAAAAAATTAAAGCACACTTGCAGAAGGTAAATTACTGAATTGAAAATAAATGACAATAAATGAAAACACCTGTAGGTTCATATAAACTATATAAAAAGGAATGCTTACAGCAATAAAAAAATAAAATAATAATTTACAACAAATATGATAATTATAAAATAAAGAAATAAATATAAATTCATTGATCCATCTTTCTTGGAATGAATGGCCAACTCATTTCTCAAAAGAGGATTTCACTTACAACACAGGTTTCAGAGTAGACTACTTAAAATAATGGAAATAAAAGTGTATTGATTGATTATTGATTTCATTAGAGTATGAGAGGTTGCATTTATAATTTCATGCTTCCAACCAACACCTAATTTAGGAGTAACAACTATGATACTCTACCCTATCTTAATCTCCACAAAATATGGAGAGATATTTATTCCAATAATAAAATATATTATAACATAATCTCGATCACCACCAAATATGGTGAGAGCTATTTATTGGAATAAAATTACATAAACATATATTTGAATACAATCTATAATGGAAAGTATATATATAGAAACCTATAAATAGAAAGAATTTAAATGGAAAACATTTTTCGTGATAGTTGAAACATTAAAATACATTTATAAATATTTTTCAAATAAGTTTGTAGTAATTTTGTTGAATTCTATAGCATTTTTATTGACATCTATAACAACCTACTAAAATTAATAACAAGCTTACTAAAATCTGTAGCTGGCTGATATAATCATAGTTGGTATGATGTAATCCATAACTGGTCTATAGTTGGTCTAATATAATCTATAGCTGGTTTGTAGTAAGCCTATTGTAATCCATAGCTTTTATAACAAACTTATTATAATTCATAGCTGTTGTAACAATCCTGTTGTAATCCATAGGTACTGTAACAAGCCTATAGGAGTCTATAACTTGACCTGAATACTAGATCTTGTTGTAGAAAATTTTAACACTACTCTAATATTATTCTTGAATGGTTACTCTTCATATTTTGAATCATTTTTAGCTTAGTATGAACTATGTATGCACTTATTAACATTTTATTCTCAATAATCATTAGTAATAGCTAATAAATAGATAACAAAAAATTCTAAAGACATAACCATGATATATACTTACTATTTTATTCTAAATAAACCATAAGTTCAGAAACTACATTTAGATCCACTTCCTATGCAAGAAAAAAGATGTTATTTTATGGATATAATGAGCCATTTTATGGGCTCATCATCTCCACCACATCTAAACTCATGCATGTCCTCATGCATGTCACTTTTTAAAACATCATGATACATATGCATGGCTTAGACTTAGCTTCATACTTAAAATGAGCTTCCAAATTGATTTCATTTGAACAAGTATAATGAAATTTATCTTTTAAAATCTTAGACAAAAGTGGCCAATGAAAATGTATATTTAAAGATAGGTTCTTATGTGGAGGGTTTTCTTATTATCGTGAGATTTTGTTTGATCCTTTTGACACAGGTTCTTGTTTGAATTTCTCATGCTATTCTCTTCATCTTGTCTTCTTTCTTTCCTTTTTTAAATTAAAAATTTCTTCATCTATGTAGACTTAATAAAAACCATATAAAATAGAATAAACATCTAGTATTGAGACTGGATTAATTTTAGACTATTTTAATTTCTATTTTTTATCTGACATTATTGCTATAGTTTAGAAAGAATCTCAAAAATTTTGATATAAACATAGCAGTTAATCAAAGAGAGATTATAAATTAAAAAATTTAAATTGCCTAATTTAAAAGTAACAACCTCCACATGTCAAAAATTTGTGATTATGTAAGACTTATGAATTTTGCAATGTGGTTATTGATTCACACATAATCCAAAGCAATATCCATATGATGCTAATGTTGTTGCATGAACCTTATTTACTGCTATCATAATCTGCCTTGCATGTAATTTTATTATTTTTAATTTAACAAATATGTTTGACCCACATGAAATTCATCAAAAACAACCCTTTATGCATGGCGATTTATTTATATGTAATATTCTAGGTGGTGATAATTATCTAATATCAGCATAAGTTTCTCCTAGTCATGAAATAAATAAGAAAAACAACCTTATTGAAACCATTATGACATAAAATAAATTCAGTCAACCATCCCAAATTAGAATAAAATCCATACACAACATTCTATTAGATAAAATCATCAAGATTTTGTTTGGAGTAATAGTTTCTTTTCAGCATATCATATAACATTTTTTTTCAATTTCTTGAACAATTATTGCTATATCAGTTATTGCTAAAAATAAACTGTGCTTACCTAGGAGATCAAATACACCACATATTTTTGGTTTGGGAGTCTACCTTAAAAAATTATAAAGACTGGATTGTAGATTGTTTTATTTTAGTAGATATCATCATCATCATAATTCTCTTTATCTGCAATGCCATCTCCTTGTATACTTCAACCATATTTTTGTAAATTTCAACTATTTTTGAATTTTGTTCACAATCAAAATCTAACATGCAATCTTATCTTGCTGGAAACTGTTTGTGTTTTTCAACCAAATAGAAAATAATAAAACATATTTATTATAAGGATACAGGAGTATCTATTCCAGATTTTTTGTTGTGAACAACTACAAAAACTCATACAACAAGCTATTTTCTCTATCTTGTTGACTGTATCAGAATTTCATTTTCAACCTGCATCAACAATTAGATCTTCCTTCATGATGTTATCAGTTGTTATTTTCTACACAACAATGCTAGTATTGAGGAAATTTTATTTTTGTTTTTAAATCTAAAATCCTTAATTGCAAAAAAATAAATTTTAATCTATATTGTAGAAAATAAATCCTAAAGAAACCATTAACTATCTCTTGTCACAAAATTTGTAAAGAAATATTCCCTCTCACCAGAAATTTCTTTAGTAGATTCTAAATCTCCTAATAACACCGTGGTTCCCTAGCAATGATGCTAAAAATTATGGGGGCCATCAATCCCTTTCATTTAATAATGTCAATATAGACATGGTGTCTGAAAGCTATTTACAATAGGAGAAAGATATCTTTGGCAAAATGTTCCTTCTATCACACTCCACACTTGTAGGAATTGAAAATTACACTTGCAAAAATTAAGTCACACTTGTAGAAAGTTAATCACATTTGTAGAAAGTAAATCATACTTGCAAAAAGTAAATCACACTTACAGAATGTAAATCACACTTACAAAAATTAAAGCACACTTGCAGAAGGTAAATTACTTAATTAAAAATAAATGACAACAAATGAAAACACCTGCAAGTTCACATAAACTATACAAAAAAAAATGTTTACAATAATAATAATAATAAATTATAGTAAATAAGATAATTATAAAATAAAGAAATAAATATAAATATATTGATCCATCTTCTTTAGAATAAGTGCCAGCTCATTCCTTAGAAGAAGATTTCACTTAGAACACAAGTTTCAGAACATGCTACTCAGAATAATGGAAATAAAAGTGTATTGATTGATTATTGATATCATTTAGGTGTGGGAGGTTGCATTTATAATTTTATGGTTCTAACCAACACCTGATTTAAGATTAACAACTATGATACTCTATCCTATCTTAATCTCAATAAAATATGGAGAGAGATATTTATTCCAATAATAAAATATATTACAACATAATCTCAATCCCCACCAAATATGAAGATAGCTATTTATTAGAATAAAATTACATAAACATATACTCGAATACAATCTATAATAGAAAGTCTATACATAAAAATTTATATATAGAAATAATTTAAAAGGAAAACATTCTTCATGATAGCTGGAACATTATAATACATTCAAAATATTTTTTAAATTGCAAGTTTGTAGTAGTTTTGTTGAAGTCTATATCAGTTTTGTTGAAATCTATATCAATCTACTAAAATTTATAGCTAACTGATCCGTAGCTGGTCTAATGTAATTTTTAGCTGGTATATTATTAGTCTGATATAATTTGTAGTAATATTATTGTAATCTATAGCTATTGTAACAAGCTTATTGTAATCCATAGCTGTTGTAACAATCTTGTTGTAATTCGTAGCTGTTGTAACAAGCCTGTAGGAGTCCATAACTTGACCAAAATACTAGATCTTATTGTATAAAATTCTAACACTAATCTAACATTATTGTTGAATGGTTACTCTTCCTATTTTGAATCATTCTTAGCTTAGGGTGAACTATGTGTGCACTTATTGTCATCTTTTTCTCAATAATCATTAGTAATAGCTAATACATAGATAACATAAAATTCTAAAAACATAACCATGATATAAACTTACTATTTTATTCTAAATAAATCATAAGTTTAAAAAAATACATTTAGATCCACTTCCTATGCAAGAAAAAGGATGTTATTTAATGGATATAATGAGTCATTTTATGGGCTCATCAGGTGTCACTTTTCATCTTGAAATCTATTAGTTTTATTGTTATTCATGGCCAACTTGGAAGCTTAACAATCATCTAACAAGGAAGATGAAATGACTTGTAATCATCTTATTTTTAATTGATGATAATTGTATATGTTCATGTACTATTTTGTATAAATATGTAATATATGCATCCAACCAAGGGTCAATGCAATACACAATCATAACACATATAACATGCTCCACATATATACTTTGTAATGCATGCACTATAACATATTATATTTTACCTATTTTTCATATTGAATAGAATTTGCATTTCCTGAAAGTTAATACTTCCACTCCATTGAATGTGTATTAATTTTTTTTTTAATACATCTCTACACATTTACTCTTTTGAATACATCTCTACACATTTACTCTACACAACCAAACTTGGTTTCCACCTACACTCTTGCTCATGGGCCCCATGTTATAGATCATTAGTATCGGATTGATTAACTCTACCTTTCTATGCTTGTAAACACACAAGTGCAACTAGAGATAGAAGGTCTATCAGTTTGTTCTAATTTAGAATATTTGGAAGAACGTTGTAGTAAAATTAAGATGACTGACACCTAGAAGCAACTTAACTTAGCCATAAATGTTTAAAGGCTTATTGTCAATGCACTACATACACAATACACTCAAAGTTTTGGCCAATTATATGAGTTGATGATATAATTAAACTCAATGCCTTCCACCATACATCCATAGTATTAGAAATAAATGCCCTTCAATGTACAAGTCAATATCTACATCCCTTTGTTCAAAGGAAAGATCTATGCCAAAGTATTAGATGCTTTGATTTGAAAACTTGAGGTGTACATCTTAGTCATTCACTTTACTAATGGTGAGAAGATCAGCTTCACATTGTTGAATATGTCCATTTCAGTTGTTCACTGGTGGGAGACCTTTAGTACATAATGTGTGTAAGAGTGTGTTCTAATTGAATCATGAAATAATTTTGTTAATGCACTAAAAGATGAGTACTATCCTCTCAATCAATTTGAAGATGAATACATCAAATTCTAATAATTATTACAATGTAAAGATTAATCAGTGGAATATTACACTAACATATTACATGACTACTCTGCACACATTTGAGATAACTCAAGAAAATAACATAAGGTTTTGAAGTACATCAACTAAATATCACCTTATTTGTGCAAAGATGGAGTTCTTAGCTTCTGACACTCTAGGGAAAGCATATTACAACATCACTAAGATTGAATCCAAGTAAAATATGAAGCAACATTCCACCTCTTCATCTAATGCAGTGCACAAGGGCTAGCCCTCACATAAATCCACATCACCACTTTCTATGCAGAAGAAAAACACTTCTTATAAAGGCAATTAGCCTCAAAATATGGCATAAAACATGATGGATCCTATGCCTTCTACCTTAGATAAATGCAAGGAGAATTTTGGTGATAATTAGTGTTACCACCATCACTCATCCACCCATGATGACTCTGAATGTCATGCATAATAATCCTAGCTCACATAATCTACATCAGGATCATCACCTATAGATAACACTGATCTAGATGCCTCTTATCTAATCATCAACACACTATGATTGAAATATTTGATGAGTGTGAACATCTCTTCCACACTAAGTTTTGGGTGAAGGGTCAACCTCTTCATGCAATTATTAACAATGAGAGCCAGAATAACACCATTACACAATCCACAACAAAACACTTTAGTCTTGCCATTATTGTGCATCCTAAGCCATATTATCGGGTATGGCTTTAGTTGGGTAAAGTTTTTTAGGTCTAAAAACAATATGCTTTTTAGTAAAAATTCAAGCTTATGGAAGACAAAATCACTTGTGACATCACACCTTTGGAGGTCTGTGACATATTTCTAGGAAGATCGTATTTATACAATTAAGAAGCTACATATCAAGCGAAGCCACATCATTGGACTATTCACGTGTAAGATCAATTCTAAAACCTCTTTGAGTTAGTTCCCATGACCAAAGTCACCTTGATATATACCAAATAATGTTAAAAACTCATGTCACACAAGTAAAATTTTGTGTTATTCGTGGTTCACCCTGATACACCTATATAGAAGATAAATCACACTCTCACAACACACATCACTTGCACAACATTGTATCAATAATAACTTGATAATTTATTGGAGCAATGTAGTGAATTATTCATAGAGCCTAAATGTCTTTAAATGCACTATGGTGTCAAACATAAGACTTCCTCAATTAGATTAATATCAAGCCTAGATATTCTCCTTGCAGGAGTCTGATAGTATTTGCACTAATAAGGATGGGTCCTGACACCTATGCATATACTATCTCATACTTAAAAAAATAATGATGAATAATTACTACCCACTATCATGCATTGGTGACCCCTTGAACTAGCTCTAGGATACCCAATACCTCACCAAGATCCACTTGAAGTTAGGTTACCATTAGGTTTTAGTCCATCCTAAAGATGTATGAAAGATAACGTTCAAGACACAAGAAGGATTGTATGAATGGTTGGTCATGAATTTTGGGCTAACCAATGTGCCAGCCACATTCATGTGCTTGATGGATGATATACGCAGGCTCTTTCTCAACTCCTTTATCATCATCTACTTGTATGACATTCTCATCTTTAGTAAGATTTGGGAGGAGCATGTGTAACATGTCGTACACATATTTAAAACTTTGTATCAACACAAGTTGAAATCTAAATTAATGAAGTGTACATTTGGTGCTACATAAATTTAGTACCTAGGCTACATCATTGGCTAGACAAGAATATGTGTAGATATAGAGAAGATCAAATTCATATAAGATTGACATACTTTTAACAATCTCATAGAATTAAGGAGTTTTATTGGGATCACTAACTTCTATCATAGGTTCATCCTTGTTTTCTCACACATTTCATGGCCACTCACCCAAATCCCACCCATATAACATGTGCTAAAACCAAGTTTGATTGGAGTCATGCAAAAAATGCACTTTTAAGGTATTCAAGCAATGCCTATTCTTGTAGTGCCTAACATTACACATTACTTTGAAATTTACACCAATGCATCTAATTATGCACTCAATTTAGGCTCATATAACATGGAAATATAGTTATATACCACTCAAAGATGTTCAACAACACAGTGCAAAGGTGCTCATATCATATCCTATTATTCAACCAATCAAGTAATGGTGCCACTACATTATGGGGAAGGAAAGAGTTATTCATTTTGATCATAAGACACTTTAGGTACTCTAGATGCAAGGCAAGCTAAAGAATGCATGACACATGAAATAATCATATCCTATTATTCAACCAATCAAGTAATGGTGCCACTACATTATGGGGAAGGAAAGAGTTATTAATTTTGATCATAAGACACTTTAGTTGCTCTAGATGCAAGGCAAGCTAAAGAATGCATGACACATGAAATGGATGACTTACCTACAATAGTTCCATCTCATGATCAATCAAAAGAAAGGGAAGGACAATAAGGTCATAAATTACCTTAGAAAACCACTGATTAATGTGTTCTTCATGGTGATAGACATGCACAACCACAAATTCATAGGCTGGGTATCCCTTTACTCAACTAATCAAGACTTCACAGACCTTTACAACAGTCTAATGCAAGATAAACAAGTTTTGGAGAAATACTTATCCAAATAACTTCTCTAAAAGCTTGAGAATCTTTATGTTCCTAGTGGTACACCTCACAAATGAATCATATATAATGCCCACTATGACAAGATCTCATGATAAAGACTCTAGTTGCATTGCAGTCACACTTACGCTACCCACACATACACATAAACATAGAATTCTACATCAAGTCTTGCATTCCTTGTTACATTGCCAAGCCCATGAACATCAAGCTAGGAATTTACACACTTGTTCTAGTTTCATCTAGGCCATGGGAATTTTTCATCATGGATTTCATGATTGGGTTTATTACAATGAAACACTAGCATGACATAATCATTGTAGTGGATAGGTTTTCCAAGATGGTTATCATGGTTACTTGCAAGAAAAACATTGACATAACTAGCACTGCACAAGCCTTATTTAACCATGTTTGGGTTCACTTTGGGATTTTAACATACATCATATCTAATCGAGATCCATGCTTTAGAAGCCATTTTTGGAAAGCATTGTGGGACTTCATGGGTATGTAACTAGATCAATCAATGACTTTTTATCCACATAAATATGAACAAACTAAAATTGCCAATCACACACTTTTTCATCTTTTATGAGTGTACAACTATGAACATGCTCACACATGGGATGAAAATATTTTGTACATTCAACATGTCTACAACATATACTACCAATACCTCTAAACCTTCAGCACCTCTAAACATTCAACATGGTTTAAACCTTCAACACCTCTAAACATATACCACTAGCACTAAGTCATCCACACGGGAATGGGAAGTAAATAAAGTTGATAATATTTTGCATCACATCTAATTTTTTCATCAACATGCTCAATTAGTTCTCTTTTGAACACAAGCAAAGTACAAGGATTATCATGATACACATCACACACCTCATACACTCTAAGTTAGAGATATAGTTTGGTTGTACCTTTAGAAGAAATGATTTAAAGGTCCACATAGTAAGATCAAACGTCTACATTGTGGTCATTACACCATTATTTGTGCATTTAGTGACAATAAATTAATTTTTGATCTACTTTCATACTTGGGCATGCACCCAATATTTAGCTTGAAACTTCTCAAGCCTTACACTATACCACTTCTTGAGCTAGTATTGACACAACATCCTTCTGACATGGATCCTAAACACTTGTGCCCCATAATGATAGACCAGATCATTTAATTAACACACATACATAACCTCTATGACACACATCAAATTTTCTTATAGGTCAAAGTTGGATAATACATTAATCAATCTAAGTGGTATAACTCTTAGCAACTTGAAGTGTAGTTTTCTCAATTGTAAGATGATGCAATGGAGACCATTTCTCTTCAAGAAAAGGTGAATGATCTGTGTATAGCTCCTACATAATAAAATAATCTCCTCCATTTTTTATTTGCATATAGTTTGCACCTTCTACATAACTATGCATACTCCTATGAATGAAGCTTGCTTACACTCATATAAATAAGTCCCACACATGTTCATAAACTTACACACTCAGATTTGCCCCAATCATAGCTTACATAATCCATTGCACATTGCTTAGCTAGTAATCCTATGCAACTCAATGTAATTAATTCAAAAACATAGGTGCCCACACTTATATTTTCTCTAGCACATCCACATGTTAGCTTGATCTAACTATGTGGCTTGTTAGGTGGAAATTTTTAGCTAGGAACCTGTTAGTTAGACCATTAGTTTCCACCAACTTAGAAGCTCAATAATCACCCAACAAGGAAGATGAAATGACTTGTAACCATATTCTTTGTTATTGATGATAATTATAAATGTTCATATATTATTTTGTATAAAAATGTAATATACACATCTGATTAAGGGTCAACACAATACATAGTCGTAACATATATATCATGCTCCACATATCTAATCTGTAACACCCACACTATAACACATTATACCTCTTTCCCCTATTCTTTCATATTGAATAGAAGTTATATTTATTTTAAGTTAAGAATTCCATTCCATTGAATGTGTATTGATTTTTCTTTCTTAAGAAGTCTTTGCACATTCACTTTGCAAAACCAAACTTGGTTATCCCCTTCACTCTTCATATTGGGCCTCATGGTGCAGATCACTAATATTGGTATAAAAATTTAGAATGTTATAGATGAAAAAAATATGAATCTTATATTATAAATAAAGTTGGAATGATGACAAAATTATTAATTAAAAAAAATCAAATAACATAAGGAAAGTTTAAAATTGTTCCCTTGAACTTTGATTCTTAATGAAACCAAGGTATTTTAAAGAGGTTTATTCATATGGAAGATCAAATTAGTATGGTTATGAATGTTTATGAGAAATAAATGGATTAAACTTAGACATAATTGTTTTATTAAAATTAGATATTAAAAGAGTATTAAAATAATTAAGATAATTTTTTAAGTAAATTAGTGTCCATAATATATATAAGTGATTTACAACTTACTATTTTTATAAATATGTTAAAAGGAAAAGGCAATAAGAAATGGATAACTTAGTTGGAACTCGAGTGTAAAGGATTACAACAGTGATTATGAAATTGAATGTAGGATTGTGTGAGGCTATTGTGAATCAGGAACAAGGCTCTATGCTATCTTAGGATAAGGTTGCATTGTTTAGACTAGCTTGGCCTATATCTTTGGGTGCAAAAGGGTACTTTAGGGTTTTTACCTTTTGTATGATTTTTTTTAGATGCACCTTCTCCTATAGATATTGTGTGTATATGTAGATGATTTTGATTCATTTTTGGATCCACTGTGTACCTTCTTATTTACTTGAAACCCTATCTCAATGATAAGAGGGATAAATGATGTAAAATGAGGGAAATGGGCAAGGGGATGGAGTTCTGCTTCACTTCCACACTCCATGTGTTGAGTGTTGCCTATATATCAATACTCCAAGGAGGGATCAAAATCTAATGGTGTGTGTGAAATGTTAGTGAAATTTTATATGTTGGTGTAATCATGGTGCAATTATGTGCTTAAACAATGACTTGTGACCTTGTTTTTGTATTTAAACCTAGCCCAAGGCTACTAGGGCTATATGGACTCAGAATTTGGAATAATAGGTGTTTTCCTCTCAATGTGTAGTTAGATAACTCTAGAATTTGTAATACTAGTAGCCTCTTTCCATCTAGTAAAAAATGGGTTAAAGATGTGCTTATATATTGGTATTTTTGGGATTTACTTGAATAAGACTTGTAAAATGCATAAAATGACCCATTATAATGAATTTGAATTTGGAAAATTATCCATTAATTAAGAGGACAAAACCAATGGATTTAGACATGACTGATATGTGGGATTGTCCTAAAGGAGTAATTTCATCTAAAAAATAGAGACAACTAAAGTACAAGTATGAATCTATCGAGTAATGAGTCTAGGCTGCTTAGAATGAGAAATAAGAAAATTCAATATTGGATTTACCTAAATATAGAGGGTCATCTACATATAATTAGAGGAATAATGGTTTAGGATTGTGGAATTGAGCATAGGTTAAGTGTGCATAAGGAGTGATCACAAGTGCATTGTTATAACATTAAATGTTAAAATTAGTGTCTACATTTTCCATTCTTTCATTCTATTAATGCAATAAAGGGAAAGTACTAGATTAAAAGAAAGAGTGTTATCCTTGAGCTTACCTACAAAAGATGGCCTTTAGTGTAGATCACATGTTGGACTATGATTGATGCCAACCTACAATTAAACATGTATAAATCAGTCCTTACTTAGGATACAAATCTGAAATTAAATACAATAAACTTATAGATCAAATAACAATGAAAAAATACACATTTGCATGTATGTGAATCATTGTGTTTTATGGTGCAAAACTGGTGACTAGAGAGGGTTCATTTCATGGGTCAATAATAATTATAAATTAACAAAGATTCATATTCAAATATGAACCACCTCTAAGGTCATTATACACTATAGCATCAGTTGGAAATCATCTATAAATCTCTTGGAACACTATAAAATGGAACAAACACATTAAAATATTTAATGAGCAACCCTAGAGTAGTCAATAGAGTGAAATATTAATATGCAAAGTCAAAGTTTTAGTGTGATATAACATGTATTTCTCTAACTTATGTGTGTGTTCAACATCTTTAACAATCTAGAATGCAATGATACTTTGGAAATTTTCTTCATTGAAACACTTGGATTGGACTATGCATGCCCAAAACCTCATTGTTAAGAGAAAGTGATTAAAAACTAAAGATGAACTTGACTTCATCATTGCACAAATCAAAGTAGTGAAGTACCTTGGAATCTTTTTATGAATTCCACTAGATTATTCTAGTGCAAAACTAGTAAAATATTTAGTGAAAAATTGATGCAAATATAAATATGTAGGGATTATGGTGTATACACCCTCTAGAATGACATGAATTATCATTATTTCTATGAAAAATGGTACAAAATTGAATAATAAAGTGATCATGTGTCATGCACATGCCCCCAAATGATATTAAAGTATATTGATTCTAATAAATTTAGTAATACTAGTTGAATATCTAAGTAAAAATATGCAAATTTTAGAACCCATGTCACACATGATGGCCTCCCCCCCAAGCCCTATATATCTATCTAGGTTAGATCTAATCTATATAGGGGGCCCCTCTCTATATAGGGTCGCAATTGTACAGATCGAGCAAGTTCAAATTGGCGTAACATGAAGCCTATTAGACCAAAAGCACCATAAAGAGCAACAAAAGTCCATAGACCACTTTTATAGGTTCCCAAAACTCATTTTGAGTCGAATTGAAAGTTGAATCAATCTGCCATTCGATATCATTCGAATCATTCTCCGAATGACTTTCCCCTCCCCCTCCCCCTCCCCCTCCCCCTCGCAAGTAATGTGGGTTGGCTTGGATCACCTAGTGTTCTAATCACCCCCCAAGAAAAAAAACCCATTGGTCTGCATTTCTATCCCATCTGGGAAGCAGCTTATATTGATGAATGGCTATACAACGGTGGTCCCTATGAGGTAGAATGGGAACTGGATGAGATCGTATATCGAAATGACTTCTGGCATCACCGAAAGGATCGGGACCACATTCGTGGGCCGGCAATTTCTCTGGGTAAGTCGAACCATTGGAAGTGAATAGGAAGGGGACACCAAGTGGGATCAAAGAGACTAGCATTTATTAAAAACATAGGACTCTGCCAAGTGGTAACACGATGTATAGAGTCTGACGTCTTGGGCCGAGCTGGATTTGAACCAGCGTAGGCATATTGCCAACGGATTTACAGTCCATCCCCATTAGCCACTCAGGCATCGACCCAGGAACAAGAAATGGAAAGTCATTAGGAGACCTAATGAGTATTCTAATGACTTTCTTTCCCCCAGTCCCTGAGTATACGTGCCGATCACCCCCCGACCGCAGAGTGCCCAGTGACTCTCTCTATAGGAGCTCCTCTCCTAGAAAGTAGTCTAAGAGAGTAACTCCTCTAGAGGTCCACTCCCCTCTTCCCCTCTTCAATATTTAGCAATAGGTATGAATTGCCTATGAGAGGAGAGAATGAAATTGGATACCAATTTCAGATCTAAGTTGAAATACTTATTATTATAGAATCGACTTATTTTTTTGCTTTATTTAGCATCCATAGCTGAATGGGTAAAAGCACCCAACTCATAATTGGGAAGTCGCAATATAAAAAAAATATGTACTAATCAATTTTATAAGTTCTAAAACTATTTCTATGTAACCACTAAAAACTGCTCTATATATTGAATATGATTCTTTAAATTCTAGAAAATACTATTTCTTATTTTTGGCATGAAAGCACACTATTCTGGAAAATACCAACCTATGTTATTGTCCATAGGGTGTGGTGTTGTTTGAATATATTTTATAGGTTAAAACTAAGCATGCACTGATCAACTGAGAAAATAATTTTATTTTATGTTTGTGTATTGGATTATTGTAGCTTAGTCTCTAAGACAAGCCATTGTGTATTCCCCCTCTTTTGAGGTTAGTTGCGAAGCCTGCACAATAACATAACTAAGAAGAAAAATCTATGAAAATGATTTTATAGAAATATTTAAATCTGGGGTAGTAATGATAACATTGGATATAATGGCATCATAATAATAAGTTGATAAAAATAATAATATATGACACTTGTAGAACCAAACATACATAATGTCACGTCTAGATAGATTTAAGTAATTAGACAAGTAATGAATAATGATCTTAAATTTATTACTTAAAATTGATATAAAACTACTCAAGGAAGATGAATTATATCCATCATGGCATCGATAAATTGGGAAGATGCATGATATCCATCATGGCATCAAAAACTAAGCAAACAATAAAAAGCAAGAGTCATGCCCATGATGAACATACAAAGAGCATGTGCAAGATAAAAAAAAGCACAAAAGAAGGCCAAGGGGCCACATAGAAGGGATATGTTTAATTTCCACTCGCATGCATATAAAATACAATAAGGTTTAGAGTTGCAAACAAGGACATGTTAAAATGTCCTCAATCCAAAGAAGTAGGATACACATAAAGCATTAAGCAAAGAAGAAAACACAATAAACATGCATGAATAAGTGAAATTGATCTACATAATTAATTTTTAACTTCATGATATATAATAACTCACGTATCCAATGAGATAAAAATGTTAATGTAAGTGATAAAATAACAAAATATGTTTTGCAATGTACTGAACTATATTAGGAATAATAGGGACAGTCATAAAGAGATAAAACATGAGTAAAATATGACCCCAATGAAATTTTTAATGATGAAAGAAGATATAGAAGGCCTGTGACTATATTCAATATGAAAAATTAGAGCATGTGTTCACTACGACAAGTCCACTCGAATGGTTAACAACATAATGTGTTATTATTTGAATTAATGTGATTTTATCTGTGTAAAATTTATGGGTCAAGACAATATCACCATCTAAAAATACATCTGAAAGTGACGAACTGTATGTTGTGAAACTCACTCAAGTAAACTTATGAAGAATATTTGATATAAAAATGGATATAGAGCAGTACTATGTATATTGAAGCACAAATCAACAAATGTAAATGAAATACATATATCATGCATAGTTCATAGTTTTTAGAAATTTAGAAATATTCTATTTTTTTGTATTTTTGAATAAATGCAACTGAAAAAGGAACATACTAACCAATGAATCCTTCAAGATCCTCAAAATCAATAGGTTCTATATCAAACATATGAAGGATTACCTCTCACAAATGGAAGTATCATGCCACTATGAAGTATTAGATATCAACTCAGATTTTGAAAACTGAATCAATAACATAAATATGACTATCATGATGACAATTTGTAGTATCATGTGTATGTTTTTTAGTATTTTTAAATTTAGGAATCTTCCAAATCTATCTATGTTGGTGTTCTTTATGGAAACCACTTAATTCAATGTAATACCAATCTAGGACATGTTGGAGTAGAGAGTTGATATCTAGGATATGCCAAATAATTAATTTAATGGATTTCAAGAATAGGTCTCCTTGTCAAATTTTCTTTTTTTATAAATGCTCTAAATAGGCTTAACCTATTTAGGTTGGTCAATTGATATCTATTTTTTAGGAATAATAACCTTTGGTTATATGGGGTATTCATATATAATACCATGAATTATGATAACCTCATTAGCAAAGATGTATTTCAAACATCAATGTACCATAAAAGGTTTTGTATGACACTATTGAATCCAAGGTTATACCAATAATAGATCAAAGACTCATGCATTAGGTACTACTATAAACTTGGTGGGCATATGTGATGGGTCAACATATACTGGTAATGTGATCTCACCAATAGAACTCTGAATATGGAAATTGAAACCCTTAATTACTATTGTTATAGAAATTATACCCTTATCTTAATATCTAAAATGTGAAATATCAACTATAACACTCGATATAGGTCAGTGACCAATGTAAGCTCAAATGAACAAAGAGTACAAATAAAAATCATCATTTACAATCTCATGTTTCTTGTGAATGTAATAAGTGGTCTACATGGCACTGAAACATGAAATGTGCCAATAATTCCATTCAAATGACATTGTGATTCTATTTGAAGATGATAAGAAGATGGTGAAGGACATGAATTACATGTGTAGTGCACTTCTATTTTATCTTTTAGTTCTTGACATGTATGCTTAGGGAAAGGATCATTGAATATTTACATCATTATATTCTCACTTGGTTGGGCCTTTGTACTATTAGTAGATGTACCCATATCAATGATGTTCTCATCTATCAGATCATGTATCTTATATCACAAATTAATGCATCTATTGGTAGTATGCCCCAGTGCTCTATAAAAATAAAAACAAAAGCATTTTGATCTAATCCTTTTCAAAGGGTTTATTCAAATATATTATTCAATAAGAGGGATAGATATGATAATACATTCTAATAAATTTTGTAACACTTGTATGGAGGTTCTAGAAAGTTGGTAAACTATCTCCTTGGAGGAAAAGATAACACAATGTATAGGGTGGGTTTTGAAACTGCATTTAATGTTATCTTTGGATCACTCTTATTTTCACTTGGCTTCACCTTATATTGTGGCTTAATCATATTATTTGGATTAAAATAATAAATTGGGTTAGTCACATATTTTAGCTTATTCACATCCAACAACTTAACCTCTCTTTCCTTAATTATGTGACATAAATAATCAAATGATAGAAATATCTTAAACATAATAGATTCATGTAGAGGTGGAGGTAGACTCTTTTTTAATATGTCTTGCAATTCCTTATCTACCATAGGGTTTATTATCCTAGATACCATGGTAGTATAACATAATACATAATCTGTAATAGGCTCATTGGATTTTTGTTTGAGCTTAGAAAGCTGAGCATATGAAATATTCTGACTTATTTTGATGGGAAAACATGCAAGGAAACATTCTACCAAAGTATTAAGTACCTGAACTGACTGATGTGTTAAATTATAAAATCATCTTAAAGTATAGTCTTTTAAACTATTGGGAAACAAGTTGGTCAACAACCTATCATT
This sequence comes from Torreya grandis, assembly GCA_037957365.1. Taxonomy (NCBI): domain Eukaryota; kingdom Viridiplantae; phylum Streptophyta; class Pinopsida; order Cupressales; family Taxaceae; genus Torreya; species Torreya grandis. The sequence continues at coordinate 909,351 of JARHVA010004453.1, forward strand.
AGACACATAGTCCAAACATGTTACATGAAAAGCTATTAAATGTTGCTTAGGGTCACCTTTTCCATCCTAAAATGTAAGCTTAGGTGTCAAAAAACTAGTTGGTAAAGAATAAGCTAAAATACATTGAGCCAATGAAGTATGCAATAAAGTTTGTGAGTCGAGTGATTTTTCAAGTTTTGATGCATCTCGTTCCAAATATAAAACCTTAGTCTATAGAGCTTAAACCTCTTACATAAGGGATTGTTCATCAAGAATATAATGTGTGGTAACCAAAGGTGGTGTCATAAATGACTAAGTAGGGATTGGCAAATTGATCTTTTGAAACCCTTGGGTTTCTTCCATAGTAGATGTTGGTAATAAAGTTGTATTTAATGATGTAGAGAAAAGAAAACTACCCATAACATTATATGCCTCAAATGATTGAGAAATGCTTGCACTTTAAATAATCAAGAGAGTTTTTAAAATTTATGATAATCTTGAGGTTGTACGTGAATTATATGTTGAAAATTCTTAATAAATTTCACTTTATTAGGATTTGATTGTTCATTATTTATAGGTGGAACTACATCTTGATGGTAATATTGAGAATCAATGTTGCCCTGATTATATTGTTCATGTTTTCAAATATTGTCAAGCACTTTTACATATTTAACTTATTCATTATTATCTAAAGATTGATATACCATTATTCTTATCCATCTTGTGTATCTTATCAAAAGAAATATGAGTATGTTGGACTTAAGTACCATTTAATCTAGCACTTATTCTAAGAGAAGTAGAAACCACTTTCTTAGATTGCATGAAATGTGAAGTGAAAAATTAAAAGATTGCTTCTAGCAAAGAATTTACTAAATCCTAAGATTCTAATGCAACAATTGGAAACATTAAAAAAAAAGAAATAAACCTTAAAAATATGAATGGGTAGGGTTTTGCAATATTCAACAATAAGTAGGTTTATCAATATGTTTTATCGAAATTAGAAATTAAGAGAGTATTAATATAATTAATAAAAATTGTTGATTAAATCAAAATGATACAATAAATACACATAATTGATTTACAACTTACTATTTTAGAAAATATGTCAAAAGAAGAAAGTACTAAGAAATAGATGACTTATCTAGAACTCAAGTTTGCAAGACTATTACAATGACTATGAAATTGGCTATAGTGTTATGTGAGGCTATTATGAATAAGGAATAGGGATCCGTATTATCTTGGGATAAGGTCATGTTGTATGGAAGAGGTCAGCCTACGTTATGGTCTATAAGGTGTACGAACATCCTTTAGGGTTTTTTACCTTTGTGTGAGTTTTTTCAGATGTATCTTCCCTATAGATCATGTATGTCTATAAAGATGATTTTGATTCATCGTGGGAGCCATTGTGTACCTTATTCTTCACTTGAAAACCTAGCTTAATGACAAAAATGATAAACACTATAAAATGGGGGCAACGAGTAAGGGGAGGGGATTGTGCTTGACCGCAACAACCTATATGTTGACTATTACCTATATACCAATACTCCAAAGATGGATCAAACTCTATGTAGTTCTCCCATGCTATGAATGTGTGTGAAATCCTAGTGAATGTTATATTTTGTTGTAATCTTGGTGTAATTATGTGCTTGAACCATAGCTTGTGATCTTAATGTTGTATTCAAACCTAGATCAGGGTTATTTGGGTTGTATGGATGTAGAAATTGGAAAACTAGATGTTTTCCTTTCAATGTGTAGTTAGATAATTCTAGAATTTATAATAGTGGTAGTCTCTTGCCCTCTAGTGAACAAATGGGTATAAAATGTTCTTATATAGAGGTATATTTAGGATTTCCTTGAATGAGACTTGTAAAATGTGTAGAATGACATGTTAGGATAAATTTGAATTTTTGGAAATTAGTTGTTAATTCACAAGAGGATCAAACTGGCAAATTTAGACATGATCGACCTATGAGAATATCTTGAAGGAACAGTTTCATCTAAGTAATAAGGAAAACCAAAGCAAATGTATGAATCAGTCAAATGAGTCTAGGTTACTTAGGATGATAAATAATAACATTTTTTTATTAGAGTTTGTAGATGGAAAATTGAGCACAAAAGGATTTGATTACACAATTTAATCAAAAACCCAAAATGTCCAACTACCTAGTTAAAGTCTAGAGTAGTTAGAACCTAATGTAATAAATAAGTTCAACCATTCAAAATAGTATTATAATCCTAAATCTAATTAATCCAAACCATGAATAAATGGAATCAAAATAAAAGGATTTGGATGAGGATTACCTTAAAACTCAGATTTTTGACATGGATGCTTGATCAAGGATGATGGATGCTTGATTATGAACTCCTAAGATTGTTGATTAGTTTGACATGGATTTGTTATGAAGCTTAGAGATGGTCTTCCATGGAGGAAGGGAGTTGTTAAAATATATATAGGAGGGAATAATAAATGGTGTAGATTCAAACTTGGATGAAGGAGATCAAGGGTTGAGGATCATCCAAAAAATTTAAAATTCGTTGGAAGCCTCTAGATTTAGAGGCTTCTAGAGAGGAGGGGTGAGAATAGATAAGGTTATATATTTGAATGGTTCTATAATCCTTGTTAGGGAATAATGATGATTATATGGGGATTAGATAGGGATTAGTGACTAGGAGTGTAGGAGAGCCTAGGAATAGGATAGTAGGTGGGCCATTGAGAATTTAAAATTTTCAAATAATAGATAAATAAGACTAGGATGGGATAATGAGGATTTAGGTCAAATTAATAATGAAGTGGGATAGAATAAAGTTAATAGAATTATGAAATATAAAGAAGGGGACATTCGATAAATGATTAAGAAAGGGTATAGATTAGTGGTATAAAATGGGATAAATTAGATTAAGCAAAATTAGTGTCGATTAATAGGAATATTAGTGACAATAATGTAGGTGAGTGAATTTAGATACATACATTTTTCCCCTCTTTTAAAGGGAATTGCAAGTGGAGTGAAGCAGAAGGAGTAATGGTATTTCAAAGAAAAACCATGTCATAGATGAATGTTAGTAGATGATGTTAGGGAATATAATGTTAGTGGGATATGATGCCCCCTCAATGGGACATGTAGGGAAGAATGATATAGATGGCCACTCAAAATAAGAAATGAGGGGTGGGATGCAATGGATAGATAATGGGATGGGATGTGAGGTGTGAGATGGATGATTAGTAATATGAATTCAACTTTGAGCAATGAGCTATAGATTGATGATAGCCCTAGCAAAGACACATGCACAGGGAGTAGAGATGATGAGTGTCATCGTTATCGACACATCCCAAGGGGGAATCAACCATAATATGATGATGATAGGATTAAAGGGACATAATCTTTAGATGTACCCCAAATAAGGATGCATGTAAGGGAGAGATATAGGCCTAGATAAAATGATGATTTGATAAGATTGATGATGGGTGTAGATCAAAGCTAAATCAATCAATATAATATAGGTGATGATAGAGTCAAGTGACCAAAATACTACATTACATCAAATCAGTAAGTCATAATGTGTTGATTCCCCTAGTAAGGACACATGAAAGGGAGAAATAATGAATCAATGATTGATGGAAGAAAAGATGGATGTGGTGATTTTGTTGGGCCCAATCGACAGGTGTGGGAGATTGATGGAAAATATTAAGGATATGATGATGATAATTGATCAAATGATTATAGATCAAGGATTTGATTTAGGCAAGACTAGAGGATGATGATGGATGAGAGAGATAGTGACCAAACAATCCTTGGGCACTAAAAAGTGGCCAAGTGTTACCCACATGTCTGAAAAGACCTCAAGTTGATGTAGTTATGACTAGGAGATGATGATGATGATGATGATGATGATGATGATGATGATTAGTGATTAGAAAGTGATGATGATGAGGATGATTAGACTTGTTAATTATTGAAGGATGTGATTCAGATGATGAGATGAATATGATAAGGAGAAAAGATGGGATGTTAGTTGAATGAGTTAAAAGAATTAGATTAGTGATGGGAAATAAGAATGATGAGACAATTAGATAAATAATGATGGTGTAGATGATCAAGCCATCACAAATGTCATATGGCTTGTCATAGTCTAATAAATCTGATAAATATTATTGGTCCCCAAAAATGTCAATCATTTTTGGAACAACATATGAGCTATCTTGGTCCTACAGGACCAAAATTTCTCTCTTCCCTTCTCAAAATTTGTTTTGAGCTTTCAAATTCCTCTTTTTTCAAGCTTTTTCAATAAAGGGATTAGCAGGTTTAATAGGTTCAGAGGCTTCTACAGGTGAGTTCAATCAAAAGAACCAATTTCCAATACTTGGCCATCTTCAGGATTGGGTTGGCACCTTGGTTCAATAAAAAATGTCCATCGGCAAGCATCTAAACAAGGATTGAACCATTAAACCATTGAATCGTTGAACCTTGAACCATTTTGGTTTGATGGGTTCAGAGGTTTAAAGTTCAACCGTTTCAAAGGTTCCACAGCTCCGAGCACTTAACTAGTTTCAAAGGCTTAAACCGTTGAAACTTGAACCATTTTGGTTCATCGATTCAATGGGTTCAATGACCAATTGGTTCAATGTGCTTGGTTCAAAGGTATCAAAGAGACTCAGTGAAATCAAAATGATGAACCAATGAACCAATTGAACCTTGAACTGAAAGAGTTTAAAGATCAATGGTTCATGGGTTCAAAGGTTCAAAGGCAGCCTCTATCAAAGAGAAAAGCAACAAACAGGTGGTTCAACGGATGGTTCAACCAAGGAGTGGGAAAGTGATTAAACCAGGAAGCGATGGAACAAAAGAGACAGAATGAATTGATGAACCAACAAACCAACGTACTTTTAGTAGGTTTAAAGGTTTAAGGTTGAAGATGGTTCAAGCGGCTAGCGACTATTGACAGCCCCACGGACGTCAAATTTAAAGTAAGGGAACATCTGTTGAAATTAAAATAAAGTGCAGAAATCAAAGGAAGAACCAAGCAACTGACTGAAAAGATAAAATTCCTTCGGGTTTGTTCAAAGGCCGACAGAGAACATTTCCTTCAGACTTTTTATTTGAAGGAAATTATTAAGAGAAAGAGCCGCTAGAATTCTTTCATAAGTATTTTCTATGGGAAAATGACTAAGGCAGAGCCTGAAGGAATTCCTTTGGACTTTTGTCCAAAGGAAAATATTGACTGAAGAGAAAATCCCCTGAAAAAATGCCCGATGGAAAAAGACAAAGTGCAGCAGAAGCCACCACGTGTCCATTATAAAGCAGAGCAGAAGCTACCATGTGTCATCTTCTATAGGACCCCCAAACGTTTCTAAAGCTTCTATAAGTTAAGTGGAATACATCACGTGTCTTGTTATGACTCAGTGGAATGTGACAAGTGTTTGCATCTGTGTTCCCCTTTTGGAGTTGCTCGGGCAAAATGTGTCATGGACCCAAGTTTTCGTAAGTTTCTAATGAGTTTCATAATAGCATAACTTGCCACTTGTCAAAGACACAGAAAGGACCCCCCAAAGACTTAGGAAAGAAGGGATATAAAGAGCAAAGAAGTGCTTAACTAGTGAAGAGAGGAGAGAGACCAAAAGATCAGAAATATCTTTGAAAGAGTTATTTCTAGTAGGTGAAACAATGGATTGAGTAGACTTCTAAGCGCACCAAACCAAGGACGTGGCTTATTTTCTTCCATGAAGTAAAGAGAAATATGCAAAGGACAAGATGGTCCATATTAAGGAGGAGACATATCAAATGAAGGGACACGTCATAGTTATGGCAGCACACTGTTCCCAGCATGGTCTCTCCAGACAAAATTGGAGACACATTGAAGACGCTGACTGCAGCATAGGCTGTCCCATGGAAAAAGGCACCAATCCTTGGGTAGTTGCTATAAGTTTGTATTTTATCTCATTTGTAAAGGAGATATTCCCCTTACCAGAAGTGAAACTCTACCCAAATTGAAAGGCATTACTGAAACTTTGAGCTCAGATTGTAATTCATATTTCTTTGATTGAATGAGAAAGCAAGTTACTTGCAGACTTTGTGATGTTATAGCTTGTGCTAATTTAGGAGATTGTTCTTATGTCTATCTTCTAAAAGCATTCTTATTTATTTGATTTAACAAGCAGGACTAGTGGAGGTGATAAGGAAGGTGTCCTGAAGCCAACTGCTTTCAGACTTTATGCTGTCATAGTTGTCTTCAGTGTGTGTTTATTTTCTATTTTTGTGTAAAGGACCTTGGGACAACTTTGTACCCCCATTGTTCTTCATATTTCACTCTTGGGTAGTCAAGGTGGGGACTTTGCACTACATTTTAGGCTGCTGGTTACTCTACACCCTTTTGTCACCTGTTACCAGAAAGATTCTTGTTGCCTGTAAGAACAAGCACTTTTGAAAGAAGAAAAGTGCCTTATGTCGCTTCACCAAGATTTCTACTATCCAGGAAGGGATCTGGCTCTTGGCTAATTGTTAATTCTGAAAGAAGATAAGTACCTTCACCAATCACCCAAGATTTCTCCTCTATCTGTGAACATCATCTCTAAAAGAAGAGAGATGGATGATGTATTTTACCCCCGTGTCTTACTTTCTGCTTATATATATATAGTATATAGCCTCCACATATTTAATAGGGAACCTCCCCTTGATGAGAGGAGAGATTTTTCCCCTTTATATGTGGTAAACCTACAACATTAGATGACCAATCTCCCTATGCTATGGTGATAGGAACTATTCTCGTCACCAGTCAGCTGGCCGACAAAATATTCACCCAACAATTTTTGGCGACTCCACTGGGGACACAGTAATTTTGTACAATTTGGAACCTCAAGTTTTAGATTGAAACATCACCTATGTCTTACCCATTATCATTATAACCTTATCCATGCATTCTGTTGTGGATGAATGAACTACTCTAGTGCTTTGCCATTGTTAATTTTTCCTCCCCAGCCTCGCGCAATAGTTTTTGGCAACTCTGCTAGGGATGAACATGCAATCTGAAGCCTCAAGTTTTAGATTGAAGTAGTTCCTTTCCTTATCCATTATATAGACTCTGGTGACTCTGTTCAATGTCTTACCCATTATCATTATAGCCTTACCATCTTCCTCCATCTCCATTATATTATCTGGTCTGCAAAACTAGAGCTACTGGGAAAGAGTGTGTAGTTTGAAGCCTCAAGCCTCAAGCTGAAGCATGGCTAGTCCTTTTCCATTTTTGTTCTATAATCTAGCCACTCTATCCAGATTTTTTATCCCTATTTTTAATAATTAAATCATGGCAGTTTGAGGCCCCTGGGGTAACTCTTTTGGTCCACTTAACTTGACTCCACCTCTGCATGAACTCCCACGTAGTTCAAGAAAGAATTTCCCTAAATTATTTGGTGATGGGATGGTTCATCCTGATGAACACATTGTAGCCTTCATCATAGCCTATGGTGTGATAGGGGTGGAATTTGAAGACGTGGCAGTCAAGATTTTTGTGGAGACACTACAAGGTGCTGTTGTAGACTAGTTCTACCATTTGTAAGCTGGATCAGTGATTGACTGGGATACACTCAAAGCCAAGTTTGAATCCAGGTTCAAGCCTGTAGAGGATGCACATGCTTTGCTAACCTAGCTCACTCAAATAAAGAAGGAACCTCATGAGCCTATGAGGTATTTTATTGCCAAGTTCAACAAGCTGAGGCACAAGATTCCCATGATTGCCCAGCCAACACCTCAAAATCTCAAGTGTTTCTTCATCAACTCACAGCTACGTGAAGTGAGTTTCTTGCTGACACGAGCTAGACACATAGACCTTGAGGCTGCTCAAGACTTGGCTATTGAGATAAAAGATGACCTTATCTTGGCAGGAAAGATAAGGAGATATCATAATAGAGGTAAACCCTCTTCATCTTCTGAATACTCACCCACAGCCACCACTGACCCAATAGTACAAAAGCTGGCAAATGAATTGATAGCCTTGAAAAGAAAAATGGTACAAGGGATGTCATCTATTCTTGCATACAGAGATATGCCCAAGAGGACATTTTAGAATCAGCTATATCAAGGCAATGCTGCTAGAAGTCAAGGTCAACCAAATCGTCTTCCTCCCCCACAGAGGAACCTTGCCTTTGAAACACCTCCAACCAACTCAATAATTGGATATCTAGAAACAAAACATGTTTCCTATTTCCAACCTAAGTTCAAGCAAGAAAATGATGCTGATCTCTTCAAGGAGGATCTAGAAGAATCAACTGGCGACTCCCACATTGGTTTCCTAAATTTTCAAGATGAACCCATAAGTGAAGGTGAAGCAGTCGAAGGATCATATGCAGTATTCACCAGGTCTGAGAATTAGTCAGCCTAGCAAGCTAACAAAGAGAAGACAAAAGAGCAACCCCAACCAAAAATTTCAATTGCTGAGTAGAGAACCCCTCTTCCTTTCCAATCAAAGGACCTGGTGATTGCCAAAGAAGTAAGTACATTGAACATCTCTACACCTTCTACTTCAAATTCACAGATCAGTCCTCCCCCTCCCAAAAACTAAAAATATGAACTCCCATACTCTCTTCCATGTCCATCTCATTCATTTTCCATGATTGATCATGTCAAGAAATCCAAAATTTAAATGACTGAGTTTGAATCCTTGCAAGCCAATCCTGAGCAATTAAACATTGGTGGAGAACTAGGTGCTAACCTGTCTGAGGCAAAGATTGTGGTTACCCAAATGTCAGCCCCTACTGCTCAAATTCTATTTGAGCCTTCAGGTAGTGGTAATTACTTCTTGACCATAAAGGATGCTCATGTCCTAGCTGATGAAAGTCTTGGAGCTGGGAATCCAGGATTTCATCCAAACAAGGCATCAGAAAAATTGGTAAGGTGCAGTACAAATCAAGAAGGATCTTCCATCTCCCATGAAGATAAATTTGATATAAGATCGGCTTCTGATGATGCTTGGATCCTAGAATCTGATGGCAACAATTTTTCCACTAATGTTAGAGCTGGGACTATGTTGATATCTCCGTAAGGAGATATTTTTCCTTCATGCAAGTTGCAGTTCAACAACACCAATAACACAGCTGGATGTGAATATCTATTGCTCAAATTGAAGAATGCTCAAGATGAAGATATCAAACTCCTTCACACCAAAGGAGATGTTGAGATGATGGTTTGTCAGGAGTTTGATGCTGACAATCAAAGCATGTACTGGACTGGACCAGCATAACAACAAGCTATGGTGGTGGACCATACTGCTATACTCCAAAGTCAGCAAAAGAAACTCTTCACCAAGAGAGCAAGGAGTTATGGTTTTTAGTTTGAAGACCACGTCTTGCCATGGGGCAAGAAGAAGAAAGAGCCAAGAGAAAGACACAAAAAATTGGTTTCCTGGTGGAGAGTTCCATTCGCCCGTCATCGTTTCTGGGGATAAAATGGTTTCCTGCTGATTTAAGTTGTTGGTCCCCAAAAATGTCACTCATTTTTGGAACAACATATGAGCTATCTTGGTCCTACAAGACCAAAATTTCTCTCTTCCCTTCTCAAAATTTGTTCTGAGCTTTCAAATTCCTCTTTTTCAAGCTTTTTCAGTAAAGGGATTAGCAAGTTCAACGGGATCAGAGGCTTTTGCAGGTGAGTTCAATCAAAAGAACTAGTTTCCAATACTTGGCCATCTTCAGGATTGGGTTGGTGCCTTGGTTCAATCAAAAATGTCCATTGGCAAGCATCTAAGCAAGGATTGAACCATTGAACCGTTAAACCTTGAACCATTTTGGTTCAACGGGTTCAGTGGGTTCAGAGGTTCAAAGTTCAACCGTTTCAAAGGTTCCACAGCTCTGAGCACTTAACTAGTTTCAAAGGCTTGAACCGTTGAACCTTGAACTATTTTGGTTCATCAGTTCAACGGGTTCAATGACCAATTGGTTCAACGTGCTTGGTTTAAAGGTATCAAAGAGACTCAGTGAAATCAAATGGATGAACCAATGAACTGATTGAACCTTGAACCGAAAGAGTTCAAAGTTCAATGGTTCATGGGTTCAAAGGTTTAAAGGCAACCTCTGTCAAAGAGAGAAGCAACAAATAGGTGGTTCAACAGATGGTTCAAGCAAGGAGTGGGAAAGTGATTAAACCAAGAAGCGATGGAGCCAAAGAGACAGAATGAACCGATGAACCAACGAACTAATGTACTTTCAGTGGGTTCAAAGGTTTAAGGTTCAACATGGTTCAAGCGGCTATCAACTATTGATAGCCCTGTGAACATTAAATTTAAAGTAAGGGAATATCTATTGAAATTTAAATAAAGCACATAAATCAAAGGAAGAACCAAGCGACTGACTGAAAAGATAGAATTCTTTCGGGTTTGTTCAAAGGCTGACAGAGAACATTTCCTTCGGACTTTTTGTCTGAAGGAAATTATTAAGAGAAAGAGCCGTTAGAATTCTTTCAGAAGTATTTTCTATGGGAAAATGACTAAGGCAGAGCTCAAAGGAATTCCTTCAGACTTTTGTCTGAAGGAAAAGCCTGATTGAAGAGAAAAGCCCATGAAAAAATGCCTGATGGAAAAAGACAAAGTGCAGCGGAAGCCGCCATGTGTCTATTATAAAGCAGAGCAGAAGCCGCCACATGTCATCTTCTGCAAGACCCCCAAAGGTTTCTAAAGCTTCTATAAGTTAAGCAGAATACATCATGTGTCCTATTATGACTCAGTAGAATGTGACAAGTGTTTGCATCCGTGTTCCCTTTTGGAGTTGCTCGGGCAAAACGTGTCGTGGACCCCATTTTCTGTAAGTTTCTAATGAGTTTCATAATAGCGGAACTTGCCACTTGTCAAAGACATAGAAAGGACCCCCCAAAGACTTAGGCAAGAAGGGCTATAAAGAGCAAAGAAGCGCTTAAGTAGTGAAGAGAGGAGTGAGACCAAAGGATCAAAAATATCTTTGAAAGAGTTATTTCCAATAGGTGAAACAGTGGATCGAGTAGACTTCTGAGCGCACCAAACCAAGGACATGGCCTATTTTCTTCCATGAAGTAAAGAGAAATATGCAAAGGACAAGATGGTCCATATTAAGGAGGAGACATATCAGATGAAGGGACACGCCATAGTTATGGCAGCGCACTATTCTCAGCATGGTCTCTCCAGACAAAACTGGAGATGCATTGAAGATTTTGACTGTAGCATGGGTTGTCCCATGGAAAAAGGTGACAATCCTTGGGTAGTTGCTATAAGTTTTTATTTTATCTCATTTGTAAAGGAGATCTTCCCCTTACTAGAAGCAAAACTCTGCCTGAATTGAAAGGCATTACTAAGACTTTGAGCTCAGATTGTAATTCATATTTCTTTGATTGAATGAGAAAGCAAGTTACTTGTAGACTTTGTGTTGTTATAGCTTATGCTACTTTAGGAGATTGTTCTTATGTCTGTCTTCTGAAAGCATTCTTATTTATTTGATTTAATAAGTAGGACTAGTGGAGGTGATAAGGAAGGTGTCCTGAAGCCAACTTCTATTTGACTTTGTGCTGTCATAGTTGTCTTCAGTGTGTGTTTATTTTCTATTTCTGTGTAAAGGACCTTGGGACGATTTTGTGCCCCCATTATTCTTTGTATTTCACTCTTGGGCAGTCGAGGTGGAGACTTTGCGCTACATTTCAGGCTGTTGGTTACTTGCCCTTTTGTCACCTATTACCAAAAAGATTCCTGTTGCCTGCAAGAACAAGCACTTCTGAAAGAAGAGAAGTGCCTTCTGTCACTTCACCAGGATTTCTACTATCCAGGAAGGGATCTGGCTCTTGGCTAAATGTTACTTCTAAAAGAAGAGAAGTACCTTCACTAATCACCCAAGATTTCTCCTTTATCTGTGAGCATCATATCTGAAAGAAGAGAGATGGATGATGTATTCTACCCCCGTGTCTTACTTTCTGCTTATATATATAGTATATAGCCTCTGCATATTTAATAGGAAACCTCCCCTTGATGAGAGGAGAGATTTGTCCCCTTTGGATGTGGTAAACCTGTAACATTAGATGACCAATCTCCCTATGCTGTGGTGATAGGAACTATTTTGGTCACCAGTCAGTTGGCCAACAAAATATTCACCGAACAAATATAACACTTGATAGTATGCCCCATTACATAATCATGACCAAGGGGACATGATGCCAAAGTGCATGGGCAAATAGCGAACTCTGCATCATCGATGGTACTTATAAGCATTATTGTAGCTTTGGTGACCTCATATCATCCTTGTTTATTACCCAATAGACAGAAAGAGATGATGAAAATGAAACATAGGATAATAATGATGTATACATGATAAAAGACATGCAAACAAGATAAATAGAACAAACAAGCAATACACATGAGTATCTACATGTAGTGTCCCAATGTCTTATCTAATGATGGGATGAATGATTAGGTGATAGGTTGGACTAGGATTTGATTATGGACTGAGAATAGATGTGGATTGGGGATATAATAGTGATAATGATGAGGATTGACTAGTGATTTAGATAAAGGTATGGACTTGGATGAGAGACTAAGATTAGGATAAGGACATGGATCAAGATACGGATGTGAAGATGACCAAGGATTACCAAAAGACAAAAAATTGCAAGAGTCCAATCTAGAAAAATATTAGGAGATGATGGGATTATATACCTTTCATACTAGTAAAATAGTGATTGGATGGGTGCTAGGTATGGAGAGGCATTAATAAAGAGGTGATGGGATCATAAACCTTTCATACTAGCCAATAAGGATTGGATGGGTACTAGATATAAAGAGGAAATGATAATGAAGTGATGGGTGCTAGACTAAATTCTTGACAAGGTTATGTATGTCGATAATACCTTTGTCAAAAAGGATGAGGATGAAGATATGGATGGGTGCCCACGAGGAGTGGGTTCTAAGATGAAATGATGGATGAGATATTGGATGTCATTTCGTATGGGGATATGGACAACATGATAGATGGGATGAGTATTGGATGTGGTTTAGGATGATGTGATGGAGATGGATGTGACATAAGACTAGACATAATAGACTATTTTTGTCTTTTTCAAGTTTTATAATTTTTAGGGTTTTTGACATATTTCAAAATTTAGTGCTTTTTTGGAATATGTATGTACACTATACAAAAGGGTGTTACTAGCAAAGGGAACACCAAGCCTAACAACCAATATGAGGATGGATGGAATGATGGATGGGATAACAAATGGATGGGACAACAAAAGGATGAAGGTGATGTGGAAAAAGGGGATGAGGACAAAGAAAGAAGGGGCTAAGCATTGCTAATGATCACATCATGAAGGAACCATATAGATAGTTGCCTAAGTGTCTATTGGAGTATATGCCAAGATGATTGCAAAACATTTCTCAAGACACCTTTCACTTCCTTATGAATATCAAGAAGGAATGATAGATAGGATGGAGGACATGATGACAGATATTGGATAGGTAGAATGGATGGAGGGGATGGAAAAGGGATGGATATGGTAGCTAAAAAGGATTGATTGTGCCCCCAAGTGTTAAGGGACAATGAAGGCAATTGATTATTCTACCATGACACCAGAAATTGGTTTTCATCATGGTATTTACCCAAGGCACCAAAATACTATTTTTTACCATTGGATGAATGATTTTTTTTTTTTTTTTTTTTTTGATTTTTTAGAATGACATCTTAATTTTTTGGATATGGGTGAGATGCAGGAATATAGGCATTATGGTGTTCTCTATCTAACACCTATTTTTGGGATATGTAATGTTAGGACCATGTTATCACTAATAGATGTATTAGGGTCCTTCTAACCTTTGTTGATGCTTGATTGAGACCCCTCCAAATATTTAGATCAGGGGTCTTCATCATCCTTAGGAAAGCCAATATTGCCTAGGAAGGTGATGGGAAATATGGATTCAATTAGATCATGATGGGGATGTATGAGACTTAGATGTTTGATAAGATTATAGTTGGATGGTGTGATGAGTGTTGGAGGATTGGGACTAGAAGTCACATACATCATTGGATATGTTCAACATTCTTCATGTGACCGGTGCCATGTGATAAAGGACTGTAGGAGATCTAAGACACTTTGACTTTCTCTTTCATCTTTAATCTAATTATTTAAAAGATTATCACCCATTGGGATACTACTTTTGATATCATTTTGGCTTTATGACTAGATTAACTTAGATTTCCCTCTGGTGCCTAATTTTGGGCTTCACTAGGGAAGATTGACTTTTGACTTGATAGATTATGATTATTTTGATTTTGATAGTCCCGTAGTGCCTGATTTTGGGATTCACTAGGGGAAGGCACTTGGGGATTAGGCTGATGATTTAAATTTTCTTGATTTTGACTAATGGGATAAAGTATGACTTGATTATTATTATTAATATCTAAAATTTGGTCTTGGGATTTTGTATTTGTGGCACACATTATATTGGTCAAGGAAGGGTCTAATGATGCATGTTTCTGTTCATCCTTATGGAGGGAGGTTATTAAGTGATCATTGATATGAAAAAGGGTTCTATGATGGATGAAGGTGGTGGAGATGATATGATGAGGTCAATGAGTGGTGATGGGGCAACATAGTCTTCATAGGGGTTCCTAGGAGGCCCAATTTTGACATCAGATAAAATCTCCTCAAGATCAACAAAAAGATCACTAAGACTAGCCATAGTATCCAAAGTAGGATTAGATTCACTCTAACAATCTTCAACAAGTAAAGCTTGTAAGAATTTTTTTATGACTGCATCATCCTAATCTGGTTCAAATTTATGTCTAGTGGCAGATTGGAGATACCTAGATTGGAGGCATTCTCAAGAAGATAGGCATTATCAACATTGATGAAGATTGATGTTTTTGATGAGGAATCTAATTTGGATACTAGTGTTGAACATGATCCTGAGGAAGATAAGACTTTTGATGTTGACTTTATTACTAATTTTGGTGTATAAGATTCAATGTTGCTAAAAGATTCATTGTCCACAATTGACCTCTCAACATGAGGATCTTGATGCGATGGGTGAGAGGGAGAGGGTTCGACAAAGGTAGACCCATGGAAGGAATCATGAGGGATGGGTGGACTAGGCTCATGGGGAAGGGATTTGTGTCAGATGGAGGATTGGTTGACGATAGGGGGATCATGGAAGATGTACATTATGTCTTGAACCTATCTTAAAATTGAAAGGGCTTGATCGTGATCGATAATAGAATATTGACATTCCTCTTCTTGTTCACCAAGGGATTTAGCTTCATCTGATTTATCCTTGATTACTATGTCACCATGATTGATGAGGTCTTAGATGTAATCTCAAAAAGGTTGACATCGATTAATAGTATGCCCCTAGGTTTGGTGATATGCATAAAATTGGTTATATTTATACCAAAAGGGCTTAGGATTAGTATGATCAAGATGGTGAATGGGTGGATAAACCATCATGTTAGCGGTGACTAATTATTTGAAAAGGAATTTCAAAGACATAGAAATGGGAGTATAAGGGCCCACTTCACTTTGTGGTTTATATGTGAAGCATTGGAATTTGGATCATATGGTTGTTGATGTGATTGGGTGGATGGATTGGAAGTAGGGAGGTGTCCAAGATTGGATTCCCTTTTCTAGTATGGGAAGGGTTAGATGATGGTTTATTACTAGTGGATGAAGGATTCGTGCAGGATTCACATGAAGGGATTTGGATGGGAGGTGCAATGAGTTGAATGGGATCAACACCTTGGGAAAGTGATACATCCATCAAGATAAGCCGCAAGAGGATCTCATCGTTGTTGGTAGCTATGTATTTGTTTATGAAAGTGGGCTCTAGCTTCATGGTGATAGATGATGAAACTAGGATAGGGATTGGGGATTAGTTCTTGAACAAAATAAGTTAGAAGGACCGAGTTGATATGATGGATGAGGATTAGATAGACTAATAGATTAAAGACTATAATCAAAATTTTGATTGATAGTACAATAGGTGCTAATGACCTATCAATAATGCCTAGTGTTTAATCTATTAAAAGGATTGAGGATTTTATGGGTGCATGGATTCAAACTACCAAGAAGATGATATGATGGTTGATATTTATGAATAGGCAAGGATGATAAAGACTAGATTGATGATGATGGGTTATTAGATTGAAACCAACAAAGTGATAAGATACTAGCAGTATACTAACTAGGGTAGGAGACCTAATCAAATGATGAATGATAGTGGATTGGGATGATAGGACTAGCTCAAAACCTTTAGACTGATTTGATCAAAATGGGATGGGTTATGATTATGTGATGAAGGTGATTAAGATAAGGGACAAGGACAAGTATGATGATAGGTGATGATGAAGTGATGAAGGGGTAATAAGATGGGGATGATTTAGACCTATATGGGAATTGATGATCCAACTAAGATAAGATAGGATGAGGTTAGACTCGATGGGTGATGAAAGAAAGGTCAAGATAAAAGGATTGGTTATATATAGAGTGGAATTAATGCGGATGAAAAGATGTGATTATCATATGTGATGGGGTATGATGAATGATCGATGAGACTAGGATAGGATAAGATTAGAAGGATGTACAAGAGAACAAATTATGTACAAGGGGGTGATGATAAGGATGTATAAGATGAAGGGATATACAAGATGATGTTTAGGATACTTAAATGACAGGTAGGTCTAGTGATAGGATATGACTACAAGGATTTATAAGAGAATAAAGATATATATGAGAGGGACGATGATAAGGATGTACAATATGTGATTGGGATATGTGATGGAGTATGATTAATAATTGGTGAGACTAGAATAGGATGTACACATAAAAATATGTAGAATGGGATGATGAGATAAAGGCGTATTAAAGGGATAATGATAAGGATGTAAAAGATGTGATTTGGATATAGTCAATGGTGAGGGGATATAACTAGACTAGGATGGGATTAAGACAAAGTGAGATATGGGATAAAGATATACAAAGGGAATGATGAGATAGAGATGGGATGGTGGGGTGTGATCAAAGATGAGATAGGATAATTATGATGGAATGAAATGAGGTAGGGACAAGGATATACAAAGATAATATTTACAATAAGATGATGACTAGGATAAAGATGTGCAAGAGAACAAATTATACACAAGGGGATGAGAAAATATAAAATGTATAAGACAAGATATAGATGGTGGGTATATGACTAATGAGGTGTGAGTACGACTAGCTTAAGATGGGATGAAGACAAGATGGGAGGTGGGATAATATACAAGGACAATATATACAATGGAATGATGAAAAGGATGTACAAGATGATAGTGAGGCAAAGATATATAGGATGGTATGTACAAAAGGATGATAGAATATTAAGGCAAGAATATACAAGATGATATGTGCAAAAGGCCTAGATAGGTGTGTATAGGTTCAGGTGAAGGCTGACTCAGCTCAAAATAGCACGTGTCTAACACAACACACATCCAATTAAGTAAGCCACAAACTTATAATTAGTAAACTGATGAGGGTGTGTGACCCAATGCCCACACCATCCAATAATTTCACGAGTGAGGATGTAGGTTGGTGACCTGTTATGAAATATACTAAACCCTCTCAACCCTGCTTGTACTTGATGGCTACTTCAAAGCTGATATTGACTCCTACAATGGTACACTTGTTGTGGCTAAAGGATCTTATACTAGGTTTCCATAAGGCTTCTTTAGGTGCATCCCCTATATGCGAAGGTATAATGGGACCCAAGTCTGTATAGGATGTTGTTTAATGCCTAGTTAAGAGAGTTAACTCTTCTCCTTCATAGATGACCTGTATGGGGTCAACTGCTTAAACTAACAATAGTTGTCCCTAATATTTATACTCTACCAAAATATGGACTTTAGATTAGTGCATGGTGTTGAAATCCATGGTCACTATCCCCATAAGACTATGGCAAGTGTGTGGGTGTTAATTCTATGTCACTATCCCCTAGAAAAGAAAAAGGATGGAGGTTTTATAGGCATTTTTTGATCCCCTAGGAATCACTACAAGGATACAAGGGGGAGAACATACACCAACTATAGCCCTCAGGATACAAACAAGCAGACCAAAAGGTTAATTAACTAATTAATATTAAGTATGATATATTTACAAGATGAAAAATATAGAAAAGAATATATAAGACAAAGATGAAAATGATATAAATAAGATAAAGTGATCAAAATGATATATACAAGACAAGATGATTCAAAAACAATTTTCAAAGTGCCAAATGGAGTTTTTGACTAGTGGCCTGCAAGCACATGGTTAGTAGTTTGACTTTGGCACTCCAAAATAAGGTAACCTACAAGATAGGGATTTGTAGTTTTGATTGATGATCTTGAGGGGAAACCTGCAAGACAAATGATGTTAGACCAAAATATGTCCTATAAAATAAGATGTTAGACAAAATAACTTCTAGGTTTACCCTTACAACAAACAAGATGTTAGTCTAATATGTCTTAAGAAAAACACCCTAAAAAAATCATGACTTGGCTCTATAATTTCTTGGGGGTGAGTGGGACATGATGCAGGGGTTTGGGGGCAGAAACCCCCAGCTGGGTGAAGGGGGCAGTGCCCCTTACATGGTTCAAAGGTAACAACCTGGGTGCACTCCCTAGGCAATTTGGGCCTTGTAGAAGGTTGGTAATGACTCAAAAATCACAAAAAATGACTCTAAAAATACACTTTAAAAAGATAAAAATTTAATGACAAATCTTAACAACGTAGAGTAAAATTATAACCAAAGAGTGAAAAATCATAATTGGGGCATCAAAATTGCATATTGTGAGTTGTAATTTTGTAGTAGTTAGCTTAACCATGATGTTTAGCTACAAAACCATGATTGTTTAGACAAAATCATGAGTGCAACTAACATAATCACTACTTACTATAAAATAAGAGTTGTAGTTTTATGGTAAATTACAAAACCTCCAGATTTTGATATTTGATTAGAAACAGATGATTAAATAGATTCTAATAAGTTACTCAGAGGTTTAAGAATGTTTATTGATACATGGTTTAAGGAAAATTAAAATTGATTCATGACATATTAAAATTTTATACACAAAACACTTTAGCCTTTTATCAAAAAATGAATAAAAATTCTGAGCAACAAAAAGTGTATTTAAACATATTTTTCACTAAGTCTACCCTATATAATTTGCAAAGACAATCTATAGGTAGAGTTAATTCAAAATGAAAAAATCATGATTATGGACACAATACCGTAGCTCTACAGAGCAAGGTCACAATTCTAAAACTTTTGAAATCTGTAGTTTTGTTAGAGATAGGGGAAAGGCAAAAGTCTGTGTCTAGTTGATGATCTTTTGTCTTGGCCTCCTTTTCCTGCTACACCTGATAATCAAATAGACCACACAACAAACTACATAGAGATGAAATATTTTTATGAAACGTGTTTAGTCAAATTTTCTTTTAGGACCCAAATATCTAAAGTAAGATACAAAATATGTTTGAGTGACTATTATCCCCTAAAAAATACAACATATGAAGTTAAAACCCTGTAGCTACAAAGGGGGTCAGTGGAATGATAAATGGATAGATAAATAAATGATTTTATGTTTACCCCTGGACCTATAAAACTGTGACTCCATAGTGCAAAACCATGACTTACATGGTAAATCGTGATTCACGAACTTGTGATTTTGTAATAAACCTACAAACAGACCGCTAATAATTAGACAAAATCATGACTTGTTGTACAAAATCATGAATCTCTATGCAAAGTCACAACCCTATTATGATCAGGAAAAATTGTTAATGGTTAGGTCTGGCAATTAGCATGAACTCATGACTTACAGGGATAATATCATGACTACACAAGACAAAGTTGTGAATACCAGTGTAATGTTACAGATTTCACCTGTGCACACAAACTTTCCAAAAATTTGAGATTTTTATTTTACCAGTTGATCTTGCAAGCTGCCAAAAAGATTTCTAACAAACAAAATAGTTAAATTGGGAGCATTGTCCCTTCGTGGTCGCCAAAATGTAGATAGACAATTAAGCACAAAAGGATTTGATTACACAATTTAATCAAAAACCCAAAATGTCTAACTACCTAGTTAAAGTCTAGAGCCATTATAACCTAATGCAATAGATGAATTCAACCATTCAAAACAATATTATAATCCTAAAGCTAAGTGCTCCAAACCATGATTAAACGAAATCAAAATAAAAAGATTTAAATGAGGATTACCTTAAGTCTTGGATTTTTGACATAGATGCTTGATCAAGGATGAGAGATGCTTGAATATGAACTCCTAAGATTGTTGATTAGTTTGACAATGATTTGTTATGAAGCTTGTAGATGGCCTTCCATGGAGGAGAGGAATTGTTTAAATAGATAGAGGGAAGAATCAATAGTGGATATTCAAACTTAGATGAAGGAGATCAATGGTTGGGGATTATCCAAAGAATTTAAAATTCTTTGGAAGCCTTTAGATTTAGATGCTTCTAGAGAGGAGGGGTGAGAATAGATAAGGTTCTAGATTTGGAGGGTTCTAGAATCCTTCTTAAGGATTAATTTAATGATGATTAGATGGGGATTAGGTGGGTGATTAGGGACTATGTGTGTAGGTGAGCCTAAGAATAGGCTACTAGGTGGGCCATTTAAAATTTAAAATTTTCAAATAATAGATAAGTAAGATTAAGATGGGATAATGAGGATTTAGGTTAAATTAATAATGAAGTGGGATAGAATAAATTTAATAGAATGATAAAATATGAAGAAGGGGACATTAGATAAATGATTAAGAAAGGAGTATAAATTAGCGAGATAAAAGGGCATAAATTAGATTAAGTGAAATTAGTGTTGACTAATAGGAATATTAGTGACAATAATATAGGCAAGCGAATTTAGATGTATATAGAGTTACCTAAAGATAGAGGGTCATCTGCATAGAAGTAGAGGAATAACAGTTTAGAACGGTGGAATTGAGCATAGGTTAAATGTGCATAAGGAGTGGTCAAAAGTGCATTATTTTAACATTAAATGTTAATTTTAGTGTCTATAATAACACATTCAATAAACTTAATAAATATATGTGTAAAAACAATAATTATATTTAATTAATTATTTTAAATTTAAAAATAGGGTATTTATTTAGGATTTAGAGGCATATATTAAATATTAAGAGATATGGCGATAGTCGATTGAATTTGAATGTTAAAATGAGTGCCTAAACATGACATTAACTATGCTTAGAAATTTGAAAGTGGTAAGTGGTCAGTACCTGATGTATAAAGTGTTGAGGGTGTTCTAGAAAACTAATATACATGCCTAAAATTTAATTGATAAATGTGCTCCCCTAGTCTAAATATTTAATTCCTTCATTTTGATCATTGCACTATAACATGTGTAACCTACCAAACAAATGTTCCTCTCCTTGTTCTAGATTGACAATAATATATAAAACTTATATAAAACAATACATGGATAATATTCTTTTTGAGTCATTTGTGTCAAAATGTTAATGTTAAACATTTCATATCTCACTATTGGATCAATCTCCAGGGGAATAAAGATTGAAGCCAATGCTTTAGTGCCTGTGTTGCAGGGTTGTTAGGTTTTTAGGTACAATCTAATTATCAGGGCCCTGATCTTCAACAATATATTGAAAAGAAGTAAATTACATAATTAAAAAAAAAATCAAGTACATACAAAGACCCAAAGGTGTGTAGTATGTGTCATTTCTCCTTCTAATGATTGTTGTAAGATGAATTTGTGGGCCATAATGATAAGTGCTTTAATGATTTCTTGATCTCTCTAAAATACTTAATTACTCAACAATGTTTTAATAATACCTTGTGTAATCTCTATATGATTCTATGTGTGATGTCTATATGTAAATAAACTATAATGCTTGTGTATTTATAAACAAATTGAATTCAAATTAGGACCATGTTGGTACTGAACAGACATCTAATGATTAGACAACGAAAAATATGGGACATAAAAGGGCAAGTACACTTTGACTTGAAGGGACCCAAAAGGTGGGTTCAGAAGCAATGTGGTGCTCTAAACAGAGCTAGTGGCATTAACGACTCTCCAAACTGACCCAAAGGTGTTGACAATCTCCAGACTGATCCATAGGCATCAATACTCCTCTAAAATATGTATTAGATAAAATTAACCATAATTAAATTACAACAAAAAAAATTACCAAAAAAATTGATCATAAAAAAATCGATAACTCAATGAGAGAACACCTAAACATAAAAAAGGGAGGTATAAATTTGAGTTCTAACTAATCCATAGAAAATAATAGAATGCCTAATGACATTACCGACTCTCCAAACTGACCCAAAGGTATTGACAATCTCTAGATTGATCCATAAATATCAATAATACTCCAAAATATATATTAAATAAAATTAACCGTAATTAAATTTTTAAAAAAAAAAAAAATCTACCAAAAAAATTGATCATAAAAAAATCGATAATTCAATGGAAGAGCACTTAAACATAAAAATGAGAGGTATAAATTTGAGTTAGAAAATAATAGAATGCACCTCAAAACTTGGACAAAAATAAGAAAAGGAGTAAGAAGATGAAAAAGGAGGGAACATAATAAAACCTAGTTAAATTCACCATTAACATTTAAGATAAAATAATTGTCAAAAAATAAACAAAATATATAATTTAATGCTTACTAAATGTTTTGGAACTATTATTTTTAATTATAGGTAAATATTTTTTTTCAGGAATTGGAGTTATAAATTGGAGGGGGTAGTATTGATTGGAGCTATGAATTAATTTGAACACAAACGGGAGGTTCATATCTCTTTTATAAATTACTAACCATTATCTATGGGATGTTATAACCAACAATCACAAGCTACTTTAATCATCCGAACTATCTCCAATGACCACAACCGATCTAATATGCTTTTTAAAAATTAAACTTATATAGAGTTAAACATAACCAAGCTTCTTAACCAATCCACCCACATCTCATTGGTTAAAAAATTTAAGGTAAACTAGGATGAATCGAACCAATGATATGTAACACTAAGAACATTAACCTAACACTTCATCTCACAACTTACCCTTATACCAATTCAATTACATCCTCACCCTTATTTGCAACCATTATTAAGTGTGCATAAAATAATAAAGATACGAACTTCGTAAAAAATGAATATGCATCCACATTTAATTGTATAAAATATACATCAATGAAATTATACACAATTTTATTGATAAACCTAATTCTTTAGTCGGTATAATGACTACAATTAATACATGTACATATCAAATTTTTGGTGAAGCATTCATCATCCATGAGAGTGCAAGAGGGTCAATAATATTTATACATGACATGCCTAACATTAACAAATATTTATTGCTCTGGGTAGGGTGGGCCCCTTAAATTCATTTAAACTACTCTTCCACTTTCCCTTAACCGGGCCCACGTTGCAATTTTGAATTTTCTATCTTCCAATTCAATTAGAACGCCTGATCCTCGCCGTACACCGTTCTAATCCTACGGCTGTAAAAGAAGTTAACGTATTGCTTAGGCCCGGACTATTGTCCTTATAATAAATATCACAGATGACAGATGACAGATGAAAGATCAAATTTTAGGTCCCATGAATGCACGCGGGCCTTTCGTATGAATGTGATAACCGCTTGAGGAGTCTTCTTGGCAGGGGTTATGTATGTATATTGTATGTTTAAGACCGTTGATTATGCTTAAGCGATGTTGTAATATGGAACATGGGTTATCTCCGGTTTGATTTTCAGGCCTGTTTCATTTTCAATATCCAATGTGGATAGAACTGTCCTATTTAACCCTGGCATTTAGGCCATACTTGCAAGATATTGTAGCACAATTGGGTAGGGTCATTTGATGTAAACAAAATTCTGATAAATTTAGGGTTCAGCGTAGGGTTGTGTAGAAATGGATTTGAACAAACCATTTCTCGAGAGTATTAAATTGATTGGCCCAGGGTTTGAAATTGATCAGTGTTTAGTCTACTTGAAGACTAATGGGTGTTTATTTTGTCGAAAAGGACATTCGAGACTACAAGATTTGATCAAACGCCTATGTCTACCACCTGTATAACCAGGGTACTCATCCTTCTCCTCGTAACATCATTACCTCTCCGTCATCAATCCATCCAACCTAGGCTCCGTCCATTCCCCCTCCCATTTCTGACATTGAAATTGATGAGCAACCCATGCAATCTCCATCTTATAAAGATGCCATTATGACGGATGGCTGGCGACTAGTCAAAAAAAGGAAAGAACTGTCTGGTTCTTCTCCTCGTTCTTTTAGTCATCTGCCTCTTATTAATTGCTCTTCTTCCTCTCCTCTTAATTCTTCTACCCATCATGAGCATGGTTCCATTTCGCCTCCACCCCATTCCCGCCAGAGATCTAAATCTCCATCAGACCACCGGAATAGCAGTCAATAAATTAATCTTGCTATCAGTTTCAGTGTATTGCCACAAGATGATGGTATTGATTCCCAATCTTTATCATGAATTGTCCTACTCTCTCTTGGAATGTAAGGGGGATTACTCTTCCCCACTGCAAGAAATTTAAGGTCAGAGAGACTATCATTAAATGGAACCTTGATATTTAAGGTCAAAGAGACTATCGTTAAATGGAAACCTGATATTTAAGGTCAGAGAGACTATCATTAAATGGAAACCTGATATTTAAGGTCAGAGAGACTATCATTAAATGGAAACCTGATATTTAAGGTCAGAGAGACTATCATTAAATGGAAACCTGATATTTTATTTCTTCAAGAAATTAAAATTGGAAACAAAAAACTAGAAGCGGCTCTATTAAATGTATGGAGAGATGCATTTTTTCTACATAGATCTCATAGAGACGGGAAAGTAGGTGTTATTATTGGTATTGTACATTGGCTTTCTAAATTTGTCATTGATAAAGGTGAGGACCCTTCACACAGCGGTGTTTGGGCCCTCGCGGTTATTAATGGGCAGCCCATTGGTTTTTGTTTTGTTTATGCCCTTCATGACACAAAAGACAAGTTGATTTTTGGGGATGGATGTCTAATACCTTTCCTAATGTAGATTGAATCATTGGTGGCGATTTCAATATGGTAGAACATCATACTAATCGAAGCTAGTTTAGCCCCTTGAAACTCAGCAACAACGATTTAATAATTGGATATATTGCATAAATTCTCTTGGGGTGGTTGATCTTATTCATGACCAATTTACTTCTCATTCTAATAACTGCTTTACCTGGTGTGTGAAGGGTCCTCACCTTTATCAATGGGCAGCCCATTGGTTTTTGTTTTGTTTATGCCCCTCATAACACAAAAGAACGAGTTGATTTTTGGGGATGGATGTCTAATACCCTTCCTAATGCAGATTGAATTATTGGTGGCAATTTCAAAATGGTAGAACATCATACTAATCAAATCTGGTTTAGCCCCTTGAAACTCAGCAACGACCATTTAATAATTGGATATATTGCATAAATTCTCTTGGGGTGGTTGATCTTATTCATGACCAATTTACTTCTCATTCTAATAACTGCTTTACCTGGTGTGTGAAGGGTCCTCACCTTTATCAATGGGCAGCCCATTGGTTTTTGTTTTGTTTATGCCCCTCATAACACAAAAGAACAAGTTGATTTTTGGGGATGGATGTCTAATACCCTTCCTAATGCAGATTGAATCGTTGGTGGCTATTTCAATATGGTAAAACATCGTATTAATCGAAGCTGGTTTAGCCCCTTGAAACTCAACAACGATGAGTTAATAATTGGATATATTGCATAAATTCTCTTGGGGTGGTTGATCTTATTCATGACCAGTTTACTTCTCATTCTAATAACTGCTTTACCTGGTCCAACTGTTCGCTAGGTGATGATAGAAAACTTAGTAGACTAGATAGATTCTATTTATCACCTAATGTACAGTTGGTCCATAATGCCTCTAGTGATTATATTCAAGTGGATTATTCTACTACTTTGTTAGATCACTTCCCTATATTTTGTACCTTTTATGTTGCCCAAAAAGCAGCCTATACTTCACCATTACCTTATAATCTTAACATTTCTCATTTAAAAAATCAAACATGCATGTCCTCCTTAGTGGGGATTTGGAATTTGTTTCCAAAGCCTCAAGAAGGGGAGTCATGGGTTGACTAGTGGTGTACTGCCATCACATAATGTACGACCTTCCTTCGTGAATTTGGTAAAAGAATGCCCTGGGACTGTAGGAGGGAAAAAATCTCCAAGGTAACCTGGAGCAAGCTAGATGGAAATTAAATAGTGACCCGAATAATATTCAACTGCAAGCTGCTATTGTTGCCACTGAAATGCAGTTGCGTCAACTTGATCACTTTAAAAGATAAGGAGCTAAGATTCGGGCTAGACTTCACTAGATAAAAGAGGGGAATAGTGGCTCTAAATACTTCTTCAAATTTTTGAAGTACAAACATAAAAAGGAAAAAAATTGTGCCATAATGGATGAAAATGGCATCCTTCATACTAATCCAGCTGATATTAACATGATTTTTTAGAATTTTTATGAAAACATTTTCAAAGAAAATCAGTCTTAGAACGTGATTCAATCCATCTTGGAGGATGTTGTTGAAGAGTATATTCTTAATAGAATTGAACCTGGCTATAGCGAGTATTTAGATAGGATCCTTTCCTTAGAAGAGCTAAAGCATGTTCTTTTTTCGATGGCCTCTAATAAGAGCCCAGTTATTGATGGGATTCATGTTGAATTCTATCGGGCTATGTGGCCTCATATCAAGAATGATTTTTATTGTTTATACTTGGAAGCCTTCAAGAAAGGTTCCTTGGGACCTATCATTAATAGAGGACTTATCAAACTTTTACCTAAAGGGGAAAAAGAAGATATCATTTCTAGTTGGAGACCAATTACTCTTCTCAACACATCATATATAATTATTGCAAAAGCACTGCTATCCATATCAAACTCGTGGTGCAGAATATTGTAAGACTTGGACAAATTGGTTTTCTTGGGGGTAGATTTATTCTTGATAACCTTATGTTGGCTTGGGAAATGGCTGAATGGGCAAAATAGAGAGGTCAAAATGCTATATTAATCAAATTAGATTTTGACAAAGCCTATGATAGAATTCGGTGGAATTTTATTCTTAAAATGATGCAGTGGCTTGGTTTTGGGCCTGAAATTCGAGCTCATATACAAATGTTATTTATGGATGCCAATGCTCAGTTGGTAATCAATAGTTCCATGACTGATGTATTTTTGTTACACCATTTAATCAGACAAGGATGCCCTCTATCACCCTTTTTATATGTGCTTACTGCTGACATGTTGGGATATTTGCTTCAAAAAGCTAATCAGTTGAATCTTATTTTAGGAATATCAATCCCTCAAAATAATGTGGTTATTAACTCACATTTTACTGATGATAGCTTGTTATTTCTACAAAATTCTAAAGAAGAAATTACCAATACTACGAAAATTGTGGAGCTATATAATTCCATCTCTGGTTCACAGCTTGCCCATAACAAAACTAAGTTTTTGATGATTCAATTTGGGCCTATTCCCTAGTGGATTCCCAAGGAATGGAAACAAATTAAACACAGTGAGATCACTAGGTATCTTGGAATCCCTTTCAGAATAGGGGTTTCACTTTTTGATATGTGGAAGTGGTTCCTTGATAGGCTTAAGAACAAATTTTTTAACTGGGGATATAAGTTCTTGTCTTTAGCTAGCAAAATCCAAGTCGCAAACAATTTTTTTATTGCCACTCATGTTTATTATTCATCACGTTGGATGCCCTCCAAAAAAGGTTCTGAAGAATTAAATAAAATTATGGTGTAAATGGGATGGCAACATTGGGATTAAAGCCACTTCCTGATCACATTGT
This sequence comes from Torreya grandis, assembly GCA_037957365.1. Lineage (NCBI taxonomy): Eukaryota > Viridiplantae > Streptophyta > Pinopsida > Cupressales > Taxaceae > Torreya > Torreya grandis. Next base: position 937,214 of record JARHVA010004453.1, read on the forward strand.
ATTCAACCCAAAAGCAAATGTGGTCTTAGACTTATTGATCCAAAAACACAAGGAATCTGTTTGGTTGCCAAATGGATTATTAGAGCGGTCCATGGAGAGGAACATTGGAAAATTCTGATTTGACATCGTATTAACTCTACTTCAATTAAAGGCAAATGACAAGCAATCAATTAGAGTGATAAGATTCCTCTTGCTCCTTTTTTTTCAAACCCGAGCTTCATCTCCTCTTCAAACTATTTGGAAGGCTTGACAACGTGTTTGTCATTTGCTTGAGTGGAGGGATTCATCTCTAAAACATGGGTTTAGTTTTGCTTCTTCTTCTATATGGTGGAATAAACATAATCAGTACCATGGACAACACCTGGGTGTGAACTTTCCCCGGCATGCATATTTTTTATTTAAGAAAGGGATTCATCACTTTAGTGATATTTGGGATTTTGATGTGTTGGATTGGGTGCCTTGAGATGCTATTAAGAGCCATTTTGGTTTGAACAATAAATATAAACATTTCCTTATCTTTGTCCAATCATTGGTTCTTGCTTGAGTGGAGGGATTCATCTCTGCAACATGGGTTCAGTTTTGCTTCTTCTTCTATATGGTGGAATAAACATATTTAGTACCATGGACAACCCCTGGATTTGAGCTTTCCCTAGCATGCATATTTTTTATTTAAGAAAGGGATTCATCACTTTAGTGACATTTGGGATTTTGATGTGTTGGATTGGGTGCCTTGGGATGATGTTAAGAGCCATTTTGGTTTGAAGAAAAAATATAAACATTTCCTTATATTTTTTGAATCACTGGTTCTTGTTGAGCTCTTTATGAAAATGTGTACCCCTATTGTTTGTAATTTTTTGAAGGACTGGCAATGGCTTTCATCTCATTATTTCACTACCTTTCCCTTGAAGAGAATATAATGTCAGCTTCTTCCTTGTTTATTTTTTAATCCATGATTGAATCTTAAATGGAAATACAGATTTAATGATAAATTTTGGTTTTGTTTGAGTGCTCTTATTTGGAAATCCAAAATGGATGCCAATGTTTAGGTTTTGAATTGGAAAATTCTGCACTCTAAACTCCCTATTGGTAACAAGTTAAAATGTTTTAAAATCCAAGTCCCAAGTGTTCTTTTTATCGTTCTCAAGAAAGCATGAAGCATATTTTTTGGGACTGTTCTTTTGTTAAGAGTCAATGGAAGGCCATTTTAATGTTTTACTTGCTATTTTTGAGCATGATCTGAATTGGAAAGAAGCTTTGTTGAGCATGGGCCTTAGTAATATTATTTCTAATTCTATTTGACAGGTTATTCTCATGCATATTTGGAAAAGCAAATGTATGATAGTTTTTCTAATTCCATATTTTCTCAGGAAGTAGGAATTGTAAGGCTTTACTCTGACATGTTTCTCCACCTTGATTTTTTATATGTGTAGCTTCAAAACATTGTGAAGATGGATTTTATATTAGGCATTCAAATTTAGATCATTAGGTCTCAACTATCTTAGATACAACAAGACAAAATGCCAATACAGTCAAAGCTTACATCTGACAATACATACCACAAACGGGCTCTACAAACTAGTCATCTTGGGCAGGGTTTTTCAACTTCAACTACTTAAGGCTGAGAAGAAATTCTTTTTAGACTTTCATCTTGAGTGACTATCATTCCCCTTATTGTATTTGGCTATCTTAGCTAAAATGTCAAATATGGAGTACAGGTCAATTTATCTTTCTGTTGTATATTCAATCATAGTTGTTAATACGCATTTGTCATGAGACTTGGAGTAGAGTCATTTCATGTTTTCAATTTTTTATTTCCTTGTATTTCATTTTATTTAACTACTCTTCTGAGTACTGATTATTATGGTATATTTGCATTATTCAATACAAAAAAAAATTATTTTGTAAAAATTAAATTATAAGGAGTTTTCCATGTTCTTGAGAAAATTGATTTTCTTAGGGTTTATATGTTTGTTTTGCATTTAGTTGTTTTGTCTTGTCACATATTAAATCATTTATGTAGGATTTCCAATACTAATTCATTTTTGTGTTGGTTTTAAGTCTACAAGTTTCTTTAAATGGTCCTTAACTAATATGTCACAATCATTGTTGTTGATGTTGGGAAGGATAGCGTCGAATTGAACTCAAAAATTTATCTCGAAGGTCTACGATGAGGTATAGATTTTGATAATCCTCCTTGGTCCTATATTTTTTTACAAGTAGATGATGTTGAAAATGTTCTTAGATGGTATGAAAATAATTGTCCATACATGGTCCATCACCAACCTCATCTAATGCATACTCTCTTGAGCAAAATTTTATAGCTTTACATGCTGAAGTGTTGCAATTAGAGTAAGGTGTCTCTAGAGCTAGCCATTCAATGGACTCCCATACTTTAATTCACAGTCCTTCCACACCTAAGATAACCTCTTACCCATTACTAGTAGGTTTCATTGCTCATAAGCTACCACTCTATGTAGGTAAAGGGGATCTTGAGCAACATCTTCAATCATTCCATGCATCATGCTTGGAGTATGCTTGCAAAGGTAAATCACTAACCAAGCACTTTCCAAGGAGCCTCCAAGATTATGTTTTGTGATGGTTCTATGATCTTCCACTTCAACCAGTTAGAGAATTCAACCCTTTGGTAGATCATTTTTTAGCACACTTTTCTATCAACATTGGTGAAAAGTTATTTTATGCACAAATTGTGAAACTCTAGCAAGGGTAAGATGAGCCAATCAATGAATATGTTTTGCAATATAAAAATATGATAGCTAAGATTACAAACTCTATGGTAGAAACTAAATTACCAGATATTATCTTCACACATAGTTTAATAGCACCATTCCATGAGTCCATCATGTTTGATGAATTTAAATCTTGTGATGAGTTATGCCATAGAGTCAAAGAAAGAGAATCCAAGCTTATAGTTTTGAACAAACTAAAGTATGCACCAAATGTTCCATCTACTTCAAATGTCATGTTTCAAAGCAAACCAAACTACATAGTCAAATCTAACAAAATCATGAATGAAGCAAAATTAACACTCAATGCAGTATCTAACCATGAAATAAACTTCAATTGATAGCTCCATCAATGAGGTAGTTTTCAAGATTACCATAGTCTCCTCATGTTTTATTACAATAATTACTTGATTGTAATCTCATATCTCCACCTCCATCATTCAAGTTTTTTTTTACCAAGCCTCAACTTAAGGGACCTAATAATATTGCATATGGTGACTATTACATATATGTATTGAGAACTCTAAAAATGAGTGTTTTAGGCTAAGGCATAAGATATAAGATCTTATTGATGATAATATTATTGAACTAGGTAGACCCACAAAAGAAGCTAAACCACAATAGAATGATAATGTAAAGCTGAAAATCTTTAGTAATCACTTTCCAAAGCATTGTACTATAGAGCATACAAATAATTCTAAAGTATATCATGCGTAGAATGTGCATCCTCCTCCTAAAACATATGGGCATCCAATAGACAAAATTATTAGTACATTTATAAGCACATCAACATAACATCATGTAATAATATTTATTGACATTGAAATTGATGATGATGATTCAAATAGACATGCACTTTATACTCAAGCTTACATCAATAAAAAATCTATACACAGTGGGTCAAGTGAAAATACATGTATAATGACACTCCTTCATAATATTGGATACACAGAGCAAGATCTATAAGCTATATCAAGAATATTCAAAGCATTCGATGGAATACAAATAATACTCTTGGGCATATAGTGTTACCTCTTTAAGTTGGTTCAACAACAATGGTTACTCCATTTCTAGTATTTTCAAGCATAAGGGGTTTTAATATGTTATTGTGATGTCCTTGGATATATAAACTCCACAGAATATCATATATAGTACATGGATGCCTCAAGTACATACATTACAATCAACTGGTCAAAGTTCAAGGCATAAAATATGATTATCGTCTACAATCAATGGTAACTCCTCCTCTCCCAACGCCACCATAGTTAGTTATGGTACATATTCAAGAACATGGTAAAAAGACAATAATGTCATCTAGTTAAGAGCATAGTGTATAATCAGTTGTTTCATCTATATAGAATATTTCTATATAGTCTATACAAAGGAAAGGGGCATACCTTCCTAATTATCAAGTTGCATATCAAATATTTACTCGAGGTTCAAATAAATTTAAATCTTCTATATTGTATCTTAAAACAGTACCTTGGATGATTCCAACATTTCCCACAATGAACACATGTAATCAGACATTCTCCAGTTATATAGTAGATTTAACAAGTCTTACACATTCTGGAGTTACACATCCTACCAAATATTCTATGAACATTGATCAAGATGGTTACATTACAACACCTAATGCCTTTTCTGATTAGATTCATTTACATGTAGCACTTTTCACTCATGAAAAGTCATTTTCAACATCTATGATCTAAGCATGCACAATGGTCCTCCTGTTGATGGGATCATAGGCTAGTTCCTTTCAAAATATAAAAAATACAAAAAACTCAAATATTTTAAAAATACAAAATCATTCACAATATTTTCAAAAAATAAAAAATCAATACCTGAGCATGACAAAAGTTATTAGTTTACTTCTTTACATATTTTACTTATCATATATTTTGGTAGATGTCATATTCACATTTTCTAACACAGATGCATTTCATGAGGTATATGAGTGTAATGCAAGACATACATTATACATGGGTTCTTAGATGTTGAATTTCTTTCTACCCAATGATCATGCCTATGTTGGGGGCATCTAATTCTATAGATTATTTATTTATATGACCTCTCAACCATGTCAAACTACATACCTTACAAATTACTTGGTATTTTATCATATTTTAGATTGTGATACATGGATATGTTAGTTTTATATATTATGACATTGATACATATGGATGGAATACACTAGTTTTTACTTGTTTTATTTCTTTCAATGTTATTTACTTTCTTGCATGATAGACAAGACATTGATTGCTTATTGTGTGTGGCCCTTGGCCCATGTGTACAAATTTATTGAACATATCTATGATATTTTTGATTGATATGTGTGACATTAAAACATTTCCATTGCTTGAGGCCTCCAACCTTGTATTTTTTATAACATATTAACATGTTCCCTATTTGCGACATTATTAATGTCCCTTGCATACGATCCTTGGCCTTGTTTGTTATGACATATTCATGTTTATTGTATGCAACCCTTGGCCTTATTCCATGAAATTTTATGATAGTGTGTGGTGTTATTTTTGTACTTGTTGAGCTTGATTAACGGTGCCATGATACATATTATGCACTTTTACTACGTAGTCTACTTCAAATATGGTTACTTTATTGAATGTTTCATTGTTAAATATATTTAGACATGACATTTGTATTCCTCATATTCAATATGTTACATATGTTCTTCTATGACAAATATAGAACTGTGATAACATATTCTCCACATGTTCACATAATTACTACATGATTATATATTTATCACATGGTACAATTAATTCTTATTTTGAGATGAGTGAGTTACATGAGACATCCATCATATCAAAAAGGGCGCATCATAGTGGAATTTTCTTAGAGGCCCAAGCCTCCATGAACATAAAAACATCAGATTTGGGACAAAGTAAAAGTTTTCAAAGATTTAAAGTAGTGCAAAAATCAGATTCTATAGCAGAGTACAGGTTTTCAAAGGTTCAAATAAATTTAAAAATTGGATACATTACATATATTGTCACATTGATAAATATTAAGGGGGAATATAACATGAATATGAACTCACATTTCAAAGACTCAAATTAAATATTTATACATAGTTGAATGTGTATGCATGGGCATATGAAAAAAAGTTACAAGATCAAAGTTACAAGTTACAAATATAGTTACAATTGAGCGTATAGATGCATATCATTCTATGTCACTTGGAACATATTCAAGGGGAGTGATGCTTATTCATGTTCATGTACATATATTTCAAAGTTACAAAGTTCAAAGGCATGATACTAGTGCATGCAAAAAATTCAAATTTTAGATTCAAAGTTCAAAAAGGCATGATGTTTGGTCATGCATACATTTTCAAGGCTCAAAGGTATGCTACTTGTTCATGCATATTTTCAAAGTTCAAAGTTACAATTTAAAAGTCAAAATATTTATTTGAATTAAAATCAAAGAGAAATGTGAACATGATGGGGGCATGAATATTCTTCATTATCTTTCGATCATGCACAAATAATTTACATCCATCTATAATGGTGTAATTTAATTAGATACAGGTAATGTGCATTCGAGTATAGTGACACTCAATGGCCTTGGAATTATTTCTAGTGATCCCATTATGTGGTTCCATCTTCTATTATGGTTGATGTACATTTGAGTCTAATGATACTTAATGACCTTGGCATCACTTCTATCGAACCCAATGTGGTTCCACCTTTTTGGATCAGTACATTGGATATTATTCCCTATTCATAATGGTTGGAATATGATCTTTCCAACTCAACAACTTGATTATTTGAACAAAATTTGGACTTGATCATTCTCAACTCACCATTGGTTTAAATTATGTCTGTCCGTCAACAAGGCAAATAATTATCCATCATCAGTTACAAGTTATAGGGCAATTTGGTTTTTCCTCCATACATGTGTACTCCTTCCTTGCTCTCTTTAAAAAAAATTAAACTTTGGTTTTGTCAAATTTCAAACATTAAAAAATTACCACTACATGTGTTGTTGTAGGGTTTGCTAAATATGAGTGCCCTACACAATTAGAGTAATCTCTCAAAGATAAGCATGTTGTAAACACTTAGGTTCAAATCCTTTCTTCTTTACTCTAGCAATTTCATTACTAGATTAAAGTGGGAAAAAATGTAGACACATAAATCTAGAAATAGATACTTGATAATGATAATTATTGACACATCTTAAACTATGTGACTTTCACCCAAATACATTACTCTTATTCTCTATTCTTATAAGCCACTTACCCATATGTGGGTTAAACCCTTTATTTTTTGTCACTAATACATAGAAATTGAAAAGTTAAATGATCAAACTAGTTCATATCACCCTCAGGCTATCTCTTGCTAAGGAAAATTGTACCTAATTTTTTGAGACAGGTCTGTGCTAGGTGAATAGGAACATTATCACACTCATGTTCACTTAGAGTGGTCACGTCCCATGATAAATAAGAGCTAGTTTCTAAACTTCAAATAAATCTTTTAGGTCTTCTTGTGTATTTCATAATGTTAGCTAAATGAAATCACCAAAATGTTTGCCTATAAATACATATACAATATCATTCACTATCCCCACTTGCTATCACTTATTTGTTAGCTTACACAGTATTGACTATTGATTAAATCTGCCCTACTCTTTCCAAATTCAAGATCACTCACAGGGAGTAGCCATAAGCTAATTCTAAAACATCTTAAAATAAGTCAAGAGTTATCATTGTAGAGTATCAAACCTATTTTTATAGCTTTATATACTTAGTCAATGACCACATTTGCATAATCACTCTAGGTGAGAGGATTATGTGGACTTGATTTTCATCCTTGGAGTATTGGATACATAGGAAGTGGTCAATCATCAAGGGGGTGATTGAGATCAACTCAACCCATCACACTCCCCTCTTATTTACAAGTTTCCAAGCTTTCAAAGTGCCCTTTGGGTTTGAATGAAAAAATAATGAAAATAATAAACTATGCATGACACAACCTAAATCATGATATCTTAGCCTACTCAATAGACTAAGGTGTATGATGCATAATAGCCATATTTTTGTCACAGTTAATTGGGATAGGTATGCAATCAATTGACTCGAGTGGCATGTGTTTTTATCTTTCAAAATTAATCCTATCTAAAAATATTCAGTGTCTTACTTGTGATATGTCATTGTTAAATTGTTATTTTATCTATCTGTCTCTGTCAATCACTAGTCATAGTCAATTGGGATAATTTTTTGGTCAACGTAGCCAAATAGCTTGCACTGCAGTCTAGCTAGGGTAGAACTATTTGGGAGTAGTTTCAGATAATGAAGCTTATGAAGTTGATTTCTTTTTCAATAATTATGTACTAAAAAAATTCACAAAAAAACATATTTGTTGGGTCGAATTTACATGACTATGTCTCCCTTGATATTACTAGAAATTTTTAATCATGACCAATTTTGTAAAGTGCTCAAAAATATCTTTCCAATAATATATAATAATCAAATCAATCATGAACTTGTGTAAGGAGAAAAACCCTACACAAGATATATCATTTCTCCTTGAAAATGATTCTACAATATTACACAACTTGGCCCAAAACACTCTCCTACCTTTCCTAAATTGTAACTTTGATACTACATGTAATGAGCTTACTACATCATACGAGTAAATTCATATCAATATATCACAATTCAATTGTTATGACATTATCCCATTGGTTGTATTGGGATATGTGTGGCTAAATTAAGCCATGTTTAAACTTTGATTTAGTCGATTCATAATTTCTTTATTTTATATGAGTAGGAGTATTCGACCTAATTGGATTATGGTGTCTCTTGAAGCTAATTATGGTATATCTAGGAGGTATTACTGAGTATTGGATCCTCATATTATGATTTTTTTTATTTATTGTAGGGATTATAAAGGTTTCCCCCTCAATGTGGATTAGTCATATACTCCATTATTAGTCACTGCATTTCACTTATATTTTATGAATATGTTATATTATGCTTTTATTTATGAGTGTGTTTTTTTAAATGTTTTTCATTGGATGTTTATAATTGTGATATATTACCATGAATTTGCCTTTATGATATAGTAAGTTAATTATAAGTGGTATCATATCTTCAATTTGGGAAATAATTTTCAATGCATTAGATATTTGAAGGGAAGCCCAAATATAAGTTGGTCATTTTATCACACTATTTTATTATTTATAAGTTATTTGTTTATTTGGCTGAGATTATTTATCGCTTTGCTTGTTTGATTATATGGGTGGGTCAAACTAAAAAACTTTTGATCTACCAAATCCATGAGAAAGTATAATTGTCACACTAGGGAAGAATCTTAACAAAGAATATATAAGTTTAGAGATAGGATCATGTTGGAATTAGGAAGATAATGCAACTAATTTTGAGGTGGGATTGAGATAGTACAAATACAGCTTATCAAAATTTTAGAAATTATATAAGAAATTAAGAATAAGATGGATTCAAAAGAAGATATCAGATATCTAAAAGTATCCATAATGACCATGAATACCAAGGATGAACTGAAAGATATGGTTAATAAAGAAGATATAGATTAACTCAAACAACCATGAAAACTAATGTGCAATTTTTTCAAATTTCCAACATTTGTCAAAAGTTTGATTACATTACAACTATCATTTTAATAGCCCAAGACTTTATAAATAATTTATTCTACATCTCTTGTTGGATAATTGGATTAGCCCATTCTTGATTAAAAAATGGCCACATTAACCCATGACCAATACTAATTCTATTTCTTGATACTTTATACCGAATATGGATTTGCCTAAGTTTGATTGTAAGGACCCACTCAACTAAATTATCCAAATGGAGTACATTTTTTTACCTCTACCAAGTCACATGTTGGGAAAAGGTTACAATAACATCCCTTCATTTAGAAACAGATCAATTCAGTTGGGATCAATAGATTTATGATTGGAATCTAAGAAGGTTTGTATCATCACGTGGCTCACTTTATGGAGGTGCTTACATCATAATATAGTAGTATCCTAATGGATGAATACTTCAATTAATTATCAAATATAACACAAATAAGTATGGTCAAGGATCATACTCAATAATTTCAAACCTTGTCTTTGAGAGTGGAGAATGTTAAAAAAAAATTGAAGGGCTTAAGGAGGACTAAAAGGCCACATTCAACATGAGGTATGATTTTTTAATCCACTTTCATTATCTAAGTTTATTAATAGGTAAACTTAAGTAGACAAGAAGGTTTTGGCTACTAGGATACATGAATTCACTATCATAAAATATTATAATGCCTCAACACCCTCTTTTCTCTAGCCACCCAGATTAACACCACAAAACATTAAAGGTAAAATGACTAAAGGATTATGTTTTAATTGTGATAAATCTGTAGAGAAGAAATTATTCTACTCCCATCTATATAAATGAGAGGAAAACGGAACTGACATGAGGAGACGGAGGGATAGCGAGATACATTGTCTAGGCCTAATGAAGTTGCCTATTTATTTATATTCACTTAATTGCCTCCCCCCATATGATATTGTAGTGTAGGGTATGGGTATGGGTATCCATTGAAAAGGAAGATGCTGAAGAATTTGAGGCAGAATAGGAAACTAAAGAAGTACCAAAGGATACATAGTTGATCATCTCTTATCATAGGCTAGTACGGATTTTTTTTGTCTCTTTTTGTATTTAAATATAGGAATGCAATATAGTGGGTTGATGGCTATTCATTTAACCCTTAATTAATTGGGGTGTTAGAATCATTAATCTCCTGATTATGTCTCTGTTTGGATTTAAATGTTTACTATCTCAACATGTTTCTTATTTATTTACTAATTTTGCTATGCACTTCAAGTGGGAAGAATCAAGAAATTTCTATGATACTTAAATTGGGATGAGTTCAAAGATTGTAAAAGAACTTCAAGTGGGAAGAATCAATGTATCTATATGATACTTTGATTGGGATAAGTTTAAAGATTGTAAAATAACTTCAAGTGGAAAGATTCAAACGATTGCTAAAGCAGTTCGATTGGGAAGATGCTATAGATTTTAAACATTGGTATCAACAAAGACAATTACAAATAATACTTTATCGAGAGGATTCAAAGATAAATTGTATTTTATATACAATTTTTGGACTCCTACAAAGCAATTTAATCTAAGAAATATTAAGAATTACCATAAATATATCTATCTACATTTTCTAATTTTATCATCTTGTAGTTAAGATTATATTTCAAATTTATATAGTACTAGATCAATATTTCTTTACAACTTTAAATTGTAGTATATTAAACATTATATATCCATTTTTATCTTCAATAAAATTTTAACTATCAAAAACTTAGTTCTAATGTAATTAGTTATTATAATTAAATTATTTCTAGATTTAATAATTAATGACATAATTAGTTTGTAAATATTAGTATTACAAATATTAGTATTAAGAAGTTTATATTAAATGTAATAATATGATTAATTTGTAAATATTTTAATTTAAAATATTAGTATTAAGAAATTTATATTAAATGTTTATATAAGATTAAATTTGAGTACTTAATAATAATTTAGAATTAATTTTTAATTTTAATTTATTTGGCTTACAAAAATATTACTTTTAAATAAGTTTATTTATCAATTCATTACAACTCTAAAGATTTAAAAAATATTATTAAATTAATATTTAATAAATGTATTTATATGATATTTTAATTGGGATAAGTTTAAAGATTGTAAAATAACTTTAAGTGGAAAGATTCAAACGATTGCTAAAGCAATTCGGTTGGGAAGATGTTATAGATTTTAAACTTTGGTATCAACAAAAACAATTACAAATAATACTTTGTTGAGAGGATTCAAAGATAAATCGTATTTCATATATACTTTTTGGGGTCTTACAAACCAATTTAATCTAAAAAACATTAAGAGTTGCCACAATTACATCTATTTACATTTTCTAGTTTTATCACCTTGTAATTAAAATTATATTTCAAATTTATATAATACAATATCAATAACTCCTTACAATTTTAAATTGTAGTACATTTATATTAAACATTACATATCCATTTTCACCTCATTAAAATTTTAACTATCAATACTTAGTCCTAATGTAATTGATTTGTTATTGAGATTCCTTTTAACACTATATTTGTTATAGGCTTAATATTGGCATACAAATTTCGAATGTTATAATGGAACAAAATACCAATCTTGTATTAAAAATAAACTTGGGAGGACCACAAAATCACTAATTAAACAAATCAATAACATAAGGAAAGTTTAAATTGTTTCCCTTAAACTTGGATTACCACAAAATCACTAATTAAACAAATCAATAACATAAGGAAAGTTTAAATTGTTTCCCTTAAACTTGGATTCTTAATGAAACCAAGGTATCACACAAATTTAGATGGACAACGTCATTTTTTAGAAGGGTTCCTCGTATAGAAGATCAAATTGGTATGGTTTATGAATGTAGATGAGAAATAAATGGATTATACTTGGATCTATCTATTAAATTTATTTAGAGATTAATAGAGGATTAATTTAATTAAGATAAATTATTGAGTAAATTAATTTGTATAAGATATAATAAATATATATAATTAATTTGCTATTTATTATTTTTTGAAATATGTTAAAAGAGGAAAGTATTAAAAAATGGATGATTTAATTAGAATTCAAGTTTAATGGATTGTAATAATGATTTTGAAATTGATTGTAGGGTTTTATGAGGCTGTTATGAATTAGGAGCATATCTTTATGTTATCATGGGACAAGGTTGCATTGTTTACATTAGAACAGTTTATGTTATTTTTTGTAGGGTGCACCTAGGTCATTTAGGGGTTTTGTCCTTTGTGTAATTTTTTTCATATGCACTTTCACTTGTAGATCTTGTGTGTATATGTAGATGTTTTCGCTTCGTTGTGGGATCCACAGTGTACCTACTTATTCACTTGAAATCTTAGCTTGATGATAAGGGGGAAAAGGTAAAGGGATGGGGTTGTGCTTCAGTTCAACCATATATATGCTAAGTGGTTCCTACATACCAATACTCTAAAGAGGGATCAAACTCCATATAATTCTCTCATATTCCGGTGGTGCATGTGAAATACTTGTGAAATTATATATGATGGTATAATCTTGGTATAATTATGTGTTTGAACAATGACTCATAGCCTTGATGTTGTACTTAAACCTAGTTTAAATATACTTGGGCTATATGGATTCAAAATTGGAAAAAATAAGTGATTTCCTCTCAATATGCAATTAGATAATTATGGAATTTGTAATAGTGGTAGTCCCTTTCGATCTAGTAACAAATAGGTAGAAAATGTGCTTATATAGTGGTATTCTGGGGATTTCCTTGAATGGGACTTACGAAACATTTGTAATGACCCATTAGGATGATTTTGAATTTGGGTAATTAGTTGTTAATTAGAGGGAAGATAAAACTAATAGATTTAGACACGATTAGTCTATGGGATTATCTTGAAGGAACAGTTTCATCTAAATAATAGAGACAACTAAACTATAACAATGAATCCATCGAATAATGAGTCTAAGTTGCTTAGGATGATAAATAGGAATATTCATTTTTAGATTTTTTTAAATATAGAGCATCATCTATATAGTAGATGAATAATAATTTAGAACCATGAAATTGAGAATAGGTTAAGTGTGCATAAAGAGTGACCAAAATTTCATTGTTATAGCATTAAATATTAATTTTGGTGTCTACATTTTCCACCCTTTTATTCTAGTAATACAATAAAGGGAAAGTACTCCCTTGCATTTACACAGTCGGCTAGGTAGGGGGAGCTCACCCTGATAGAGTTGAAAAAGCTCCAAGTTGTTGGGCTAAACCTTGATCCCCAGTTATTAAAAAAAATAAAAACAAAAACAAAGGGAAGGTATTACATAAAAAGGAATATTGTTATCCCTAAGCTTACCTATGAAGGATGGTCTTGAGTGTAAATCACATCCCAAATTGTGATTCATGTCAACCTACAATGAAACATGTATAAATTAGTCCTTAATATAAAAATCTAAAAACAAAGATAATAAATTTATAAATCAAATAACAAGGAATGAAGACACCTTTTCATGTATGTGAATCGTTATGTTAAATGGTGCAAAACTGGTGATTATAAAAGGTTCAAACCCTTGGAGATTTTATTCATTCAAACACTTGGATTAGACTATGTATGCCTCAATCCTCATTAGTAGGAGAATATGATTAAAAATTCAAGATGCATTTGACTTCATTATTTCACAACTCAAGGTTTTGAATTATCTTAGAATCCTTGTATGAATTCAAATATATCATTCTAGTGTAAAACTAGTGTTAAAAGCTAAACTAACCATTATAGATGAAATAAGATACACACTAGTGAAAATATAAATATGTACTAAATCTAATGTATATAACATAGAGAATGACATAAATTATCAATACTTCTATGGAAATTGGTGTAAAATTGAGTAGGAAATTGATTATATGTCACACATATGCCCCCAATCTGATATCTAAGTATATTGATTCTAATAACTTGAGTAATACCAACTGAATATCTGAGCAAACCTATGTAAATTTTAGAACACATACCATATATGATGTCCCCAATCTGATTAAAAAATATGTACTAATCATGTGTATAACATCTACAACTATTTCTATGTAACAACTAAAAATTGCTCTATATACTGAATATGATTCTTTGAATTGTGGAAAATACTATTTATAATTTTAAGCATGAAAGCATATTTTTGGACAATACCAACCTATGCCATTATCCCTAGGGTGTGGTCTTGTTTGATTATACTTTCTAGGTAAAAACTACGTATGCACTATGATCAACTAAACAAATACTCTTATTTTATGTATGTATATTAGATTGTTGTAGCTTAGTCTCTAAGACAAGACACTATGTATGCCCTCTTTTTAAAGGTGAGTTGTGAAGCCTTCACAATAAATTAACTCAAAATAAAAATCTATGCAAATGATAGTATATAAATATTGAAATATAGGGTAGTAATAATAACATTGGAGATCATGGAATCATAGTGGTAATTTGAGAAAAATAGTAATATATAATACATGTAGAACCAAGCATACATATTGTCATGTCTAGATAGATTTAAGTAATTAAGCAAGTAGTGAACAATGAGCTTAAACTAAGTACTTGAAACTGATATAGAACTACTTGAGGAAGATGCATGATATCCATTATGACATCGACAAACTAGAAAAATGCATGATATCCTTCATGGCATCAAAAAATGAGTAAACCATAATAATCAAGATTCATGGACATGACACACACACACACACAAAGAGCATGCATAAAAGCACATAAAACACACAAGAATATCAAGGGACCACATATAAGGGACATGTTCAAATGCCACTCACATGCATAGAAACATATAATAAGGCTTAGAGCCACAAATAAGGACATGTTAAAATGTCTGTAATCCAAATAAGTAGGATACACGCAAAGCATGAAGTAAAGAAGCAAACATGATAAACATGCATGAATATGTGAAATTGATTTACATAAGCAATTTGTAACTTCATGATATACAATAACTGATGTATCCAATGAGATAACAATGTTAATGTAAGTGAGAAAATAATGAAAGAATTTGTGTAATGTATTAAACTATAGTATGAATAATAAGGATAGTCATGGAGTGATAAAAACCTGAGTAAAATATGTACCCAATGAATTTGTTGTGATACAAAGAAGATGTAGAGAGTCTGTGATTGTTTTGAATCTAAAAAATTAGAGCATGTGTTCATTGAGATAAGTCCACTAAAATGAGACAAGAGCATGATGTTTTACTTTTTGAATTAATTTAGTTTTATCTATGTAAACTTTCTAGATTTGAGACAATATCATCATTTGCAACAACATCTGAAAGTGACAACATATATGTTATGCAACTCACTCAAGTAAACTTGTGAAGCATATTTGATATAAAACTAGATATAGAGAAGTATTGTGTATACTAAAACATAAATAAATGATGTAAATGAACTACACATATCATGCATAGGTCCTAGTTTTTAGAAACTTTGAAATGTGTGTGTGTGTGTGTGTAACTAAAAAAATAACATACTAACCATTTAATCCCACAATATCCTCATAATAAATAGATCTTATATCAAACATATTAAGGATTACCTCACAAATGGAAAGTATCATGCCATTTTGAAGTATCTGATCTCAACTCAAAATTTAAAAATTGATTTGGATCTATCATATAAGTACCATCATAGTGATGATCATTTTTAGTATCATGTGTATGTTGTTTAGTATTGTGAACTTTAGGACTCTTCGAAATCCATCATGTAATATAAAAAATATGTGTTGGTGTTCTTATGGAGTATGAATAATTTCCTACAATAACAATTGAGGACATGTTGGAGTAGAGAGTGGCTCTCTAGAATCTATAACACATTTTTGATTTAATGGATTTTAAGAATAGGTCTCCTTGTCAAGTTGACCTTTTCTTATGATTTTTTTGAATAGGTTGACCTTTTTAGGTTGCTCAACTTATATTTTTTGTGTAGGATTAATAATTTATTGTTGTAGGGTGTATTCATATAGAATACCATGAATTTTGATAACCTCATTAGCAAAGATGTATTTTAAACATCTATGTACCATAGAAGTTTATACATGAAGTTGTTGATTCCAAAGACATCCCAATAATATATCAAAGACTCATGCACTATGTACTAATATAAACTTGGTGGGAACATATGTTGGACCAACCTATAGGGGTAATAATATCTCACCAATAAAACTCTAAATATGGCCATTGAACCCCATAATTACTATTGTTGTATAAATTATATCCTTATATGTGTATCCAAAATGTAAAAATAAGTGTCATAGTCCACATATTCACATTTGAACCATTATCAATCATACCACTCTATATAGGTTTCTGATCAATGTAAGCTCAAATGAACAAAGTGTTAGGACCCGAAAGCACCATTGATTACCAAGAAACTAAACATGCGGAATTAAACCAGAAGTAACAAGTAACTAAAATTCAGAAATAACACAGAATATGAGAAACAATACCCAATTGTATTAATACTCTTATAGAAAAAAATTACAATAAAGAAGTGCCACAATCTTCTTACACCTCCAAGGCTTCCCACACCTCTAGGACTCTCAATAATCTTTCCTCAAAGCTCTCTCTCAATTACGGTCCCAACACACAACTCAAACACAGAGTTGGTGTTCACCTCCAACTAGTCAGTATCCACTATTGCTAGTACCACTAGTCAGTATCACTACTGCCAGTACACCGAGTATACACACATACTCAACCGAGTACATAATGCACTCCAAGTAGATCTCCCATGAACTTGCAACAACCTGCAACTCAAATGATCTTACTTTGGAAGGATCTACCTTGCCTTCCTCTTTGCTCTATAACCGAGTACACACCGTACTCCAAGTAGATCCCACCTGATCCTGCTCCCTGTTGTGTTGTTGTCACCTTGATCCTGTTGCCACCTGTAGATCAACCTGGTTTTGCACACCTGCAAACCTAGACCTTGCACACACATACACCTGCAGATCGATGATCTTACTTACCACGTAGATCTCCAAACATGGCCTTGCACACTTGCTGACCAAGATCCTACATACATGAAGAATCCTTCTGATTCTCTAAACTAGCACCCACACTTGGCACTGTGGCACTAGGAGGAACACACCTTGCTTTCTTCACTCTGAAGGAGCTAATTTTGCTCTCTTACTCTCTAGCACAAATTACAATACAACCCATGAGTCTATTATATAGATCTCATGCAAACAATAATTAGACACCTAATTACAATAATTAGATCCATAGCTTCAAGTCTATAATTGGCCTTCTACATGCAAACAACCAGTTTGTTAACTAATTGTTCGTGCAATCGACAGTTCTGAAACTGCACAGGCGACCGACATCGGTCCCTGTCTGCCTGGAGGTGACTGACGCCGGCCAATATATGACTGACGTCAGTTGCTTTGCAAGTCAAAAACCTCCTCCATGTCTGCATCAATGAAGCTTTTAGCTCCACAACCTAACAATCTCCTACTTGGAGATAAATAGCTGCACTGTATCTGTACCTGTACACTGTCTAATTTATTTCCTAGCTTGTATCCCTCTTCAAGATCAATCCTGAAGACCAACCACCACACAACCTGTGGTGCACCTCCTGTCATCCAAGTAACCTACCGCATCCACATCTACAAACCCATGTAGAAAAGAACTTGACCCTGCATAGCATGTTAACCTACTGCTGGTCCCTCTCAAACACTTGAGAATCCACTGAACTGTCCTCCAGTGCTTCTTTCCCAGATCAGCTCCAAACTTTTTGACAACTCCCACTACGTGGTCAACCTAGGTCTAGTACGCATGTACTTAACCTCATCATGTGAATCAGGACCCTGTTCTGTGAACTGTCCAACCATTGGCATGCTAACCGGTATCACATAATCATCAGAAGACAAAATCAACCTATGATCTCCATGTCTCTAGAACACACTTATGCCAAAGAATTTTGCTTCTTCAAATTCTTCATGACACACCTCTGAACTAACTTTACCTTTAGCTCAAAAAAAAACCCTGTATGTGTAACCCTACATCAAAGCAAACACACAACATACAGTAACAGGATGATGTCGCGACTCATCATCCACCTGGTAAAGAAACCATAGTAGTTACAATGACATTGACTAAAGCCATGCTTTGTCATCCACCTGTCAAACCTGTACCACTGTCTTGGAGCTTCCACAAGACTGTATGACCTGGCCTTTCGTCTCACGTATCCATTCTCTCTATTATTTAACTAAGGTATCCATTCATCTTTCAGTGCTTTCTTTTGGCTGGCAACCCTAACAAATCTCTCGTTTGGTTCTGCATCCTCATTCATGCCATGCTCCCACTATTTCCTAGATCCTTCCTGCTCTGCAGTGAGCAACGAGTATAAAGAAAAGGAACAATGAATTTGAGGCTTACTTACCCTTTCAGTCCTCCATATGGGTGTTTGAGACTCCTTGACAGCTTGATGTCCGCCCAAAATCCATTACAGTGACCGACCTTGGTCACCACACAATCTGCATCCGACTGATGTCGGTTCCCATGCGACTGTCCTTTCTATTGACATCGGTTCTCTGATCGACATTGGTCTTACCTGGTCACCAACGTCGATTCCCTTACTGATGCTAGCAGCCACCCTGCCTAACACCACCGGCTCTGGTCTACACATGATCGACATCGGCACCTGTCTGTTCGATGCCGGTTCCCCTTGATCGATGTCGGTAACTATGTTCGCCTGTGAGTGATGAATTTTTACCCGCGAGCTCTCCATGGATCAAAACCCTATCCAAATCACCCTGCTCAGAGATGTCCAGCCTTCTCCACTGATCTTTGTCTGTCATCTCCTCTAAAAACACCAAGGCTTTCCAGTTCTTAAGTCTGTCAAATACATCTAACTTTCACTTAAGAACATGCATCTCCTTCTTGCTCATGTGACCAAGCCTACAAAGCCACGTATTTGCAATAGAAGAAGAATCAGTAATACAAGCAAGTAGATAAAGAGTACCTACTTTCTTACCACATGCTAATTCAAGTGCATCCGCTGTGAGAGTTCTTGTGCATCTCTCATCACCCAACTTTCTTGAAGCAATTAACTGCATCTTCAGAATTGGAACCTGCATGACATCCTTCAACACCCATGTGTTGGTCACCTGCAATTTCATTTTCACTTTCCCTTTGCCAATACTTTGACAAGGCACACCAGCCCCTAAATAAATCTTTCCAAAGTCTCCAAAGACCTGAACATGGAAAAATACTCTATTTCGAGCTGCATGGAAAGAGGCAACAGAATCTATAAGACAAGATTCTACTTTATCCAAGGAACATCCCATAGCATCCTGTGCAACAACATCTGCTTCTTCAGTTCTTTCATGCTGATCTTCTACCAACCAGCAATTTCTCTTTACCTGCTCTTTCTTTCCATAACACCGTAATTGACCATTCATGCTTTTCAATTCCTCCATTCTTAGCTTACTTTTTTTTGCCATTGCTCTACTCTCACTCAATCAGAAACCCCTGAGAGTGTCCTATAATCAAACAAAAACCTGCTCCCTATAACCTTAGCTTTGATACCAACTGTTAGGAACTGGAAGCACCATTGATTACCAAGCAACTAAACATGTGGAATTAAACCAAAAGTAACAAGTAACTAGAATTTAGAAATAACATAGAATATGAGAGACAATACCCAATTGTATTAATACTCTTACAGAAGAAAATTACAATAAATAAGTGCCACATTCTTCTTACACCTCCAAGGCTTCCCACACCTCTAGGACTCTCAGTAATCTTTCCTCAAAGCTCTCTCTCTCAATTACGGTCCCAACACACAACTCAAACACAGAGTTGGTGTTCACCTCCAACCAGTCAGTATCCACTACTGCTAGTACCACTAGTCAGTATCACTACTGCCAGTACACCGAGTATACACACATACTCAACTGAGTACACAACGCACTCCAAGTAGATCTCCCATGAACTTGTAACAACCTGCAACTCAAATGATCTTACTTTGGAAGGATCTACCTTGCCTTCCTCTTTGCTCTATAACCGAGTACACACCGTACTCCAAGTAGATCCCACCTGATCTTGCTCCCTGTTGTGTTGCTATCACCTTGATTCTGCTGCCACCTAAAAATAAACATGGTTCTGCACACCTGCAAACCTAGACCTTGCACACACATACACCTGCAGATCAATGATCTTACTTACCATGTAGATCTCCAAACGTGGCCTTGCACACCTACTGACCAAGATCCTACATACATGAAGAATCCTTATGATTCTCCAAACCAACACCCACACTTGGCACTGTGACACTAGGAGGAACACACCTTGCTCTCTTCACTCTGAAGGAGCTAATTTTGCTCTCTTACTCTCTAGCACAAATTACAATACAGCCCATGAGTCTATTATATAGATCTCATACAAACAATAATTAGACACCTAATTACAATAATTAGATCCACAGCTTCAAGTCTATAATTGGCCTTATACATGCAAACAACTGATTTGTTAACTAACTATTCATGCAACTGATAGTTCCAAAACCGCACAAGTGACCGACATTGGTCCCTGTCTGCCTGGAGGTGACCGACGCCGGCCGATATATGACCGACGTCGGTTGCTCTTCTCACTGTATATGACCGACATCAGCTGATCAGACCGACGTCGATTGCTCTGCAACTCAGCAACCTCCTCCATGTCTGCATCAGTGAAGCTTTTAGGTCCACAACCTAACACAAAGAGTGCAAATCAAAATCATCATCTACAATCTCATGTTTCTAAGGAATGTAATAAGTGGTCTATATGGAACTAAAACATGATATGTGCCAATAATTCAATTCAAATGATGTTGTGCCTCTATCTAAGGATGATATGAAATTGGTGGAGGATGTGAATTATATGTATAGTACATTTCTTATTTATCTATTATTTCTTGATGTGTATGCTTAGATAAAGGATCATTAAATTTTTTCATCATTATACTTTCACTTGGATGGGCCTTTATATTATTGGTATATGTACCCAAATTAATGATGTTCTCATCTATCAAATCATGTATCTTATGTTATAAACTAATGCACCTATTGGTAGTATGCCTCGGTGCTCTTTGAAAATCACAAAAAAACATTTTGCTTAAATCCTTTTTGAGAAGGTGTACTCACATAACCTATTCAATGGGAGGGATAAATATGATAAGGCATTTCAATAAATTTTTTAACACCTTGTAGGGATCTTATGACAACTTGGTAAACTATCTCATTAGAGAAGCAGATAACATAATGCATGGAATGGGTTCTGAAAATGCATTCACTATTGTTTATAGATCGCTCTTATTTTTATAGGGCTTCACCTTATATAGTGGATTACTCAAGTTTTTTGGATTAGAATCATAAACTCGATTGATCATATATTTTAGATTATTCATTGCCAACAACTTAACCACTCTTTCCTTAATTATGTGACATAAATTATCAAATGATAAAAATATCTTAAACATAATAGATTCATGTAGAGGTGGAAGCAAACTCTTTTTGAATATGTCTTGAAATTCATTATCTAACATAAGGTTTGTAATATTTGATAACATGGTATTCTACCCTAATACATAATATTTAATAGACTCATTGGATTATTTTTTGTGCTTAAAAATCTAAGCATATGAAATCTTCTCACTTATGTTAATGCAAAGAGTAAAAGGAAAAAATATACCAAAGGATTGAATACTTGAACTGACTAATATGGTAAATAATAAAACCATATTAAAGCATAGTATTTTAAACTCTTGGGAAAAAACTTGGTCAACAACCTATCATTGGACACATATTCCAAACTTGCTACATGAAAAGCTCTCAAATGTTGCTCGAGGTCACCTTTTCCATCTTATAATGTAAACTTAGGTGAAAAAAAAATAGTTGGTAAATGATAAGTTGAAATATATTGAGTCAATGGAGTATGCAATAAAGTCTATGAGTCAAAAGCTTGATTAGGTTTTGATGAACCTTGTTCTAAATGTAACATCTTAGTTGTGAAGATAAACCTCTTGTATAAGGGATTGTTCATTAATAATAGAATGTATGGTAACCAAAGTTGGTGCCATAAATGACTGAGTAGTGATTGGCATATTTATCTTCTTAAACCCTTGGGTTTCCCCCATTTAGATGTTGGCAAAAAAGTTATGCTTAGATATGTAGATAAATAAAAGCACCTCATAACATTATATGCCTCAAATGATTGATTTGTTTTGAATTTTTATTAATAAAGAGAGTTTTCAAACTCTTATGATAACCTAGAGGTTGTTCATGAAATATTTGTTGAAAATTATTAATAACTTGCACTTCATTAGGCTATAGTTGCTCATCATTTGTAAGTGGAATTACATCTTGATGCTCGTCTTGAGAGTCAATATTGTCATGATTATATTATTCGTGTTTTGAAGTATTGTCATGTACTTCTATATATTCATCTTGTTTATTATTATCTGAAGATTAATATACTCTTGTTCTTATCCATCTTATGTGTCTTATCACAAAAAATCTGAACATGCTCAACTTGAGTACCACTTAGTCTAGCACTTATTATAAGAGAGGTAGAAACCACTTACTTATATTTCATAAAATGTGAAATGAAATATTGAAATATTGCTTCTAGCAAATAATTTATTAGATCTAAAAACCCTAATGCAATACTTGGAAACAATAAAAAGAAGGAAAGAAACCCTATCAACATCAATGGGTAGGGTTTTATAATATTCAACAATAAGTAGGTTCACCAATATGTTTTATTAAAATTGGAGATAATTAGAGAGTAAGATAGTATTAATATAATCAAGATAAACTATTGAGTAAATCAGAATGCATAAGATATACAATAAATACACATAAGTGATTTAGAACTTACTATTTTTAAAAATATGCTAAAAATAGAAAGTAATAAGAAATGGATGACTTAGCTAGAACTCAAGTCTATAATGATTACAACAATGATTCTAAAATTGACTATAATGCTATGTGTGGCTATTATGAATAAGGAATAGGGATTCGAGTTATCTTGGGATAAGGCCATGCTTTTTGGACTAGGTTGGCCTGTGTTGTTGTCTATAGGGTGTGTCAATGTCCTTTAGGGTTTTTTTAATTTGTGTGATTTTTTTTAAATTCACCTTCCCCTGTAAATCATGTATGTCTATGCAGATTCTTTTGATTCATTGTAGGAGCCAATGTGTACCTAAGTCTTCTCTAAAAACCATAGTTTAATGATAAAATAGACAAACACTATAAAATGGGGAAAACAAGAAAGGGGATGGGGTTGTGATTGACCTCACACTCCCATATGCTATGTATTGCCTACATACCAATACTTAGAAGAGTGATCAAACTCCATGTAGTTCTCCCATGTTACAATGGTGTGTGAAATACTAGTGAAATGTTATATGCTGGTGCAATCTTGGTATAATTATATGATTTAATAATAATTTGTGACCTTGATGTTGTATTCGTACCTAACTCATGGTTATTTAGGTTGTATGGGCTTAGAATTGGAAAGAATAAATGTTTTCATTTCAACATGTTGTTAGATAATTTTAGAATTTATAATAATGGTAGCCTCATGCCATCTAGTGAACAACTGGGTAAAAAATGTGCTTATATGGTGGTTGTTTGGGAATTTCCTCAAATGGGACTTAAAAAATGTGTAGAATGACCTATTATGATAAATTTAAATTTAGACAATTAGCTATTAATTGGTGAGAGGATGAAACTAGAAGATTTAGACACATCCATATTATGGAAATGTCTTGGAGGAGCAGTTCATATAAATAATAGAGACATCTAAAGTAGAAGTATGAATCAATCGAATAATGAGACTATGCTGCTAAGATGAGAAATAGAAACATTTAGTATTAGAGTTTCCTAAAGATAGAGGGTCATCCACATAGAAGTAGAGGAATAATGATTTAGAACCATGGAATTGAGCATAGGTTAATTGTGTATAAGGAGTGGTCACAAGTGCATTTTAAATGTTAATTTTAATGTCTTCAATAACATCTTTAATAAACATAATAACTATATGTGTAAAACAATAATTATATTTAATGGATTATTTTAAATTAAAAATTAGGGTATTTATTTAGGTTTTAGAGGCATATATTAAATATTAAAAGATATGGTGATAGTCATTTAAATTTGAACGTTAAAATGAGTGCCTAAACATGACATTAACTATGCTTAATAAATTGAAAGTTATCAGTGCCTAATGTACAAAGTGTCGAGGGAGTTTAAGACAACTAACATATGTGCCTAAAATTTAATTGCTAAATATACTCACCTGCTATAATGATTCAATTCCTTTATTTTGATCATTGCACAACGACACATGTAACCTACCAAACAAATGTTCCTCTCCTTACTCTAGATTAGCAATAATATTTAAAACTTAAGGAAAACAATGAATGGATAATATTATTTTGGAGTCCTTTGTGTCAAATTTTTTATGTCAAGCATTTCATATCTCACTATTGGATCAATCTTCAGAGGAATAAATAATGAATCCAATGCTTTAGAACCTATGCTGTAGGTAAGTTATGTTTTTAGGTATGGTCTAATTATTAGAGACCTAATCAATAACAATATATTAAACAAAAGTAAATTACATAATTAAAAATAATTCAAGTGACATACAAAGATCTAGAGGTGTGTAGTAAGTCTCCTTTCTCCTTCTAGTGATTTTTGTAACATGAAATTTTGTGCTACAATGATAAGTGCTTTAGTGATTTCTTGATCTTTCTAAAATACTTAAGTACTCAACATTGCTTTAACAATACCCTATGTAATCTCTATATGATTTTATATATGAGATCTATATATAACTGAACTATAATGCTTGTGTATTTATAAACAAATTGAATTCATATTAGGACCACGTTGGAGTTGAAATGACATCCAATTATTAAATAGAAAAAAAGATAGGACATAAAAGGGCAAGCGCATTGTAACTTAAATAAACCCCAAAGGTGGGTCCAGAAAGCACTGTGGTGCTCTAGATAGACCTAAGGGCATTAACAACTCTCTAGACCAATTTAGGAGAATTGATAACTCTCCAGATTGGCCTTTGGGCATCAACAATGCTCCAAATAATGTGTTAGATAAAATTAGCCACAGTTGAACTACAACAAGGAGCCTAAAAAAAATGATCATAAAAGGGTCAATAACTCAATGATAGATCACCTCAACATATAAATGAGAGGTATTAGATTTAGGTTTAGGTCCTAACTAATCCATAGAAAATAATAGAGTGCACCTAAAAACTTTTTTGTAAAAACAAGAGAAAGAATAAGAGGTTGAAAAGAAATGAAACCCAGACAAATTCACCAATAATATTTAAAATAAAATAATTTTAAATAAAGAAACAAAACACATTAAAAATATGTAATTTAATTCCTACTAAATGCCTTGGGACCATTGTTAAGTGTTTATAAAATAATTACATTGAAGGTGTTTTTATTGAGGCAAATGAACCAAAGATTCATCTCACAATTTTATAAATGTCAATTAGATTCATTAGTAGTTTTCAACAACCAATAATGTGAAGTGAGTTCATGTAGGCTATGTATGTCATTCAGTTTGTTGGGTTATATTAAAAGTTTGAAATCCAATCCATGGGGTGAGGGTTGTGCAATGAAGTTTGGAATTTTGTATATAGGCATCACCACCATTGCCAACATTCCTCCCAAGTTCAATCCTCATTGTCTATAAAAAACACTAAATTGGCATAATGAATCTCAAAATTTTACATTGCAATATTTTAAAAATGGAAATGGAGGTATATGTAGTTATTTATAATGTAAATGAAAATAATATGTTAATTTTAAACATGTCTGCATTTGTGTAGTATCCTTGTTAGCAAGGTTTGCATATGCACCAAGAAATTAAAGTGCCTCATTTCTTCCTATCAGAATAAATTATAAAAATTGCATGAAGCCCAAATGTCTTGGAAATATTTGTACCGATGTTCTTTACACGACCCAAACCTAATATTTCACATCTTTTATTCTCCTTTGTCATTCCAAAATGTTTTATTTGATTTTAAACTATAACCCCAATGCACATAACAAGGGTGTTGCTTATTCTAAGGGTATTTTTTTAGAAATGTGAACCATAAACCTGCATAGTAACACATAGGAATGGAAGATTCATAATTATAATGATCTAGATGGAATGTAGAAAACAACATTACCCATTGAAAAATAAATATTCACCATTTTTTGGGTATAGCCCAAACATTGTGGGTATTTCTAATTTCTTCTTGCTTCGATAAATTACAACATAATCAATTTAAAACTATGTAAAACCCCTCATTAAATTAGCATAAATCCTAAAAAACAATGAATGATGCAACTAAATGTTATGTCAGGATGCGAAACACCGAAAGCATACAATTGATTACCAAATACCAAGCAACTATAATATGCGGAAATAACCAGATTCACCAAGTAACTAGAATTCAGAATAACACAGCATATGAGAGACAATACACCAATTGTATTAATAACTCTTACAAAAGGAAATACAACAAAGAAGACTGCCACAGTTCTTCTTCCTTACACACCTCTAGGGCTCACACACCTCTAGATGATAAACAGTAAATCTTCCCTCAAAGCTCTCTCTACTAGGTCCCAACACCCAACTCAAACACAGAGTTGGTGTTCACCTCCTGTGCTCCACGCACACCACAAGTGCTCCACGCACTCCACAAGTACTCAATGTACTTCAAGTAGATCTCCCATGAACCTGCAATAACCTGCACCTCAACAGACCATACTTATGGAAGGAACTCCCTTGCCTTCCTCTTTGCTCTATCCGAGTACACACCTGTACTCCAAATAGATCCTACCTGATACTGCTCCCTGTTGTGTTGTTGTCTATATGATCTTGCACACCTGCAAATCAAACACGGTTCTGCACACCTGTGAACCTTGACCTTGCACACACATACACCTGCAGATAAACGATCTTACTTACCATGTAGATCACTCTACACCCTGAAGAACCCTTGTCCTTGCCTCACCAAGTCCTTATGATTCTCCAACCAGTACCAAGCTTGGCACTGATAGGGAACTAGGAGGAACACCCTTACTCACTTCACACACAGAAGGAGCAAACTTTGATCAACTCAAACTAGAACACCTTTCCAATACAACCATGAGTCTATTATATAGATCTCATCCAAACAATAATTAAACATCTAATTACAATAATTAGATCCGCAGCTATGAGTCTAAAATTAGCACTCATCATGCAAACACTTGGTTCGTCAACCAACTGCCCGTAATTAACTCGCAATCAAACCACACAGGCGACTGATGTCGGTCCCTGTCTGCTTGGAGGTGACCGACGTCGACCGATATATGACCGACGTCGGTTGCTTCTCTCTGCTATCCTGCCGACGTCGGCTGATCAGACCGACCCCAGCTTCTCTGCAACTCAGCAACGTTCAGCAACCTCCTCTCCTATTTGCATCAATGAAGCTTTTAGCTCCACAACCTAACAATCTCCCACTTGGAGATAAACAGCTGCACTGTACCTGTACCTGTACCCCGTCTAATCTATTTCCTGGTTTGTATCCCTCTTCAAGCTCCCACCTGAAGACAACCCACCACACATCCCGTGGTGTACCACCTGTCATCCGAGTACCCTGCCACATTCGAACCTATAAACACCTGTAGTGAAGTCCTGACCCTGCATAGCAACACCTGTTGCCGGTCCCTCTCAAAAAACCTGAGAACCCACTTCCCCGAATTGGCTCCTAACTCTGACAGCTCCCACTGCATGGGAATACTCAGGTCTATACCAGACCTCATGTGATTTCGGACACTGTACCTGTCCAGCCCTTAGTGTGCTCCGGCTCTGCATCCCGAACCTCGCCAACTCCTGATTCACATCAGCTCCCACTGGAGACAAAATCTACCTGTGATCTCCATGCCTCCCATGTCAAAGAATTCCGCTGCTCCAAACTCCTCATGACATGCCACTGAAACTAATCTTACCCTTAGCTCAGCAAAACCCTGTATGTACAAACCTACTATAGCAAAACATATCATCCACATACAGCAACAAAATGATGTTGCAATCATCATCCCCCTGGTAAGTCAAACCATAGTAGTTACCCTGACACTGACTAGAGTCATGCTCTGTCCTCCACCTGTCAAAACCTGTACCACTGTCCTGCAGCTCCTCAAGACCATATGACCTGGTCTTCCGTCTCACATATCCGTTCTCTCTATTCTTCTACTAAGGCATCCATTCGTCTCTGTGCTTTCATCTAGTTGGCAAACCTACCAAAACACCCGTCTGGTTCTGCATCATAGTCCTGCCATGCTCCCACCTGTTTCCTGGATCCTTCCTGCTCTATAGTCAGCAACAAGTATGAAGAAGAGGAACACGAATTTGAGGGCCTACTTACGCCTTCAGTCCTCCGTATGGGTGTTTGAGACTCCTTGACAGCATGCTGTCCACCCAAAATTTGTTACAGTGACTGACCTCGGCCACCCCACAGTCTGCATCCGACCGACGTCGATTTCCATGCGTCTGTCCCTGACTACCAACCTGCCAGCGCTAGTGTCCCTGTTGCCGACGTCGATCCTACTGATCGACATCGGTCTTACCTACTGCCGACGTCGGTCCCCTGACCAACGTCGGTCTTACTCTACCCAACACTACCGGCTTTGGTCTGCACATGACCGACATCGGCACCTGTCTGTTTGACGCCGGTTCTTCCTGATCAACATCGATATCTGTGTTCGCCTGTGAGTGATGACTTTTTACCCACGAGCTCCTTTGAATCAAAACACATGTCCAAACTGCTCTGCTCAGAAGTATCCAGCCCCTTCCACTGGTTTCTGTCCGCCATCTCCTCCAAGTACACCAAGGCTTTCCAGTTCTTAAGCCTGTCAAATATATCTATCTTCCGCTTAAGAACATGCATCTCCTTCCTGCTCATGTGACCAAGCCTATGAAGCCACGTCTTTACAATAGAAGAAGAATCAGTAATATAAACAAGTAGATAAAGTATACCTATTTTCTTACCACCAGCTAATTCAAGTGCTACCGCTATTAGAGTTCTTGTGCATCTCTCATCACCCAATCTTTCTAAAGAAATTAGCCATATCTCCAAACCTGGGATCTGCATGACCTTCATCAACACCTGTGTGTTGGCCGCCTGCAATTTCAGCTTCACTTCCCCTTTGCCAATCCTTTGGCAAGGCTCACCAGCTCCTCTACCTGGGGCTGCATGGAAAGAGGCAACCGAATCTTTTATCCAAGATTCAACTTTATCCAAGAAACCTCCCAGAGCATCCTATGCAACAACACCTGCAACATCTGCTTCTTCAGTTTCTTCATGTTGATCTGCTACCAACCAACAATATCCTTTTACCTGCTCTTTCTTTCCATCGGATCGTGAGTGACTGCCTGTGCTTTTCAACTCCTCCATCCTTAGTTTACTTTGATCTATTGTTGCTCTACTCCCACTCAATCAGAAACCACTGAGAGTGCCCTGTAACCAAACACAACCCTGCTTCCTGCAACCTTAGCTTTGATACCACTTGTCAGTATCAAGCTAAGAACCTACAACCAAGGCTCTGATACCACTTGTCAGGATGCGAAACACCGGAAGCATACAATTGATTACCAAATACCAAGCAACTATAATATGCGGAAATAACCAGATTCACCAAGTAACTAGAATTCAGAATAACACAGCATATGAGAGACAATACACCAATTGTATTAATAACTCTTTCAGAAGGAAATACAACAAAGAAGACTGCCACAATTCTTCTTCCTTACACACCTCTAGGGCTCACACACCTCTAGATGATAAACAGTAAATCTTCCCTTAAAGCTCTCTCTACTAGGTCCCAACACCCAACTCAAACACAGAGTTGGTGTTCACCTCATGTGCTCCACGCACACCACAAGTGCTCTACGCACTCCACAAGTACTCAATGTACTTCAAGTAGATCTCCCATGAACCTGCAATAACCTGCACCTCAACAGACCATACTTATGGAAGGAACTCCCTTGCCTTCCTCTTTGCTCTATCCGAGTACACACCTGTACTCCAAGTAGATCCTGCCTGATACTGCTCCCTGTTGTGTTGCTGTCTATATGATCTTGCACACCTGCAAATCAAACACGGTTCTGCACCCCTGTGAACCTTGACCTTGCACACACATACACCTACAGATCAACGATCTTACTTACCATGTAGATCACTCTACACCCTGAAGAACCCTTGTCCTTGCCTCACCAAGTCCTTATGATTCTCCAACCAGTACCAAGCTTGGCACTGATAGGGAACTAGGAGGAACACCCTTACTCACTTCACACACAGAAGGAGCAAACTTTGATCAACTCAAACTAGAACACCTTTCCAATACAACCATGAGTCTATTATATAGATCTCATCCAAACAATAATTAGACATCTAATTACAATAATTAGATCCGCAGCTATGAGTCTAAAATTAGCACTCATCATGCAAACACTTGGTTCGTCAACCAACAGCCCGTAATTAACTCACAGTCGAACCACACAGGCGAATGACGTTGGTCCCTGTCTGCCTGGAGGTGACCGACGTCGGCCGATATATGACTGACGTCGATTGCTTCTCTTTGCTATCCTGCCGACGTCGATTAATCAGACCGACCCCAGCTTCTCTGCAACTCAGCAACCTTCAGCAACCTCCTCTCCTGTTTGCATCAGTGAAGCTTTTAGCTCCACAACCTAACATGTTATAGGTATTTACTACTTAGGTCTATCATAATCCAAATGGGTCGATGATGTTCTTTTAAAATTATATTCCATGATAAGTGGGAATTGCTACACGTCCTCCATATTCCCTATTTGTTTATGTGTTCAAATCACTACATTCCTTGATCTTGTAGAGACATTTATATGAAAATTTATTTTGTGTTATAGGACTGATGTATTTAGCATACATTACATAAATATTTTTGTACAAAATGATAATTAAATCACACCCTGTTCTCTTCCTCATAGCACTTGATTTCCATAGCCTATGACATTTGAATTGGTACAATAGATAGTTAAGATTATTAGTGTCGATTGGTTTGGCTTGTGTTTAACCCTTAAATCAATATTAGGGAATCTAGGGTTAAAGGGGTGGAGATATCCTAGGTTACAAGAATGGTAGACTATCTCTAAATTAAGATAATTAATTACAAAATTTAGATAAACATATACTGAATTTATTATGCTAAGATATGCTAAAAATAGAAAGTACATCTATACTAGATATTGTAATGATAATAGAAACAAAATACTTAGTTGGTTTTGATGTTAATATAGATTTAGATCTAGAACAAGAATAAAGTAGACTGGATCTAAATCTTAGATCAGTTACCTAATTTTATAAGTTGTACCTTTATAGCCTAGACACTTGTGTTGACCTAATATGGTTGTCAACGCTTCTATTTGACTTAGATGTAGGTGTCTAATATGGAATACTAGTAGAAACTAGATGTGACCACATAAATGCTTATGGGTTCTATGTCTCCTTCACTCTGGTGCATTCAGATTTGGGACATGTACTATCACTCTTTGTCAAATAGAAAAACCTTAGTTCTTCATCTTCATAGTGGTTGTGGGAAAAATGGGTTAGTGGAAACATAGTGTCAAGCTACCTTAAAGTCCCCTCTATCAATGAGAATTGCCTACATAGCTAATACTATGAATGGGGCCTTAGACTTAGGTAGTTCTCCCGTAAGAGTTGGCTTGTGTGTGCATAAGGATGCAATAAATGATAAGTAAGTATATAGACTGGCATAGCTTGTAACTTAAGAAATATGGTCCATGGAATGTTAATTTAGTACTTTATACTTGTATATGTATTGTCCCTATGATTGGTATAGAAATAAGAGAAAATAGGAAAGCTTCGCTCACTTGAGTGCTAGATTGAATGCTTTTCGTAAGTTACCTTGTGAGAGGTAAGAAGTTGTTAGGTCTATGTTAGTTGAGGAATGAATGAGGATCGATCCTATATTTATACAAATCCCTTTAGAGAATATATCACATTAAATCACTTAGGCGAACCATAGGAATACATTTCATTTGTAAATTAGATGAATTTAAGGCACTAGACACTTGGGTTAGGGTAGGACATTTTTGTCGACATGGGAGTCTAATTGGGATGCAAGTGTACAAGAAGATAAAAAATAGGCACAAGGCCAAAACTTGTAGAGATAGATGATAAGAATGTTTACAACATTTTGATTATGATATAATGTCTGAGTGATCAAAATAACATTGTTCAGACTAAGAGATAAGTAATATGCATAGAGAGATAGTGTATATGAGCCTTTCGATAATGGGAAAGGTGTAGAAGCTAAAGGAACATCAATGATATGTATTTTACAAGTGTACAAGACTGAGGTGATATAAAATTAATGAATAATGTCTACATTTTCCCCCTTTAATCTAGTAACAACATTACTAGTTTAAAGGAAAAAAATGTGTACCTAGGTGTATATAACACACCTTGCCTTTGTGTGAGTCCAGTTTAAGTGCCTTGTTGGTGAATAACTTGAAACAAATATTATGGTAAAGTATATAATCAGTGCATATAATATGAAATTTAAAGCATTGAAATGATTGAAATTAAAAGAGATCAAACTTTAGGAGTACACATGTGTATCGATGCAACCACCTTGCCTGTTGGCAATTTGATTTGAAAAAATGTATCATTATTAACCATTAGATCTATGATTAGGATACATATAAAATCTATCCAAAAATATATAGAGAGTTTGAAGGACACATACCCCCAAATTTGGAGAAAATGTGAGTTTCCACCTAACAATTGAGATTATCTCAATCATACAACCCAATAATACTTATAACTTGATGAGCATGAGTGAACCAAGTGAACTTACACTATAAATATGGTGAATTTGGATGATATAATAAATTCCAACCTATAAACTTGGAAAGATTGAGTGTTTCAATCACCATACCCATACCAAAAGTGAACCAACTATTGCAGTAGATTGGCTCAATACAGTTCATAAAAGTACAACTTAGTGGGTGATGATGGTCCAAAAAAGTGTTTTAAAATATGAAACTGATTTGATTTTATAATTTTAGGTGCACATTATATAGAATATGCACCTTAGATATGTCTCATGTTAAAATGGTGTATGTGTGGAGAACATGTTTCTAAAACATGTCCCTACTATAATCTGAAACTAAAAACTAGTGTAAATGTGGAGAACATGTTTCCAAAACATGGCCATAATATATATCTAAAACTAGAAACTGGTATGAGTGTGGAGAACATGTTTCTAAACATGCCCCCAATGTTTATCTAAATCTGAAAACTAGTGAAGTATGAAAAATATGGAAGCCATGTCTCTATGACATGCCCCCACTAACATGCTCACCCTTTTGAGGTGAGGAGAAGTAGAAAATGGTAGTTACCTTAACTCAAAAGGATAAGATAACCATGTACATTATGAACGTGTCATGTAACATATAGGAAAAACATGTCTAGGTAGATATATCATTAAATCATGCAAAATGTGATCACATTAGGTCCTAAGATGCATGATATGAATCAAGGTAATGTTTAGATAGTAAAAATACAATATCATGAAGAAATCAAGCACACACACAAAATCACTCAAAATTAAATCAAAATACAATTGTCCAAGGAGACCTCAAATAAGGGGCATGTTCAAATGTTGCATAATCGGACAGACATGACTTAGTAAAATGTCCACAAAATCAATAATGACATATTCAAATGCCCATAAAATAAGGGTTGACATATTCAAATATCAAAGAGGAAAATAAAGGAATGGGGGGCATAAATAATGAAGTATATTCAAATTTTCAAACAAACAAAATGAGACACTCAAGGAAATTCTTAAAGGAAAAGTATAATCAACAAATGTAAACATATTATACTAGTCCCTAGATATATGTGTTAGCAAAAAATGTTAAGTATGTAACATATCAAGTGCATTGTAAAAGATATAAATATGGATAAAGGCATGTGTAAGTACATAATATAAAACATGATAATGTAAAGTGACCATAAAATTGTATACCCTAGATGTATCATGATCAAAGAAGTGGATTCCTCTAATGTCCATATGACATAAGTAGAAGGAAGGCCCAACAAATGAAAGTGCATAGATCATGTATTTGTGTATGCCTGAATCACACTCAAATGATATGTGAAACAAATGTATATAGAAATAAATGATATGTTATCTACTGACATGGAACTAACAACATAGATGCCAAGGAGATAATACAACATTTAAATGCTGAAAATATTTTTGGATTTTTGAAGTTTTTTTATTTTTTGGGTATTTTTGGAATATTTGGAAACCTTTTATAACCCCAAGTGAGAAGTATCAACTATAAGATGACCATTATCAACTATGCAGTGTATCCTCTTCTTTAGGTCTAAACAATGGTTTTTTGTGATGCCCTTGCATTCTATGATTTGGAAATAATAATGTGTTCTATTGAGATGTTGTAAAGGAAGTAATGTGATCAAGTTGTGTTGAAGTAGTACCCTTAGAATCTCACTTTGAATTCTATTATACTTTTGTATATTGTGTAAATTATTTATCATAAATGTCTTTTCTTTGAATGCTTGTTTTTGAAATGATCCTTTGTTAGTAGAAGATGCAAAGGCATTACTAGCACATTTTGATTTTTGTATATGAAAAAGCAAATTTTGCAATGATGCATGATTTAAGTCAAAATATTGGTTTAGCTTTTTAATGTGTCATCAACTTGTTTATAGTGGTAAATTTATCTTTTAGGGCTTCATAAGCCCAATACCTAGGTGCTTCTGATTGATTATGCTTACATTTACTATTTATGGATTTGGGAAGGGTTTGTATGTTACCTTCTTTGGGCAATATAGAATGGACCACTTTACCCCTTGAAGAAGTGATAACATGGACTTAGTTAGAGGTAGGGTGGCTATCACCTTCCTCAAGGCTAGAAAAGGGAAGACTCCACTTTTTCCATTTGAAATGTTCTAAATATCAAAATGAGGATAGAATAGGAGAGACACATGAACTCTAGGGAATAATCCATTATGTTGGTTTACTCTTTAGATTTTGAAAACAAATTGATTTTTGAAATAAATTTAATCAAATTCTAAATGAGAAAAATTAGGAAGCTTTTAGAATGCCCTAGACTGTTTTACACTTTTATAGATCGGGTTCACCAAATGTTTAACCATAAAATCTAGATTAAGGAATCTAGGGTTAAAGGGCTAGAGATACTCTTAGGCATAAGGGTGATAAACTATCTCTAAATCAGGCCAATTAATTGCAAAACTCAGATAAATATATACTAAATTTATTATTCTAAGATATGCTAAAATAGAAAGTATAATTATGTTAAATATTAAAATGATAATGAAAACAAGATACTTAGTTGGTTCTGATAATAATACATATCTAGATCTGGAACAAAAAGAAAGCACATTGGATCTAAATTTTTGATCAGTCATCTAATTCTATAAATTATACATCTATAGTTGTAGACACTTGTGTCAACCTAGGATGGTTGTGTCGATGCTTCTATGTAATTTAGATGCATGTGTCTAGTATAGAATACTTGTTAAATTTAGATGCAACTACCTAGATGCTTTTGGGTTCTATGTTGCCTTTGTTTTGGTACATTTAAATTTGGGTCATGCACTGTTTCTCCTTGTCAAATAGAAAAAACCTAGTTCTTCATCTTCAAAATGGATTTGGGAAAAATGGGATAGTGGGTATATGGTATCGAGTTGCCTTAAAGACCCCTCTGTCAATGAGTGATACCTATATAGACAATACTCTAAAGAGGGCCTCAGATTTATGTAGTTATCTCCTACATGTTAACATGTGTGTGCTTAAAGATGCAATGTGTGATAAGTAAGTACATAGAGAGACCTAGCTTGTAACTTATAAAATATGGTTCATGGAATGCTCCTTCAGTACTCCAAACTTGTATATGTGTTATCCCCATGACAAGTATGGAAATATGATAAAATAAAAAAGTTTTACTCACTTGAGTGTTTGATTGAGTTGTTTTGGTAAGTTGTCTTGTGAGAGGTAAGAAGTTTCTAAGTCAATGTTAGGTGAGGAATGAATGAGGATTGATCTTGTATTTATACCAATCCCTTTAGTTAATAAATTAATGAGTGAGGATTGATCTTATATTTAGACCAATATTTTTAGATAATATCTCACATTAAAGCACTTAGACCGAACATAGGAATACATTTCACTGATAAATTTAAGGCACATGACACTTGCATTATGGTAGGACACTTGCATTGACATAGGTGTCTAACTATGATGCAAGTGTTTGGGAAGCTGGAAAACATGCACAGGTCCAGAACTTGCATAGATAGATGATAAGTAGATTTATAACATTCTAAACATGATAGAAGGTCTAAGTAATTAGAATGACATTAGTTAGACTAAGAGATAAGTAATATGCACATAGAGATAGTGTATGTGAGCCTTTAGACAATGGTAAAGGTCTAAAAGTTGAAGTTACATCTATGATATGTATTTTCCAAGCATATAAGACTAAGGTGATATAAAATTCATAAATAGTGTTTATAGCCAAATATTGTCCTATACATCACTGAAAAATGGTTTTTTGAAAAAAAATCCCACTGAATTTTTCATATGTGTAAACAAAAAAAACTACACATTCATCCCAAAAAATAAATAAATAAATTTATACTGAGCTCTGCATGTTCACTTTCACTTTCATCTTTGCATGTAATCTAATTGAAATGAGAGGGGAGGAAAAGTATGACTCCAAGTGTGTCCCTTGTTTGTGTTTTGTGGAGCCACGTGGGGAAATACATGGGTGAGTGAGACTAGGCGTATGACTATTGACATGGGAGTGAAACCATCAACATGTGAAGATTATATTTAAATTCATCGATTCCATCCCTAGCTCAATCAAAGCCTTATTGTATATATTACTTTTTGAGGATCAATCAGTCATCCTCAACCGATGCCCACCCATTTTCACTTGTTACCCCTTTAGAGATATATTATTTTATATTATAATATTACTATATATTATAAATTATAATATAATATAACCATATTTAAAAATATTATAATATTATACTATTCAATATATTATAAAATTATTATATATTTTTAGAATTATTTATACTATTATACATATTTTAATATTATATAATACACCCCCTGTTAAAGGGTCTATGGTAGTTCCAATTAAGAATAATAATAGAGCTTTGGCCATCTAGAGGCCCCCACAACCGGGTTAGTATAAACTCAAATTTGATGGTGCTTGTCAAGGTAATTCAAGAGCTTCTGGAGTGGGATGTGTGATCAAATATTGTAGTTGGTCTATAATTTAGGTGGCATCTTACAAGTTGATAGATGAGACCAAAAATGAAGTTAAAGCGCAAACAATGATCATTTGTAAAACCTTAGCTCTATCATGTGGGGTGGAGTTTTTGGAAATCAAGGGTGATTCTCAAGTTCTTATCTAGACCTTTTTGAAACAAAATCCTAAAACCTAGCATTTAGAGAATATCTTGACTCAAGCTTGGTCATTATTGGGTCAGCTTAGAGGTTGGTCTAGTTCCCATTGCTTTAGGGAAAGCAATAAGGTGGCTAATTTTTTGGCTAATGTGGGCATAGAACAAATGGAGGATATGCAGATTGATAATTACAAAGAACATTAACATGATTGTTTAGGGATTGAAATGATAGATTTTCTATAAGTTATCTTTTTGGGGACTATGGGAAAAGGAGGAGGTAAGTTTAATGATGAAAGAATTTACAGAAGTTTGTGGTAATATCGATCTTGGTTTCTTTCAAATGTCTAGTGCCTTAAAATGGTGGGATTTATGGGAATCCCCTCTTCACTTTTGGGGAATGAAGAGAAGCGAAGTCTGGCTCTGGTTTGTTTGGTGATGGAGTCTGAGTTGGTTAAAATGTTAGTTTGGCCATTGTGCTTTGGAGGAGGCATTTCTAGGGAGATGAACTTTGCAGGCAAGGTGTTAAGGACCCGATTAAGTAATGTTTTTTGGGTTCCAACTTCAGAGATGGTAGAGGCTATTGAAAAGGTGTTGGGAGATTATTTATTGGTGGTTAGTAGAAGGGTGAAGGCTAATTCAGATCTGGTAGTGTTGTTTGCTAGTGATTTATTGTTGGTAATCTCAGATAAATCTTAGGTAAGAGAATTAATTTCTTTTTTTTCTGGGTAGATAGTCAGGGAAGCATGTTTATGGAAATGGACAAGGTGAAGGAAGGTTCATTTCTGAAGCTTCTCTTTTATGGGAAAGAGGGTTTGGGTTTCATTCTAGTATCTCTGTTTAGGGAATTAGAGGAGTGTTATGCTATTTTGTTAAATTTTGTCAAGGAATTGAATAAATGGTACTCCAATAATGAGGCCATGGAGGTAGAGCAGCGAATGGATCTCCCTATAATAGAATATTTCAAAACTCCCTTTCCTCTTATGTCCAAGTGGTATGTGGTTTGTAGGTCTCCAAAGAGGATTCAGGTAGTGAAGGCTATGGCTCATGGGTTTGCACATGGGTGGTATCTAGCTCAACCTTGGATTGAAGATAAGGGAGCTAAGAGGTAGGTTGGGGGGATCATCAAAAGGGAAGGTGGTGGCAAGGTGTCTCTCAGCTGCGGTCTTAGGCAATGCATGCCTAATGATGAAGATGGTAGACTAAGCAACATCCACTCTAGAGGTGAATGATGATGCAAGATGGGTAGGGCCGGTAAGTGATATGGCAATGTTGATTAGTGAAGTTATGAGCATAAATTTGGTTGGGGATCAGGTCACTCTATTGGAATGAGATTTGGGTGTTTTCTATAAGTGGTTTTTTAGTTATGGTATTATTCGATTATAGGGATTTTGTAAGTTTCTCTTTGTAAAACTAAAACTATAATCTTTTGATTATAATCGATAGTAGTTGTGTTATAAAAATATAATTGGTTGATAATTCTATGAATTTTGTTGGTCAAATGCCTTGGTGGCTTTTTATCGTCAAGCCAGGCCTGTCTTTTTTGGATCTCTAGTTTTAATCAGGTAGAGGTTCATAATCCTAGAAACCTATATATATATACTATAATACATAAATATTATTATAAGATAATAATTAGTAATTTATAAATAATATTATTATATTATATTATTATTACTTATTAATATATTTCGCTATAAAATATTTATAAAACATAATATTACTAATAATATATTGTATTAATATAATATATTATATCATTATATAATATATATTTTAATACTAATATTATACATGTATACACCAATATATATATTTTATATTAACTATATCATATATTATTATATTATATTTTAATAATAATTAATATGTTTAATAATATATTATATTACTAATAATTACAAAAATATTATACATATTATATATACAAAATACTAACATATATATAATATAATATTTTAATAAATTATTATATACTATATTTTTTTATTATAATTATAAATATATATTGAAATAATAATAGACATATTAATACTTAGTGGGGATAGCCTAGCAGTGTGTGAGCTAAGTGCTAGAAGTGGGATGTTTAGTGGTCCATTCCCCAGGCTAACCACCTTTATAGCATCATTCCCACACTAGGCTTTGGTGGGTCAGTTGTGAGGGTGCCCAATGCAATGGACTAGCCATCTCAGTGTTTAATGCAATGGGGGCAGTATGTGGCTTGAAACCTATGTTCAATGTGATGAGGAAAGTCCATAGTTCATGGCTAGGATTATTTTTCATAACTGATTTTGGCTCCAGTTAAATAAATTATGTTATACAATATTTTAAGACATGATGGGGATAACCTAGTGGTGTGTGATAGGAGTTCTATAAGTGGGAGGTCTTGGGTTCCATTCCCTAGGATAATCACTTCTTTAGCTTCATTCCCACACTAGGGTATGATAGGTTAGATGTGAGGATACTCGATGCAGTGGACTAGCCAATTCGGTGTTCAATGTGAGGTGGTTCAATATGTGGCTTGAAACATGTGTTCAATATGACAAGGTAATTAAATAAATCATGTTACCTAACATTTTAGATCTGGTGGGGATAGCCTAGTGGTGTGTGAAGTGAGTAGTAGAAGTGGGAGCTCATGGGGTCCATTCCCCAGGCTGACCACCTCTATAACACCATTCCCACAATAGGCTTTGGTAGATAAACCATGAGGGTACTCGACGTAGTGGACTAGTCGACTCAATGTTCATTATGATGGGGTTCAGT
This sequence comes from Torreya grandis, assembly GCA_037957365.1. Taxonomy (NCBI): domain Eukaryota; kingdom Viridiplantae; phylum Streptophyta; class Pinopsida; order Cupressales; family Taxaceae; genus Torreya; species Torreya grandis. Next base: position 977,909 of record JARHVA010004453.1, read on the forward strand.
ATATGCCTTGAAACTTGTGTTCAATACAACATGAAGCAAGTCCAAATTCCATGGATAGGAATACTCTTCACAACTATTTTTAGCTCTGGTTAAATAAATCATGTTACCCAAAATTTTAGCCAACGATATGTGGGTGAGTTGGTTAACTAGCTTGGTTGTTTCAAGCCACACATAGGTTCAAATCTCTGGAAAGGCATACAAGGTTGGTTGTGGTTATTGGTTGCATTCTTGGGGTTGTTAATGGTTGTTGGTTATTATTGAGGCTGGTGGTGGTCATTGTTGGTAATGATTAGTATACATATTATAATATCTAGTATAAAGGTGGTATTGAGGTGGTTAATAAATCATAAGGGGATACAGGCCCCTGATTGTGTCCCAGATAGGTCCATGCTCCAATCAAAAGTCATCATCAATATATATATATAATAATAAACATAATATATATAATATATTAATATGGTAATAACAATATATTTTTATTATATATTTTTAGATATTTTGGAATAATATTATATGACATAAGACTAATATGTATAGTAATAGTAATTTATACATTACATTACATTTAATACTATTATATTACCATTTGGAATAATATATATACTAGTTGCCTCAAAGGTGTAAGTTGCACCAGAAGGGATGTAATTTTTTGTTTTGGTCAAGTGGGGTTATATAAAGTGAAAGAGCATGAGTCAACAAACGTATTGAACATGAGATCCATGACTGCTGACCTTGTCTCACCTTTGTGCATGAAGTGTTAAGAAATGATTATATGTATGTATATATGTATATATATTATATATATGTATGTACATACATACATACATCTAATTAGGTTTTAAATAGTTAAAGCAATCAGAGTTTTTGTTTAATAGTTTTAAACTCTTATAAATTGATGTGTGGTATATTCTCTACATTTTTAGAGGAGCTATTGACTATTCAACCTATGTTTTCATTTAGGTGACACATGTTTCAAGCATTTATAGGGTAATTGAAATAGTTCATTAGAAGCTCTAAATTGCATTGACATATTTGGCATGTCATTAAACTTTGCATGTGTATCTTCCACAACATGCAAATAGTGAAATATTTCAAGGTGAGATGAGTAATGAAGGTGAAGGGTAATGACAAGGTATTTCTGATGATATCATACACCAAAGAAGCCATATCAAACACCAGACCTAGATTTAGGGCATCTTTTGGATTTACATGACCATCACATATTGTAAAGGGATTTGTATCTTGCAACGTGGCAACATCTTTTAATGGTTATTATTATTGTCAAGGGTGGATGAGGATGTCATGAAATCTAATTTTATTTTAATAGGGATCTACATATTATATGTGACTTGAATCAATGATTTAATGTCATTGATGTGGGGACAAGACATTTAGGTCTAAGAGTTTATCTTGCATTGATAGATGTGGCATTTCGCATCCTACACAAAATGTGAGATGGGGTCAATGGTCATAGATTTTGAGTGAGGTAAAACTAGTGATTTACATTATTTCTGTTTAAAAAATCTTACTTTACTAAAAGTGAAAACTATGGTGAAAAACCAAAACTTCATTGGAGTAAATGAATTTATACTAGTGGAAAATACCGGTTAATCCAAGTTCATTTAATTCCTGTGACTATTAAATAAGGGACTAGGTTTGTGAAATAGATATCCATCAATACACAAACAAATAAATGTTTGAAAAAATTTCACAAAATAAGTACTTCTCCATTGTTGGGCTTGTTTAGATACTTTCAAAAGATTCATTGTTTGAAGGAAATTCAACATAGCAAATTGGTGCATCGATTTGAAAACCTTGAGCAAGAGCATGGGATTAACTTTCTTCAACATGTTGGAGGAAAAAATCCATGTAAAATTTATCCGAATCAAAGGAAGATGCTAAGTGGTAAACTTGCCAGTGTTTAAAAGTTATCCAATGACCAGATAGGCAAACATGTGTTATTATTTTACCTAGATGGATTTGAAGGTAGAAGTAAGTCTCCTCTACTTCTCCTCTCTCCAACTGGTATCATAATATTTAATATAAATGCATCAACAATATATTTAGGGATCTAAATTCCTATCCAAAAAATGAAAACACTTGAGATAAAAGCACAAAGAATTTTACAAAAAGAAATGAGACACATAGAATATGTACTCATAGATGAAATGAGCTTTATAGGCCCAAACATGCTCATCAATATAAATAGTCGACTGCATGAGGCATTACCTCAATAAAATAATAAAGACTTTGGAAGCTATTGAATTATAGTTGTTGGATACATGGGACAACTTCCACCTGTAAATGACATTCCAATGTATGCAAGGTAGTCTTTTAATTAGACACTATGGCAAATATTTGACACAATTGTAACATTAGAAACAAATTTCTGTCAACAATGATTCACACCAAATCAACTATTGTTTAATAATTTATTAACCAACATCCAAAATGTAAATCCAATAGAGGAAGACTGTAATATGATCATGTCAAGAATAACATCATTCATGCCTCCAAAAGAACAATAAGATTTCAAAATCTCAACACATTTGTATGCAACTCACATATTGGCAACAATGCATAACAAACAAATGTTTAAATCATTAAACATTACAATCATAATATGTAGAGATGAACAAAGTAGACAAACAAAGACACTAACAACAACGACACTTAGAAGTGGTGTATCGCTTCACATCAAGCTTATTCAACATATAGAAATACTTTGCATCCCATCAACATAATCTAGGGTATAAATTTCTTACAATGATTACTCATATTGAATCAAAAGATGTTTGGCATCGATATCAATACATGCATTCAGATCATCTCAAATCAATTTTTATTCAGCAAAAGAGCTTATGAGAAAAAGGCTTACATAAATGAATAGTATAACTAGACAATCATATGTAACTTGTAAAATAAAACTAGGTTACCAACTTCCCCTTCACTCACTGATCAACCTTTTTTATTTTGAATAAAATTTAGTGGCAAGTAAAATATAATTAGATCACTATGAAAGAATATATGTATCCTTTTGGAACTCTTCTCCCATCAATATGTATTTGGAGAAGATATGAAATAATTATTCATCATGACATACCTCTACCAAATACTCCAGGGAGTGTTCACATTACCTTACCTAATGACAAAAATGATTTTGTAGACAATGGCGATGATAGAGATGTAGCTAACTATGGTGAACGATTTAGATATGAATAGCTTGTATAATAGCTATGAAGTTGCATGCGTAGGCACTATTTATGAATTATATAGCACCTTAATATTGTACACTTGGCAAATACATCTCATGGATGTACCTTCAACTTATAAACCTTTTTTACTACCAAAAGACTCGCATACACTATCTTTATGTGCCTAATTTCTTATCTCTTAGTCTGACCAATGTTATTCTAATGAATCAAACCTTCAATCTTACCCAGAATGTTATAAACCTACTTATCTTTCATCTTTAAAAGTTTTAGACCTGTACCTATTTTCCAATTGCCCAGAAACTTACGTCCCAGTTAGATGCCTATGTCAACGCAATTGTGCTCTCCCAATGTAAGTGTCCAGTGATCTAAAGTCATCCAAATTATAAATTAAGTGGATTTATATGGTCAACCTAAGGGATCTAATATGAGATATTCTTTGAAGGGATTGGTATAAATATAAGATCAACCCTCATGCATTCCTCACCTAGAACAGACCAAAAAGTACTCAATCAAGTGCTCAAGTGAGCAAAGTTTCCTTATTATCTCATATTTCCATATCAATCATAATGAAAACATATTGACAAGTCTAAAGTATGGAATGGGCATTCCATGAGCCATATTCACCAAGTTAAAATCTAGGTCATTGTTATACTTGCTTATCACACATTGCATGATTCACACACATGCCAACACATAGAGGAGAACCACATAAGTCTGAGGCCTTCTTCAAAGGATTGGCTATGTAAGCATCACTCATTGATAGAGAGGTCTTTGGGGTAAATTGACATCATACACCCAATAACCCTTTTTTCCCATAACCATTATGAAGATGAAGAACTAGGGTTTTACTATTTGACAACGAGCGATTATCCATGACTCAGGTATGAATGCACCAAAGTGAAGGCAACACATAGCCTAGAAGCATCCAAGTGGTCGTATCTAATTTTAGTAGTTATTCTGTATTGGACACCTATGTCTGAGTTAGATAGTAGTGTCAATACAACTATCCTAAGTCAACATAAGTGTCTGTGGCTATAGAGGTACAATTTTTAGAATCAAGTAACTGATCTAGAATCTAAATCTAATTGATCTGTAAATTGGGTTTATCTTTTAGATAAATTGATTAATTTTTAAAATGGATACTGAATTCTCAATTCCTCAATTAAATAGAACTGGTTGTGGAATATTCTAAGAATGAATTAAAATATTCAAAAAACCTTGCAACTCATTCTTGCTTTAAACTCCTGAGGTTTGTGTCATTATTTTAAATTTCCATACTTTTCCTTATCTCATTAATTCTCTTTCGACTAAAATAAAATGAAACATAGAATAAACTAAAATTGAATAATTGACTCGACATGATAACGGAGTTCACCATTTAGGTTACATCTCTGAGATTTCTAAATCACAATTTGATCCATTAAAAATGATGTAAATATCAATAATTTCCAACTTACATCAAAAATGGATTTTTGACCTAAAATAGTGTTGAAAATTGATTGCATAAAGATTCTAAAATTTATCAGCAATTTGTCTCCTCAAAGTCTGTAGCACCTGCTCTTTTTCTCCATGCTTTCGAGTATGCTTCTCTATTAGAGCATATGCAAACATTAAGATTTGGGCATAATATAGATTAGTGGAGTGTCTCCAATTTATACAAATGTCCAACTCCTTTAAAAAAACATCCATGCAATAGTTATATTGTTCTCCCTTGGCTAGAGGCCTTATCAAATAGGAGAAATTACAATAATACTAGTGATGGAGACTTTTTTGAGGCAACCAATATATATATTATTCCAAATGGCAATATAATAGTATTAAATGTAATGTAATATATAAATTACTATTACTATACATATTAGTCTTATGTCTAATAATATTATTCCAAAATATCTAAAAAAATATATATATAATAAAAATATATATAATAAAAATATATTATTCCAAATTACTATTACTAAAAGGTTTTTGAATAAAATTGTGTAGAATTTTATTTAGGTATATTTTATACAATTAAATATGGAAGTATATGTTTTTTTTTAAATTTATATATTTATTAGTAATTGTTTTAAATGTGTAAATTATGTTGGATGGAGTTTTGTTATAAATTTTTTAATTGTTTATATTTTAAAAATATATAAAGTAAATTAATTGATATATGTTTGTTATCTAGTATCAATTTAAAGGTGAGGGTCATCCTTTGATATTATGGATCAAGAACATGTCATGAAACAAACATTCATGGATGTCAACATTTGACTACATTTTAATGAAAATTTTAATGATCTATCAAATGTATGTTGTATAATTTTAAAATCTACATAGGGTGAAATCTAGGGTTAAAGGGGTAGAAATAATGTAGGACACAAGGATGGTAGATTATTTCTAAAGCAGGGCAATTATTTGTGAAACTCAGATAAACGTATACTAGATTTATTATACTGAGATATGTTAAAAATAAAAAGTATAACTATGCTAGATATTGTAATGATAATGAATACATGAGACTTAGTTGGTTTTGAAGCTAATATAGATTTGTATTTGAAACAAGTAGAAGGTAGATTGCTGATTCGGAGGATTTTTAATTTATTAGACTTTGTCGGTTGTTTGCAAAAGCCTAGTGATGGAGACCGTAGCCAGTGAGATCCACTTTTGAGGCAACCAATATATATATTATTCCAAATGGCAATATAATAGTATTAAATGTAATGTAATATATAAATTACTATTACTATACATATTAGTCTTATGTCTAATAATATTATTCCAAAATATCTAAAAAAAATATATATATAATAAAAATATATATAATAAAAATATATTATTCCAAATTACTATTACTAAAAGGTTTTTGAATAAAATTGTGTAGAATTTTATTTAGGTATATTTTATACAATTAAATATGGAAGTATATGTTTTTTTTTAAATTTATATATTTATTAGTAATTGTTTTAAATGTGTAAATTATGTTGGATGGAGTTTTGTTATAAATTTTTTAATTGTTTATATTTTAAAAATATATAAAGTAAATTAATTGATATATGTTTGTTATCTAGTATCAATTTAAAGGTGAGGGTCATCCTTTGATATTATGGATCAAGAACATGTCATGAAACAAACATTCATGGATGTCAACATTTGACTACATTTTAATTAAAATTTTAATGATCTATCAAATGTATGTTGTATAATTTTAAAATCTACATAGGGTGAAATCTAGGGTTAAAGGGGTAGAAATAATGTAGGACACACACACACACACACATATATATGTATGTATGTACATACATACATACATACATCTAATTAAGTTTTAAATAGTTTAAGCAGTCAAAGTTTTTGTCTAATAGTTTTAAACTCTTATAAATTGATGTGTGGTACATTCTCTACATTTTTAGAGGAGCTATTGAATATTCAACCTATGTTTTCATTTAGGTGACACATGTTTCAAGCATTTATAGGGTAATTGAAATAGTTCAGTAGAAGCTCTAAATTGCATTGACATATTTGCCATGTCATTAAACTTTGCATGTGTATCTTCCACAACATGCAAATAGTGAAATATTTCAAGGTGAGATGAGTAATGAAGGTGAAGGGTAATGACAAGGTATTTCTGATGATATCATACACCAAAGAAGCCATATCAAACACCAGACCTAGATTTAGGGCATCTTTTGGATTTACATGACCATCACATATTGTAAAGGGATTTGTATCTTGCAACATGGCAACATCTTTTAATGGTTATTATTATTGTCAAGGGTGGATGAGGTTGTCATGAGATCTAATTTGATTTCAATAGGGATCTACATATTATATGTGACTTGAATCAATGATGTAATGTCGTTGATGTGGGGACAAGACATTTAAGTCTAAGAGTTTATGTTGCATTGATAGATGTGGCATTTCGCATCCTACACAAAATGTGAGATAGGGTCAATGGTCATATATTTTGAGTGAGGTAAAACTAGCGATTTACATTATTTCTGCTTAAAAAATCTTACTTTACTAAAAGTGAAAACTATGGTGAAAAACCCAAACTTCATTGAAGTAAATGAATTTATACTAGTGGAAAATACCAGTTAATCCAAGTTCATTTAATTCCTGTGACTATTAAATAAGGGACTAGGTTGGTGAAATAGATATCCATCATTACACAAATAATTAAAAGTTTGAAAAACTTTCACAAAATAAGTACTTCTCCATTGTTGTGCTTGTTTAGATACTTTCAAAAGATTCACAGTTTGAAGGAAATTCAACATAGCAAATTGGTGCATCGATTTGAAAACCTTGAGCAAGAGCATGGGATTAACTTTCTTCAACATGTTGGAGGAAAAAATCCATGTAAAATTTATCCGAGTCAAAGGAAAATGCTAAGTGGTAAACTTGCCAGTGTTTAAAAGTTATCTAATGCCCAGATAGGCAAACATATGTTATTATTTTACCTAGATGGATTTGAAGGCAGAAGTAAGTCTCCTCTACTTCTCCTCTCTCCAACTGGTATCATAATATTTAACATAAATGCATCAATAATATATTTAGGGATATAAATTCCTATCTAAGAAATGAAAACACTTGAGATAAAATAACAAACAATTTTACAAGAAGAAATGAGACACATAGAATATGTACTCATAGATGAAATGAGCTTTATAGGCCCAAACATGCTCATCAATATAAATAGTCGACTGCATGAGACATTACCTCAATAAAATAATAAAGACTTTTGAAGCTATTGAATTATACTTGTTGGATACATGGAACAACTTCCACTTGTAAATGACATTCCAATGTATGCAAGGTATTCTTATGGTCAGACACTATGGCACATATTTGACACAATTGTAACATTAGAAACAAATTTCTATCAACAATTATTCACACCACATCAACTACTGTTTAATAATTTATTAACCAACATCCAAAATGTAAATCCAATAGAGGAAGACTGGAATATGATCATGTCAAGAATAACATCATTCATGCCTCCAAAAGAACAATAAGATTTCAAAATCTCAACACATTTGTATGCAACCAACATATTGGAAAAAATGCATAACAAACAAATGTTTAAATCATTAAACATTACAATCACAATATGTAGAGCTAAACAAAGTAGACAAACAAAGACACTAACAACAATGACACTTAGAAATGGTGTATAAATTCACATCATGCTTATTCAACATATAGAAATACTTTGCATCCCATCAACATAATCCAGGGTATAAATTTCTTATAATGATTACTCATATTGAATCAAAAGATGTTTGGCATCGATATCGATACATGCATTCAGACCATCTCAAATCAATTGTTATTTTAGCAAAATAGCTTATGAGAAAAAGGATTACCTAAATGAATAGTATAACTAGACAATCATATGCAACTTGTAAAATAAAACTAGGTTACCAACTTCCCCTTCACTCACTGATCAACCTTTTTCATTTTGAATAAAATTTAGTGGCAAGTAAAATATAATTAGATCACTATGAAAGAGTATATGTATCCTTTTGGAACTCTTCTCCCATCAATATGTATTTGGAGAAGATATGAAATAATTATTCATCATGACATACCTCCACCAAATACTCCAGGGAGTGTTCACTTTACGTTACCTAATGACAAAAATGATCTTATAGACAATGGCGATGATAGAGATATAGCTGACTATGAGGAACGATTTAGATATGAATAGATTGTATAATAGCTATGAAGTTGCATGTGTAGGCACTATTTATGAATTATATAGCACCTTAATATTGTACACTTGGCAAATACATCTTATGGATGTACCTTCAACTTATAAACCTTTTTTGCTACCAAAAGACTCGCATGCACTATCTTTATGTGCCTAATTTCATATCTCTTAGTACGACCAATGTTATTCTAATGAATCAAACCTTCAATCTTACCCATAATGTTATAAACCTAATTATCTTTCATCTTTACACGTTTTAGACTTGCACCTATTTTCCAACTGCCCAAAAACTTACGTCCCAGTCATATGCCTACGTCAACGCAATTGTCCTCACCCAACATAAGTGTCCAGTGATCTAAAGTCATCCAAATTATAAATGGAGTGCATTTCTATGGTCAACCTAAGTGCTTTAATATGAGATCTTCTTTGAAGGGATTGGTATAAATATAAGATCAACCCTCATTCATTCCTCACCTAGAATAGACCAAAAAGTACTGAATCAAGCACTCAAGTGAGCAAAGTTTTCTTATTATCTAATATTTTTATATCAATCATAAGGACAACATATTGACAAGTCCAAAGTATTAAAGGAGAATTCCATGAGCCATATTCGCCAAGTTAAAATCTAGGTCATTATTATACTTTCTTATCACACATTGCATGATTCACACATATGTGAACGCATAGAGGAGAACCACATAAGTCTAAGGCCTTCTTTAAAGTATTGGCTATGTAAGCATCACTAATTGACAGAGAGGTCTTTGGGGTAAATTGACACCGTACACCCACTAACCCTTTTTTCCCATAACCATTATGAAGATGAAGAACTAAGGATTTACTATTTGACAAGGAGCGATTGTCCATGACTCGGGTATGAATGCACCAAAGTGAAGGCAACACATAGCTAGAAGCATCCAAGTGGTCGTATCTAATTTTAGTAGTTATTCTGTATTGGAAACCTATGTCTGAGTTAGATAATATTGTCAATGCAACCGTCCCAAGTCAACATAAGTGTTTGTGGCTACAGAGGTATAATTTTTAGAATCAAGTAACTGATCTAGAATCCAAATCCAATTGATCTGTAAATTGGGTTTATCTTTTAGATAAATCGATTAATTTTTGAAACAAATACTAAATTCTCAGTTCCTCAGTTAAATAGAAATGGTTGTGGAATATTCTAAGAATGAATTAAAATATTCAAAAAACTCTACAACTCATTCTTGCTTTAAACTCCTGAGGTTTGTGTCATTATTATAAATTTCCATACTTTTCCTTCTTATCTCATTAATTCTCTTTCGACTAAAATAAAATGAAACATAGAATAAACTAAAATTGAATAATTGACACAAGACATGATAACAGAGTTCACCATTTGGGTTACATCTCTGAGATTTCTAAATCACAATTCGATCCATTAAAAATGATGTAAATATAAATAATTTCCAACTTACATCAAAAATGGATTTTTGACCTAAAGTAGTGCTAAAAATCGATTGCATGAAGATTCTAAAATTTATCAGCAATTTGTCTCCTCTGAGTCTGTAGCACTTGCTCTTTTTCTCCATGCTTTCGAGCATGCTTCTCTATTAGAGTATATGCAAACATTAAGATTTGGGCATAATATAGATTAGTGGAGTGTCTCGAGTTTATACAAATGTCCAACTCCTTTAAAAAAATATCCCTGCAATAATTATATTGTTCTCCCTTGGCTAGAGGTCTTATCAAATAGGAGAAATTACAATAATACAATTTCAGGACTGTGTGTTTTCAGAAACTATATTCACCCACATATATTTTTCTTCCATGGCTATAATGCCTTGTAAATAGAAGAAACCAAAATGTCTACCATGAAATATAATACCAATCAAATCTCAATACCTGTGATTATATCTTATATGCCCATGACTTCTAAAGCTCGTAAATAGGCATCTATAATCTATAGACTTAGTCTATGTATGCATATACAATATATGGAATAGTTACCTTGCTTCTCCCAAAAACTTTACCATGTAGACATATTCACCTCCAGACTCAGAACTGTGCATCTATCCTCATATTTAGGACTTATACAATTGTATAGGTTCGTTGATCTTTCATACTACTAGCATGTTTAATGATGAGTTTTTCATGGCCTTACAACAAAAAAATGGATTTTTCGAGCATATCATAACCTCTTTCATGGTTTTAAGACCACTAAAATGGAAGAAGACAATCATGCATCAAGACTATGTATTAATAAATAGTCATGCCTTAGATCTATGGTCTGTATCATTCTCCTATGTCCTTTCATGTTTATGGCCACTATATATTCTTGGCTCGGCCCTACCAAATACGTGATCATAGTCATATGCCATATGAAATGGACATCTTGACTTCCACATTCAGAATTGTATATCAAGCCCTACCCTTTGGTATTGAGCCAACACATTCGAGACTATTTACTAAACAACAGTCACCTTACGATTCTATAAATTGAGCTCTATCTATGTGTTTTGCCCAGTCACAATGGCTTTAAAATATAGACCTAGATGTCCCTTCGGGACTATATATGCCTTCCCTATCGAAATCCATACCAGAATCAAACATCAGGATTCTTCCCTTCAAAATAGGGTTCAAAGTGACCTTAAAAATCTTGTCCTCATTATCATTCCATCGACGAGTTCTCTATGTCCAACTCCTCTAACCGAGCTTCCTCCTTCATGTTGAACATATAATGTTCTTCATGGTCTAAATGACCATGCCCAAAATGAGTTGTGCAATGTATATGTTTGTTCAGCCTCGTTCAACTATGGGCTCCCTACACGACTTGGCTTTATTCCCCAAAAACTAAATTTCCTTCCATTTTGGATTGAGTATATTTTAACCTAACCATCCATCCAAGTACAACTCACATTGTATCCTCCCTAATCCATGATCCAATGGATTTGACTATAGTTCAAATCCTCTAATCTAGGTAACATTCATTAGGCAATAAAGATCCCACATTTCATGAAGGTTAATGATTTCAAGCCTTTAATAGGCTTTATTGTTCTTTTTAATGCATGGCTTCAATGACATCTCAAACCATTTTGCATGGATCACTTTAAAAGCTTCACGATTTGGTTACATTTGGTCTCGAGCTTGGTTGAATGGTTGTTACACCAACTCAATTTGGAACTTGAGTTTTTTCGGACTATAATGATAACATTCAGTTAAAATTTTTAGCTTGATACTTGGACTTGATCTTCGATTTGGGTCTCAAGTTGACATAACTCAACCTCATCATGCATAAGTGGTTTGGAAAATATGAGAAGAATGAGGTGGTAGACCACATATTAGTCTGAGGTCCCACCATTTGGTCTTCACCAATATCACCACTTCATCACTCCTCATCCTGCCACTTGTCATAACTAGAAAGACCAAAATAATATGGTATTTAAACAATAGTGTAATTGGCAATATTAAAATTACACCAATATTCCATGGTGGCCGGATCCCCTTCCAAAACAATAGTGGTTCCCATCAGCTATGGTCTCCATAGCTAGACATTTATAAATGACCGATGAAGTTTGATAAATTAAAAATCCTCCAAATCAATCCTCCCCATAAAGAGGCTTTTGGTCTCCAAAAGTTCCAATAATCCCAACTAAATCAGTTGAACGACTCTCTACATCACATCAACATATAAAAACTAGAATATAGCAAGTGAAGGTGTCTGGAGTTAAGGTATACAAATAAACTCCATTTTAAAAACACCAAGTTTATTTCAATAAAATAAGACATCATCAAAAACTTCCCTGCACAAAGTCAACTGTCCATCTAAAATTATAACTTATTATGAAAAGTAAATCAAACTCTCTATCCATTCTTCCATAATGACCTATTACCCAAAATATTCATGAATCTAGCGGATTCTCTCAACCTATGCATTGCATAAAGGCTAAGGTACTCTTCTTGTTATCAACATCACACAAGGGAAATCAAAATGTGTTGCATACATTGATAGGACTTGAATAATTGCACACATGTATACTTGCATTTTTACAAACATTGCCCATCTATGGATCTTTAAAAGTACATCACTATGACGTGAATGAAAAATATATATGTGTGTATAAAATTTTTGCAATACAAACATTGCCCATAATACTATGGGACTTAAATGTACATGCAAAGTATAAAAATGTGCAAGTAATTTGTCTATCCTAAGGTTATAACTAAAAAATATACACACTTCATGAAAGAATAATCAAGGGAATTATAAACAACATAATTAACTATTGTGATCCTAAAAACTAATTATCAATCTTTCCTCCAATGTCAACTTAGAGACTTTGCATAATAAGAGCTTCTTTACAATCTCACAACTCTACAAGTAACTGTAAGAAAAATATCATATAAAGGTGAGGATAAAACCAAGAATTTTAAACATGTCTCAAGGTTTCATTCACCATCTGACTACTCCCTAATTCATACCTCCGCACTCATCCAACTGAGTTAGTTTCCAAGATCTTATCATAATTGAAAATTGAAATAGGAGATAGCAATAACATTCTTCAAAACACAACTTTATCAAAAATTCCTTCCCTGGATCCAATAGTTAAAAATTCTATAAAAATAATGTGGTGAAGAGAATAAAATCATACCGATCCAATACTATAATTATGCTTATCAAGACTATTCAAGTAAACCATTTTAACCAATATGGGTTATTCCCTCTTCACAATTCCCAATAACTGAATAGAAAGTGGTTTCATCTTATCAACTCAATCTCAAGAAGAGTTAGATGATCCATGTTATATTTTCAAAAGGCTTTAAAAAAATTATAAATCAAGGTTTGTCTTACTTTGAATGCAACCCAAACAAAGGTTATCCTGACATCAAGGATTCAAACCAAAATTTATGCCACATAATTACATTGAAAATAACTCATACCTCTTCAATAATTATGAAGTGCACATCTATTGAGTATTGATTGGCATTATGTTGGAGTTTAAACAACTTCATGTTTGCTTCCTGCAACTCTTAACAAAGCCCTGAAAACATAAACCAATTAGCAACCAATTACAAACTCAAAACTCAAAGTGCAAAAACTTATTCAATATCCTGAACAATGCCTTATTGCCATTTCCATATCTTACTATGGAACTAGTCTTTTCACTTGTTCCTATCATGAAGGACATGGGCATCCATAATATAATTATTAATCAAAAATATAAAGGATACACAACTGGTTATCAAATACTAAAATATTGTGTCAATACCAATATGAAATCAGACCACAATCATACTTCAATCTGTCCTCTATGTAAGAATGGTTTACGATTGCAACTGATTCTTCTTGGATGTACATTATTGAAAATGCCTTGAATTTTATCTGAATGCATCCCAAAAAGGAAAGGTTGATCCTCTCTCAACACCATCTCACACCTCAAGTGACAATGTATTGTGTTCTTCGTCCATGTTGATTTTGTAGGGTTAGTGGTTTCAGAACCTTAGTTATTAGAAGCTTGTCTTCTTCCAACGAACTGGAACACCTTCTAATTTTCCTTTGCACTAGCCAATCAACATAATCAAATCAAATAGAAGAATAATACCCATATCTGATAATCCCTACATTCACCTGCTCTGATACCAAATTTGATCTGTAAATCAGGTTTATGTTTTAGATAAATTGAAATTTTTCTAAAACAGATACTGAATTCTCAATTCCTCAATTAAATAGATTTGGTTGAGGAATATTCTAAGAATGAATTAAAATATTCAAAGAAAATTGTAACTCATTCTTGCTTTAAAACCCAGAGGTTTGTGTCATTATTATAACTTTCCATACTTTTCCTTCGTATCTCATTAATTCTATTTCGATTAAAATAAAATGAAACACATAATAAACTAAAATTGAATAATTGACACAAGACACGATAACATAGTTCACCCATTCAGGTTTTACCTTCAGGATTACTAAATCACAATCGAATCCATTAAAAATGATGTAAATATCAATAATTTCCAAGTTACATCAACAATGAATTTTTGCCCTGAAATAGTGTTGAAAACCGACTGTGTGAAGATTCTAAAATTGATCATCAATTTGTCTCCTCAGAATTTGTATCACATGTTCTTTTTCTCCATGCTTTTGGGCATGCTTCTCTATTAGAGTATATGCAAACACTAAGATTTGGGCATAATAAATATTAGTGGAGTGTCTCTGGTTTATACAGATGTCCAACTCCTTTAAAAAAACATGCTTGCAATAGATATATCGTTCTCCCTTGGCCAGAGGCCTTATCAAATAGGAGAAATTACAATAGTACAGTTTCAAGACTGTGTATTTTCAAAAACTATATTGACCCACACATATTTTTTTCCATGGCTATAATGCATTTTAAATAGAAGAAACCAAAACATCTACTATGAAATATAAAGCTCATCGAGTCTCAATACCTGTGATTATATCTTATACATCCATGGATTCCAAACCCTGTAAATAGGTGTCTATAATCTACAGACTTGGTCTCTATATTCATATATAGTATACATAATAGTTACCTTGCTTCTCCCAATAGCTTTACCACATAGACATATTCAACTCTAGATTCAGAATTGTGTATCCATCCTCATATTCAGGACTTCTATAATTATACAAGTTCATCGATCCTTCATGCTACCAGCTCGTTCAACGATGAGTTTTTCATGGCCTTACTTCAAAAAAATGACTTTTTCGAGCGTATCATAGCCTCTTCCATGGTTATAAGACCACCCAAATGGAAGAAGATTGATCCGAGCAACAATTTGGGCGACCATTCGGGTGACAATTAATTCCTTGAGATGACCATTCGGGTGATAGTTAATTCCTCGAGATGACCATTTGGGTGACAGTTAATTCCTCCAATTTTGTATTGTCGAACAGCTAATTCCTCGAGCCACTCAATCTCCTGATGATTTTTCAAAAATATGTATAAATGCATTGTAACCCGAAATGGGAAGGCAGACATCTCATTCCAGAGATAAGCCTATATTTGTATTGCAATTGTTAAGTAATACGACGTCTCTTCTCAGAGAATTCATTGTTATTGTGTTATTTCTGTGCTATTGAAAAATTTGCCAACCAAAACTTCTGAGTTATGGATCAGTGGTATCAGAGCTCCTTATCATATGTTGGATATTTCTTGACTGTATCAGTGAAAGTTTCACTGTGGTATGCAACAGGATGGCCATGTTGCATGATGATAGCTCCCATAGCATATTCAGATGCATCTGTCATCAACTCAAACGGTTGATGCAAATCTGGCAAGGCAAGAACAGGGGTTGAGCAAAGTCTGTTCTTTAAATTCTCAAATGCCCTTTGCTGTATTTCACTCCACTGAAATGTAGCTTTAGCTCCTCCTTTAGTCACGTGGGTTAGTGACCAAGAAATATGTGAAAATCCAAGAACAAACCTGCGGTAGAAATTTGCAAGGCCTAAAAAGTTGTGAAGCTCTATGAGGGTCCTTGGTGTGGGCCATTCTCGAATAACCTGAATCTATTTTAGATCAACATGGACCCCTTCCTCATTCACAACGTACCTAAGGTACTGAATTGTTGTCATTCCGAATGTGCACTTGTCAAGATTTGCGTACAACTTGTGCTCTCGAAGAGTTTGAAGCACCTTACGGATATGTTGCAAATGTTCTTCCCATGTTTTGCTATAGATGAGTATGTCATCTAAGTAGACAACCACGAATGAGTTGGTAAGGGTTGTAGGATGTCATCCATCATCCTCATGAAGGATGCAGGTGCGTTAGTTAGGCCAAAAGGCATAACCAACCATTTAAAGATCCCCTCCTTAGATTTGAATGCAGTTTTCCAGACATCAGTGGGATCGATGGGAATTTGGTGTTAACCAAATTTGAGATCAATTTTGGTGAAGAATTTCGTGCCACAGAGCTGGTCCAGCAGGTAATCGATTATGGGGAGAGGGTAGCGATTCCTCACAGAGATTTTATTTAGGGCTCGGTAGTCAATGCAAAGCCTCCATGTTCCATCTTTCTTTAGTGCCAAGATGATTGGGCTACCACAAGGTGAAGAGCTTGGCCTGATGTGACCCCTTTGGATCAATTCTTGAATCTGTCTTTTTATCTCATCATTCTCCAAAACTAATCTGCAATACATAGGACTGTTAAGCAAAGGTGATCTTAGGATTAAATCGATAGAATGTTTTACCTAGCAATGCAGTAGAACTCCCGTGGGTGACTTGAATAAGTCATAATATTCTCCCGTGATTCATCCTATCTACTTTTGTTGTTGTGTTGATTGTGTAGTCAGGACCGCAACATCGGCCTCCTTGGATTTCTGTGGTTTGACTACCATGAGAACAAATTGCTTTGTCTTCTCCACCAATCTCTTGCATTGCTTAGCACTGATCAGGGAGACAGATGTGGGAGGTGGTACCTCTGGTACCCTATAGCGCCATGTCCCAAGAGTGAGGGTGATCCTTCGAGTTTGAGATTCATAGATGCCATGTCACTCATACATGAACAACTGACCAAGGAGTACATCACAAACATCTAAATTGACCACATCACACAAGACTTCATCTTGGAATGGTTTTATAGCATATGAAAGAAGACACTGATGGGTGACACGAAGGTCTCTCCATGGGCTCAACCACCCAATACTATAGGGCTTTGGATGAGGCTTCATGGATAGATCGAGACTTTTCACAACTTTAGCAGAGATTAGATTCTTTTAACTCCCACTATCAAGAATGAAATGCAAAGGCTTACCTTTTACCCATAATTTGGAGTGAAACAATCATTCTTTGTCATCTGATATTTCCTCACGGGTCTGTGATGAAGTGGCGATGGTGTCAAGCTCAGCATCTATGATTTCTTCCTCATCCTCTTCGATTGTGGGTTGTGTATGAGGTAGAGTAGTAGACGTCGAGTAGTGTGACTCAGAGAGCAGTGACTTGATGGCTCGACATTCTTCTTTGGAGTGAGTTCCATTTTTGTGGTAATCACACCATTTTCCAGCCTTCCCCTTCAGGGATTTCTTATCTTGAAACTCCTGCTTCCAATTTTGGCCTTGTGTTTGACCTTCCTTGTCACTTTTCCATTTTGAAGGTTGGCTCTTTGTATTCTTCCTGCCATGCTTCTGTTCAATCTTCACTACAAATTTATATGCCTCACCAAGGGTTTCCAAATTGAAGAGTTCCATTTCCCCTCGTATGTACCATTGTAGTCCACCACGATATTTGAGAGTTTTATGTTTCTCACTTTCTTGAATGCCCAGTCTTGCAGACAAAGAATGAAAAGTGTCTGTGTAATCTTGAACAAATTGGTCCTTGCCTTGGCGAAGTTGTTGCCACTCTATGTACAGATCATCATACACTCCGATGGGATAGTATTCTTCTTTTACTGCTTCCATAAAATCATCCCAAGTAGGTTCCACCCCAAGGCCAATGATATCCATACTGAGCCTCTTTTTGTACACTTCCCACCAATTTTTCACGGGCAATGATGATTTCAAAAGAGCAAAAGTGATCTTTTCTCCATCAGTGAACTTATTTACAAAGAAGTAGGAAGACAGTTGATCCAACCAATTTTCCACTGCATCAGTATTGATTTTGCCTTCAAATGTGGGAATATCAAAATTTCCCTGAACCTTGAAGGGTGTTGGGGCACTGAAAGGAAATTCCCTTGATGAGGAGCCAGGATGTGTAGCCACAGAGCCAGAATTCCCCATCAAAAGTGTTTGAAGAATTTGAGCAAATTGTTGGACCATCTATGCTTGTTTCCACTGGAGGGCTTCATTCACCATTTCCTTGAAAGCATCAGATGTCTCGATGTCGTCCGCCATTTGAAGTCATTTGGGGTGCACAAGTGGAACGTTTGGAAGCTCTGTCACTTCCCACCCAAGTTTCCTGTATCCTGACCTCGTCCTTGGGATCATACACTCTCAAGACAAACCTGGCTCTGATACCACTTATCCAAAACTTAGAAGTTCTGGTTGGTGAATATTTCAATCGCACATAAATAACACAATAACAATGAATTCTTTGAGAAGAGACATCGTATTACTTAACAATCACAATACAAATATAGGCTTATCTCCGAAAAGAGATGTCTGCCTTCCCATTTCGGGTTACAATGCATTTATACATATTTTTGAAAAATCATCGGGAGATTGAGTGGCTCGAGGAATTAGTTGTCCGACAATACAAAATGAAAGGAATACAAGATTCGAGGAATTAACTGTCACCCGAATGGTCATCTCGAGGAATTAACTGTCACCCGAATGATCACCCAAATTGTTGCCCGGATGAAAGATAACCATGCCTTAGGAGTGTGTATTAATAAATAGTAACACCTCAGATCTAGGGTCTACATCATTCACCTACATCCTTTCATGTTCATGGCCATCTGTATATTCTCGGCTTGGCCCTACCAAATATGCGATCACAATCATATGCCATATGAAATGGGTATCCCGTCCTACCCCTCGAAACTGAGCCAACACATTCGGGATTGATTACTAAATAACAATCACCTCATGGCTCTGCAAATTGAGCTCTACTTGTGTGTTTTGCCCAATCGTAACGAATTTATAAAATAGACCTTGTCCCTATTCAGGACTGTGTATGCCTTGTCAAAAGCCATACCAAAATCAAACATCGGGCTTCTTCCCTTCAAAACAAAGTTTGAAGTGACTTTAAAAATCTTATCCTCATCATTGTTCCATCGGTGAGCTCTCTATGGCGAGCTCCTCCAACCGAACTTCCTCCTCCATGCTGAATGTATCATGTTCTTCATGGTCTAAACATCGATGCCCAAAACGGGCTGTGAAATGTATCCGTCATCTTAGCCCCATTCAACCATGGGCTCCCTACATGGCTTGGATTCATTCCCTGAAAATTGAGTTGCCTTTCATTCTGTACTGAGCGTATTTAAACCCAACCATCCATCCAAATACAACTTGCATTGTGTCCTCTGTAGTCCATGATCTAATGGATTTACCTATAGTTCAAATCCTGTAATGTTGGCAACATTCATTAGGCAATAAAGATCCCATATTCTGTGGAGGTTAGTGGTTTCAAGCCTTTAATAAGCTTTATTGTTCTTTGTAATGTGTGGCTTCAGCCACATCTCAAACCGTTTTGCATGGCTCGCTTTAGAAGCTTAGCGAGTTGGTTGTATTTAGTCTCGAGCTCGGTTGAATGGTTGTTACACCAACTCGACTTAGAACTTGAGTTATCTCGGGCCTATAAAGATAACATTCGATTAGAAAGTGTAGCTTGATAATTGAACTTGATCTTCGAGTTGGGTGTCGGGTTGACATAACTCGAACTCAACATGCATAAGTGGTTTGGAAAATATGAGAAGAATGAGGTGGCATGCCACATAGTGCCCTCAGGTCCCACCATGTGGTCCTCTCCAATATCACCACTTTGTTGCTCCTCATCTTGCCACTTGTTATAACTAGAAGCACCAAAATAATATGGTATTCAAACAATGGTGTAATTGACAATATTAAAATTACAATATATCACGGCAGCCAAATCACCTTCTAAAACAAAAGTGGATCTCATTGGCTACGGTCTCCATCACTGGGCTTTTGCAAACAACCGACAAAGTCTAATAAATTAAAAATCCTCCGAATCAGCAATCTACCTTCTACTTGTTTCAAATACAAATCTATATTAGCTTCAAAACCAACTAAGTCTCATGTATTCATTATCATTACAATATCTAGCATAGTTATACTTTTTATTTTTAACATATCTCAGTATAATAAATCTAGTATACGTTTATCTGAGTTTCACAAATAATTGCCCTGCTTTAGAAATAATCTACCATCCTTGTGTCCTACATTATTTCTACCCCTTTAACCCTAGATTTCACCCTATGTAGATTTTAAACTTATACAACATACATTTGATAGATCATTAAAATTTTCATTAAAATGTAGTCAAATGTTGACATCCATGAATGTTTGTTTCATGACATATTCTTGATCCATAATATCAAAGGATGACCCTCACCTTTAAATTGATACTAGATAACAAACATATATTTATCAATTTACTTTATATGTTTTTAAAATATAAACAATTAAAAAATTTATAACGAAACTCCATCCAACATAATTTTCACATTTAAAACAACTACTAATAAATATATAAATTTTTAAAAAAAAAAAACTTAATGTACTTCCATATTTAATTGTATAAAATATACGTAAATAAAATTCTACATAATTTTATTCAAAAACCTTTTTCCAATGCCATGGACTAAGAAATGCTCAATTATTTAGTGGCTATAATACATATACATGTCAAGTTAATTGTTGGCGAAACATTATACATGAGAGGTCAAGAGGGTCAATCATATTTATACTGAAACATGAAATGACATCTCTAACATTAACAAAGATTTTATTGTTCTACGTGAGGTGGGCCCCTTAAATTCATTTAAACTGTTCTTCCACTTTCCCTTCATCCCACGTTGCAATTTTTCATTTTAAATCTTCCAATTGAATTTAGAACACCTGATCCTCGCCGTACAGTGTTCTGATCCTACGGCTGTGCATGCAGCCTAGGGAATAAAAACGTATTGCTTAGGCCCACACTATAATTAACATCACTATGGCGGATTAAACATCATATTTTAGGTCCAATGAATGCACGCGGAATTAAAATTTATGTTGCGTTTTAAGTGAAAGCTACAATATGGTAAAACTTAAAATTATTTGGAATTTTCGAGGTTCCTTGAGAAAATTTGTTTTTCTTAAGGTTTATATGTTTGTTAAACGTTGAGTTGAGTTGTCTTGTCTTGTCTTGTATTGAATTGTTTATATAGGATTTCCAAGATTAGTTTACATTTATTTCGATTTTAATTTTATCAAATTCTTTAAATGATTTTTAATTAATATGTTGTAAATATTGTTTTTGATGTTACGAAGGATGGTGTTAAGATGAGATTGAAATTTTGTCTCGAAGGTCTATAACAAAATACAGATTCTGATAATCCTTTTTAGTCATACATATTTTTGCAAATAGATGATGTTGAAAATGTTCGTAGATGGTATGAACATAATTGTCTCATTACTTATTATGTTGGTTGCATATCCTCCAAGGATCCCCCAATTCCTAGATTTGATACAACGGAGACCCTAAGAGATTTAGTTTATGGGTGTCCATAACTTCACCAAGAATATTTTCATGGGACCGAAAATATGATGTTCAGTGGATACTCAGATATCTAAGAGGGACCAACAGTAAGCATTTGTGCTATGGAGGTTCAAATACTTCTCTACATGCTTATGTAGATGCGGATATGGCAGGTGACTTGAATGGTAGGAGAAGCACCACAGGATATGTTTTCAATGTTGGTGGAACGGCGGTTAGCTGGATTTTAAAGTTGCAGAAGGTTGTTGCCTTGTCTACTACAGAGGCAGAATACATTGCAGTCACAGAGGCTAGCAAAGAGATGATATGGATGACACGGTTCATGGAAGAGTTGGGAAAGGAGCAAGAGAGTTGTAGATTGTACAGTGACAGTCAGAGTGCAATTCATTTGGCTAAAAATTCAGCCTTTCATTCAAGAACCAAACATATACAACTTAGGTACCACTTCATTAGATAGGTATTGGAGGATGGTAAGTTGAAGCTGGAGAAGATCCATAGAGATGAGAACCCTACGAATATGTTAACCAAGCCGGTAATAAAGGAGAAGTTGAATCTTCATTCAACTTCTGTTGGTCTTCAAGATTGAGTTTAAAGATAGAGAAGCTAGAAGATGTTGTTGTACAAGTACAGGTGTAGCTGTTTATCTCCAAGTGGGAGATTATTGAGTTGTGGAGCTAAAAGCTTCACCAAATGAGTAAATTGCAGGTTGTTGGAGTTACACAGTCGCCGGCGTCAGTCAGGAATGACCGACGTCTGTCAGGGATCGATTGGGAGCTACCAGCGTCGGTTAGAGATTGGCCGACGTCGGTCATGTGCAGACAGGCAGGGACCGACGTCGGTCATCTGTGTGTTCCAGAAGTCTATTTTCATGGAACGAATAGATTGTTTGCATGGAGAGTATAACTGTTGGTATTGAGTATGCATTTCTATCTTTAGTAGGACTGATTTGAGCCCTTGATTAAGAGGAGTATCTAATGGTTGTAAATGCATTGCTCATGATCCCTAAGTCTATATAATATGGATAGATTTTCATAGCTTGCAAGTGTAAGAGTGAATTCTGTATCAGAAATGGTGAACAATTCAAGTAGCTAAATTGTGTTTGTAATTGAGAGAGAGAACTCTTGAGGGAAAGAGATCTGTACATCTGAGAGGTGTGAGAAGAAAGTGTGATTTTCTTCATTTTATTTCTTTCTGGAAGAGTTTAATACAAGTTTTCAGGGTGGTTTCTTGTATCTCTTATTCTTTGATGTTTCTGATTCTAGTTGCTTTCAATTCTGGTTTAATTCCATGTTTAGTTGCTTGCAAAAGTAATTAATTGTTCTTGTCTAGATCTTGACAAGTGGTATCAGAGCTCGGGTTCACTAACAGGCAGTTTCAGATCTGTTTAGTGTGTGTTGATTACAGGTCACTCACAGGGGTTTCTGTTTGAGTGGGAGTTAGCAATGGCAGAAGAAAGTAAACTGAGAATGGAGAAGTTTAACAGTAAAAATTACCAATTATGGAGGATGCACATAGAAGATTATCTGTATCAGAAAGATCTGTACTTACCATTGGGAGGGGTTTCATGCAAGCCCACAGATATGCAAGATGAAGAATAGAATGTTCTTGATAGAAAGGCTCTAGAATCTATAAGGTTGAGCCTGGCATCTTCTGTGATTTTCAACTTATCACAAGCAAAGACAACGGTAGAGTTGATGGATACTTTGGCAAATTTATATGAAAAGCCCTCAGCTTCAAATAAGGTATATCTCATGAAACAACTATTTAATTTGCAAATGCAAGAAGGTGGATCTGTGTCTAGTCATCTAAATGGTTTCCATGCTATAGTAAATCAGTTGAATTCAGTCAAGATAGTTTTTGATGATGAAATTAAGGCTCTCTTAATTTTATGGTCTTTACCTGAAAGTTGGCATAGTCTGGTTATGGCAGTTAGTAATACTGCATCTACTACAAATATTCTGAAAGTAGATGATGTTGTTAGTGTAATCTTGAATGAAAAAACTCGCAGGAAAAACACAAGGGAATCATCAGGTAATGCTTTGAGTATTGAAAGCAGGGGAAGGCAAAAAGAGAAGAGCAAGCAAGGGAGATCAAGGTCTAAGTCAAAGATGAGAAGTAGATCCGAGTCCAGAAATGAAAAAAAAATAACCTGCTGGAATTGTGAAAAGAGAGGACATGCAAGGAAAGATTGTTGGTTGAAAGTTAAAGAAGATAATCAGCATGAAGGTAAAGAAGAAGCAAATGTTGCAGGTATGGTTGCACAAGATGCTCTTTCACTTTCTTTGGATAATAAAATAGAATCTTGAGTTTTAGATTTTGGTGCCTCTTTCCATGCAACCCTAAATAGAAAATATTTCAATGATTATGTCCAGGGAGATTTTGGAAAAGTCTATTTAGGGGATGATGAGCCTTGTAAAATCGTTGGCAAAGAAAAAGTGCAGCTAAAAATGCAGAATGGCAACACATGGGTGTTAAGGGATGTCATGCATGTACTCATTCTGAAGAGGAATCTGATTTCTGCAAGAAAGTTGGGGGATGAGGGTTGCACAGTAACTCTCACAGCTGAATCTTAGAAGGTTACCAAGGGTGCACTTGTTATAGCCAGAGGTAAGAGATTAGGTAATCTCTATTTATGTAATTGTATTACTGATTATTCTCTTTCTATTCTATCTACTTCAGATATAGATGCAAAGTTGTGGCACTATAGGCTCGGCCACATGAGTGAGAAGGGAATGAAAGTTCTTAAGTCAAAAGGTAAGCTTTCAGATTTGAAAAGCATAGATATAGATTTCTGTGAGCATTGTCTTTTTAGAAAGCAGAAGAGAGTGAGTTTTCTCAAGACTGGACCAACAAGGAGGAAGCACAAGTTGGAGCTTGTTCACATAGACGTGTGGGGACCGGCTCAGGTAGCTTCTATTGGAGGATCACAGTATTTTGTTACATTCATTGATGATGCTACAAGAAAAGTATGGATCTATTGCATAAAGAAGAAATCTGATGTATTTGACACATTTAAAAAATAGAAAGCTTTGGTTGAGAATGAAACATGTATGAGATTGAAGTGCCTTAGATCTGACAATGGTGGTGAGTACTACAGCAATAAGTTTGAAATTTACTATTCTTGAATGAAATACGCAGGCAAAAGACGGTTCCAAGGACACCTTAGCAGAATGGAGTTACTGAAAGGATGAACAAAACAATATTAGAGCATTCACAGAGTATGAGGTTGCATGCTAAGTTGCCCTTACATTTTTGAGTAGAAGCTGTAAATACTGCAATTTACCTGATTAACAGAAGACCTTGCACTGCACTAGATGGTGGAATCCCAGAAGAGGCCTGGACAGGTAAAAAGGTAGAATTTTTATTTCTTAGAGTTTTTGGTTCTGAAGCTTTTGTGCACGTTGATAAAAAAATAGAAAGACACTGGATGCTAAGTCTATGAGGTGCACATTTATTGGTTATGGCTCTAGAGATTTTGGATTTAGGTTTTGGAATATAGGAACTAACAAAATAATTAGGATCTATGATGTTGTTTTCAATGAGAAGGTGATGTATAGTGATCAGCTCAAGAAGCTGAAGAATTTTGAGCAGGGCCATGATGATTTGGATGAGGTGACAATCCAAAATGAGCTTGCGGGAAAGAATAATCACAAACAATAAAAAATAGACACCGACGTCGGTCAAGCAAGAACCGACGTCGGCAATACAGGAATCGACGTCGGTCAGGAAGGAACTGAGGTCGGTCATGTGGAACTGACGTCGATCAGTTACAGGCCTGAAGGTGATCGAGGTCAATCACTGTCAGAGAATTTGGGTAGACAACGTGTTGTGAATGAGTCTCAGACGCCCATCAAGAGGTCAGAAAGGGTAAGTAAACCTCCAATTAGATATTCCCCTTCATTATTCTACTTGTTGCTCACTGATAGTGGAGAACCAGAGAGTTTTGATGAAGCAATGCAAGTAGAAGCCCGAAAATAGTGGGAGCTTGGCATGAATGAGGAGATTGATTCCTTAGAAAAGAACCAAACGTGGAATTTGGTTAAGTTGCCAGCCAGACAGAGAGCACTGAAAAACATATGGGTTTATAGGTTAAAGGAAGGTGAGGATGGAAAAGTGAGATATAAGGCCAGGTTGGTGGTCAAAAGATTTGCACAAAAACTAGGTATTGATTTTGGTGAGATTTTTTCTCCTGTAGTTAAAATGACTTCTATTCGGACTGTATTGTCTTTAGTTGCTATTGAGGATTTGCATCTTGAGCAACTTGATGTTAAGACAACGTTTCTTCATGGAGATTCGGATGAAAAAAATTATATGGAACAACCGGAAGGGTTTGAAGTCAAAGGTAAGGAGAACCTTGTGTGCAAGTTAAAGAAGAGCTTATATGGTCTTAAGCAGGCTCCTAGACAGTGGTATTTGAGATTTGATAGGTTTATGACTGAGCATGGCTATAGTAGGTGTCAATCTGACCATTGTGTGTATTTTAAGAGATTGGATAATGGTAGATATATTATCTTGTTACTATATGTAGATAATATGCTTGTTGTAGGTTCACACATGCAAGATATTAATGAGCTTAAGGTGAAATTAGCTCACACATTTGCCATGAAGAATTTGGGAGCAGCAAAGAAAATCCTTGACATGAGTATTAAGAGAGACAGGAAAAATCACAAGTTGATTTTGTCTCAAGAGGATTATGTGAACAAGGTGTTGGAGAGGTTCAATATGCAGGATGCAAAACCAGTAAGTACATCTATGGCTGGACATTTTAAGTTGAGTAAAGAGCAATGTCCTAAATCACATGATGAGGTAGATTACATGAGTAGAGTTCCATATTCTTCCATAGTAGGGAGTTTGATGTATGCAATGGTATGTACTAGACTTGATATTGCCCAAGCAGTGGGAGTTGTCAGTAAGTTCATGGCCAATCCAGGAATGGAACACTAAAAAATAGTTCAATGAATACTCATATATCTGAGAGGGACCAGCAGTAAGCATTTGTGCTATGGAGGTTCAAATACTTCTCTACATGGTTATGTAGATACAGATATGGCAGGTGACTTGGATGGCAGGAGAAGCACCACAGGATATGTTTTCAATGTTGGCGGAACGGCGGTTAGCTAAATTTCAAAGTTGCAGAAGGTTGTTGCCTTGTCTACTATAGAGGTAGAATACATTTCAGTCACAGAGGCTAGCAAAGAGATGATATGGATGACACGGTTCATGGAAGAGTTGGGAAAGGAGCAAGAGAGTTGTAGATTGTACAATGACAGTCAGAGTGCAATTCATTTGGCTAAAAATTCAGCCTTTCATTCAAGAACCAAACATATACAGCTTAAGTACCACTTCATTAGACAGGTATTGGAGGATGGTGAGTTGAAGCTAGAGAAGATCCATACAGATGAGAACCTCGCAGATATGTTAACCAAGCCGATAATAGAGGAGAAGATGAATCTTTATTCAACTTCTGTTGGTCTTCAAGATTGAGTTTAAAGATAGAGAAGCTAGAAGATGTTGCTATACAGGTACAGGTGCAGTGGTTTATCTCCAAGTGGGAGATTGTTGAGTTGTGGAGCTAAAAGCTTCACCAAATGAGTAAATTGTAGGTTGCTGGAGTTACACAGTCACTAGCGTCGATCAGGAACAACTGACGTCGGTTAGGGGTCGACTGGGAGCTGTCGGCGTCAGTTATAGATCGGTCGACGTCAGCCATGTGCAGACAGGCAGGGACCAACGTTGATCACCTGTGTGTTCCAGAAGTCTATTTTTGTGGGACGAACAGATTGTTTGCATGGAAAGTATAACTGTTGGTATTGAGTTCATGTTTCTATCTTTAGTAGGACTGATTTGAGCCCTTGATTAAGAGGTGTATCTAATGGTTGTAAATGCATTGCTCATGATCCCTAAGTCTATATAATAGGGATAGATCTTCATAGCTTGCAAGTGTAAGAGTGAATTCTGTATCAGAAAGGGTGAATAATTCAAGTAGCTGAATTGTGTTTGTAATTGAGAGAGAGAACTCTTAAGGGAAAGAGATCTGTACATCTGAGAGGTGTGAGAAGAAAGTGTGATTTTTTTCATTTTATTTCTTTCTGGAAGAGTTTAATACAAGTTTTCAGGGTGGTTTCTTGTATCTCTTATTCTTTGTTATTTCTGATTCTAGTTGTTTTTAATTCTGGTTTAATTCTATGTTTAGTTGCTTGCAAAAGTAATCAATTATTCTTGTCTAGATTCTGACATTTTGATTCTACTATGGGCCATCCTCTCTGAGATTTTCAATGTTAGGTTTTGGAGCTAAAAGCTTCACTAATGCAAACAGAGGAGGAGGTTTCAGGAAGGTTGCTAAGTGTTACAGACGCCGGCGTCGGCCAGGCCAACCGACGTCGGCAGGATCAGACAAGAAGGCAACTGATGTCGGTCAGAAGTCGGTCGACGTCAGCACCCCCCAGGCAGACAGGGACCGACGTCGGTCACCTGTGCAATTTGAGCTGCGAATGTTACGGGCAGTTAGCTAACGAACCGAGTGTTCGCATGTCAAGAGCCAATTTTAGACTAAGAGCTGTGGATCTAATTATTGTAATTAGGTGTCTAATTATTGTTTGGATGAGATCTATATAATAGACTCATGGATTGTATTGTAAGTTGTTCTAGTTTGAGTTGAGCAAAGTTTGCTTCTTCTGTGTGTGAGGTGAGCAAGGGTGTTCCTCCTAGTTTCACAGCAGTACCAAGGTGGGTGCTGGTTTTGGAGAGTCAGCAAGATTCTTCAGGGGTGTAAGATCTTGGTCAGTAGGTGTGCATGGCTATGATAGGAGATCTACATGGTAAGTAAGATCATTGATCTGCAGGTATATGTGTGTGCAAGGTCTAAGGTTCACAGGTGTGTAGAACCAAATTGATTTGCAGGTGTGCAAGATCAGATAGGACAGCAACACAATAAGGAGCAGAATCAGGTGGGATCTACTTGGAGTACAGTGTGTACTCAGAAAGAGAACAAAGAGGAAGGCAAGGAAGATCCTTCCATAAGTAAGATCATATTGGGTTGCAGGGTGTTGCATTTCAGGGGAGATCTACTTGAAGTACGTTGAGTACTTGTGGAGTGCGTGGAGCACTTGTAGTGTGCATGGAGCACTGGTGTACTGGCATTAGTAGATACTGACTGGTAAGAGGTGAACACCAACTCTGTGTTTGAGTTGTGTGTTGAGACCATAAGAGAGAGCTTTGAGGAAAGAAGTATTGTTCACTTGAGGTGTGGGAAGCCTCTGAGAGGTGGTGAAGAAGAAGTGGCATCTTCTTTATTGTAATCTTTTTTGGATGAGTATTAATACAAGTTGTGTATTGTCTCTCATATCATGTGTTATTTCTAAATTCTAGTTACTTGTTGATTCAAGTTATAATTCCGCATGTAAGTTTCTTGTATTTGGTAATCAATTATGTGCTTCTATTATTTTTTCCAACAAGTGGTATCAGAGCCTGGTTGTAGGTTCAAGAGTCTGATACCAACAAGTGGTATCAGAGCTAAGGTTGCAGAGAGCAAGTTTTGTGTTTGGTTATAGGTCACTCTCAGGGGTTTCTGATTGAGTGGGAGTAGAGTAATGGCAGAAGAAAGTAAGCTAAGAATGGAGGAGTTGAAAAGCACAGATGGTCAATTACGGTCCTATGAAAAGAAAGAGCAGGGAAAAGAATATTGTTGGTTGGTAGCAGATCAGCATGAAGGAACTAAAGATGCAGATGTTGTAGAGGTTGTTGCATAGGATGCTTTGGGAGGTTTCTTGGATAAAGTTGAATTTTGGATAATAGATTTTGTTGCCTCTTTCCATGTAGCCCCAAAGAGAGGAGCCAGTGAGCCTTGTCAGAGAATTGGCAAAGGGGAAGTGAAGCTGAAATCACAGGCGGCCAACACACGGGTGTTGAAGGAGGTCATGCAGGTCCCAGGCTTGAAGATGTGGCTAATTTCTTCAAGAAAGTTGGGTGATGAGAGATGCACAAGAACTCTCACAGCGGATGCACTTGAATTAGCTAGTGGTAAGAAAATAGGTACTCTTTATCTACTTGTTTATATTACTGATTCTTCTTCTGTTGCGGCGATGTGGCTTTGTAGGCTTGGTCACATGAGCAAGAAGGAGATGCATGTTCTTAAGCGAAAGACAGATATATTTGATAGGCTTAAGAACTGGAAAGCCTTGGTGTTTATGGAGGAGATGGCAGACAGAGACCAGTGGATGGGGCTGGATACTTCTGAGCAGGGCAGTTTGGACATGGGTTTTGATTCAAAGGAGCTCGTGGGTAAAAAGTCATCACTCACAGGCGAACACAGGTACCATCATCGATCAGGAGGACCAACATCGGCAATAGGTAAGACCGACGTCAGCAACAGGGAGACACTGACGTCGGCAGAGTTGGTAGTCAGGACAGGCGCATGGGAACTGACGTCGATCGGATGTAGACTGTGTGGTGATCGAGGTCGGTCACTATAATGGATTTTGTGTAGACAACAAGCTGTCAAGGATTCTCAAATGCCCATATGGAGGACTGAAGATGGTAAGTAAGCCTCAAATTCGTTGTTCCTCTTCTTTATACTAGTTGCTGTCTGCAGAGCAGGAAGGATCTAAGAAACAGTGGGAGCATGGCATGGAGAGAATGTAGAACCAAGCGGGAGACTTGGTAGGGTTGCCAGCCGGTATAAAAGCACAGAGACGAATGAATTCCTTAGTTGAAGAATAGAGTGAACGAACACGTGATATGGAAGACCAGGTCATATGGTCTTGAGGAAGCTGCAGGATAGTGGTACAGGTTTGACAGGGAGATGACAAAGCATGGCTTTAGTCAATGTCAGGGTAACTACTATGGTTTATCTTACAAGGTGGATGATGGTCATGACATTATCCTGTTACTATATGTGGATGGTATGCTAGCTAGCAGGGTTGTACATACAAGGTTTTGCTGAGCTAAGGGTAAGATTAGTTTAGTGGTTTGCTATGAGGAATTTGGAGCAACGAAATTCCTTGGCATGAGAGACATGGAGATCACAGGTTGATTTTGTCTCCAGTGGGAGCTGATGTGAATTAGGTCTTGGCGAGGTTCAGGATGCAGAGCTGGAGCACACTAAGGGCTGGACAGTTCAGTGTCCGAAATCACATGAGGTCTAGTATAGGCCTGAGTTTGCCCAAGCAGTGGGTGTTGTCAGAGAGTTAGGAGCCAATTCGAAGAAGTGAGTTCTCAAGTATTTGAGAGGGACCAGCAGTAGGGATTCATGCTATGCAGGGTCAGGACTTCACTACATGGGTTTGTAGGTTTGGATGTGGCAGGGTACTTGGATGACAGGAGGTGCACCATAGGTTGTGTGGTGGGTGGCCTTCAAGGTTGAGCTTGAAGAGGGATACAAGCTAGGAAATAAATTAGACGGGGTACAGGTATAGGTACAGTGTAGCTGTTTATCTCCAAGTGAGAGATTATTAGGTTGTGGAGCTAAAAGCTTTACTGATGCAAATAGAGGAGGAGGTTTCAGGAAGGTTGCTGAGTGTTATAGATGCCGACGTCGGTCAGGCCAACCGACGTCGACAGGATCAGACAAGAAGGCAACTGACGTCGATCAGAAGTCAACCAGCGTCGGCACCCCCTAGGCAGACAGAGACCGACGTCGGTCACCTGTGCGGTTCAAGCTGTGAATGTTACGGGCAGTTAGCTAATGAACCAAGTGTTTTCATGTCAAGAGCCAATTTTAGACTAAGAGTTGCGGATCTAATTATTGTAATTAGGTGTCTAATTATTGTTTGGATGAGATCTATATAATAGACTCATGGATTGTATTGTAAGTTGTTCTAGTTTGAGTTGAGCAAAGTTTGCTTCTTCTATGTGTGAGGTGAGCAAGGGTGTTCCTCCTAGTTCCACAGCAGTACCAAGGTGGGTGCTAGTTTTGGAGAGTCAGCAGGATTCTTCAGGGGTGTAGGATCTTGGTCAGCAGGTGTGCATGGCTACGATAGGAGATCTACATGGTAAGTAAGATCATTGATCTATAGGTATATGTGTGTGCAAGGTCTAAGGTTCACAGGTGTGTAGAACTAGATTGATTTGCAGGTGTGCAAGATCAGATAGGACAGCAACACAATAGGGAGCAGAATCAGGTGGGATCTACTTGGAGTACAGTGTGTACTCAGAAAGAGAGCAAAGAGGAAGGCAAGGAAGATCCTTCCATAAGTAAGATCAGATTGGGTTGTAGGGCATTGCAGTTCAGGAGAGATCTACTTGAAGTACATTGAGTACTTATGGAGTGCGTGGAGCACTTGTGGTGTGCGTGGAGCACTGGTGTACTGGCAGTAGTGGATACTGACTGGTAGGAGGTGAACACCAACTCTGTGTTTGAGTTGTGTGTTGGGACCGTAAGAGATAGCTTTGAGGAAAGAAGTACTGTTCACTTGAGGTGTGGGAAGCCTCTGAGAGGTGGTGAAGAAGAAGTGGCATCTTCTTTATTGTATTTTTTTCTGGATGAGTATTAATACAAGTTGTGTATTGTCTCTCATATCATGTGTTATTTCTGAATTCTAGTTACTTGTTGATTCTGGTTATAATTTCGCATGTAAGTTGCTTGTATTTGGTAATCAATTGTGTGCTTCCATTATTTTTCCCAACAGTCAAACCCATAGGGTGGGTGCTTTCCTATGTACTTGATAGGGTTTATTTTGTATGCCCTAACAAGCACATTTGTGTCGAGGTTGATATGACCAAAGACATGAAAGAGTCTATCAATATTTAAATAAGGATTGAACACTTTTTGCAAAAAATTACCTACATTAAAGTTTTAAACACGTGTTTTTGATGTTAATCACTTGACCATAGGATTAGGCACTACCCCCTCATGGTTAAGTTAAGGCCTTATGTCGAGCAAGCACCACCTAAAAAGCAAAGGGTGGCTAATAAGAATGATGGGTGGACAATTGTGGCTAACAAGAAAATATCTACTGAGAATAAAAAACCCTAAACAGAGTCTCGGTCCTCTCATTAGCAAACCCCAATAGAATGTGAAAAAAATGGATAACATTGTTCTTCCTCCTCTCATTCCTCCTTAGTATTTTAGTTTGTTGACTACCCAACAATGCTAAGTTTCTTAAGAGAATTGCTTGCCACTTATTTTCACTAATGTTGGGACATCCTCTAATAGCACTCCCACGATGTGGAGGTCACACAATCCACCTTGTAACGATGACGACTCTCCATGGGAAGAGATTAGGGCTAAGCGTCACTCCATATTGCTAAATAATTTATTATTACCACACCATTAGCCACTAGTAGGTAATCATTTTGCAATGGTTGGCTCAAAGGAGGACTTTGAGGATGGACGAGGAGAACTATAAATAGAGGATTCTTTTCAATGAAACTTCTCTCATGGAACTTTCGAGGTCTCACATAGTCATTTCACAAATTCTTTGCATGCGTCGCTTGTCAATGGTTGGGTGGTTTAGAGTTTATATGTTCACAAGAAGTTATTTTATGGTTTATTCTGAAGACTTCTCTAAGAAGTATTTAGACTAACACATCACACTTTTCCACTTCACATGAAGATGGATGTGGTAGTCCCAATATTTTGGTTTCACTAGAATTTTCCCCTTAATAATTCCATTGAGAGAAGAGCCACATCAATTTATTTGGGTTATGCTTGTATTGATTAGCATACTTTAGGAGTTATCAATGTTTATGGTCTTATTGATGGTCTTGATAGAATAATGATCTGTAGATGGCTCACTAATAATCTACATTTTTCATTCTGACTTATTTTTGGCAACTTTAAATTGATTGAGATTCCCTAAGTCAAAGTTTGAGCCCTCTCTTTGTGGTGGTGAGTTTGGGAACGTGAAGCTTAGTATTATTTCAAATTTGTTGGGGCTTAGCAGACCCCACTTTTGTCAACATTCATTAATTATCAAACCATGGTTTACTTGATCAAAATTTTCAGCTGACACCATTCGGGTTCTCAAACAGTTCGACCATGTAATGCTTTCTAAGTAATATGTGTTCTCCTTTTATGTTTTCGATGGGAAAGTTTTCACAATCTACTTGGGAGTTTTCCATTCTGACCATAGTCCCATCACTTACATATATTGTAATGGGGAGGTGGATTTCATAAAGTCCCTCACAAACATTTTTTTTCAGAATATGTCACTAGTCATCCACAAGATCAAATTATGACTCATTACTTGAGTGTGGAACTTAGATCCATGTCCACCATATATTACCAGCCGTGTTAAGTGATGGAATGACATGATCAACTATACCACCAATGCCATTATGGTAAACTGATTGTGCGAGTTCATAAATAAGTAGAAGGTGTTGTATCTAAGGAACACCATAGAGTTTCTTCCTTGATTGAATAATGCCCCTTTGATTCTCTGTTACAATAAATGATTGCCTCACTCAAGCACATGATTAAGGTGGTTGGAAAGTATACTTCCAAAGGTGCTCAATTAGATCCCAATTACACTAGTTTAATATTGATGACTGTTCCTCTTAATTAATTTTTCAAATCCCTCAGGGCCAAACAAGCCAAGGAGCAAATAAAGCCATCAAAACAATGCATAGTCATCTCACCAACCTACTAGAGATCTCTTCAGCCTTCCTAGAGCACTATAAACTTACACCCCATGCCCAATGGAATATGGTGGGGAGAGCGCAAGTTTTACAAGAGTGTTCAAATGTTGTGTCTTGTAGGTAGATACCTTCAGCTCAAAAACTCAACGATGCATGTCTTTCTTTTGATGAGTTATCTACTAATGTGCAATACATGGATAATGATAAACCATTGGTGGTGGATGGATTTCCTTTTTAATTTTATAAATCCACTTGGAAATCAAAGGGTCTTGATTTACTTTAGGTTTACAAAGAATCCCTATACAATAAATATTTAAGGGTCATCATTAATAATGATAATATTAATTTTATTCTCACGACTGGGGACCCAAAGCTTATTAACAGTTGGTACCCTATCACATTGTATAATTTTTCCTAAAATATCATATCCAAATTCTTAGTGTTCCACCTTCACCACATCTTCCTACAATCATCCTACCAAAACAATCATTATTTATTAAAAGTAGGTATATCCTAGACAATATCATAGCATTTTAGAAAGTAATGGAGTGGGATTACATCTCTAAAGAAAGGATAATCTTTCTCAAACTCAATTTTTAAAAATCTTATGATCGAATCGAATAACCATTTATTCTCACCATGCTTAAAACTTTTCTTTTTGATGATTTCTTCTATTTACAAATTTAGACTCTACTTTTTGAAGCATCAACTTGTCTCACTATCAATGGTCACAAGTCTAATAGTTTTGGGCTTTCTCAATCCATTAGACAAGACTTCCATTTTTCCCAAATTTTTATAACTTAGCTACTGAAGGCGTTTGGTTATTTTACTGCTCATAAATTAGACCAAGGGCTTATCAATGGAATTTCTCTTCTTGATCCCTCACATCCTCTCATTAATGGCAATTTTATAGATGACTCTTTCCTCAAGCTTGACAAGCAAGAAGTCTCTTTTAAAGAGGCACTGTCCTACCTTGAGATTTTTCGCAAAGCTTCTCTAGATCAAACCTATAATGGATAAAAATTATGTGTTACAGATAAAGCATGATGTCCTTACCTAAGTGGTTACAACACTATCAATGGAAATGGATCCAAAAAAGGGAAAAAATCAAATTTATTTGCATGTGATCCAACACACAAAAATAAGGATACACCTAAAATTTAGGAACATGAAGCACAAGAGACCTAAAAAAAGGGTCACAAGGGCCCTCCCCCAAAGTGTACACTGTATTATTTTGGAAAAAATCTCATTAACAACATCAAACGGGGAAGGGAGAAGATAAAATGTTGAGAGAGAAATAGAGAGTAATCAAGAGAAAAAATACAAGGTGTTACATTTCAATTTTCTCGCTAGACAAACTCGGTAGATTATCCGTGGATATTTACAGTTAACAAATTCAGATTTAGATATATTTCTGACTAAGTTTAAGATTTATACTATTTCAGGATAATAGAATGTTGCTTAGTTAGATGTACATATATGATTATTTATTATGAACTAGTTTATGTATACATTTACATTTTAAGTATATTAATGTATTGATTCAATTATATATTGTTACTTATGATTATCATCCGATAAGATCTAATTATCTATGTGTTGTGAGGTGGATGCAAGAGAATACATCCCTCGAACATACTAGAGAGAGAGCATCATCAGAGAGGGTATTGTAGATGGAGACATCATACGTCAATAGAAAGCTCGTAAAACCTTACACAACACACAGTAATTAGTCATAGTATAAATACATTTAATTAATTATCATGTATTTATTTCTTGCTTAAAATATCATTTTCTATGATCTTTTAGTATAGGTAAATATCGTGCCATTAATACATGTAAAGGCAAAAATTTAAAATACGAAGTATTTATGATTTCAAAAATTATCACTAAATGACTTAGAGATATTTAAATGTTAAATTGGGGCATAATGGGGTAAATATTATTTGGATTCAAGTTACCAAATATGTTTGTCTAAAATTCCTTATTATTTTGAAATCTAAATAAATAATTGTTTTTCATGAAATAAAATGAAAAACAAAACTAGAGATTAAATATATAAAAAAGAAGAGAAAAATAACTAAATATATATTTAAATGACCAAAACAAAAAAGATAAAACAAAAAGAAAAGTCAAAAACAAAAATATGAAAAAAGAATTAATACCTATTTTTTATTTAAGAGACTGAAGAAAAGAAAAAAATTCATAGTTTATACATTGGAGAAGCAAGATGATATTATTTTGGAGAAAAGAAATTAAGCAAGAAAGATACGACACAACGAAGGAGGAACAGAAATAGTGTTCTAGTAAACTCAAAAGGTATTAGATGTTGTTAAATTATTTATTAATGAGTGAAGGATTTTTATACTTGCCTGCCATTATATGTTTAATCCCTATTTTGTTTAAGCTATTATTCAAAAGACTTTAGGCATTGATTTGAGAAACCAAATTTAAAAAAGATAGATCTATGCAAAATTTATCTGAGTGGTATAATAATTTTTGAAAGGAATAGACTTGTACATTTTTTGTGGGATTTGTCAAAGAACACTTCTTCCCAATAAAAGCTAAGTATTGGACCTGAACAAAGACATAGACTTAGATGATTTTTTGCAAATAAAGGAGCCCAATTTTGGCCTGAAGGGTCAAAATTTGATCAACAAATTGGTGACTTGTAGGGCTAATATGCTTGTAATACTGACCAGACCAGTAACCTTATCTAACTCAGGGCTAATGGAGTCAATGGATTCTTGAAGATGACCAACAAGGATTATACCAAAATAAAACATAAAAAAATACACCACACAATAGCAAGACCAAGTAAAGACAACACAAAACAATACAAGAACAAACTCACACATGTGCATAACCACTTAGGGAACACAAAGAAAATAGGAAACTATGTATAAAAGAAAAGGAAACCTTAGTAACAATGCTTTAGATATATCCCATTGACTGGGATATGCAATTCCTCTCCATCCAGCTTTGAGGGTTGGAAAGCATTGTGTTGTTTGCACTGTGTGATCACATATGGGCCACTCCAAAAAGCATCAAACTTTGGGTGCCTTCCAGATTTGGCCCTCCTTCTCTAAAAATCCTTAGCATGGAATTCTTGTCAAAATTCTTCTTTGTTTGTTGTTGGTGAGTGGTCATGGTGTGCATAGCTTGATCTCTTGTCTCCTCAAGCTCCATCAACTCACATAATCTGACTTCCATGCTCTCATTATCCATCAATTATAACTAATATGTGAGGTCTAAAGCTGGTAAATCAAGTGAAATAGGAAGTCTGGCTTCCCTTCCATAAACAAGTGTATATAGTGAATACCTGATTACTGTCTTTGGGGTGATCCTATTAGCCCAAAGAGCTATCTTCAAATTGGTATGTCAAGTCCTTTGATTCTCCTCCATTATCCTCTTTATGATCTTAATTAAGTTCTTGTTTGTGGACTCAGCTAGTCCATTCCCCTGGGGATAGTAGTTAGAGGAGGTGCTAAGATAGATGCCATGCTTCAAAGCCCATTCACTTGTTTTTGTTTCTATGAAGGCTAATGCATTATCTGAAATGATTGTTGAAGGAGCTCCAAACCTAGTTACTATACCTTCATAAAAGTCTAAGACTAAGTTTTCATTTGCCTCCTTAAGAGCTATAGCCTCCACCCATCTTGTAAAATAATCAGTCCCTATCAACACCCACTTGTGACTAACACTAGAAGGAGGATTAATTAGACCTATGAAATCCAAAATCCATTGCATGAAGGGTTGCTCAACCTAGATTGGATGAAGAGGAAAGGTAGCTAGATTTTGTTTGCCATCAAAAAGATCACACTTTTGCCATTTCCTTATCCAAGCATGAGTGTCTTTAACCAAGCTAGGCCAGAAGTAACTAGCCCTCATAATCTTAGTAGCTATGATTCTTGGAGCAAAGTGACCACTAGGTGGTCCATTATGAAACTCATGCAACACTTTGTCAATCTAATCCAAATCAATACATCTCAATAACACACCTAAAAATTTCTTTCTAAATATCACTCCATCAACAAGTACATAGGGAATAGATTGTAACCTATGATATCTTCTTCTAGTTCTATCGAGGCCTTGTAGACACTCATTGGTTTGAAGGAAGTGAATCATGTCTTATGTCTTACTCCTCATGGTTAAAGATACAACTACTATAGGGTCATCATAGAGTGTCAAAACAACCTCTGTTTTGTCTTTTAAGTCTAAAACAAGATGCTCACACAATCATTTTCCCTTCGCTAGATTGGTTGTTTTGATCTCCACATCATACTCCATCACTTTGGTGATCCAACCTGCCCTTTTCTCATTCAAATATCTGCTCAACAAAAAGTATTTCACACTAGGATGAGGAAAAAAATTTGAATCTTGTTATTAGACAACATATGCCTAAATTTATTTAAACTCCTTATGACTGAAATTACTTGTTTCTCAACATATATGTACCTTATCTCATAACCTTCCAAACCTTGACTAAAGCAGGCAATAGGTTGTTCAAAATTTTCATCATTAGCTTGAATAAGCATTGCAGAGATTACTTCTTCATTCCAAAAATGTACAAATTGAATTCATTAGAGAAGTTTGGACTTTCAAGAGTAGGAGCTTGGGCAATGGCTTGCTTGATCTCCTCAAAACTTTCTTTCCTCCTTCCTGTCCAAGTGAATATCTCATCCTTCCTTAGCATGGATGTTAAGGGATTGATCAGGTTAGCAAAATTAGGAGTAAACCTCCTAATAAAATTTATCTATCCAAAGAAACTTTGCAAACCTTCCTTATGCTTAAGCAAAGATAATGCTAAGATGGCACTTACCCTTTCAAAATCGATAGATAGAACCTTCTTAAAAATAATATGGCCTAAAAGATTGCCTTTATGAACAATAAAAACACACTTATTTGGGACTAGAGAGATCCCAAACTCTCTACACCTCTAAAAAATATGTCTTAGGTGATTTAAATGATCTTTTGCTTCCTTAGAGAAAATTGTCGCATCATCAAGATATACCAATACAATGTCATTGATTAATCCTTGAAAAGCCATATCCATTGCACATTGAAAAGTAGCTCCAACATTTGACAATCCAAATAGCATATTATTATAGGTATATATGCTCCATTTTATGGTGAATGATTTTTTGTATTGGTCACTTTCTTTCACCAAAATTTGATTATACCTGAAATAACTGT
Organism: Torreya grandis; assembly: GCA_037957365.1. Taxonomy (NCBI): domain Eukaryota; kingdom Viridiplantae; phylum Streptophyta; class Pinopsida; order Cupressales; family Taxaceae; genus Torreya; species Torreya grandis. Next base: position 1,017,744 of record JARHVA010004453.1, read on the forward strand.
CTAGGAGGGAAAACCTCTCACTACTTGCCACCACTTGAAAAATTTGTTCTATGGAAGGGAGAGGATAATGATCTCTCAAAGATGCTTTATTAAAGTCCTTGAAGTACACACACAACCTAATCTCCCCATTATTCTTTCTAGTAGGGACTAAGTTGGCTAGCCAAGAAGAATGCTTGATGGAAAAGATGAATTTGGACTCAATTACTTTGGTGAGTTCTTTCCTCATGAGAGGCTCAATCTTGGGATTGATTGGCCTTTGTCTTTGCTTGATGGGTTTGAAATTTTCATCTAGATCTATGATGTGTTGATCCAAGCTTGGGTCAAAACCCTTCAAATTGCTATACTCCCATGAAAAAATATCACTAAACTCCTTGCATAGTTCAATGGAATCATGCCTCTCTTGACTAGTACATAGCTTCCCAAGTGCAAGTAGCTTATCTTAAAAAAATTCTACCCTTTCATAGTTTGCTTGATTACTAAACATACGTACCTTTTCCTTATTGATCTGGTCATCCTCATTGAAAATGCTCTTAAGAGTCACTAAGCCTTTAGGAAGCTTGTTGGACTTCAATTAGACAATCTTCCCTCCATATTGTTACTGTAGTTTAGACTAATTCTTAGAAGAAAAATCAGCCTCTTCTTGCAGAAAAAGTGCTATTTACTAGTCACTATTAATGACCTACCAATTTGTGACATTGTCTGGTATGGATGGTCTCACAATCACCTTTAGATGGGGTTGGTTTTTATCTTCCTTTATGACCTTTGAAACATCAAATTGAGAACCAATAGATGCCAACCTATCAACATGTTTATTATCTTCCCTTAAAATATATCTGATGCTAAAATCCATGAAATCTTCTATAGGGTCCCAAACTCTATGTTTATAAGATTTGAGCAAGGAGTTCTTGGTCAAATTCAACCCTCTAACTTGATTCACAACAAGCTCACTATCACCAAACACTTGCAATTCTTTGACACCTCTTTTCCTTGCCCATTCAAGTCCATGGATAAGGGCCTCATACTCTACCACATTACAAGTGCATGAGAATTGAAATTTGAAGGTTGAAAAATACCTTTCCTTTGAAGGTGAAACTAGCATAGCTCCACCACCTGTCCCCATCTTACTTCTAGACCCATCAAAGAAAAGTCGCCACAAGCCATTGCCATCCTCACTTGGCTTCATCAAATTAGGCATGAAAGAGCCCTTCTCATGAATATAATAGATTACAAGATTAGATTCTTCAATAAACTTGTAAGGATCATGCTCATAATTGTCATCTCTCCACTCATCTAAGAACAAATCAGAAACTCCCTCAAGGGAAGATGATGGAGATTGGTCAACGTGAAGCTCCTCGTCATCAATGATGACATAGTTAACATTTTCCACCTTATGTGAAGATGGTTCCAAGTGATTTATATGAATAGTTTCTGACTCAATATTCACTTTAGTGCCATATTTTATTTTAAACACCATGTAGAACTAATTGGCTGCCAAATATCCACCTATCTTAGATGTAAAGTCCCTTGACAAGCAAAGAGCAAAACAGGGAGGTAAATCTACTACTACCACATCCCAAGGAATTGAAAAATTAGGACAAGCATGAAGGGTCAAATTCAAACCTTTCATTATCCCCAAGGTCTTGGCTGGTGATTCATCCAATTGCAAAACTCTTTTAGTCATTGGCTCATACTTGAGCCCTAGCTTATCTGCTATACATTTAAGCATAATTGATGCGCTCACTCTACTATCTATGATGAAATTATGAACCAATAAATCACCAATAATTAGAGATACATAAAAATGGGGAGTCTTCTCATCTTTCTTCACTTGACCATCTATGGATTGAGTTCCATTGACCAAAACCACATTGTCATTTCTAGATGAGCCAACCTGTTTACCCAATCCATGTAATTTTTTTAAGTATATCTTTTTACCCTGGTAATATTAGATAATCCCAAAATGAAATATTCATATTAAGCTTCTTCATTTGGTCCACCATATTGATGGAAGGATTACTCATCTTGGGGTTCTCTTTATGAACATTAACACTCTGTGATGTAGCATGTGTAGGTAGAGTTGTAGCAGCTAGCCTAAAATTTGGCATCCTCTAATTTTCTTGTAGTTTAGGAGCTATGTTAGACCCAATTACCATAGGAGATGATGTAGGAGTCATAACAAGTCTTTGATTAGCTCCTTGAGCTTTATCGACAACCCTCCTTTTGGACCTAGTATTAGAGGTAACACTAATATTCTGATTGCTTATATTCCCCCCGTAATTAATGGTAAAGAACTTACCCTCTAAATTATTTATGAGAGTGGAATCAGACTGAATCTGTCTGCTTACGATCCCAAATTTCATTGGCATCTCAAAATTTTAAAATTGAGATGTTTGATCACCTTGTGTAGTCATGCCTTGATTTTGTTTCTCATTGGCATAAGCAACTTGTTCTTGACCATGTTCAAAAGGTGGATAGTTGGGTTGTTCTTAGACCAAATTATTTTGAGTGGGGACAAGGGTCTTATAGGATGAGGGATCGCTAGGATTATATATTTGATAAGGCTTGACGTGGGTAATTTGGCCTTGTCCTTGATTATTGCTTTGAAAAGAAGGTCTATTTATTTGTCCAAACTAATTATAGGATTGATATGGCCTATAAGCTTGGGCTTGTTGCCTTTTGAGAGAAACTAATTCATTAGTAACACTTTAGAGAAAATTTTTAACTTCATGTATTTCATTACTAGGGGCAATGGTATATTTTTATTGACTAGGCAAAGGAGCTAAAGTGGGCAATGCACTTTGACTAGCAGAATGCAAATCAGGGAATAGTGACATTGGAGGTCTAGAAGCTATCTTTCTTGCTTGGATAAGATAATTCTTAGAATTTATGGCTATTTCATTGGTAGTAGGTAATGTGTTTCCACCCATGAATTAAATCATCATGATAATGTCACTATTTAATGCTTTCAAGTAGTACAAAAATACATAGTTTATGGTTGGCCTCACAAGAATTGGGATTATGTCCCAAGTTTTTAGGAACCTAGTATTAAAATCTTGCATGAATTCATGTGGTGCCCTCTTTATTGTGGTCAAATTCTCAAATAGAGATAGGTGATCCCTTTTTTCCCCAAACCTATTAGTCAATAGGGTCCCCAATTCATCCCATGAGCCAATAGAATTTACAGGTAGGGTCCCATACCAATCCAAGACTTTTCTTTTGAAGGACAAGGCCAACAACCTAATAGATACATTTTCTTGGGTAATATTGTGGATATTAAAAAAAGATTTCTATATTCTAAATGTGCTCAATGGAAATAATTGGACCATCTCCACTAAAATATGGGACACTTTTGAGGGTTACTCCTGTAATTTGATCATATTGGGCAAGATGTAAGGGAGATGTCCTATTGAAAGGCACAAAAGGTTTTCTTCTTTCCATTTTAGAATGATCACTATGGGTGTTGGGAGTGGAATGTAACACAAACTTAAAAGCTTTAAACACAAAATCTCTTTTATAAGGATGAGTGCTTATAAATCTATACCTTTTGGTGGAATATGGAGGTAATTCCATAAACTCGAAGGGTACACCTTTAGTAGCAAACCTAGTGGTCACCTTTGGCATGGAAAATTGGAACTAATCATCAACCAAAGACTTGAATTCTTTAATGGAATCACCAAGTACTGAATGTATATGTTTCTTTCTATTCAACAATGCCAAGATCAACACTAATATTGAACAATATTCTAGGACTTAGAGGTCCCACCGGGCATGCCAAAAATTGTTGACACTTGGATTTGAACCCTTGAGGAGATGCTCAACTCTCCTCATCCAAGTGGAAAAATAGAATCATCTCTATTACTGTGGGTGACAATTTCATTGAGATGAATCTCTAGATTAGGGGCTAGTTGCCCTTGATGCACCTTTAAAGATCTCTCTAATCTATCAATTGTTTATGAAAAGGGTTAAGGAAAACAACTACTAAAACAAAAAGGTGATACACCAATGAATAATGTCCTCCTAATTGACTTCAACCATAATTAAAGACAAACAAAGTGTTTCTCACACAAGACTCACAACTCAAGATTTATTATTGCATCAATGCTTCATATGCTGGATTCAAGAAGGTATATGATTCTTAGAAAGGGTGAAAATGATTCCAAAGAGAGATACAATCACAAACCACTTCTATGATATCTCAACACTTAAGAAAGAATACTAGCAAAGACCTACAACAATATCCTTTTTGCAAATTGGTATACCATCAAGAGTACAGGTTATAAAAGGGTAATATTTCACTAGACTAGACCAACAAGATTCAAGTCATTACTCAATGTTACATGTGAGTGACAACAACACTTGTATATTTCTTCAAGAGTTCTTTGAGTATAAATCTGGATAGAGTTTTTCCAATAACTAGTGGATGTTGTGAAATGAGCCAAAAAATGCATATATATAGCCTTGAGAGGTAGAGAAATCAAAGGAAGTCCAAGGGTCACTTAGACATGTGTCATCTTGAAAAAATGAGCTATATTTTCATTGGAGAGAAGTGAGCGAGCTATGCCATGTCACCAAATAATCAGTTAAACTGAGTTACAACTGAACCAAAACCATTAGTTATATTTGTTACAACTAAACCAAAGCCTCAATTACATTTTGCCATTTGTTATCTCTTATCTTCACCTTCAGGTTCCTACTGAGCTTTTTATTTTAAACTCTAATGACTAGTTTTTGTAGTCTAAAATTGATGTTTTGCAAGCTATCACTCCTTCAGCATTTTCTTTGGAATTTTTGTCTTGACCCTTTTATTTCCTTTGTATCAGACAAGTTTTTAGAAAGAATTCATTCCTTCAAAATTTCTATTTGGCCCTTTGAAATGTTCCTTCTGGTTTCTTGAAGTGGACCTTCAACTTTTGGAAATGACCTTTCGAAAGGAAAAAATACCCTTTGGATTTTTTGAAATGGTCCACCTTCCTGCGAAAACAATCTTTCAAATTTTTTGAAAACATCCCTTCAAGAAAGTTGAAATGCCCTTCAGACTTTCTGAAAAGTACCTTTTGGCCTTTAGAAATGACTCTCATAAAAAATGGAATGCCCTTCGGAAAAGTTACAAGTGATTTTCTAACTTGAAAAGGTCCCTTGGAAAAGTTGAAAGTGTCATTCGCAAAAGTTGCATAGATGATTTTCTCAACAAAAGATACCCTTTGAAAAAATGAAACATACCCTTCGAAAAATTTGAAAGTGTCCTTCGAAAAAGTTGCGTGGATAATTTTTTTGACAAAAAATACCCTTTGGAAAAATGAAACATATCCTTCATAAAAGTTGAAATATACCCTTCATAAAATTTGAAAGTGTCCTTTTCAGCTTGAAAGATATCTTTCAAAAAATTTGTAAAGTACCTTCAGAAAAATTACACAGACCATTTGTCCAAAAAAATTTAGCAGTTTATCTTTGGGAGATTTGTCTCTAAAAAATGGTTTGAAAGAATTCGTTACTTGGCTGAATGAAAACTCTGAAAGAAATACAAAAGGAAAAAGCTTCAGACAAAAAGTCTAAAAGAATTCAGCAAAGGCTTAAAACAAAAACTTGAAAGAATTCAACAAAGACTTAGCAAAGACCAAAAATGAACTTTCTAAAAAGAATAGACTTGTACATTTGTTACGGGCTTTGTCAAAGAGCACTACTTCTGAAGAAAAACTAAGTATTGGACATGGTTAAAGATATAGACATAAACAATTTTTTGCAAATAAGGGTGCCCAATTTTGACCTGAAGGGCCAAAATTTGGTCAACATTATGTTTTAAGATTATATGGATGGACACATCTTTATGTTGGCATATATATCTTCCAAATATAGAAGTAGATTGAGATACCATACTTACAAGATTGGGTAGGTAGGTAGCGTTTGGGAAAAACATTGAGTTGCGGTATTTTATTTTATCTTGGGAGGGTAAGTAAGTGTTTTTGAGATGATAGTTCCCTACTTTTCACTTGTGACTCTTTAGAGTCACTACATGATCTAATTTTTGATTTTTAGACCACGTAAGGTAGCAAACTTTGATCTATAAATTAAATTATATACTAAGAATTATAAGTTGATTATAATTAGTATAATATTATTCACCCTTACATAGATTGATACTGATCTCTTTTGCTTAATGATTTTTTGTTCAAAGAGATCTATTTTATACATTTTGCTGGAAGCAAGTAAGGTATAGGAGGTGTGAAACATCTTAACAATCTAGAGGTTGGAATAAACTTTCAACTTGTTGTGTGCTAGTTGAGCAAGGGATATTGTTTTGTTTATTTCCCTTATAAGGTTAAAAGAATGGTTTAATTATTGGCCTATGTATGTTATATTAATTATAACTGTTGACCAATTTTGTCCATAGGCAAAATCTCGGTCAACTTCTCACCTGCTGTTTAAGGCCAATTCATTTCGGGTTTAGCAGGTTCAATGAATTCAGTTCATAGCCAGGTTCAATTGGTTCAAAGGCAGAAGTTCAACAGTCTTATTTCAATGGTCTTGGTTCATTGGCTTCGGTTCAAAAGCTCATCGGCGCGCTTGGTTGAACCATTGAACCGTTGAACCATTTTGGTTCAACGGGTTCAGTTCAAGAAGGCCACACTTCAAAGGAAAAGACCCGATGACTTTTGTCAAGGATGATGACGTTCTAAAGGCCATCAAAATTAATAGAGTGAAATAGCCGCTTGCCTTCAAACAAAAAGTGCAAACTATGGAAAAGAAGGAGCCAGAATGTAGTGACCCACCAGTATGTTTGCCCAAGGGGGCTGAATAAGCTAAAAAAGACAAGGATGTAGAAGAAGACAAAACAAAGTGACAGACAAGGAGAATGACATGGCGCAGAAGTGACAAGGTAGCCTAAGTGGCAAAGTGCAAGCGATTTATTACCTAACAGTCCCCAAATGGTGCAAACAGCAAACAGTGTAGACCACGCATTTTTAAAAGGGGACAAATTTCAGTTTGTTGGCAGAAAAGAGGCGCGATCCACACTTCCACATTAAAGCTCGAACGCTAAAGTCAAATTTTTGCGATTATACAGCATGGTTCCAACAGGCTTCTTTTAGGATGATGACAACACAACAGTGTTTCCTCTTTCAAATGGGACGTGACATGACAACTTGTCAAAAAAGTGCCAAGTTTCTTTCTCTTTTCTTCTATATATTGTAACTTCTCATTTTTGAGAAGGATCAGTTCTTCCACATTTGTAAATAGCGCAGCTCTACAAAATTTCACCTGAATCAAATAAAATACAATTTTACCTCCATTTGGTTAGATATTACTGAGTGTGCCTTGAGTGTTTTGTCTGTGTCCAGTCATTGCTTTTTGATGCTCTCACAGGTTCAACACCAGTAGACCTGTTATCTACAAGGTGCCATTTCTGCCATTAAAAGGAGAAGAGTAGACATTTTAGAAGATCAGAATAGAAGGAGTCACTTACAGTGTGTATTTCACAGCACCTCAGTGATTATTTTTTGTCTCCTGTATCTTCATGTAAGCCTCCCTCCCAGTCTTTTGCAGCCTGGTCCTTCTGCCAAATGTGTAGTGTATGTCTGTATTTGTCTAGTTCTAAGAGTGGATGTGTGAAGGTCGACCCTTGTTTTTTTGGTGCATCACCTCTTTTAGAGTAGGCTTGTTTTTTCTACATTCTCTTTCTCCCTTTTCATCCCCCCCTTTTTCTTATATATATATATATATATATATATATATATATATATATATATATATATATATATATATATATATATATATATATATATATATATATATATATATATATGTACGTTAGCACTTGTTGGAAAAAACACGATGCATCAAAGGGAGCTAGCCCTTATCTAGACACTCTCTCCTCCAGCTTCACCGATCCCACAGGCGAGAGGAGAGTTTCCATGTTGTGAGGAGAAGGTAGGAACCCGTTTTCCTACCATCGGGTGCAATCTCTAATGTCAACAGTTCTGGCGCGCCTGGTGGGACACAAGTTTTCAACGCAGTAAAGTTTCAGGATTGATGCTGGTCCTGTTACAACAAATTGAACCTTCAGCATCTGGTGACTCTGAGTTGAATCAACTAGTTAAGCAGCCTGGTGCCATTCAAAAATCATTTCTTTTATATGTGTAATTCTTTTGCACAAAATCATGGGCCTTATATTCCTTCATATTACCATGATCAGACTCAGCCTCTTTATGGCGTCCCCTCAAGCAGCTCTCTTAGTTGCCCTGCAACGATAAGGGAAATGAGGCTGGACTTGAGAGGTAGATAATGGAGATCAATAGAGAGGATGAGCAGTACAAATATCAGTAGGAGTTGATGTATAAAGAGGAGTGTTTGTTTAGGCAAGCATAGGCTTCGCAATCCATGAAGGATGAGGTAACAAAATGGAGAAATTCATCTTTTCAAGGCAGCCAGCCTTGTGTGCCCCCTCATATTTTGAGAAAAGCCCCCTCTTTTGCACCAAATCCTTTCTATGATATAGCACTCGCTCACTCTAGCTCATCTGATGCATCTACTCTCAATCTCATGCACCTAGCTTTCCAATATCAAAAGGCATCGGAGTAACCCCCCAGGGAGATCAATCTTCCCAATCCTTTATATTGTGCATCTTCCATTGGGGGGAATACCACCAGCCAGCACGTCCCTCTTCTAGAGTCTCTTCTAATGCATCAACAGTCTCTTCCTTGCATTCCTCAACCTCTAAAAATCTTTCAGCATGATGTGCATATTCCAAGTTGGAGGAAGGAATGTCAGGAACCAGCTCAAAGCTTTGAAGATGATAATGTTGGTGATCTCCAAGAAAGGCTCCTTCAAGAACGTATGGCCAAGAGAATTGCAGAGTTGGAGTCCCAAATGAGATTCCTCAGCTAACGTGTGGTGGATCTGTCTGAACCTAGCCCATCCACACACCTCCAAGAGAGCTATCAAGCCACACCTGATATTGATGAAGTGCTGACCAAGTGGAAGGAGGAGAATCATTCGATTCTAGCTCAAGGACTACCTCCTCTTCCACATGTTTTCTCCACTTCACCCATTCTTGAGGAGAAACTTGTTCTGTAGGAGGTGAGTGAGGAGTAGAAGATCCAATCTGTAGTCCTTCAAGAGGCTGTCACGAGTGACGATGAAGAAGAAATCGTCATTGATGCTCCTTATGAAGTCACCATCAGCAGTGGAGAAGATGCAGGTCTTGCACATATGTAGATGTTACAACAATATGAGGAGGAACAAATGCATGGTGAGCTCTCTTCCCTTTTGTTTGATGAACTTCCTCGTTGTTTTGATGATGAGGATGACTACGCTGAGGAGCCTAAGTTGGAGGAGGATCAGGAGAATATCTTTGAACATCTAGAGATCCTGATCTTTAAGGAGGAAAAGGAGAGGTCTGTCTTCCTTGAGGAAGGCCTCAAAAGAGCAGAGGATGAGTTTGACAGGATCTCCAACGAAGCAGAAGGAAACAAGTCAAACCATGATACAGTGCAGAAGGAATGTGCAGATCAAAGGGCTTATGGTGATAAGTCGGCAGCCATTAATTTCTTGGTGAAGAGCACCAATCCAAAGGACCAGCATTCAATAGGCTTCCAAGGACAAATATATTACATATATATCGGAGGCATGTTAGATTTTGATCCACTCAGATTCCAGCCAACTCAGGTGACAGGCAAGAAGAGCAAGTTGCCAACTCTCTTCTTCATTCAACTACTTGCCTGCCACCATAAGTCTTCTTTCCAAGAAGGGGACTTAAGAAAATTTTCCTTTGATCCAGGAGGGAGGCAAATTTTCCTAGTTAGCTGTATATAATAGTTTGTTTTTAGTTGTTTTTCTTGTTTTCCTTAAGTGTAGTTACACAGGAAGTGTTTTTAGCCTTGTGTGTTTCCCTTTGCTTAGGGTAAAGGCTTCATATTTGATTCTCAAATCTTTCAGGCTGTTGATAATTCTTTCATAGCTACATCTAAATCTGTGCCCAATGGATTTTAAGGCAACTAGTTCTAAGCATAGCAGGCATGCTTCACCTGTGAGTTGCCAATCTATTGACCAATTTTGCCCATAGGCAAAATCTCGATCAACTTCTCACCTGCTGTTTAAGGCCAATTCATTTCGGGTTCAGTAGGTTCAATGAATTCAATTCATAGCCAGGTTCAATTGGTTCAAAGGCAGAAGTTTAACAGTCTTAGTTCAATGGTCTTGGTTCATCGGCTTTGGTTCAAATGCTCATCGACTCACTTTGTTGAACCATTGAATTGTTGAACCATTTTGGTTCAACGGGTTCAGTTCAAGAAGGCTACACTTCAAAGGAAAAGCCCTGATGACTTTTGTCAAGGACGGTGACATTCCAAAGGCCATCAAAATTAATGGAGTGAAATAGCTACTTGCCTTCAAACAAAAAGCGTGAACCATGGAAAAGGAGCCAAAATGCAGCGACCCGCTAGTATGTTCGCCCAAGGGGGCCGAATAAGCCAAAAAAGACAAGGATGCAGAAGAAGACAAAACAAAGTGATAGACAAGGAGAATGAAATGACACAGAAGTGGCAAGGCAGCCCAAGTGGCAAAGTGCAGGCAATTTATTGCCTGACAGTCTCCAAATGGCGCAAACAGCACACAGTGTAGACTGTGTATTTTTAAAAGGGGACAAATTTCAATTTGTTCACAGAAAAGAGGTGCGATCCACGCTTCCACATTAAAGCTCAAATGCCAAAGTCAAATTTGGTGATCATACAGCATGGTTCCAGCAGGCTTCTTCTAGGATGATGACAACACAACAGTGTTTCCTCTTTCAAATCGGACGCGACAGGCCAACTTGTCAAAAAAGTGCCAAGTTTCTTTCTCTTTTCTTTTATATATTGTAACTTCTCATTTTTGAGAAGGATCAGTTCTTCCACATTTGTAAAGAGCTCAGCTCTACAAAATTTCACCTGAATCAAATAAAATGTAGTTTTACCTCCATTTGGATAGATATTGCTGAGTGTGCCTCGAGTGTTTTGTCTGTGTCCAGTCATTACTTTTTGATGCTCTCACAGGTTCAACACCAACAAACTTGTTATCTACAATGTGCCATTTCTGCCACTGAAAGGAGAAGAGCGGACATTTTAAAAGATTAGAATAAAAGGAGTCACTTATAGTGTGCATTTCACAACACCTCAGTGATTATTTTTTGTCTCCTGTGTCTTCATGTAAGCCTCCCTGCCAGTCTTTTGCAGCATGGTCCTTCTGCCAAATGTGTAGTGTATGTCTGTATTTGTCTAGTTCTGAGAGTGGATGTGTGAAGGTTGACCCTTGTTTTTTGGTGCATCACCTCTTTTAGAGTAGGCTTGTTTTTTCCTGCATTCTCTTTCTCCCTTTTCACCCCCCCCCTTTTTTTTATATCTATATATATGTACGTTAGCACTTGCTGGAAAAAACACGATGCATCAAAGGGAGCTAGCCCTTATCTAGAGACTCTCTCCTCCAGCTTCACCGGTCCCACAGGTGAGAGGAGAGTTTCCATGTTGCGAGGAGAAGGCGGGAACCCATTTTCTTGCCACCGGGTGCAATCTCCAACGTCAACAATAACATTATTTCCTCTTAATCATGAACCATATAATGAGCTCAACTGTGAAACATTATACTAGTATGTTTAACTTGTAGTAGCTTAATATAATTACTAATTGATTGTATGATTTATTTTGTATGTATGAGAATACATCTAAATTCATTTAGCATATAACTTTTCTTTCAATGATTTGATAGCATAAAACTATGATTCTTTGAAATATTGTGCACATTTTAGAGATCATTAGGTTGTGGAGACCTAAGGGAAAAGTGGTGAATTGGGAATGTAAGTCCTAACCGATAGGACAATATCCTAATTAGCCTCACATTTACTCAGATTATTGGTATTGAGTTAGATCGACAGACGAACTTGTCAAATCCAAGATTTGATAGACTGAACTTATCAAATTCAATTATATGGCCAAACATATGTATATAGTAGATAGAGATTTCATAAGGATGAGTATTCCATGATTTTTGTATACTTTATATTTACTATTCCTATTCATCATCATACTTGTTAGGAATTCCATGGAGTAGTGACAATATTGACATGTTAGACTCATCTAAAGCTATGTGAAGTAGTGATAGTATCAGTTTATACACATTATTCTTGTCGAATTCCCTACTAATTTTTCTCCAGAATGAGAAAAACACTCTTTAGAGAGATGGGTTGAAGGCTGGAAGATTTTGTAAAACTCTCCCTGGTCATTTATTTTTTCTTGCATAATGATCTTGTGTGCTCTTCGAAAATTCTAAAAAAAATTCACTAAGACATGTGGGATGATTCAGAGTAATAGAAGTGGTTAGACCTATAATATACATGTATGTCTTGATAATTTTGGACCTCGGCGTGGTCATGATAGAATCAATCAAAGTAAGTAATATTCACAATTGTGGTTGCTAAATTGGGAGATGTCATTGAGTGGGGTCTTGTGGGACCAATACTCTAGAAATGGAGCAACTTGGAGGAACTTCAGTGAGTTCTTCAGGTAATTTTCTATTTATTTGCTTAGAATGACTTTGTATATTATGTTAGTGCTTTACTAAGATATGTTTTTGTTTAAAAACTTATCTTTGAATAAAATTCATCAGGGATGATGAGTCACATCCTGATGTCTCACTAGACAAACTTGCCAAATTATCCATGGATATTTGTAGTTAACAAATTTGGATTTGGATATATTTCTAACTAAAGCTTGAGATTTATGCTATTTTAGGATAATAAGATGTTGCTTAGTTAGATATAAATATATGGTTGCTTATTATGAATTGGTTTATGTATGCATTTATGTTTTAAGCACATTAATGCATTGATTCAGTTATATATATATATATATAATTGAAATTGAAATATAAATTTTTAAAAAAACTTTATTACAATTTAAAAAATAAGTTACATGTTAAAAATAAAATTATAATATAGGTGAATGCAGGAGAATCCTTCCCTTAAGCATACCAAAGGGAGAACATCATCAGAAAGAGTATTGTAGATGGAGACATCACAGGTTGACAGAGCGTTGGAAAAACCATACACACACACAGTAGTTAGTCATGATAAAAATACATTAAATTGATTATCATGTGTTTATTTATTGCTTAAAATATCATCTTCTATGGCTTTCTAGTATAGGTCAATATCATACCATTAATACACGTAAAGGCAAAAATTTAAAATATGGAGTATTTATGACTTTCAAAATTACCATTAAATTACTTAGAGATGTCAGGAACCCAAGAACAACAAACATGCTCTGATTCCACTGTTAGGATCTAGGAAGCACAACTAATTACCAAGCAACTTAACATGTGGAATTTAACCAGAAGTAACAAGTAACTAGAATTCAGAAACAACATAGAATTTGAGAGAAAATACCCAATTGTATTAATTATACTCTTCAAGAGTTCTCTCTCACTTGCACAATTACAAGCAAACAATCAACTCAAAAATAGAGTTGTTTCAACCAGTCAGTAAAAAACTGCCAGTACACAAGTGCTCCACGCACTCCAAGTCTGAGTACTCCACGCACTCCAAGTAGATCTCCCCTGATCTTGCTCTTATTGTGTTGTTGTCACCTTAGACCTTGCCACCCTGCAGATCACCTTTGACCTCGCACACACACACACACACACCTGCAAATCAATGATCTTGCTTACTCATGTAGATCAACTCTACACCCTAAAGAACCCTTGTCCTTGCCTCACCAAGTCCTTATGATTCTTCAAAGAGTACCCCAGTGGATCTTCTACCAGAACTTGCACAACCTGTAGCTCTACCTGATCATACACTCTCAGCACCCCTTTTAGAACTAGGAGGACCTACCCTTGCTCTCTTCACACACAGAAGGAGCTAACCTTGCTCAACTCTAACTAGCACAGTTTACAATACAACCCATGAGTCTCTTAAATAGATCTCATGCAAACAATAATTAGACATCTAATTACAATAATTAGATCCGCAGCTCAAGACTAAAATTAGCCTTTCTTCATGCAAACAACTAGTTCGTTAACTAACTATCCATGAACTAGCATTTCTGGAATTGCACAGGTGACTGACGTCGGTCCCTGTCTGCCTGGGGATGACCAACGTCGGCCAACTCCTGATCGTCGTCAGTTGCTTCCTGTCTGCACCCTACTGACGCCGGTTAGCTTGATCGACACTGGTGACTATGACAACGACATCCTCCTCCATGTCTGCATCTAGGTGAAGCTTTTAGCTCCATAACCTAATAATATCCCACTTGGAGATAAACAACTGCACCTATACCTGTACCTATACACCATCTAATCTATTTCCTGGCTTGTATCCCTCTTCAAGATCAATATTGAAGACCAACCACCACACATCTTGTGGTGCAACACCTGTCATCCAAGTAACCTGCCACATCCAAAGTACTTGACCCTGCATAGCATGTCAACCTGCTGCTGGTCCCTCTCAGATACCTGAGAACCCACTGAACTGCTCTCCAGTGCTTCCTTCCCAAATTGACTATAAACTTTTTGACAACACCCACTACTTGGGCAAACTCAGGGAGTACACATTTACTCAACCTCATCATGTGATTGGGGACCTTGTTCTGTGAACTGTCCATCCATAGGTGCACTTGCCATTTCTGCAACCTGCGCTACCTTCACACAATGATCCTATGACAACATCAACTAGTGATCTCCCTGTCTCTAGGATTACTCATGCCAAAGAATTTTGCTGCTCCCAAATCCTTCATGGCAAACCACTGAACTAACCTTATCTTTAGCTCAGCAAAACCCTATATGTCTGAACCCTGCATCAATCAAACACACAACATACAGTAACAGGATAATGTCGCAACTCATCATCCACCTAGTAAGACAAACACAATGGTTACAATGACACTGACAAAAGCCCTGCTTTGTCATCCACCTGTCAAACTTGTACCACTGTCCTGCAGCTTCCTCAAGACCATATGACTTGGCCTTCCATCTCACGTATCCATTCTCTCTATTCTTTAACTAAGGTATCTATTCATCTCTCAGTGCTTTCTTCCATCTGGCAACCCTACCAAATCTCTTGTTTGGTTCTGCATCCTGGGAATCAAATTCCTCATACATGCCATGCTCCCACTGTTTCCTAGATCCTTCCTACTCTGTAGGTAAGCAATGAGTATAAAGAAAAGGAATAACAAATTTGAGGCTTGCTTACCCTTTCAGTCCTCCACATGGGCATTTGAGACTCCTTTATAGCTTGTTGTCTGCCCAAAATCCATCCCAGTGACCGATGTTGGTCACTGCATAATCTGCATCTGACCGACGTTGATTCCATGCAACTATCCAGGTCGCTGACGCTGGTTATCCTACCGACGTCAGTCTCCACCTACCTGACACCACCGACTTTTGTGATTTGCACATGACCGACGTCGGTGCCTGTCTATTCGATGTCAGTTACCTTTGACCGATGTCGGTACCTATGTTTGCCTGTGAGTGATGACTTTTTACCTATAAGCTCTCCATAGATCAAAACCCTATCCAAATTGCCCTGCTTAGAGTTATCTAGCCCAATCCACTGATCTTTGTCTATCATCTCCTCCAGAAACACCAAGGCTTTCCAGTTCTTAAGTTTATCAAATACATCTAACTTCCTCTTAAGAACATGCATCTCCTTCTTGCTCATGTGACCAAGCCTACAAAGCCACGTCCTTGCAACAAAAGAAGAATCAGTAATATAAGTAGATAGATAAAGGATACCTACTTTCTTACCACTAGCTAATTCAAGTGCATCTGTTGTGAGAGTTCTTATGCATCTCTCATCACCCAACTTTCCTGAAGCAATTAGCCACATCTTCAAGACCGAGACCTGCACGACCTCCTTCAACACCCATGTGTTGGCCACCTATAATTTCAGCCACACTTCCCCTTTGCCAATTCTTTGGCAAGGCACACCAGCCCCTAAATAAATCTTTCCAAAGTCTCCAAAGACCTTAACATGGAAAAATACTCTATTTCGGGCTACATGGAAAGAGGCAACATAATCTATAAAAAAAGATTCTAATTTATCCAAGAAACATACCAGAGCATCTTGTGCAACAACACCTGCAACATCTGCTTCTTCAGTTCCTTCATGCTGATCTCCTACCAACCAACAATATTTATTTTCCTGCTCTTTCTTTCCATAATTTTGTAATTGGCCATTCGTGCTTTTCAGTTCCTCAATTCTTAGCTTACTTTCTTCTACCGTTGCTATACTCCCACTCAATCATAAACCCCTGAGAATGACCTGTAATCTGATACCAATTGTCAGGAACCCAAGAACAACAAACATGCTCTGATTCCACTATTAGGATCTAGGAAGCACAACTGATTACCAAGCAACTTAGCATGTGGAATTTAACTAGAAGTAACAAGTAACTAGAATTTAGAAACAACATAAAATTTGAGAGACGATACCCAATTGTATTAATTATACTCTTTAAGAGTTCTCTCTCACTTGCACAATTACAAGCAAACAATTAACTCACAAACAGAGTTGTTGTTTCAACTAGTCAGTACAAAACTACTAGTACACAAGTGCTCCAAGCACTCCAAGTTTGAGTACTCCATGCACTCCAAGTAGATCTCCCCTAATCTTGCTTTTGTTGTATTGCTGTCACCTTAGACCTTACCACCCTGAAGATCACCTTTGACCTCGCACACACACACACCTACAAATCAATGATCTTACTTACCCATGTAGATCAACTCTACACCCTGAAGAACCCTTGTCCTTGCCTCACCAAGTCCTTATGATTCTTCAACCAGTACCTTGGTGGATCTTCTACTAGAAATTGCACAACCTACAGCTCTACCTAATCATACACTCTCGGCACCCCTTTTGGAACTAGGAGGAGCTACCCTTGCTCTCTTCACACACAGAAGGAGCTAACCTTGCTCAACTCTAACTAACACAGTTTACAATACAGCCCATGAGTCTCTTAAATAGATCTCATGCAAACAATAATTAGACATCTAATTACAATAATTAGATCCACAGCTCAAGACTAAAATTAGCCTTTCTTTATGCAAACAACCGGTTCGTTAACTAACTGTCTGTGAACTAGCAGTTTTGGAGCCGTATAGGCGACCGACGTCGGTCCCTATCTGCCTGGGGATGACCGACGTCAGCCGACTCGTGACCATCGTCGGTTGCTTCCTGTTTGCACCTTGTCGACGTCGGTTGGCCTGACCGACGCCGGCGACTGTGACAACAGCATCCTCCTCCATGTCTGCATCCAAGTGAAGCTTTTAGCTCCACAACCTAACAAGAGATATTTAAATATTAATTTGGGACATAGTGGGTAAGTATTATTTGGGTTTGAGCTACTAAATATATTTATCTGAAATTCTATATTATTTTGAAATCTAAATAAATAAAGTTTACCATGGAATTAAAAATAAAAGAAATAAAATCAAAATAAAGCATGCTTTTAAAAAACATAAAAATAGAAAAAGAATGAGATTTTCATGAATAAAATAAAAGAAAGAAAATATAACTTTTTTAAAAAAATAAAAAAACAACAGGCTATGCCTTATATATCCAAAAGAGGAAGGAGATTGAGAAGGAGGGAGAAATTTGGCCAGAGAGATACGGTGTAGCAAGGAAGGAGCAGAGATAGTTTGCTAATTAACCCAACATGTAAGAGATGTTTTAAATTACTGAGTGATGGATGTGTATGTTTAGTCTTATTTCTATTTAGTTTGTTGTTTATAGACTTTAGACAATGACTGAGATAATCAAGTTTGCAAATATTGTGCTTTCCCAAACTATCTTACAAGCTTGCTCTCTCTCTCTCTCTCTCTCTCTATATATATATATATATATATATATATATATATATATATATATATATATATATATATATATATATATATAGAGAGAGAGAGAGAGAGAGAGAGAGAGAGAGAGAGAGAGAGAGAGAGCAAGCTTGTAAGATAGTTTGGGAAAGCACAATATTTGCAGACTTGATTATATATTAAAGTCTGCTAAAATTTGTTAATTCTCTAAGCTCAACTAGGCATCTACTCTTCCATACTTAGTTGTTTATATTTTGTAAAATTCAGATTTTACTCTACATGGTATCACCTCATATTGAAGAGTAGGTTATTGTCTTAGCTTATAAACATAATTACTTCTAGCCATATGGCATCACCCTTTTAGTTGGCTTTGATTTTAGCTTGGCGCTATTTTATTCCTTATTTCCAAAAACTAAGATAATTAATAATATATATTTACCTTTTTTATATTTATTTTTTTATCTATTGTAATAAGGTGTCACTTTAATTGGCTTAGCCCAGCCATGAATCTGGCTTTTCTCTGAGTATATCTAACCTTACTACCTGGGTTTATAAGCATGGGATATATCTTTTACTTAATCAAATTCCTTTTGCTTTAACCACTTAATCATACATTCAAGATAAGCAATAAAAAAGAAAGCAATAACATGAACCACATAAGAGAGAGAGACACTAAATTTTACGTGGAAACCCAAAGTGAGAAAAACCACGGAGAACAATCTCAAGTATATAAATGAGCACCAACTCAATTTACAAAGTTTTCAAGCACCAACTTGTAGGAGGACAAACCCCTTTATTGAGCACCAACATAGCAATGATTCATGAGCACCCACCCATGGGAGCACCAACCCCTCTTGTGTATAAAACACCACTATCTCTCAATGTTGCTTTCTCAACAAATGATAACACACTACTATATCTCTTCTCTTTTCTCTACTTTCCTCTGCTCTTCTTAGTTAGATAAAATCATTCGCTTCCATATATCAAAATGGCTTCCCAAGCCTCCTTTCATAGCTTTCCAAATGACCTTTGGCATTCACCTTTTAAGACCTTTCAATTCACATAGAAAATGGTGCCAAACTTACATGATCCTTAGAATCCTTTCTTTGTCTTTACATGGTGACTCTTCATGGGAAAATGTGTCATTTCCCTCTTTTGTCTTTAGTGAAGACTCTTTGAATTCCTCAAGGTGGCCCTTCATGGAGAAATTCATCCTTTTCCTCTTTTGTCTTTAGTGATGACTCTTTGACTTCTTCATGGGCCCTCTTTTGTCTTTATGCAACCAAAAATATATTCATTAATATTTAATTAATATTAACACACTTTTTCCAAGATATAAACATTAAAAACAACTTTAGACATTAAATGTTAATTTGACATCAATAAAAATATTTCCAACAATCTCCCCCTTTGTCTTTGATGGCAACCTGAAACTGTCACCAATTTTAAAAACCTATACTGCACATACCAACCTAAAACTGAGACCTATAAACTGAACCAACTAAAAATATACAGTAACTCCCCCTTACTATAACATCCTATTTCCTAAATCTGTTCCTATACTTATCCTTGTACCTATTTTTGCACCTGTTCCATATAACTATTTCTATACCTATTTCCTATAGCTTACACTTATCTCCCCATCAATTGATATATAAATTAATCTTTCAACTCACCTTCTTGTCATTCAACATAACCAAGACCCAACATCATCCACCATGCTTCAATTTTTCTTAAAAGGGTCTCCTTGAAGCCTAGAAAAGACACCCCACACAAAGGGTTCTAGAACAAAATCTCAAGAGATTCCCACATCTCCTATGTTACTTCCTTGATCTTCTTGTGTCTTTCTCTTAGAATCTGTTTAAACATGTTTAGCTTATTCGACTTACTGACCTCAACATTCATGATGTTTTTCATCTTCTCAACTCTTGCAATTATCTTATCTAGACAAGGCTCATGCTCAAATATAACAAGAGATTCTTCATGATCTTTATTATTTTATTCTTTATCCACTGTAGCAAGTAATTTAATCTCACTCTTAAACTCAACTTGATCAACCTTTATCGTCTTAGGTCTCCAAACCTGAATTTGGCTCTTTTCATACCTTTTAGGGGCTTTGTATCCTTTGCCATACTTTGAAGATCTCTTTAATCTATTTGGACATAATTTAGCAATATGGCCAACCTTATGACAACAAAATCAAATAACATTTATCATACCTTTTGCTTGAATGTGGCAAAGATATCCCTTTGACAAATTGCTTCTCCTCATATAGTCTCTTGCCCTATGACCAACATGATGACAAACAAAATAATGGCCATGAAAAGAATTTGAAAACCTAAAAGCATTGGGCTGCCTGATTGACTTCTTCAATTTTCCCTTCAAACTTACATCCTTCTTACCTTGGAATGATATTTCATGATCTTTCTCAGCGTGGATTATGATCCTCTCATGTTTATCCTTCAAAGAACCTAACTCAACCTTCAATTGATTACACTCTTCTTCTCTTGATTTCAAAATTGAATTTGTAACCTCTATCTAATTCTTAAGATCCTGAATAAACATCTTATCTTCTTTTGCTTCTTTATCCAACTTAGAATCCAAGATACACACCTATTCCTTAAGAGCCTCGATCACATATTTCAACTCTTGATTCTTCTTCTTTAGCTGCTTGGCAATCGCGCTTTCCCTGATCTACCTTCAAGCTATTAAACTCTTTTCAAAGGAACTTGCTCTGATACCACTTGTTAAGCACATGATATATTTTTTACTTAATCAAATTCATTTTGATTTAACCACTTAATCATACATTCAAGATATGTAATAAAATTGAAAGCAATAACATGCACCACATAAGGGAGAAAGACACTAGATTTTACGTGGAAACCCAAAGTGAGAAAAACCATAGAGAACAATCTCAAGTATATAAATGAAAACCAACTCAAGTTACAAAGTTTACAAGCACTAATTTGCAAGAGCAACAATCCCTTTGCTGAGCACCAACATAGCAATGATTCATGAGCACCTACCCACAAGAGCACCAACCCCTCTTGTGTATAAAACACCACTATCTTTGAATATTACTTTCTCAACAAATGATAGCACACTACTATATCTCTTCTCTTTTCTCTATTTTCCTCTGTTCTTCTTAGCAAGATAAAATCATTTGATTCCATATATCTAAATGGCTTCTCGAGTCTCTTTTTATAGCTTTCCAAATCACCTTTGGCATTCACCCTTTGAGACCTTTCAATTCACATAGAAAATGGCACCAAACTTACATGACCCTTCAAATCCTTTCTGTTAGGTTGTGGAGCTAAAAGCTTCACATGTATGCAAACATGGAGGAGGTTACTGAGTGTTACAATAACCAATGTTGTTCTGATCAATCGATGTTGGTCATATCTAGTTACAGAGCAACTGACATCGGTCAAAAATTGACTGAATCGATCATCTCCAGACAGACAGGGACCGACGTTGGTCGCCTTTGCATTCCAAAACTGTTAGTTACACGAACAGTTAGTTTATTGAATGGTCAGTTTACATGTAAAGACTAATTTTAGTCTTGAGTCTACATTTTTAATTATTGTAATTAGGAAGTCTAATTATTATTTGCATGGGATCTATTTAAGAGACCCATGGGGCTGTATTGTAATCAAGGACAAAGAAGAGATCCATCCAATTGTAAGATTAGGTTGATCTGCAGGTTGTGTAAGATCAGGTAGAAGATATACATGGTAAGTAAGATCAGTTGATCTGCAGGTGTGTGTGTGCAAGGTCAAAAGAGATCTGCAAGGTAGCAAGGTCAAAAGAGATCTACAACACATTAAGGAGCAAGATTAGGTAGATCTACTTGGAGTACTTTGAGTACTTGGTGTACTGGTAGTATTGTTACTGACTGGTGGAGGGTAAAACTCTGTGTTTGAGTTGTGGTTGTAATTGGTTGAGTGAGAGAACTCTTGAGGGAAGATTACTGGTATGCCCAAGAGGTGTGGGAAGAGTGTAATTTCGTCATTGTATTTCCTTCTGAAAGAGTGTTAATACAAAATTGTATTGTCTCTCATATTATGTGCTTTGTCAGAATTCTAGTCACTTATTGATTCTTATTAAATTCCATGTTTAGTTGCTTACACAAGAGTAATCAATTGTGCTCCTAGATCCTGACAAAGTGGTATCAGAGCTTGGTTTAGAGCAGGTTAGTGTTTTTTGATTACAGGTCACTCTCAGGGGTTTTTGATTGAGTGGGAGTAAAGCAATGGCAGAAGAAAGTAAGCTAAGAATGGAGAAATTCAATGACAAGAATTATCAATTATGGAGAATGCAGATAGAAGATTATCTGTATCTGAAATATCTATACTTATCGTTGGGTGGGGTTGCATGCAAGCCCATAGATATGAAAGATGAAGAATGGAATGTTCTTGATCGGAAAGCTCTGGGTTCTATAAGATTGAGCCTGGCATCATCTGCGATTTCCAGCTTATCACAGGTTAAGACAACAATAGAGTTAATGGAATCTTTGGCAAATTTATATGAAAAACCCTCAGCTTTGAATAAGGTATTTCTTATGAAGCAATTATTTAATTTGCAAATGCTAGAAGGTAGATCAGTTCATAGTCATCTTAGTGATTTTCATGGATTAGTAAATCAGTTAGTTTCAATCAATATAGCTTTTGATGATGAAATTAAGGCTCTCTTAATCTTATGCTCATTACCTGAAAGTTGGGATAGTTTGGTAATGGTAGTTAGTAATATTGTGTATGTTTCAAATATCTTGAAAGTTGATGATGTTGTTAGTGTAATCTTAAATGAAGAAATTCACAGAAAAATCATAGGGAAATCATCAGGAAATGCTTTAAGTGTTGAAAGTAGGGGAAGAAAAAGAGAGAAGATTAAGCAAGGGAAATCAAGGTCAAAGATAGGCAGGAGATCTAGATCCAGGCATGGTAGGAAAGTCTGCTGGAATTATGGAAAGAAAGGGCATGTAAAGAAAAATTGTTGGTTGGTAGAAGATCAGCATGAAAAAAATGAAGAAGCAGATGTTGCAGGTATTGTTGCACAGGATGCTCTTGTATGTTCCTTGGATAAAGTGGAATCTTGGGTTTTAGATTCTAGTGCCTCTTTCCATGCAACCCCATAGAGAATTTTTCCATGATTATGTCCAAGGAGACTTTGAAAAGATTTATTTAGGGGATGGTAAGCCTTGTCAAATGATTGGCAAAGGGGAAGTGCAGCTAAAATTATAGAATGACAACACATGGGTGTTGAAGGATGTCATGCATGTCCCAGTCCTGAAGCGAAACTTGATTTTTATAGGAAAATTGGGTGATGAGAGATGCACAGTAATTCTCACAACGAAATCTTGAAAAGTTTCCAAGGGTGCACTTATTTTAGTGAGAGGTAAGAAAGTATGTACTCTTTATCTATCTACTTGTATTACTGATTCTCCTTCTGGTTTATCTACTTCAGATGTAGATGCAAATATGTGGCTTCATAGGCTTAGTCACATGAGTAAGAAAGGGATGCATAGTCTTGAGTCAAAAGGTAAGAGTTCAGATCCAAAAAGCATAGATTGACATTTGTTTCTTGAAACTCATGCTTCAAGAAAGGATTAGGTTTATTGCATAAAGAGAAAATTTGATGTTTTTGACAAGAACAGGAAAGCCTTGGTTTTCAAGGAGAAGATGACAGACAGAGATCAGCTCAAGGGGATGAATAATTTTTTAGCAGGGTAGTTTGGACAAGGTTATGATTCAAAGTAAGCTCATGGGTAAAAAGTCATCACTCACAGGAAAACACAGTTACTGAAATTGGTCAAGCGAAATCGACGTTGAATAGGTAGATACCGACATTGGTCATGTGCAGTCCAGAGTCAGTGGTTTCAAGCAAGTGGATACCAATGTCAGTCAGAGAACCAATGTTGGTGACCAGGGGGACACTACATCGGTCAGAAAATTGGCATCGGCGATCAGGTGGAATCGACATCAGTTTGGTACAGACCAAGGTCGATCAGAAAATAGATTTTGGGCAGACAACAAGCTATCAAGGAGTCTCAAATGCTCATGTGGAGAACTGAAAGGGTAAGTAAGCCTCAAATTTGTTATTCCCCTTCTTTATACTACTTGTTGCTCATTGATGGTCAAGAACTAAGAAGTTTTAAAGAGGCAGAGCAAGTAGAATCCAGGAAACAGTGAGAGCATGATGGCATGAATGAGGAAGTTGATTCCTTGGGAGAGAACCAAATGGGAGATTTGGTAGAGTTTCCAGCTAGAAAGAAAGCACTGAAAGATGAATAGATTCTCAGGTTAAAGAAAGGAGATAATGGACACATGAGACAGAAGGCTAGGTTATATGGTCTTGAGCAAGCTATAGGACAATGGTGTTTAAGGTTTGATAGGTGTATGACAAAGCATGGCTTTAGTCAATGTCAATGTGACCATTGTGTTTTCTTTACCAGGATGGATAATATTAGCTACATTATCCTATTGTTGTATGTTGTGTATATGCTTGTTGCAGGGTCACACATGTAGGGAGTTGCTAAGCTAAAGGTAAAGTTAGTTCAGAGGTGTGCCATGAAGGATTTGGGAGTAGCAAAATTCTTTGGCATGAGTATTTCTAGAGACAGAGAAGATCACAGGTTGATGTTGTCTCAAGATGATTTTTAGAATAAGGCAGTGGAGAGGTTCATTATGCAGGATGCAGAACCGATTAGCACAGCTATGGATAGACAGTTCACAGAATAGTGTCCCATATCACATGATGAGGTTAAGTACATGTGTACTAGACCTGATATTACCTAAGCAGTGGGAGTTGTCAGCAAGTTTGTGGCCAATTCGAGAAAGAATCACTAGAAGGCAGTTCAGTGAATTCTCAGGTATCTGAGAGGGACTCGTAGCAGGTTAACATGCTATGCAAGGTCAAGCACTTCTTTACATGGGTATGTAGATTCAGATATGACATGTTACTTGGATGACAGGGGTAGCACCAGATGATGTGTGGTGGTTGGTCTTCAAGATTGAATTTGAAGAGGGATACAAGCCACAAAAAAATTAGACAATGTAAAGGTACAGGTACAGGTGTAGTTGTTTATCTCCAAGTGGGAGATTGTTAGGTTGTGGAGCTAAAAGCTTCATAGGTATGCAAACATGGAGGAGCTTGCTAAGTGTTACAATAACCGACGTCAGTTTGATCAACCAACGTCAGTCATATATAGTTACAGAGCAACCGACATCGGTCAAAAATTGGCTGACGTCGGTCATCTCCAAATAGACAGGGATCAACGTCGGTTGCCTGTGCGTTCTAAAACTGTTAGTTACATGAACAATTTGTTTGTTGAATGATTAGTTTGCATGTAAAGACTAATTTTAGTCTTGAGTCTGCATTTATAATTATTGTAATTAGGAAGTCTAATTATTGTTTGCATGGGATCTATTTAAGAGACCCATGGGGCTGTATTGTAATCAAGGACAAGGAAGAGATTCTTCTAATTGTAAGATCAGGTTGATCTGTAGGTTGTGCAAGATCAGGTAGAAGATCTACATGGTAAGTAAGATCAGTTGATTTGCAGGTGTGTGTGTGTGCAAGGTCAAAGGAGATCTGCAGGGTAGCAAGGTCAAAGGAGATTTGCAACACATCAAGGAGCAAGATCAGGGAGATCTACTTGGATTACTTTGAGTACTTGGTGTACTGACAGTATTGTTACTGACTGGTGGAGGTTAAAACTCTGTGTTTGAGTTGTGGTTGTAATTGGTTGATTGAGAGAACTCTTGAGGGAAGATTACTGGTACGCCCAAGAGGTGTGGGAAGAATGTAATTTCTTCATTTTATTTTCTTTTGGAAGAGTGTTAATACAAAATTTTATTGTCTCTCATATTCTGTGCTTTGTCAGAATTCTAGTTACTTATTGATTCAGGTTAAATTTCGTGTTTAGTTGCTTACACAAGAGTAATCAATTGTGCTCCTAGATCCTGACACTTTCTTTGTCTTTACCTGGTGACTCTTCAAATTATTCAAGGTGACTCTTCATGGGAAAATATGTCATTACCCTCTTTTGTCTTTAGTGATGACTCTTCGGATTCCTCAAGGTGACCCTTCATGGAGAAATGCATCCTTTTCCTCTTTTGTCTTTAGTGATGACTCTTTGACTTCTTCATGGGCCCTCTTTTGTCTTTATGCAACCAAAAATATATTTGTTAATATTTAATTAATATTAATACACTTTAACCAAGATATAAACATTAAAAACACCTTTAGACATTAAATACTAATTTGACATCAATGACAATATTTCCAACATGGATGCCATTCATTTTATGCATACTAAGCTTTTAAATATATTAAATTGGTTATATTATATATTATTTTCCAGCCATAATAATTGCATCCAAGGTTATCTGGTCTTTTTACTCAACTATGGCACCATTCCTTCATTTTTCATTCTCTCCAACAAACTGACAAATGTGGACAATTAGAAATATATCTATTAAATGCTTCTAATGTGTTATGTAGCTGGAAGACATCACCCAAGTGTGGTTATTCCAGCCATATATTTAGCATTTAATTTGTGAAGCTCTATCTATTGCTAAGTTTTATTTTCAAGTCATATAAATAGCTCAATAATTATCTGATTATTTAATTCTACCTGGGTATCTCATGATTCTAGGCTATTCATTTAGTTTGGCGTCACTGTATTGTCTCAATCTTTTTTCAGCGTGCAGAGCATTTAAAAATAATTATTTATATATTCAATTTTACATGAAGGTGTTGCCATATAAATAGCTAGAATTTTTGGAAAAATAAATTATTATATATATTTCAAAAATTATATATTTTTAGTTATTTTCAAAAAAATAAATTATTTTATATATTTTGAAAAAATATATTAGCTATTTCTGGAAAAATAAATTATTATATATATTTTGGAAAAATATATTGCTAGCTATTTATGGAAAAATAAATTATTACATATTTTGGAAAAATATATATTGTTATCTATTTCAAAAAAATATATTATAATATATTTCATATAAATATATTGTTATCGATTTCAAAAAATAATTACTATTTATCTTGAAAAAATATATTATTATTTATTTTGATCTAAGTCCAAACCATGAACTTAATTTATTAAATAAGAAATAAACATGTTTCTTGTATCCAGACATCGAGTAATGCTAAAGGATGTATTTGAACGTAATAGGGATATTATGACTTATTTATCTAATGGAGTAGAAAATGAATAAGTTTTATAAATAGTCAAAAACATAAACCAGTGTTTAAATCTTTTGAAAATTATTTGAAAAACTATAGGTAAACACTCTCGATGGAAAATACATATTATATATCTGATTTAATAACAAGTTAAGGAATATTGTAAATGGGCATAAACTTGTTTATTAGTTTATCTTAGAACCCTAGAAGGGTAGATGTGTTATTGGCATTGTTGACCAAATTTGACATTTTAGTCAAATTGGGGCACCTATAGATAAAAAAATTGACTTTTTAGATCTATAGGGAGTGTAATATGAGTGTCATGGGATGTATTACATGTTAATTAATCTCAAATGATGTTATATTGGCCTTGGTCAATTAGTTTTTATGTCCATTTATCATTTTGGATCATTTTAGGGGTCAAAAGGGTACATTTAATGCTTTATACGAGTTTCTTGCGAAGTGTGAAGGTCTAAATAAGTGATGTCACATGACATGTGTCATTATAAGTCTTAATCCATTGTTGGTAACTGAAAGTGGCAGGTTGTTCAAAAGAAAAGGCAATTTTCTAGTGAAAAAAGAAGAAAATAGCACTTGTATAGCCTCATTTAGAAGTGTCTCACTTGGAAAAGGTCTAAATGTGACTCTTCAGTTTTCCCATGCTCAATTCCATGCTTGGTTTGATTAAAGATTTAAATGTGATTGTTCATCTCTCTTTTCACATTTCTTGGCAAGCTAAAGTGATTTTTAGGATTTTGATTAGTACAACCAGTTGAAAGAGTTTCAGCTCAAATGCCTTGATTAGTGATTTTTAGGATTTTGCAAACAAGTTGACTGTGTAAATTTGCCTGCTAATCTATGTACCCTATAGGTTTTGCCTTCATTTGAGAACCTTTGTACAATCCACTTACTGATTTTAATTCTTAAGGGTTTTCAAATCCTTTTATAATGTTCCCCATTATTTGTTTCAATTTTGGAGTTTATTTGAAGGTCCAATCACCTCAATTTTGTAGAGTGGTCTCACTCTATGTTATTGTTAGTTTTTCACCATATTCTATATCCTCATGCTTGTTCATGGTTTTTATGAGTTGTAATAGGTCTTTGATCATGTTTTCAATGTGATCTTATTCCCCTCCACCTTTCAAACTTCATTCATTAATGTAGTTTTCATGAATTTGTAGTCATATGCGATTTCACAGTCTGACATTCATTGATGAGCATGTACTGGGGTTATCATGGAGGAATTCACATTGGAATTAAGGTATTTATGGCTAGTTTATATCCTTTTCAATATGAGGGGTGCATTTTAAGGTATTTGGATAAGTATAGAATTCATGGGATGTCAAAACAATGCTCACTGTCTATAATTACACTTTGATGCCTGCACACCAAAACACACACCTTCAGGTGACATCAACAAAGACATGAGAGTCTTTGAACAAAGAGGACTGAAAGGTGTTGAACCTTGTTTGAGGTCATAATGAGTTAAAAGGATCATGTCATCCCTTTTGAAATGGATAGATTGATAAACCAAGAAGTGGGAACCTTCAAAATATGCAATGACTATGTTTAGGGCTTTTATCCTAAATAGAGCAAAATAGAGGCCTAGGGGTGTTTTAGGAATATTACATAACAAGGTTATAATAACCTTTTATACCTCCTAATGTGCTTGTATTGTATCCTCAGTCTAGTAAAATGACCTTGTAAGGTTTGAAGGGATAATGAGCAGTGGATGAGGGTAATTTTGAGGCCTAAAATTGCTTATAAAAACACTGAGCACAGGCAATTTGATCTATAGGTCTAAGCCTAAAGGGAAATTTTCTCACACAAAGTTTCAAAATGGCCTATGCACCATGTATAAATGTTATAATGATTTAAGGGACCTTAAGTGACCTAAATAATCATTAAGGGAAGTGATACTCTGTGTTTTGCTCCTAATTTATACCTATAGGGCCCCTGTTCGCCATAGTGAAGCCTACATGCTCGCTGTAGGGTCATTATAGACGTGTGATAATACCTTATTAATGGACCTAATTTAAATAATGAACACGAAAATTAAAGTGATGGAAGTGGGAGTATGGTATGATAGGTTTCAAAGAATATTGTCTCCATTATCCTCAAGGCCTAAAACAACATTATAACCTACTAGATTCTTTTGACCTACAATTGGTTGAGTAGACAAATAGTGAGCTATAAAGAGAGATCCCTTGTTGATTGGTACTATAAAAGCATAAGTGGAAAGGTATAGACATATAAAATGATCTAATAAATTTTTTAAAGGTATAAGGTACATATCCAAAGCCAAATTCAAGGTAGTTTTCACCTACAGAACCCAAAAAAATTCTACACAATCAGCATGAGTGGCAGTGAGCAGAGAGATAGCGTTTTGAGTGTGAGAAACGCATAGAAGTGAGTTAAGTGATTCAAAAATGTATCAATAAATATTAATAGTTTCCAAATTATGTTTTTAACACTATTTTTTAGGACTAAACCATGCTTTTACCTACAGGCAGGAGCCTTTCAAAATAAGAAACATGGTCATGATGGAACATAGGCTTAAGAATTCAAGTTATGTGAAGGAGTATGTAAAGATGTGTAGTAAGTAAAAAAACCAAATAAACCTTCACCATGACATAAATTCCCTTAAAATTTCACCATATCATGGAAAACAAGCAAAAGAGGGTCAAAACCCATATAGTCAAACTGGGAAATGTTTACACAGTGTCTTCTCTCACAGTCCACTTTGGTTTTCAATACTTTTGGAGGGATTATACATAGAATAAAAAGCTAATTTTTTACTAGATCATAATTAACAATTTAATAAGCCTCTGCAATATCAAAATTTAATAGATAAATAAGGGAAGTACCCTCTATTTTATCTCAGACAAAGGATACTTTTTCAATGCAAAAACCTTGCAGTCTTGAGGGATGGAGTAGATGGATGGTATTAAGAGCTATTTGAGCCTCTTAAAGAGTTTTTTTGAGTTTTATGTTACCTATGATAATT
The DNA here is from genome assembly GCA_037957365.1 of Torreya grandis. NCBI lineage: Eukaryota > Viridiplantae > Streptophyta > Pinopsida > Cupressales > Taxaceae > Torreya > Torreya grandis. Next base: position 1,047,796 of record JARHVA010004453.1, read on the forward strand.
TTAATAACACCTCATAGGATTATGGAACTTGACAGGATGGTTAAAACCCTTGGAGGTGCAATCAAGCCTGTTAGGGAAGGGGTCAAGCCTAAGGCCAAATGAGAGATCAATTTCAATTTTGGCATGAGAGAGGTATTAAAAATTAATGAATTATGTGTATAGGGTTATTTTATATGTGTATAATATATTTTAATGTAGGGAATCTATCAATAAAGTCATTTTTGGCTTTAGGTTACAAGTAGGCCTATTGAGTATACTTAAGCCTAAAGCCAAATGGATAACCATTTACACTCTTAGTATGAAATATGATTTCAAACCTATTTATGAACACTTTTGAGGTAATATTATAGGTTTTATATATTTTTTAAAATATATAAAGCATCAAGATATCCACTTTTGAACTCAAAACCACTCAAACTTGTGCAAAGTGGGAAAAACAAGCTCGATAGCCTAGTTTTAGATACTCATATATTTCATGAGGCCTTGCATGTAAGCCAAAGGTGTTTGATGAGGTTAGTAAGGGTATTTAAGGACATATTTTTAGATTTTTTTTTGAATTTTGATGTTATATATTTATGAACAAAGCTTAAGAGTTAGAACAGGCCTAAAACCCTTGTAAACCCTCAGTCAAGATCAGTTTGAAGAAATGGAGTTGGATAGCTGACCTAATGGCATAGTTTGGACATGAAAAATTTTGAAACTTGTAGAGGACTCACTAAAAATACTTCCCACTAGGATGAGTTATATGAACTTGTATGGACATGGTATACATAGGCTATTTTTGACCATTTTTTGTATTGTGCAGGCTACATGAGGTTTTAAAAGGTGAAATAAATTTTGGGAGGAAGATAAGGAATTTTAATAACTACATATATACATTTTATTCCAAGTATAAACTTCTGAGTATCCAAACCAGGTGCTTCAACTTAGACAATCAAAATTAGAATAATAGACAAGCTAGTGAGAAGGGTGAAAAGCTTGACTTAAACTAATTTTAAAGCATGCCTGATGCCTATAAGTCTATGAAGGGTCTTTATAGGTTTTATTTACTTCCTCTCATGGATTTTTATGATTAATTGATGCCAATTTTGAAGCCAAGTGTGTAGGGTGGATGAAGGAAGACTTTTCTAAATTATAGATGATGATTTCTCAATTCCAAGGGATTCTAGGTGACCAGGCCTACAAAAAGTACATAGAGAGGCATGATTTATGTCCTTACACTTCATCTCAACCATGAAACCTGGTACTAATCATTTATGAGGCATTCAAATAAGGATAATCATGAAGGCAATTTTTTTGAGCCAAATGGGGAGTTTTTTGAGCCAAAATGGGGAGTTTTTTGCCACCTTTAATAGAGTTTATGACTCGGATTGAAATTTTTACCTCTAAAATTTGCATGGTTCATCCCATACCCTCTCCACATGCACAATTAACTCCTTAGATCAGCTTTACAAGTGTTTTATTGACCCTTGGACTTCTCTCTTCTTTTCTCTCTCACAAGTTCTATAAGAATTAGCCCTTTTGGCATTGTATTAGATGATCCACTTGAGTAAGGAAAAGCCCTGTTGAAATCTATACCTTTCTATCAATAATAATATTGATTTTTACCTTTTATATGACTGGTCTTAGTGTGTTAACTTGAAAAGTTTGATTTTGCATAAGTGAAGACCATGGATTCCTTAGCATGTTATTTCATTTATTTGCAGTTGGAAAGTTTCTTCTTGCAAGGCATGTGAAGTGTTCTAGGAAATATCTAAGATTTAGTAGATTATTCTATTCATTATTTACCTTATAGGCCTCTTTTCTAGTCCTCCTAGCTTTGCATATTCATCAATAACCTTATAATGTAACATTGATGTGAGAAGATGAAGATTAGAGAAGTGCATTTTCAATTTGTCCTTTGATTTTGATTGTAACATGCATATAGTTGGATGTCATCATATTATTTGGTGTATCACATCCCTTATATTAGTTTTCTTTCAGATATCTCTCTCCCTTTTCACCCCCTAAGTTTAGTAGTAATTGTAATCCAAAATGGTATATCAAGGGAGCTATCCCTATCTAGAGATTCACCTCATTGTCTAGGCTACCCACAATCCTAGAGGTGATTCCATTGTACCACTTGGATGAGTAGAGATGTGCATCTCCTCAAAGGTTGAAAATCCAAGTGATAATAGTTTTTAGCATGCCTAGTGGGATTCTTGGTCCAACAAGTTGAGATATTTTTGGTGTTGTCTCTCAACAAGCAGCCTTTGGAGGCATCTATTAAAGCATCAATGATGAATTTGAAGTTGTATCAACTGGTCAAGCAGCCCAGGTTATCCTTTGAATATTAATGGTAACATGTTTTCTTTGTGTTCTTGCTTTTAATGAGGTTTCATGGCTAACTTTGGTTTTGAGTTTTATTCTCTGCAAGTTGGTGAAACCCTCCAAGCTTGTACCATTGCCCATTAGTATGAAAAAGTTCTTAATGAATCTTAGTGTGACTATAATCAACCTTGTCATGAAGTGTATAAATCCTAAAATCATCCTTGCTAGGAACCATATTTTATCCCTCAATAGCCCTATGAGCCACGACAGTTCTATAGTCCTTCATTTTCTTCTCCATATGGACACCATGTTGTTAGACAACCCTATGAGAATAGCTACCAAGGAACCTATCAAGAGGCACCTATCTATCAATTTTAAGAGAATTCCTATGAGTCTTGTCATATGAAACCAAACTTTTTCATGGATTGTACACAAAATTACCATTGGCAAGATGTAGCTCCTGCTCATGTAGATGTTACTCTTCCTAATTAGCCCAATAATTCACTTCCATATGAGCTCACTAGTGATTTCCTCTTTTCTAAACCCATTCATAATCCTTATCCTTCATTCCATACTCCATCTCCAACTCCTCCACCTTCCACTATATCTCATACTCCAGCTCCTTCACCTCAAATCCATGAGTCTATCCATCAACATTTTATTCTCAAAGAGGAACCTATCTTGAGAGAAGCAAATAAAGAAGAAAAAATTCAATTCATGGATGACCAAGAGGCTCTTATGAGTGATTATGAGGAATAAATCACCATAGGGACTTCCCTTAGTGAACAAAAGTACAATCCACTAGCTAATGTCTCTATATTTGAAGGGGTGTGTGTCCATGAAGAACCCCCTACACTTCACCCTTAATTTGAATTTGAGTTTTATGTGCCACCTCTACCAACTAGTTCATATTGTCCTCATCTTATCACTCTTTGTCTTGATGGACTTGTGGTATGGGAACCTAATGAGGATCAGTTGGTTGACAAAGAAAAAGAACTCTTGCTTGAAGAAAACCTGCCTCCTTGGCAGCCTCATTGGGCTAGGTCACATGATTTCAAGATGCCTAGTCTTGACATTACCATGAAGGAGAAATATATTGAGGATCTTACAACCTGTAGTAATATAAAATGCAAAAATTGGTAACTTGAGCATGGCTAATGACAGCCAACTCATAGGTCCCTCTTGCTTGCTCTGATGACCCTCATAGGCCTTTTTTTTACTATTTTCCAATCATTTTTAGCCTTATGAACCTGATATTAGCTAAGTTAGGACCCTATTTTCATGACTAATCCATCTCCCCAGGTCTCATATACCAAGGACAATAACAATAATGCCACTCTCGTCCACTTTTGGTGTTGTTGTCCAAGCTCATTTTTGGCCCTAATGATCAAATTTTTTTAGTTCCCCATCCTTCTCCTTTTTGGACTAACATGAGAAAATTCAATCCATGATCAATAGATCCCTATAAAATACCTTTCAAAGATCATTTGGAAGGGGTTGGCAAATATCACTCAAGCAAGCAAGAATAGAATCAAGACCACTCAAGCAATCGTTCCGATTCTCTACATACAACCACTCTATACACTTTCAAGCCAATTCAAGTCCTTACACCAGCCCTTAGTCATATCAAGCACACTCAATTTTAGATTTTCTTTCACTATTGCACCAAGCACTCTTAAAGGAAGAACTACATGTGGCTTGATGCCTCCTCATAGTATTGGTATGTAGGCAGCGTGCCCACACATAGGGTGTGAAGCATGTCTAGTGCATCTTACACACACTAACCCCTTTTCCTTATTTTCCAAAGTCCCTATCTTAATCAGATCAGTACATAATAAGATATCTTTTTAGGCCCTATCTCAGTCAGATTAACACATAATAAGATAAGTTTAATTTTTTCTCTCTTACTACTATTTTTAGAAAAGGTATAATTACAAATAAATTCCATAAATCAGTAGCTTTAATTTGGAATATTATTTATGGATTGTTTCTTACTCAGACCCCTTTATTATTCAAGAATTAAATGCTAATTTTTCCAAAAATAATAAAATATTTGGTGAACTCGACTTACTTCGAATTACACATAAAAACCCTAGAAACCCTAGGGTAAATTCCTAGCTAATTTTCTCCATAAAATTTTGATTTTTTTTCTTGAATATTTTAAGCAAAAATTCATCCCAAGTTTTAAAATTTAGTATTAAATTTTAAAATAATTTTATTTCAAACCCTAGTTACATCAACTAACTCCTAGTATTTTTCTAGTAATGTTTCAATCATTTTTTAAATTTTTAGTTGCATATTAAAATTAGAAAATCACTTCAAATTTCAATAATTTATAGTAATTTAAAAAAAAAAAAAATTCCTCAAAACCCTAGTTGCATCTACTAGGTCCTATTAAATCACTAATTTTCCAATAAATTTTTGATTTTTAAGTTGTATATTTTACTCCAAAATTCACTTTCAATTTCAAAATTTCATAGTAGTTTGTTAAAATTGTCATGTTTCAAACCCTAGTTGCATATACTAGCTCCCATTTGTTTCTCGAGGTATCACCTTACAGTTATAATCAAATTTCAAAAATAGATCTCACTTATTTGCAAAGTCTACTTACATTTCTTGCAAATAACATGGAGACCATAATCGATCCTATCATGTACATGAATAATGAAGTCTATCATATGTTAGTAAAAATATTCATTATTTACATTTCATGTTTATTTTTCATAATATGGGATGATATTAAATAAGTTATTATAAAACAACATGCCAAGATATCTTTTACATCACCTCCCTTGGAGCTTCTATCTTGTGTCGAGGCATGTTACATGGTCCATTTTACCCTTACCTAGGCCACTACCCATTGTTAGAGAGCCCAATTGACACCCTTTGTCCCTCCAACACCTCGACCTATTGATTATCTTTGCTCTCATCTTGTAGCTACTACTAGTCCTATATGGATAGTAGATAATGAGGTTAGATTTGTTACTTGATGTGCTACCATGCCTCCCCCACCTAGTCAAGAGCCCTGCCATCCTCCTATTCCTTCCCATCCCAGGCCTAACCCATGTACACAAGTATTATTTTTTAGTTGAGAAACACTCCATCTAATATTTCAATGTTAGAACTACTTTAGAAAGCCAATGTGTTTAAGGGCATTCTTTATCAGGCACTCACATAGACTTCTATGCCCATTGATTCAGAACCTTCTTATTTTGCATCAGTGGTCAACACTCTAAAATCTATAGAAGATGCTATTAATTTTGATAATGATGGCATGCCATCTCAGACAGTTATTGATCAAAATTTACCACTATTTATACAAGCTCAAGTCAAAAGCAACATAATTAAGAGAGTTATAGTTGATACTAGTTTTGAACTTAATATATGCAATATTACATTCTTACAGACCATGGGTGTAGATATGGAATCCATGTAAAAATCATATAAGAACATTAAAGGATTTGATGATATACCACAACAAACATTGGGCATCATTACTTTGGATATCATGGTAGGGCCCAAAACTCTCTCTACACAATTCCAGGTCATGCCAGGTCCTCTTCATTATAATATTTTACTTGAACAACCTTGGATACATGTTATGGGTGTAGTTCCTTATAATCTTCATCAATGTGTTAAGTTTATCCATCAGGGATACCTATACATATGTCCAATCAATAACCAACCATTCAGATATTATCAAATTATAGAGTCATCTTTGACTATTTCACCAGATGGGACACCTCATCTCATAGTTCATCCTCCACCTCATTACATTTCTATTAATCAAATATATACATATGAGGTTGAAGAGACTATCACTTCTTTCACTACTCCACTTATAGTTGTACCTTCAATTCTAGATATGTAACTGGTCACAATAACTTCAACCATTTTAGTTACTCCATCAGTTGTGATTCTTACACCTGTTACAATTATACACTCTTAGACAACAATTCTAGTATTACTAATTGATTCTATAGATATAGTTACTCCATCAATTACAAACACTCTCACACCACCTTTGTCTTCTAGTCAATTGATGAGACTCCCATATCATAGTTTCCCCTTATGGTAAATTCTAAGTTACCATATGTACGTAATGTTGATATTTATTCTCAAGTTTCTTTAGATGATGATATGACACCCACACTCATAGATGATTATTTGTGAAGATTGAGATATATAAAAGTAGGCCCAATAGAGTTATGAGATGACTCTAGATCTCTCATTACAAATCCTACATCACTCATAGCATCTCACACTACACTCTTAGGATATACTCCACATTCATGACCATAGATAAATCACTTCACACATACAATTAATATGGTTACCTATATGGATACAGGTCTAGGCATTCATATTTAGGTAGGAAACACATAACATCAACCACAGATAATGTTATAGTTGTTACTTAATCATGGATTAATCACCTTACCTATAGTGTGACACATATATATTAGTAGATTATCATAGCAGGATGGTCATCCATTTTATCTTTTCCATAGGATCACAGGTCATGATACAAACTTATGTATAACTTTACAGAAGAGACTAGATAAACTATAGGATCGAGGTATTATTTAGATTACAACACCACCAACACCAACTTCTTCACTTCTACCAAAACAATCTAGTACCAGAACTAAACATCCCAGAGAAGAATTGACTTCTATACCACTAGAGCAACCTTCAGTTCACCTTTGACAAGATAACACCATGTACATAGAATCTGCACCATATGATGATACTTATGATGATGATCTAGAGGCATTTGAAGATGGTCATAATCCTTTCCTCCATCACCCTCCCCAATGAGCTCCATCCTTGGACCCTTTAACCCCTCCAGCCTAGCCTTTTATTCATATGATTATATATAATCTAATTATGATTACTTGTACATAATTTTCTCAGTATTACCTGTACATAGTTTCTTATGCTTGCTTTTACATAGCTTTAAAAAAATTAAAAAATCCAAAAACATTCAAATATGTCAAAAACACCAAAAACATTTTGATTGTATGCATCATCCAAGCTTTACATTACTACTACTATGCTACGAATTATATTTGTTGTTCCATGCTACTATATGCCAATTTATCTACATTACCATGGTTCACTTGATCTTCTTTGAGTGTGTGTGGTGAAATCCAACTACTTGATTGCTTCACTCTACCCATTGAGGGGGCATTCCTACTTCTACATTTGAGACACACATTGATATACAAACCCACTAGTGGCATATTCTACATGACTACACCATCCAGGTCATGTCATTCCTACACTCCATACTCTAAGTTATCATGTTGATGTACATTATTTACTAGCTTACACAGATTATTCTATCGACACTCACTAGTATTTAACACTTATGTATTTCTTTGCATATACCTAGTCTTGTACTAACATGTCTTTCATACTTTCACTCTTGCCTTGATTAGTTAGATGTGCTTGTATCCTCCAGTTCCTTACATGCTTTCTTTTCTTGCTTAGCATTACTATATTATTTACATTTTCTCAGTTCTTGCTTATTTTTTGTATGTGCCTTAGGACATTTGCCAATGTCCTTTACCTATACTCCTCTATGTGATTGTGGCTTCCACACCAACTTACTTGTTTCAACTATATATGTATGTGGCATTTGAATATTCCTTGTATGTTTGCTTTCCAATTTTAGTGACGTGTGCCCATGTCCCTTGTTTGATTTTCCCCTTGGCCACTCTTGTACATTTATTGCTTCTTGCCTTGTGTGTTCGTTTCTTAATTGGTTTCAATTATTTGCAATGCCATGATCCATATCATGCATTATTCATGTTTTCTTAGATGCCATGATGGACATCGTGCTCCATCCCTCCAACTAAAAACTAAAAACTAACTAGACTTTAAATTCTAGTTTAGTACTTTTGCATATCCTATTACATTGTTATATCTATCTAGGCATACCCATGTTGATCTAAAAATCTCTCAATACAACACATGCTATATCTTGAGATATCTTGTCGATTATCATTTACTATATCATGTATCCATGCAACATAACACACTTACAGGGCTCTTTCTTCTGAGACTATTCATTATAGGGTCTCCATTCCTACCCTCAAAAAAGGGGGAAATAAATAGGTGTTTTATCATAGAGATCAGAGCTTCTATCAACCAAAAAATTTAGTTTCAGAACACTTGGAACAACAAATAGACATCAAACTAGCCAAAGTAAACCAGGCAGACAGTCAAGAATCTAAAACAATCATCAAATTTGGCCCAAGACAATAGTGTCAAGATTGGACTACAATGTTGGTGGTGCTACTATCCATTTCCAGTACTTCTATCCAAATAATAGAAAAACTAAAATTTCTAGAAATAGATAGAAAGGTAAGTTTAGTTACAATTTTGTTAGCTATAGTTCAAATCATAATCATTACTTTCAGTATAATTTTTATTAGAGAATCTAGATATAGATGGAATCATGTGTGGCATGATGGTTCTCACTTTTAGTTTCAGATAAGGCATTTGGTACAACTTCTATATTAGAATCCATGTTTCTGACACCAATGATTGGGGGCAATGTGCACGACACATTTATTTTCTATCTTTCCAGGTTTAGCATTCCCCATGCATTATCAACAGTTCCATGCCTTACTTCACCTACAGGTGGTTGGCATCATTTTGGTTTGGCTTTAATACAAGCCTAACTTTCAATTTCTTGAGTTATCAAGTTCTTAAGTAGCTTCTACATAAGCTAGATTCTCAATTTTAGAGTGGCTTTCATATAAGCCTAATCTCCATCTTTCAAAATGGCCAAGAGTGGCTTAGTTTTCAACATACATTTAGCTATCCATGCCAACATTTTCAGATCATTGTAGAGTCATGGGCTTTAGGAGCCATCTCATATGACACACATTATATACCAATATAAGTTTACAGCTTCACTTAATGGGCAATGATGGATCCAAAGGACTAGGTAGCTTTTGTATTCTTGAGCCACCTAATAAGAGGGATTGGACACATGGTCCAAACATCGATCAACACATGCATGACCACATAGCTTCACTTAGTAGGTGATGATGGAGCCAAAGGTCTAGCCTTGCATTCTTGAGCCACTTCTAGGGAATTGAGCACTCAGGTCTATTTGTAATATTACCCTTGGTACAACACCTTCCAACATTACTCAACATAATCAAGCATCACTCAGTAGTATAATAGGTTTTATATTAGTTCATATACCTAGTGAAGTGTATTCATTCATTTTTCTTCTTCTCTTTTACCCAAATTTATACATTTTTATTCTAAATATAGAATATCTAGTAAGAACTAATCTACTTTTGTTTTCACTTGTAGATTTACACTTCACAACATGTTATCTTTATGCACACCCAACATCACATAGCTTCATGGACTTCACCCTTGAAGGTAAGTTCAGGTACACTTTTTATTTTTCCTTTATCCTAGTATTTTACTTTGTTGGATCACTAAAATAAAGGGGGAATAAATGTAGTCATATAAAATGCAAAAATTGGTAACTTGAGCATGGCTAATGACACCTAACCCATAGGTCCCTCTTACTTTCTCTCATGACCCTCATAGTCTTATTTTTACTAATTCCCATTCATTCATAGCCTTCTATACCTGATCCTAGCTGAGCTAGGACCCTCTTTTCATGACCAATCCATCCCCTTAGGTCCCATCTACCTAGGACAATAGCACCACACTAGGATAATAGCACTGATGCCACTCTCATCTGCTTTTATCACTATTGTCTAAGCTCATTTTTAGCCCCAATGGTCAGTTTATTTTGGTTCCCCATCCTTTCCCTTATCGACCTAATGCAATAAAATTCAATCCATGACCAATGGATCCCTATAAAATCCCATTCAAAGATCATTTGGAAGGGGTTGGTAAATATCACTCAATCAATCTTCTCTATTCTCTACATATAGCTAGCGTATACACTTTCAAACTAATTCAAGTCCTTACACTAACCCCTAGTCATCTCAAGCACACCCACTTTTTATATTTCTTGCATTTTCATTCACTATTTCACCAAGCACTCTTAAAGGGAGAACTACATATGGCTTGATCCCTCCTCAAAGTATTGGTATGTAGGCAATGTGCCCACACATGGGGTGTGAAGCATGTCTAGTGCATCTTACACACACTAACCCATTTTTCTAATTTGCCAAAGTTTCTATTCAAGTCCATAAAAAACACACATATAAAATCAACTCTACAAGGAGTTATATAGATAGTGAGGCTCTAAAATTTAGTACATAGACTCACACTGACTAGATGAACAAAACCCAAAAAGGTTAGATCCTCAAGATAATAGTGTTAGGGAAGGACTACAAAACCGGTGCCACTCCTATCTACTTTTGACACTCCTATCCAATCAGAAAATGAAATCCATAATCCTATTTATGATAGTGTCTCGGGCCTACACATAAATTTTTAGGCCCTATTTCAGTCAGATCAGCATAGAATAAGATAAGTTCAATTTTCTCTATCTCACTACTATTTTTAGAAAAGCTACAATTAAAAATAAATTTCATAAATTAGTAGCTTTAATTTTAAATATTATTTACAAATTTTATCTTACTTAGACCCCTTTATTATTTAGAAATTAAACACTAATTTCCCTCAAAATAATAAAACACAACCCTTGAAAAGACTCTACAATTCATCAAAAGGTTGTACATGATCATCTTAAACATGAAGTGGAATGTACTATCAATAATGAAAGTCAAGTCATCCCTCAAGAAGTGGCAGTCCTAGGAGAGCTTCATGAGACTAAGATAGAGGAAATAGTTCTTGAGGATGGCATCCACGAAGAATAAGATTTATGGCTAAAGTTCAATGCTATTTTCAAGGAATATAATGGATTATGTGAAGCTTCTCCTTCTCCAAAAGATTTTGTACCCAATGACAAGCTTGTTGATGAGTATAAACATGATATTGAGTGTTCAACCAAACATAAAGTATAATCTCTTTCTACTGGTTAGGAATCTATTGCCATGAAGTCACTTGATGCTAGTATACAAGAAGTTATTGACTAGGATTATTGGCAGCTATAAATGTATCTCTTTCAAGAGCTTGAAGAACTTTGCTGGGTTGAGGGTCAATTGCATGACAAGGTGAATAGAGAATCTTCCATCGAGAACAATGATCAAGATTGGATAGAATTTTCAAAGCTCCTTGATGAGCTAGAAGAACTTATAGTTGAGAGGAAGCCCAATATTTTTAAAATCACTATGCGAGACAAGAAGGTATTCCTTGTTGAATCATCATTTGAATTCAAAATTGAGGATCTACATGACAAGGATGAATATTTTTGGATGCAAGAGGAATAATTTTACATTGAAAACCCATTTGAAGTTTGTCTACTTGAGAGCATGGTAATTAAAGTACCAAGGAATAGGTCTAATCTACAAAGCATCTAATCCAAGGAGAAAGATGCTTTGCACCATGATCCATATCATGAATAAGGTGATGCTTCAAACTTTCCCTTTGATATAGGGGAAAGTATGTTCATTGTAGTTGTACATAGTAGTTTTTTCTTTGTTTCTCCTAAGTGCTTTGAGCACATTTGTGTGTTTGCTTTCTTTATTATATGTGTCCTTTGCTTTGTGTGGTTGAGGTAGTCATTAGTTGTCTTGTCTTGGTCAATGTTCAGAGGTTTTCTTATTTGCCTCAGACTTTAGATTACTCTTAATCCCAATGGATTGATAAGGCTACTGGTCCAGTTAGTATAACAGGCATACTACCCCAATGAGTTACCAATTTGTTGACAAAATTTGACTTCTTAGTCAAATTGGGGCACTTATAGGTAAAAAATTGACTTTATAGTTATATAAGGGGTGTAATATGAATGTCATGGGATGTATTACATGTTAATTAATCTCAAATGATGTTATATTAGCCTTAGTCAATTAGTTTTTATGTCCATTTATCAATTTAGGTCATTTTAGGAGTCAAAAGGGTGCATTTAATGCTTTTTATGGGTTTATTGGGAAGTGTTAAGGTAAAAATAGGTAATTTCATGTTACATGTGTTCCTAAAAGTCTCAATCCACTATAGGCAACTAAAAGTGGTAGGTTGTTCAAAAGAAAAGGTAGTTTTCCAATGAAAAGAGAAGAAAATGGCACTTGTATGACCTCTTTGGGAAGTGTGCCACTTGGAAAAGGTTTAAATATGAATATTAATATTATCCATGATAAATTACATGATTTTTTTAATTTTTAATGGTCATTTATTTCTCAAAATCATTCATCTCTCTTTTCACCCTTCTTGGCAAGCTGAAGTGACCTTCACGTTTTCGCTTGGTATGGCCAGTTGAAAAAATTTCAGCTCAAACACCTTGGGGAGGTTATATTAAACTCATATAAATTAATTTTTATATAATTAATTTGAATATTTATCAATTATTATTTATTAACCATTGATAACAAGTGATTGTGTGAATATGCCTGCTAATCTGTGTACCCTACATGTTTTGCCTTTATTTGAGAAGCTCTATACAAAAACTTGCTGATTTTGATTCTTGAGGGTGATAAATTAATTATCCAAATTTATCCATTATTTTTTTCAATTTTGGAGTTTATTTGAAGGTCAAATCACCTCAATTTTGCAAACTGGATGTTATTGGCAGTTTTTCACCATGTTCTGTATCCTCATGCTTGTTGATGGTTTATATGAGTTATAATAGGTCCTTCATAATTTTTTAAATTTTATATTTTTCCCCTCCACCTTAAAAAATTCATTCTTAAAGGTAGTTTTCATGAGTTTTTAGTCATATGCAATTTTCACAGTCTGGTAGCCATTGATGAGCATGTACTAGTGCTGTCATGGAGGAATTCACATTAGAATTAAGGTATTGATGCCTATTTTATATAATTTTTAATGTTCTGGGTGAATTTTAAGGTATTTGGATAAGTATAAAATTCATGGGATGTCAAAACAATGCTCATTATTTGTAATTACACTTTGCTACCTACACACCAAAACACACACCTTCAGGTGGCATCCATAAAGACATGAGAGTCTTTGAACAAAGAGGATTGGAAGGTGTTGAAGAATATTTGAGGTAATAATTAATTAAAATAATCATGACATCCCTTTTGAAATGGATATGTTGATACACCAAGATGTGGGAACCTTCAAAATATGTAATGATTGTGTTCAGGGCTTTTCTCCCAAAAAGAGAAAAACAGAGGCCTAGGGGTGTTCTGGGAATATCACATAACAAGGTTACAAAAACCTTTATGCATCCTAATGTGCTTTGATTTTAGCCTCAATCCAAAACAATTAATTTTCAAGGTTTTAAGGGATAATGAGCAGTGGAGGAGGATAATTTTGAGGCCTAAAATTGATTATAAAAACATTGAGCATAGGCAATTTGATCTACAGCCTGAGCCTAAAGGGATATTTTCTCACCCAAAGTTAAAAAAGGGCCTATGCACCATGTATAAATGTTAAAATTATTTAATGGAATTTAAGTGACCTAAATAATCATTAAGGGAAGTGATACTCAATTTTTTGCTCCCAATCTATACCTACAGGGCCCTTGTTCACCATAGTGAAGCCTATAGTTTGGTTGTAGGGACATTATGGAGGTATGTTAATACCTTATTAATGGACCTAATTTCAAGCCTAAATATGATGAGTATAGTTATGGAAGTGGTATTATTTTATGAAATGTTTCAAATAAGATTGTCTCCATTATCCTCAAGGCTTAAAACAACATTAAAACCTACATGATTTTTTTTGACCTACAACTAACTGAGTAGACATATAGTGAGATAGAAAGAGAGATACATTATTTATTGGTACTCTACAAGGATTATTGGAATGGTTTATACATATAAAATGATATAATAAAGTTTTTAAATGTTTTAGGTACATATCCAAAGCCAAATTCAAGCTAGTTGTCACCTACAAAACCCAAAACATTCACACACAGTCAGCATGAGTGGCAATGAGCACAGAGATAGCATTTTGAGAATGATAAATGCATATAAATGAGATAAGTGAGTCAAAAAGGTATAAATAAATATTAATATGTTCCAAAGGAATTTGTGAACGCTATGTTTGAGGATTAAAGCATGCTTTTACATACAAGTAGGAGCCTTTCAAAATAGGAAACACAGTCATGATAGAACACATGCTTAAGAATTCAAGTTATAGGAAGGAGTATGTGAAGATGTGGAGTAAATAAAAAACCCAAGACACATTCATAGTTACATCAATGACCTTAAAATTTCACCATAGCATGAAAAACAAGTAGAGGGTCAAAACTAAGTAAGATACAGTCAAACTGGGAAATGTCTGCACAGTGTCTTCTCTCACAGTCCATTTTGGTTTTCACTAATTTTGGAGGGATTATACATAGAATAAAAGGATAAAATATTTTTAAAATCATCATTACCACTTTAATAATCCTCTCCAATATCAAATTTTCTTGGACAAATAAAGGAAGTACCCTCTATTTTGTCTCAGGCAGAGGGTACGTTTCCCACATAAGAACCCTACAATCTTGAGGGATGGAGTAGATGGATGCTATTAAGAGATATTTGTGGAGTAGATGGATGATATTAAGAGATATTTGAGCCTATAAAAGAGTTGTGTTGAGTCATATGGTACATATTAAAATTTGAATAAAACCTCATATGATGATGTAACTTGATAGGATAGTGAAAACCCTTGGAGGTGTAGTCAAGCCTGTTAGGCAAGGGGTCAAGCCTAAGGCCAAATGAGAGGTAAATTTCAATTTTGGCATGAGATAGGTATTAAAAATTATTGAATCATGTGTAGATGGTTATTTTATATGCATATAAGCTATTGTAATGCATGGAAGCTATTGGTAAAGTCATTTTTGGCTTTGGTTTGTAGGCAAGCCTATTGAGTATACTTAAGCCTAAAAGCATATGGATAACCATTTACACTATTAGTATGAAATATGATTTCCAACCTATTTATGAATAATTTTGAGGTCATAGTAGAGGTTTTATATCTTTTATAATGTATAAAAAACATTAGGAGAGCCTCTTTTAAACTCAAAACTGCTCATATCTTTCATGAGGCCTTTCATGGAAGAAAAAGGAGTTTAGGGAGGTTATTATGGGTATTTAAGGGTATATTTATGGATTTTTTTTGAAATTTAGATGTTAGAAATTTATGAACAAAGCTTAAGAGTCAAGAATAGTTTGGAGAAATGGAGTTGGATAGCTGACCTAATGGAATAGTTTGGACATGAAATTTTTTGAAACTCATACAGGAATCACTCAAGCTAATTCCCACCAGGATGAGTTGTACGGACATGGCAGAAATAGGCTATTTTTGATAAAAAATTGTGTTGTGTAGGCTAGAAGAGGTTTTAAGAGGTGTAATAAAGTTTAGGAGGAAGATAAAGACTTTTAATAACTCCTTATGTCCATTTTATTCCAAGGAGAAACTTTTAAGTATCCAAACTAGGTGCTTTAACTTAGCTAGTCAAAACTGGCCTAATGGACAAGCTAGTGAGAAGGGTGAAAATTATCACTTAAACTAATTTAAAATAATGCCTAATGCCTCTAAGGCCATAAAGGATCTTGAAAGGTTTCATTCACTTCCTTTCATGTATTTTTATCAGCAACTGATGCTAATTTTGAAGTCAAGTGTGCAGGGTGTATGAAGGAAGAGTTTTGTGTATTACAGATGATGATTGCTCATTTGCAGGAGATTTCAAGTGACTAAGCCTATAAAAAATTCATGGAAAGGCATGCCTAATTTCCTTACACTTCATACCAATCATCGGACCTGATTATAATTAGTTATGAGGCATTCAAAAAGGGCTAATCATGAAGGTAGTTTTTTTGAGCCAAAATAGGGAATTTCTTGCCACCTTTCATAAGGTTTATGACTTAGATTGAAATTTATACCTCAAAAACTTGCATGCTTCATCCCATAACCTCTCCACATTCAAAATTAACTCTTTTTATTAGCTTTAAAAGTGTTTTATTGACCCTTGGACTTCTCTCTTCTCTCTCTCATAAGATCTATAAGAACAAGCCATTTTGGCATTGTATTGGATGCTCCACTTAAGGATGGAGAATCCATGATAAAATGTATACATTTTGATTAATAATACTATTTATTTTTACCTCCTATATGATTTTTCTTAGTGTGCTCATTTTGAATGTTTAATTTTTCATAAGTGAAGACTATAGATTCCTTAGCATGTTATTTCATTTTATCGTCTATTTGCAGTTTAAAAGTTTCTTCTTGTAGGGCATGTGAAGTGTTCTAGGAAATGTCTAAAATTTAGTGAGTTAGCCTATTAATTATTGCACTCATAGGCCTCTTTTCTAGTCTTCCTAGCTTTGCAAATTCATCTATAGCTTCACAATGTAACATTGATATGAGAAGATGAAGATTGGAGAAGTGTATTTTTAGTGTATTTCAAGCATAACATGCATATGGTTAGATGTCATCATGTTATTTGGTGTATCATCTCCCTTAGATTAGTTTGATTTTAGTTATTTCTCTCTTTTTTCACCCCCCAAATTTAGTAGTAATTGCAATCTAAAGTGGTACATCAAGGGAGCTAGCCCTCTCTAGAGATTCACCTCGTTCCTTAGGTTACCCACAGGCCTATAGATGATTCTATTGTGCCACATGGATGAGAAGAGATTTTCATCTCCTCAAAGGGTGAAAATTCAAGTGACAACAGACATAAAAATACTATTTGAGAAGTATCTAAATAGTTTGAGCTTCAAATGAGTATATTTGAAATGACTGGAAACGTTGCAATATGTATTTTATAAATCTAGGTGTGTCTTCTTATACCTAAGTGGTTGAATAAAAGCTTAGGATTCCCTAAATTGATTGGTTATATATTATCATTAGGTTTGAAATTGATTAATTAAATAGTCTATTATCAAATGTAGAGTGGATTAACCTTAGAGTTGAATGGTCGAACATAATTTTCCTCTATGGAGAGTTAAACCTAAAAGGGCTTTAAAATCTATTATTTATTGGCAAACCATTATACAAAAGTTTGAGTATATATTAGGTTAAGTGTTTATGAATTATAGTGTAATCAAAACTTGGGGTATATTCCTTTAAGAATTATTCTTGGGTGAAATAGTAAAGGATTGATTAAGGCTTGTTTAGCAAATGAGTGCTCGTAAACCCCCAAATATAAATTAGTTGTGAAACTGGATTACTTGTGTTTTGAGAAAATGAAGTTCTAGTTCTTCTCATTGTGGTATGCAAAGTATGTTTCTTATATTTATAACTACTTCATTTACTGATTTGTATGCTTAGTAGTTACAATTAAAATGTTAAACCTTGGTTTAGAGATTGCATATTATTAGAATATTTACATGTGGTGCACGTTAGGATGTATAAGTATTGGTATATAAGGGTTATACCTATAATTTATTAGATAATTCAAAGAATTCATTAAGTTTCATAGGAATCAAAAACTATAAAATTTAGAATAATCTCTTAGAATCAAATGAGTCAATAGGATAATGGGTTATCTAACTCAATATTAGTATTGTGAATGACTGTTAGTCATATGTATTCGGGATGGAATACTTATGTGCATTATATATTATGAGTGTATTGATATGTATGAATACTAAGTTACACTTAGTGATTAATGGTGAATTGTGATGCATGTTTATATGATGTCATACTTTGGGGTGGTATAACTGTTTATTGTATGCTTATTATTATAAATCGATTGAGTCTTGAAAATTAGAAGTTTGGTTTATGTGTTATCATGTAGTTGGAAACCTATGATAGTATGGGATATCATAGGGTGCTATAATATATAGATATATTTTACCTTGATGGTACTTACTATAGTTATTACACCTAATGCACATCTTCATTTGTATGTATACTATATACCTATTAGTATTTGTTGTGAATAGCGTGTGTTTTTACAATTGGTAGACTTGTGTATGTGTGCATGCAAACTCTAAGAATTTAATAGATGTTGTGTTGATATGTTTTTTTTATGTGAGAATGATGTTTGCTTTATATTTAAATGTGTAATGCTTATGTTTTCATGTATTTGAGACTACCTTATATGATTGATTATGGAAAATTGGTAGTAAAGTCTTATAACATTGGACTGTGGTAATATGTATTGCCATAGGGTGTAGATAACTAGAAATAAATTATATTGTTTAAATTTTATAGATAAATTTTATGTTTACTCAGATGGTATATTTTTAATCATTATTTATAGTATGGGATAGAATATAATGAAAGATTCATGCATATGTTTGATGGATCAAATGTATATTGTTATTACTCCTATGTATAGCGTGTCATGTGATGTATTTGCTAGTAGGATGTAAATTGATGAATCTTGTGGTTAAATTTATATTTGACCAATCTGCATTGCTAATGCAGAGTAAGGAGTGAGATGAACTACATTTGATTACTAGCATTGTAATGTTAGATGAAGGTAGTCTGATCAAGTAGTGTGT
Source organism: Torreya grandis (assembly GCA_037957365.1). NCBI lineage: Eukaryota > Viridiplantae > Streptophyta > Pinopsida > Cupressales > Taxaceae > Torreya > Torreya grandis. The sequence goes on from JARHVA010004453.1 coordinate 1,066,584, forward strand.
ATGAAACTGATTGATCTAAATAATTATCATTTATTATTTGTAATGTTTTGGGCTAAAATATGTTTAGTGAGACATTATCATTTCATGAGTGTGGTTTACATGTTAGTTTGATATCTTATAATAGAATGAATTTCTATGATACACCATATAGTACATAGGTACTTGTTAGTCTCTTTGGATTTTGGTGCCATCATTATCTACTCATCCATGAAGGGAGGGCCATTCCCTAATGGGATAGTGCAAATAATTGTTGGTCCATGGTTGGGTGGAAAAGCACTTGGATGATGCTCTCCCTCCCCATAGCAGTACTACTATTGATATGACACTTGAGATTTCCATAGATACTGGAGAGTCTAGAGAAACTCATGCTCCGAGGAGCCATATATCTATATGTGCATTAGATTCTATTGTATTGTATTCATCATTGAGTTGTAATTAATTATTATTTGTAATGTTTTGGGCCAAAATATATTTAGTGAGACATTATCATTTCATGAGTGTGGTTTACATGTTAGTGTGATATCTTGTAGTAGAATGAATTTCTATGATACACTGCATGTTTAGTTTAGAATCATATAGTACATAGGTACTTTTTAGTCTCTTTATATTCCTGTGTCATCATTATCTACTCATCCATGAAGGGAGGACCATTCCCTAATGGGATAGTGTGAGGGATTATTAGTCCATGGTTAGGTGGAAAAGTGTTTAGATTATGCTCTCCCTCTCCATAGCAGTACTACTATTGAGACGACACTTGAGATTGTCATAGATACTGGAGAGTCTGAAGAAACTCACACTCTGAGGAGCCATGTATCTATGTGTACATTAGATTGTATTATATTGTATTCATCATTGAGTTATAATTAATTATTATTATAAATCAACAGTAGTAGATATAGACTTGTAACAATTTTATCTAAGTTAAATTAATTACTTTCTATATTTTCTTTTTGACATGTAATCTCATGATATTAGAGATCAGTAGTATGTGATGTATTATGCTTGTTGCTATTATCACCTTGTGTAATTATTCTGGTCTCTATATATTCTCATGGTGAAATCTATATTTGGTATATGTGTTTAATTAAAAAACTTATACACATATTTATATGTTTAAATTAATGGGGTTGTTCCACCCTCCCCACAATAGTACTACTATAGAGATGAACACTTGAGATTGTCACAGATACTCGAGAGTCTAGGGAACTCATGCTCTAGGGAGCTAGGTATCAAAATTATGTACATTGTATTAGATTGAATATTATTGTTGAGTATTTTCATGAGGAATTATAATTACTTATTATTATATATCGACAGTGGTGATTACAGAGTTGTATCAGCCATGGTTGAGTTGTTGCATTACTTTCTATATCCATTTTATGAAACATTGTCATGACATTAAAGATTTGTGATACAAGATGTAATGTGTACTTACTATTTTCATTTGAGTATTATTTTGATCACTGTTAAACTCTCAGGATGTAGTCTACTTGTATATATGTGATTTATTTTTATTTTATTATTTATTATTTATTTTATGTATTTCTATGTCTAACCCAACAAGTTTGTTACACAAGGGGACAACCATAAAAATCAGTAAAATGAACCAGTAAGATAAAAATAAGAACCAATAATTGATAAACACATTTAAGTACCATAGAATAATGAAATTCTACAAATAAAAACTAATCCTGTACCAAAATTTGGTGTCTACATAATTCCACACTTTGATGTGTGTTTGTGGGTGGGTGGGTGTGTACGTGCATGCACACATACATATCAAAATTAAATAAACAAAATGGGGAAGGATGCAATTAATATTATATACTCCTAAAGCTCTCACAACAACTCCAACACTCCTATAGACCTAAAAATAGGCATGCACATGTGGATAAGTTCCAAACCAATGAATAAACTACTAAAATCAATAAAATTAGAATTAAAATTAATACACCTAGTTTGGTATGTGGTTTGGTCGCTACCCCAATGTGAGTCCCTAGCATCTCCAACATTTTTCAAGTGTTCTCGTGAGTCCTATGAGAACAACATATGCATGTATAAGTGTTCACAGTAACACCCTATTAAAATATTAAAAAGAAAAATTAGAAATTATGCATCTAGTTTTGTTGGAAAATGTGAGGGTTTCCTTGTGTGAGTTCTCTGCATCTCTAAATTTGTGTCAATAAAATAATTATCCCATATAAATCTAAGTCTCAAAACATGTGCTAAATCCTACATGCATGTCTAGGTACAATTTTTAGCAACAAAAAACAAAAAAATAATAAATTTGACGTAATGTAAAAGAGTGTAGGGTTAGGAAACTTTTAGAATATATCTCATGATGTCAACAAGTGGCATGCATTGTATATGTTTCAAAATACCAATCTTTCATTTTATTCACATGGAGGAATAATTTGGAAATGTCTTGTGTCTCAAGATGAGAAAATAAGAATGGATATAATATTTTCCATCTTTTTTAGTTGTGGGCTAAAATTTTGAAGCACATATCTCAAAAGAAAGGATTACATGCATCATTTATAATATATGAAATAAAATCACTTATGTTTAGCATAGTAATATATCATCATGAAAGCATGTATGTCATAGATAAATTTTCCCACATGCATATCATGTAATCCAAATAAGCATAAGTGTAATATGTTGCAAGTGGTGTTAGAGGTAAAATCATTGAGAGGGGGGTAAATCAGTGAGCCTAAATAATCTAATTTCAATTTCAATCTTTACTTAATCAATTACCACAAACATTTATATAGCATACACATCATTCATAGCAATAAACAAGAGAGACAATGCAAGATCAATCACATAACACATGACATATGTGGAAAACCCTCTTGGGGGTGAAAACCCATTAGAATCTACAATTAGACTACTATCCTATAAAATAAGAACCAATTTAGACTAGTTGCAACTAGTCAAGGAACAACAAACCCTATTTAGTGAGGCTACAATCCCACAAGGTGATACCATACTTATCTAGCTGAGTTGCAAGAACAACCAGGCTTTTATCAAGTTCCACCTTATAAGGAGGCTGCAACCACCTTAGATGTTGAACTATCAAAACAACACCTATGAACACATCCACCTATGCATTGATGTCTTCAACACCTACTGATGGACCTCCACTTATCACTCTTCACCTTTGCTCATAGTCGTACATCAAGAGCATTATTTTAGCAATAGAATTATGACCTACATGCCATAAAAATAGTTCTCAATCTATTCCACTCTTCAACTCACCAGAGGTCAATCTACCCCTCCTTCACTCCACAATCCACACACATATGCCTCTGTCAAATCTCTCCCATGTCTCTCACTCATAATCAAATAGCAAGAGCATTTTATGCCAATAGAATTATGACCTACATGCCATAAAAATAGTTCTTAATCTATTTTGCTCTTCAACTCATCCATAGGGCACTCTACCCCTCCTTCAATCCACAATCCACACACATATGCCTCTCTCAAATCTCTCCCAAGTCTCTCACTCACAAAGTCTAGAAACCATCATCTTTGATTTCACTATTTATAGAGAATACTTGATCATCATCATCTTGGTCAGCCAATAAGAATGCCTGAACCCCTTATTTCAACTAACTTATTGAGACATATTTAAATACAATCTTCATAGGTCAGCCATAACATCTATGGGTCACCCTTAATCAGCTACACCTTTTAATAAGGCCCTTGTAGCTCTTATAGGTCTCATGTGAACTCATTCACTCTTTTAGCACTTCATAGAACAAAAAAAGAACACAAAACCACTACCAAAAGCATTGACCCATTCCATATGATCTATAGGTCCCCCTTAAGTGCCAACAACCAACATAGTACCCTTCTACTTAAGCACAAATCGCTGAAACAACATTTTTTGCATACAGTCATTATGATTGAACACATAGTCACATTCTAAAACATTATTCATACTACATAAAATTGGTAAAAACTTTAAAATTCACATAGATCATCCTCATGGAGTTTACAACACTCCCCAAAATCTAATTCACCATGAAAAATTGAAATAACATCTACATAAGCTCAATTACACTTCTTAGGTCATTTGTAGAAAAAGAACAAACACACAATCAAATTGGAACCTTAATATATTTGAATGTACAGACTTATATATCTTTAAGTTAGGTTCATTATATGCACCATGGAGTTTTCTTCATCTTTACTTTTAATAGCATGAGAAAATTCTATTTAGATAAAAAGATATGGCCTAAAAACTAGACACTGGTTTTTCCCTTATTAAATTTGAATATTTAAATGACAATAGTCACAGTTAAACTTTGACAACTTTTATTCCATCTCATGTCCTCACTGCTTAGATCAATTACACACCATTTATCTTGATTGAAATTTAATTCATAGGCACCAATAATCAAATGTTAAACATCAAAAAATTGACCTCATCTCGTGTAATCTATAAACTTTGACTCAATGTGCTCCATCAATCTCCTGTACGTAGCTTGGTATTCAAAAATTTTAAACAAATATCACTTTGACCTCTTGACTTTAATATGCACCATTGATTTCTTTATGTACGATCACCCATTTATCATTGATCCTTGGAAGAAGCTCAGTCGTTATCTCTTCTCAACATTAAACACCATGCACTTGTCCTTATCTCATTGCTTCTTGACTTCGTGGAGCAACATGCACCATCGATGTTGCTCAAAATTTAACTTGTTCAAATTTGACTATGGGAACCTTACTTATCTTCCTAGAAGGCCAACTTTGCACAATCATATCTTTTGATGTGCTTGGATGCATGATCTGCAATTTGGACCATATGATATCCTTACATACGAGAATCCAACCAAATAAAAATATGCTCCTATAACCATCACACATGTGAGATATATTTACATTAAAATGTATTCTCAAAATCTTCTATCACAGAGCTAACTATTCTTAGAAACTACTTGGGAGGCCAACTTTGCACTTGCATATCTTTTGATGCACTTTGGCACATGATCTAAAATTTAGCACAAATCAAATAGGTATAAAAATAAGCAAATCCATATGATCACCTTCTCTTGAAACATGCACATGTGCAATATATTCCACCATCAAACTACTTACTCAACTCTTTCTTCCCTCATGTAAATTTGGTTATGGGAAAACACTGTTAAAATACCTGGAAGCCCAACTTTACACCCATATATATTTAACTATGCTTCAGTGCATGACCTAAGATTTAGAGAATAAGAACTAGGCATAATTATTAAAAAACCCATGTGATAATTTCCACCTGGCTCATCCACATGTGGTAATGGTGATGTCATCAAACTACCTACTCAAATTTTCTGCCACTAGATCCAAATTGTCTAAATGAAAACTATGGACAACTAGATAAATTCCACTTATGAACACAAGCACTCAAATCATATAAAACATATTTTGACATTTTTTCATATTCTAAATACTCCATACTCATCCTTGAACATCTCTAACCATGCCAAAATAGAAGATCAACCAAGCATACTAGGACAAGCATATTGGGCACTTTGTCATTATCACTTAGACTATCAAGGCATTTCATTCACCCACCAAGACACCTCCATGAGATAAAAATGAAATCATTAACAATACTTCAAAAATATCCCCCTTTGTCATTGATGTCAACAACCATCATATATAGTAATATATAGCTCACATTCTCTCTCTTCAAGCAATCCCACATCAGGAAGTTTCTCCCCCTTTGAAATAATGACAAAGTGGGCACCAACTAATCCTGAGGACCTGAAAATACCATAAATAATAAAGTACCATCCTATAAAGATAATATAAAATCTCCCTTACCTTGATCCTATCTCTTCTTGCCTTGACAACTTCTTTTTACTCCATGCCAAAACTCATCTTCAACCAAGCACTGTAACCAATGAAGAAAGAACACACAAAAGAATTGAAATTTAATATAAATCACTAAGAAACATTTGAGATGGACTCTCCCTAATATTTATGATCCATTTCACATCTTGAGCATATTCAGATCTCCACACACCATGAAGAACCAACATAGAGGCTTACTAGCCTTCTCTCTCAAGCTACCATAAAGATCACCAAAATAACTTCATACCACTCACCAAATAATAAAACATGATCTAAACCAATTTGAGAACACTCCTTGAAACAAACATACCTTGATATTTTGGAGAAATTGAGCAAAAATCACTCTTCTTCAAACTAGGCATGTCTAGCCTCTTTGTAGCCCTACCTGGAACTTGCAGAGCCCATAATTTCTAGTAGACATAAATTCAAGACCTAAAACCTCATATCTAGATCACTCTTATATTCCCCATAAATCACACCAATTTTCATCACCAATTTCATCATCTACAACATACATCCTTCATAAATGTATTAGCCAATTAGCCCTCCATTTTGACAAAAACAAGAATAATTAAAAAACCACAAACTTTCAAATCTTGGTGAAGCTTGATTTCACAACCCATTTGTCCCAATCAGCCTATTAAACCTCAACTCATAAGGCAAACCAGTTTTCTAGCATAGCCTAAAATCCTAGAATCTCAAAACAAATAAGGTCAACAAACCTCCTTCTGGTCAACGCACACCTCTAAAATTTACTTCACACCTGGAGACATCTATTACACACTTTTGGAACAAAAGTTGAGACTTCACACCTTTGGGATGACTTTATATAAACCATTTTAGACCTATTTTCATTTAAGCCAAAAATTGAGAAAATTGAAATCACTCAAAAATCTTTAATTTGTCACAAACATACCTTTAGACCAAAAAAACACCTAGATATAATTGCAAAGAAATCATATACCTTTCTGAGCACCAAACATTTATTGACATTGCATCAAAATTATTATGCCATTTGAAAACACCCATTCTGACCCTACACAATAGCTCCTTCACAAACCTATTGAGCAAGCTCATGAACTTGTTACTACCCCTTAACCAAAGACCTCTGATTGGCATTATCATATTGAGTACACAAAATTTCTTCTCTATTAAAAATGTCTCCTAAGAATCATAGGTAGAGACATCCTCTATGCCACAATGCTCTACCATGGTGTGAAACCAAAAGTTGCCCACAACTCCTCATATTCCTTCTCTCCCTTTATTTGATACTTATATTTCTTATTCTTCCTCTGTGGCTTAAGATAAATAACTCCCTCATCCACTACAACATTCTCCTTTCTTCTATGATTGGATTAATAATACATGGAGATAACATAGATTCATGGCATACCTTTTCATTTGAAGAATATTCCTTGCAGTTTGGAACCTCATCATTAGGCATAAACAAATGATATTATTTGCATGATAAATGCTCAGGAACATCAAGATGTTGACTTAGATCCATACATACCTGAGGACTAGCTTCAACCAACACCTTGGTCTTCTCTTTGATCTTGGTCTCTTCACTCACAACATGAGTATATAATGTAAGCCCTTGGCACTCTTCAACTTTTGAAGCATTCTCCACCATAGAAAACATATTACTTGGACCTGAAGTCTCATCATGACTCATACTTTTCACATTTGGATTCTATGTGTTAACATACCTTCTTCTTTGCACTCTAGGAGCCTGATTAAACCCATTGTAACTTATAGACCTTTGCTTTCAGAACCTAGCAATATGAGCTCTTTGTTCATAATTATATCACACCATACCTTTTTTAAGAAATGTATCTTGACTTACCTTATTTGGATAAAAATTTGTAACATGTCTTATGTCATGACAATTAAAGCACTTAACTCTACTCATACCTTTTGACTAATGACCCCCATCATAATCCCATGAAAAATCATTTCTAACAGGTCTCTTACATTCTCTAGCCCTATGACCAAATTGATTACATGTGTAACAATAACCATTGAATATTGCAACCTCATGTCATTTGGTTGTCTTATCTGATTTGTCTTCATTCTGCCAACACCTTTAGTTTTTATCTAATGATTTGTCTTCAAAGTATGATTGTCCTTGTTCACAGTAGTCTTCATCTTATCTTGAGTTACATTATTTTATTCTTCTTTATATCCAAGACCAATTATATCACTATCATGCTTTTGAGCACTCAGAATGTTGTCTAGATCACATGATATTTTTTCAAATCTCACAAATGACTTCACCTTACTAGATGTCTTCTCTAACTTAGATTTAAAAGACTCATTTTTAGAAACATACCTTGAATATTCATCTTCTTTAGATTTTAGGATTGTAGACATAATTTATAATTGACAACTGAGATGCTTGATCATATCTTCATTCTCCTTGGTGTCTTAATTCATTCTTGTTTCATACACACTAAATTGCTCCTCATAGTCCTTGAATTTATATTTCATCTTCTTATTGATCTTCTTCTCAATCTTTAGTTCTTAAAAAGAATTCATCAATACAGTCTCATAGTCTACCTCATCTTCATCATTATCCGAATCACTCTAATTAGACTCCTTCTAATGTGAAAAACTTCCTTTCTCAACCATGAACAAAGGTACATCTTCAGTAGGACCATCATCTTCATGATCATATTCTGAGTCACCATCCTCACTCCCATCTGATGAACTACAATTTGATGTAGAGACTCTTCTTGTTCTTGAAGTACTTCTTATTATACTTTTTGAATCCTTTCTTCCTGTATGTCTTTTTGTATTTATCTTAGCCTTCACCATGATATTCATCACCATTATTCTTGTGCTTATGAGGACACTTACTAGAAAAATGTCCTATTTTTCTATAATTGAAACATTTGAAGGATAGTTTACCCTTATACTTCCTTGAGCCTATGTTCAGTTTCTTAGTAATCAAAGCAATTAGTTCATCCTCATCAATGTCATATATGTATCCTCTTTGGATTTATTACCTTGGTACTTCTTCTTAGATTTCATCTTTGTCTCAAATGTTGCTTCCTTATTTGGTGGTATATCGTCATTTACTCTCATCTCATATGCAGTAAGGGTGTCATGCAATTGATCCATCTTCAACTGAGTAAGATAATGACTTTCTTCTATAGCAGAATGGATCAAACATGAGAGACAGAGACCTTAATACCTTTTGGGCTATAGTAGCCTCTTCAATATTCTAAGTCTTCTAATGATGTTCACAGTCTCATCAATTCTTTACAGAAAGAATGCCACATAATCTTATTCTTTCATCTTGAGGCTTTCTAATTGCCTTATATGAGTCTACAACTTAGCAAGCTTAACTTTTGAATTTCCTTCAAAAATGATATGTATTTTGTCTCATATTTCTTTAGCAGAATTACAATGGATTACCTTGGTGTATTCAGTCTTTGAAAGACCACAAGTGATAGCATTCATTGCCTTGGAATTGTTCTCAAACAACTTCTTGTCTGCAACACTAGATGGAGTAATAGGAGCAACATAACCATCAAGAACATATTTCCATACATCAAACCCTAGGGACATAATGTATGTCCTCATCCTTGTAATCTAGAAAAATGATCAAACCCATTGAACATCGGTGCTTACTTAGTAGAGAAACCTCCTTGATGACTACCCATATTGTACCTTTGATCACCTTCAAGCTATCAAGACTTTACTAGAGGACCTACTCTAATACCAATTTTTAGAGGTATAATCATTGAGAGGGGGGTGAATTAGTGAGCCCAAATAATCCAACTTCAATTTCAATCTTTATTTAATCAATTACCACAAGCATTTATGAAGCATACACATTATTCATAGAAATGAGAAAGAGAGACAATGCAAGATCAATCACATAACACATGACATATGTGGGAAAACCTCTTGGGGGATAAAACCCACTAAAACCTATTATTGGAATATTGTCCTAAAAAAAATAACCAATTTAGACCAACTGCAACTAATCAAGGAACTACAATCCCTATTTAGTGAGACTACAATTCCATAAGGTGCTACGACACCTATCTAGTTGAGTTGTAAAAAAAAAGACTTTTAGAAAGTTTCACCTTGTAAGGAAGATGTAACCACCTTAGATGTTGATATGACATAATAACATCTATGAACATATCCACCTATGGACTGATGTCTTTAACACCTGATGATGGACCTCTACTTATCACTCTTCACCTTCGCTCATAGTCAAATAATAAGAGCATTATTTTGCCAATAGAATTAAGACCTACATGCCATAAAAATTTTATCAATATATTATTCTCTTAAAATCATCCATAGGTCACTCTAACCCACATTCGCTCCACAATCCACACATATATGCCTCTCTCAAATCTCTCCCAAGTCTCTCAGTCACAGTAAAATAGAAAGAGCATTATTCTAGTAATAAAATTAGGACTTACATGCCATAGAAATAGTTATCAATTTTTTATACTCTTAAACTCATCCATAGGGCACTCTACCCCTCATTTTCTCCACAATCCACACACATACACCTCTCTCAAATCTCTCCCAAGTCTCTCACTCATAAAGTCTAGAAACCATCATCTTTGGTTTCACTATTTATAGAGCATACTTTATCATCATCATCTTGGTTAGCCATTAGGCATGCCTTAAACCTTAAGGAAACTAACTCATCAATACATAGATAATTAAATCTTCATAGGTTGACCATAACATCTATGGGTCACCCTTAAGTAGCTACACCTTTTAATAAGCCCTTGTAGATCTTATAGGTCTCATGTAAACCCATTCACTTCTTTAGCACTTCATCAAATAAAAAAAGAACACAAAACCACTAAAAAAATAATATACCCATTCTATATTATCTATAGGTCCCCTTTAAGAGCCAACAACTAACATAGAACCCTTCTGCTTAAGCACAAATCGCTCAAACAACCTTTTGTGCACATAGTCATTATGAATGAACACACAATCACATTTTAAACCATTGTTCATATTACATACAATTGGTGAAACCTTAAAAATACACACAGAGCATCCTCATGGATTCTACAACACTCCCCAAAATTTAATTCACCATGAAACATCGAAACAACATTTACATAAGATCAATTACTCTTCTTAGGTCACTTGTAGAACAAGTATGAATATGCAGTCAACTTAGAACCTTTATATATTTTATTATACATAATTATATATCTTCAAATTAGGTTCATTATATGTGTCATGGAGTCTTCTTCATCTTTACTTTTTACAGCATGAGCAAATTCTATCTAGATCGAAAGATATGGCCCAAAGACAAGACACTAGTTTTTCCCTTGTTAAATTTGAATATTTAAATGACAACAGTCACAGTTAAAATTTGACCACTTTTCTCACATCTCATGTCCTCTCTAATCATATCAATTATTCACCATTTATCTTTTCTAAACTTTAATGCATAGGTACCAATGCTTAAATGTTAAACATCTAATAGTTGACCTCATCTTGTGCAATCTAGAAACTTTGACTCAATGTGATCTATCGATCTCTTATGAATAGCTTGGTCTTTGAAAATGATAAACAACTATCACTTTGACCTCTTGAATTTAATACACACCATTGATCTCTATTTGCAAGATCAACTGCTCACCATTAATCCTTGGAAGAAGCTTGATCTTTGTCTCTACTCAACATTAAACATCATGCACTTGTCCTCATATTACTACTTCCTAAATTCTTGGAGTCATTTACACCATTGATGTTGATCAAACTTTAACTCATGAAAATTTTACTATGGAAACCTTACTTATCTTCCTGGAAGGCCAACGTTGCACATTCATATATTTTATTATGCTTGGATGCATGATCTGCAATTTGGACCATATTATCTCCTTACATAGGATAATCCAACCATATAACAATATGCTCCTAGAACCCTCACATGTGTGATGCATATCACCATTAAAATCCTTTCTCAAAATATTTTGTCATAGAGCTAACCATGCTTAAAAATTTCTTAGGAGGCCAACTTTACACTTGCATATCTTTTGACATACTTTGGCACATGATCTAAAATTTAGCACAAATCAATTAATTACAAAACTAAATAATCCCATATGATCACCTTCTCCTGAAACATCCACACATGTGACATATTCCACCATCAAACTTCTTACTCAGCTCTTTCTTGCCTCATGCAAATTTGGCTAAGTATGAGAAAACACTATTTAAATTCTTGGGAGCCCAAATTTGCACCCACATATCTTTGACTATGCTTAGGTGCATGACCTGAGATTTAGAACATTAGAATTAGGCATAATACTAAATAAACCCATTTGACCATTTATTTCTGATTCATCCACACGTGGTAATGGTTACGTCATCAAACTACCTACTCATATTTTTTCCACTAGACCCAAACTATCTAGATGAAAACTATGGATAACCAAATGAATTCCACTTATGTGCATAAGCAATAAAAGCATAAAAAACATATTAAGGACCTTTTTCACATGCTCAATACTCCATACTCATCCCTGAACGTCTCTAACCATGCCAAAATAGAAGATCAACCAAGCATACTAGGACAAGCATATTGCACACTTTGTCATTGTCACTTAGACTATCAAGACACTTCATCCACTCACTAAGACACCTCTATGACATCATTAAAAATAATTAAATAAGTGGTTAACATGTTATCATTGAAGCATATAGGTAACATGCTCTACATGGGTTGAATGTAAAAAATATAAGTACAAAGGTGAAATTCCCCATGTAAGCAATATTTAAGCACAAGAATGATATGCCCCTCATGGAAAAAATGTAATCAATGATGCACCAAATTAGCATTCACTTATACAAGTAGTGTAGCAGTAGATATTTTACATTAAAGCACACACATGAAGCCTTAATCCTAATAGGCATAAATATGAATCATAACAATAAATAAGAAACACAACATCATAATATAAATCATTGGAAAATAGATTGAATTTGCAGGATATGGATCATGGAAACAAAACAAATAACACGAAATAGATAAAATAAGGGAGGCACAAAAAGCATACGAGAAACACCCTACACACAAAGTATACGTGGAAGATAGGAAAAAAACATCACACATAGAGTAAGCAAGGAAAGCTTATCACACATGTAGCAGGAAAAGTCACTTACAAAGCAAATAGAAAAAACATGGAAAACATATCACAGATAAAGGAAGTAGAGCATTTAGATAAGACAAATAGAGTAAGAAAATGAAGCAAGGAATCCAAACTGAGTAAATAAGGATAACATTTCAAATATAAGCATACAATGCACATGGTAGAGAAAGATAAGGAAAATAAATCAAACATAGGGCAATCAATGTCACATAAAGAGTATACAAAGGTATGCAAGGAATAGATATTAATCATATAAAAATTAATGTCACACTACAATTATATAGAAACTAGTCAGGATAATACAAAGATCACATATGAAATAGGGAAGACACACCTAACAATAAGCACATAGAGGAAAAACCAAGCATATTAGAATAATAGAAACACAAAACATGAAAATTACTTATATGACCAAGCACAATGCAACTTTTAATGGGTCAATATAACAATCACAACATGCACATGAGTATTTAAAATCACTTAACACATAAGAAAACATGCAAAAGGAAAGATAGACTATAATATATAATATTAAGTGGAAGCTCAATATAGACTAGAATATATAAAATCAAGTGAAAGCTCAATATATACTATAAAAATAAGATTAGGGGAAAGGTCAATATGATAAATGAAATCATAAAATATAAAACTTGGGATGATGCCCCACACAATGCCCCCAAAGCAAACATGAAGAAATACCTCAAACCAACTATGAATCCATAATCATGTGTATGTGCTTGTTACATGTAAATCCTACATCTAAAACATGTACTTGTAGCTCGGCAATCCCATAAGTAACATGTTTATAACATATAAGTGTAATATAACCTCTATCAATAGGTGGATAAACATGAAGATACAATATGTAATCTATCATAGTCATAGTATGCTAAGTTGTGTACCAATCATAACTTAAAAAGTTAAAGGCAAATTAATTTAAGAGATAACAATCATGAGAGACATAAAAGAAATTAATAAGAAAATAAGAGCAAACTTTATATAACACTATAAGTGAATAAAGTAATTTGATGCATCATAAAAATAACGAGTGTGCAATTTACAAAATAAGAAATTTGTTATCGAAGCTAAACAATAATGCTATGAGGTATTTGATAGTCACCATAAGGTATGAAAATGAAACATTAAGACCATTAACAAAATTTATAAGGTGTGGTGGATCTCATGAGTATAAGGATGATAAATCATCATCATGTTTTTTTTCACACTATTCACTAAGTAGCTACATCGATGAATATAATCTCTCATATATTTATTTTGTTTATGATCTCATAGTTGCCTTGGAGACATTATAGATAATGAACATTGCCCTCATTGGAAAGGATTTATTCTTTTGCATTTTATGTGTCTTTCTATGAGATAAATGTTGTAATGATTCTTTTATTACGTATATGTATACCACTTCTTTCTTGTTTTTTCTTTAAAAATTAGTGTCTCTTTGAATTGTGACAACTTATCCTTGATGTCCAAATTTTAAGCATAGATGAATAATAAATAAAATTGATTTCATTTGATGTATCGATGGTTAGCCTAGAAAAGTGTTGTATGATCTAGTTATAGGCATCACATGTAATAGAGTATGAATTATTTTTGGTCCCACTCTAATAATAAATATAACTAAACCATGGGTTTTTTTTATACCATCATATCTTATGAAAACCGCATAAGTATAGGCCAAAAGATTTGAGCTAAGTCCAATGTTATAAATAAATTTCTCAATGCATATATTCAAGTTTGTGCCACTATGAACCATTATGCCATATTTTTCCTTGACATCTATAAATTCTTGTATAAATAGTGGTCCATCATATGAATTCTCATGCACAATTTCTTCTACGATAAATATAATTTAAACATGTGTTTATTTCTTCTTGATTGAATCAATTGGTCTAATAAAACCCTCATGTCGATATTGTTTGTGTTCCATAGACACTTTGTTTCACCATTTTTTATTGCCATATAGACATTACTATTATCAATTGATTTCTCCTTATGAGACAATGTTTTTATTATCACACTTAAACTCATATGTGTGCCATCTAGTTGAATTTTATCATTATAAATTAAATATTGCATCTTATGTTTCAAACTAGTGCATCAATTTATAGAGTTCCCTTGAAGTCTATGAAAATCACAATATGCATTGATATCAAAATATCTATGTAATAGTCTTAAAGTATCAAATTCCCTTGTTGGAGGTAAAATAATCATGTTGCATTCTAGTAACTTCTTCAGGACATTTTGCATACTTTCACTTAATCTTGTAAATTTATTATGTTCCCTTTATTTAGGTAACACAAGCTTCTTATATGGTTTCTTTATAATAATGACTATCTTCTTAGCATCATTCTTATGTTGAAAGTAATGCCCATTGATTTTAGGCTTGCAACTTAGTCTACTTTAAAATTTTGAATTAGTTGGAGCATTGACCTCATATTTGAGCATATTTTCTTAAAGATTGACTTCGAAGACCTTAACTATATGACAAAGTTCATCAAATGATGGCTAAGTGTTGAAAGCTACTCACCCTTTGATAATTAATAGTGGATTTTTGATAAAAATAATTTAAAGCTTATTATTTGGCGGTTGGTAAGTCATTTAAGTTACCATGGTATTGAACCTAAACATATAATCTCTCATGTAATCATTGGATGTTTGTCTAAGTTGAGGTAATTCCATAAATGTAATCTATTGAGTGTTAGTGGTTTGAAAATAACCCAAGAAATCAAGTAACCAGAGATGCAAAAGAATGTATGGAACCACATGGTAAAGTATAGAATAAATTAAGTGCAATGTATCTTAAATTTTTTGTAAATAAAATTTATCATCATGAACAATGTTAAAGAAAGAGATGTAAAATGATCTAATATGGTGATAAGGATGATATTTTCCATTATAAAACACAAGTTTGGGAACAATAAAACTAATTGGAAAATGATAAGAAAACACATCACGAGACAAATGTTTTGAAAGTATATCATGAGAAATTACCCTACCACTTTTATTTTGAGACCCATGGGATTGTAATTAAATTAATTATTAAAAATTATGCAATGTATGCATCATGGTGGTCGTCAGTTTCTAAAATTTAATTGGAATGGAAGGAGAACTAGTACAAGAGATTGGTATAGAAGAAACCAGATAAATTTACCAACATTAGGATAAATTTGATAAACCATAGATGGTTGGAATAAAGAAATTTTAGAAGCACATTGAGGTATTGAAGAAGCTTTAGAAGACACTAAAATATTTTGAGAATTTAGAAGAATCAAAGTTTAAGAATTGAGAAAAGTACTAGAAGTATTTTGAGTAATTGACAACAAAACATTTTTAAAAGAAGGAAAATTAGAAGAAATAGAAACGTGAGTGATGTTATATGGAACATCCAAAATAACACCATGATAAGGGATATTTTCACAAGCAATTTATTTTAATCCATTTATAATTCTAGAGATATCAACATGATTATCCAGGAACATATTTCTTAATACTAGATCAATATTTACATCCCTATTTTGGTCTTCTATTTTTTCTTAATATTCACAATCTTTGTCATTTTCATTCCAATTATCTTGAGAGGCTTTAACATTCACTTTATCATTATCGTTGGAATTCAAAGAATAAGCAATGATCTCTACATCACATCATTCATTCATATTATCCCTCTATATTTTTGGTAAGTGTTTTTTGTGATCTTCAAAGGAATATAAAAGGTTGTTGTGTGTGTTTAAGTACAATTCCATATTAATTTATCTTGATTTGTGTGATACTAACTCTTTTTTCCTTTCTAATTGGTTTCCTTATATTGAAAATAGGATTTCCATAATCATGAGGGATTATACAAAGGAAACTAACAACAAAAACATTCATATCATTTGTATAAATATTTGGTCTTGTAGGAAAAACTTAAGTTTCATAAGCTTTCATCAATGTTGCCCTCACTATCATAATCCTCATAATCAC
The DNA here is from genome assembly GCA_037957365.1 of Torreya grandis. Taxonomy (NCBI): domain Eukaryota; kingdom Viridiplantae; phylum Streptophyta; class Pinopsida; order Cupressales; family Taxaceae; genus Torreya; species Torreya grandis. The sequence continues at coordinate 1,083,575 of JARHVA010004453.1, forward strand.
TATCTTCTACATCATTGTGAAAAGACATGACATTCATAGAATAATTGTCAACATCTTGAGAAACTATACGTAAAGGATGATTCATCACAAACACATTATGGTTTAACATATTTTTAAAAATTAAAATGATATCCAAACTATCTGAAGCCAACCAACCTATCAATTGAGTGAATTACGATTGATATGGGGGTTACTGGATCAATATTCATTGATTGAATTAGATTGGCACTTTGCATATAGATAGATCCACCCCCCAAGGTATATGGTTTAATTAACATAGTCTATATTTTTTGGACCCCCCACCCCATATATTAATTTAGATTTATATTGTATAATATAGATTGGGCCATATCTATATACAGGGGTATGTTATATCAATATTCCAACCAATGGGAGAGCCCTATATGGTGAGGGAAGTTTATATTATCTTCAGTTGAATACATCAGGCACTTGGGATGACTAGTCGCCTAACTCCAAATTTCTTTGGTGAGGAATCTCATCCAAAGTGAGATATGAATTAGGGTATGAAAGGAGCCCTATCTATATTTCATCAACCCCATAAATATTGGGTAGTGATTGGTAAATAGGTTTTCAATCGTACTAATAATATGAGTAAAATGATATGTATAGTACCAAATAGTCTTACGTATACGTAAATTCCATGAGGCTATATCTAGTAGGCAGCCCTCTCCCGTTATCATATATTATCATGGCACTTGACTGAATCTAAGTTGCTTGATCGAATATAAGCTATGGAAGTGTGTTGATACGCATAACTATGATATATATATATATATATATATATATATATATATATATATATATATATATATATATATATATATATATATATATATGGCATCCCATCAGGGCACCAATGTTTGCGTTACTCAAGCTAACATTCTTGCTTCCACTTCATCCACAACTGCTCATGTGGTTACTTCCTTCTAAGGCAGAATGCTCCCCTATCAATGTATTTTTACATCCCAAAGGTTTGGTGGATCATTTGGTACCTATCATATTCGATGCAAGAGTGCTCAAGTAGTAAGTTATTACACACTCTTTTATGGATCGTTGTTTCTAAGTGAACCTCCTAGTTGTCTTTGTAGTCATTGGGCTACTAAACACCTAGGAGAACAAATCTATAGGCAAGGGCCCCTATCTAATCTAAATCTATATATAAGGTGGGGGTAGGGGCATATTCAAGTGGGTAACCATAGAGTAACCTCAAATCCAAACCTAGTTATATTAGTTATATGGAGAAGTATATGCTTTTTAGTACTCTAGAGCGAGGACCTAAAATCAAGCACAATGGGAGTTATGGCTAATAGATACAAACAAATAAAATGAAACAAGCCCTAGAACAACCATATATACCACAATGAAACTAATATCTAACCGTAAAGGATGTAAGAGAGCACATGTTCACCAAAATGTTTTATAAATAAATGGATCTAGGTCAAATTGCATCACAATGTAACACATCCACCCATAAAACATGAAAATTAGGCCTAACAAAATATAAATAAGATCAAATTGGTAATAAAAAATATTCATGATGTAGTAATAACTGATAAAGGGGGGTTAAGAATAATATTGTGTTTTGTTGTAAATTTAAATACAGTGAAAAAACAATGTAGTATAAGTTCTTACAACAAGACAAATAAAACCCATAAAAACAATGGAAAATAGAGAATCTACCCAAAACCATAAAGTTGTTTCTAGAAGAGTATAGTCTTTTCCATAAACATAGGGCCGTTTCTATCAAAGAAAGATACAATCTAAATAATTTAACAATCAAGTTTGTCATCTCGAGGGCTCTAGAAAATTCACTCATTTTTTCTCCAAAACCCTAGCATAACATCACACACCATAAAACACTGGGGGATGTGTTTGGGGGCTTGTGCTATCACTCGATTACTATCATGCCCTAGGTTGGGGAATAAATTCGGTAAGTAACACTTTAAGTATAATGCACGTTAGCAAGCAATTCAGTGAATGTAGAGCCTAGTCCTGTATAAATATCATGATAGAATGAATGTATAGAAAGTAAATAAATTCTTGAATTCTGATCTAAATGTTTGAATTAACTACTCTTGTACTTCCACAATTGATCTCAAGAATAATAATTTGTGTTATTTTCATCCATTTCATGTCTTATATGCATTAATACATTTATGTATTTATAGGCTAAACTTCTCAAATTAAAACTAAGACTCTATTAACACAAAAGCTAATACACAACAATCAAGAAAGATTGACAAATCAAGAATGCACACACGAGAGACCCAAAAAAGAGTCATAAGGCCCACCCTAAAATGATACACTATACAATTCTAGAAAAAATCTTAGAAAGTAAAGTAAACAAGAAAGGGATTATAGAGAAGAATGAGAAGGAAAAAACATGGCGACATCTATAAACACAAGGAAAATGCACTAAGAAGAGCTTAACATAAACCAAAATCAACAAACAAAAGTACACTAGAATAATGCAATTCTATAATTAACAAATACTCTCTTACCAAAATTAAATGTTTATAATAACAAATGTTTCCTTAAAATTAAACTTTGAGATACTTGTAATGTAATTGATTTTTTTTTACTTACTGAAATGTTGAGCATGTTTTAAGCAAAACAATTTAATGTAATAATTAAACTAAAATCAATAATTAGGTTATAATTAGGTTAATGTTAGATTGGTAATAATTGTGAGATGGGAGTAAATTATTAGGCATTGCACTCACTAAAAAATTGGTCAATGAATAAAGAGGTTATAAAGTGAAAAGCTCAAAATGGTGAATTACATTCATCATTCCTCCCCCTAATAATAAATATTTATGGTCGTTGTGTGCTATAGAGAATCTCCTTACTTTATAATTATTACAAAAATATATATGAAGAAAAATATTATTTGAATAATGACTACTCATTAAAATCATTTGATTAATGAATAGAAACCTTCAATTTAATATATCTATGGAGTTTGGTATTGTTTTATTATAATATTTATCTTACATTTTAAATCATTCTTGATTGACTTTTATACCTAAAATATGAAGGCATATAATTTTATTTTTAAAATATATTATTATATAATTTTATTAATTAAAAAAATCCCCTAATTATTATATAATATTATGAGAATATTTTTTAATGCAATTATTTAAATGATAAATTTAATATAATTTAAATTATATTAAATTATAAACAAAATCCCTATTTATAAAATTAAACTTAATTAACCAAATTAAATCAATTAAATTTTATTTAATATATGTTAATTCTTTAATATATATATAGAAATGATATATTTTTTTTTAATTTGATTGTGAAGACTTAAATGCAAGATGATACTTCAACGAGCATACCTCAGGTCACCAACATTCACATGTGGAAAACGTGGGTTGGCCAAGATTGATTGAAATTTAGTAAGCATTCCAACAACTACGATCCAAAACTGGTCAAGTTTGGTGCTAAAAATTTAATATAATGGTAGAGATTTATGTTATCCATAACTATTAAAGCATAATAACTTTGTAACACTATAAGATTATGATATTTGAGGCGGAAGCATATTTTAAAATTTGAAAAAACTCAAAACAATTTATTATTTATAGTTTTAAAATTGATTTTTTTCATTAAAAATGTATTATTGTTTTAAAAATTATTATAAATATATTGACCTTTAATTTTGAGATAAAAAATTAAAATGTGATAATTTTGCAATATTATATTTTTTTGTCGAGGGATATGTTTCCCATAACCTAAATAAGATAGACTTCTTATCATTTTCTAAAGAAGAAGTTCATTTTCTCTTAATGTGCCCATTTTTTCTTTATTCTTCTTGATTTCATTCCAACTTTGAAGGTGGGAGATAAGTAATTGGTAAGAATGTTAGTTCATCGAAAGATTAAAAAAATATTATTATATATGATAAAATACATTCAAATTACTCTTTGGATACATTTTGGAGATTAGGATTACTTTAAGTAATGTGGATGGCTTGGATGAATTCGTAAAGGATGTAACTTATTTCAATACTCAAATTTTATTAACTTGTAAATTAGTTTTATATATACTTCTTAATTCGGGATAGTAAATTTCTCTAAATTATTCTTACCTTAAAAATTGAAAATCAAACACTTTATTTCTTATGTATCTTAATTATGCAAAATTTTTAATTGAAATGAGAATGATTTCCTTATATTATAATTCAACTTTACACATTCTTTCATTTAATATTAAAAAAATACTATTATACTGACCTTTAAAAAAATTAAATCATCATTTAAAAAAACATACCAATATTTACCTTATATTTGTTCAATATAATATACACAAACACTATGATGATTTCAAATATGTGATTCCACTATGAAATACATTAGGCCCAATGCATTATACATGCTCACATGCCTTAATGATATAAGAGATGCTTTCAATAATATCTACACTCATAAATTCATTTGTAAATGGAATGAACTGTGTAAATGAGTAAACATAGGTTCGAATGTTCAATTTATTTATTTTTGTTTTTTGGGACGAATAAAAGGTTAATTTTTTTTATTTGTTTTTTTAATTGATTTTATTTTGGGTTTTGTATTTAACTATTTATTATTTTAATTTTTTTAAATTATTATTACTTCTTTTAAATTTTTTGATTGTAAAATATATATTAATAGGAAGAGTTCAAAGAAACAACTACAATGTCAAATTTTGTAATATAAAATTAGGTCCTATAAATAATTTAATTAACAAATATAAATTTAAAATAAATGAATGAAGATTTTAAAGTTTAGAAACAATTTTTTTAATAAATATATTAATATCCAACTAGTAAAAGACAACATCCAAAACAATTGTAAGAAATCAACCAAAAGATTGTAATAATACAGAGTTTTTACAGAGATGTTACCAAAAGTCGATAAAGAAGAAACTAAAAATCCAAAAGAAAACCAACCACAAGACTAACGATGATCAACAAAATATTGGGGACTCAAAATCAACATTTCACCCGAGAAGATAAAGGAGGAACTATCAATTAACCAATGGTTTGGGATCAGTCTTTTTCTATAATGAGAAAGAAGACCTTCCATTATCCATTGGTTCCCTTCCCCATTTCTTCAACATCAGAATTTAACCTTTCCACCTCTATCCTCCATCCTTTTTAATGTAATATAATTATTACCAATATAAATATTCTAAAAAGTCCTTTCTAAGGTGATATAATTTTACCAATATAAATGTTCTAAAAATAATTAAAATCGAGCTCTGCAAGGGTTTCTTCCATGTGCAACATAGAGTCGGCCCTTGATATTTTGTCGTTCCAACTTGTCTACATACCATGGCCCTTGTTAGGTTGCCTATAGGACTAGCATTTATTACCTTCTAGAGTTTCTCACCTTTGGATGAGGCCAGCCTATTTAATGACTTCTCCTCATTCTCTTCCAGTTGTTTCAAATGTAGAGAAGAATGGTGCAACATCGAGTAATGGCCCCCTATAAGCACCCAAATAAGTTTGTACCGAAAGTCTACCATGAATAACTCTTCAGAACCTGATGTTATTTTACTCATTCTAGAATTTAACTATGCTTGTCAATAGATAGAACAATTTTGTTTGATAGGATATTTTGTGGGTCAAATTTCCTCTGAAAGTATGCTTAGGTCTTGGGTTCAAGCCCATTGGGTTGCTTATAGCATAAAGCTTGAGAGCGTCCAGGATATGACTAAAGGATTTTTTTTGTTATGTTTTATCGACCCTTCCCATGCAGGAGGTATCCTCTATAAGTCAACCACATGATATGTTAGGAACTCACTCATGGTTCTCTCCCCCTAGACCCAGGACTTTATAGTCTATGAGCACACATCTCTCAAGGTATCGATTTGGGTAGAATTTTCAAGTATCTTACTCCCCTGTTGGCATTTTATTCACCAGATCGCTTCCTTCATAAGTTGGGTTGTTTGCCATGAGCAAAGTAGGTTCTGCTCTGCTAGACCGCAAAAGTGGGTTTGTGTAGAAGTAGACCTCTCTCGAGACCTTAAAGAGTTTGTGGAAATTCAAGTTGGGGATGATGAGATTTATCAGAATCTTCACAAAATCATATAGCAATATTGAAGCATACATAGAGACAATTATTTAACACACTAAAGATATATTATTATTCACTCACACTCTGATACAAAACTATATAGGTGTTACAATTATATAGGAAAACTCTTTCCTATAATTGGGGAGATCGTATCTCCACTAGTTTCTCATCGGGATACACAATCTCCCATACGTAAATAATAACAAACTTATTTACGTACTATTGTTATAACTTACAATAATAATACAACTAACAATATATTTTAAACCAAATATATTCTAATAAACTAATTATCTGTAATATTGAATTATTACTCTTGTAATTACTCACATTACAATGTACAAAGTAATGTGAGGACTAATTATTCTCTAACATTCCCCCCTTTGGGCCTTACATGATAATTTATGTTTCACAGGACTTAATGAAAGTAATGATGGAACACATCAACTTTTTATCAAAAATTCACTGTCGAGAATACATCAATCGAATCAGTGTGGAAACTTTGAACAGGAATATCTGCCATCAACCAATCACTGAGAGAACACATCAACCTAAACAGTGTGGGAACCATGACAGGAACCATCTATTCAAATTTCACTTTTACCTCCAAGAACTGGCACGAATAAAATTATATGCCACCATATACTCTTAAGTCTGCATACTACTATTTGGATCTTGTTGCACATGACCATTATTATGCGAAGGAACACATCCTATATTTCCTTCATGTGATCGTAATGGATGCATCATCGATTAATCATCTCCATAAATAAGTAAGGCAGTTGTGATATCTCTATAGTAGTTGCTCTCCTAACTGTTGCCACATTTTTATTTCTTCTAAATACCTTTTTTATGTAGTGCACTATGTGAGAAAATATAAAATACACCTCTTATTTGTCATACAAATAAACAAGTGTTAAAAATAGAAAAATATATATAAGCGCCACTATAGCAAGAAGTGCCCCTTCATTAGTGTCTAATGAGAGGCGTAGAAAGCCTCCATCATCCACTGCCCTCCAACCTCTAGTAGGTTTCTACTTACTCAATTGAAGAAATCGTGAAACTAAGATGCATGAAAATTTCAAGGAGAAATCCCCCATCATTTGGACGTCGCGTAAAAGTGATAATGCATCCTTACACTTTTGAACATTTTTTGATATTTTGACAATATTAACAAAATGACTAGACTTAAATTGACACTTCTGAATTTTTGACATAGACGACCTAATTTTAACTCTTTTGACAAAAAAATGACTCATACTATTGATATCAATACTTTTGAAAATTTTGACAAATATTTGACTATAGACCCTAAAAAATAAAGACTCCCTAAAGAAAATAAATACATTACTCTTGACACTTTTTAATTTTGACTCTAATATTAATATTGATTAAATAAGATCAAACTTTAATATCACTTTTTAGATATATCAAAACACTATTTTTGACTGAAAAAACTCTACTACAAACTTTATACAACACTTTAATAACCTTAATAAATAGCATAAACTTAATGGCTAATGACTCACATACTTTTGATATTATTATATCTATAAGACTGACTTAAATAAAAATATTTTAATCATATATGAAACTATGACCAACTTACTGGTTGCTTTTATGGTTTACTGGTTACTGGTCTGGGAGGTTGTTCAGGTTGCTAATCTAGTTTGTTAACTTTCAGATCAGTGTTTTGACAACAGTTTTATCTGGTCATATCTGATGGTAACAGGTGCCTGTAAAACCTGGTTTAGGTACTTTACTGGAAACAGGTTCTTTTATAAACCTGGTCGTGCTTTATGGTTTATCTTTCTCCTTGTTGTATAGGGTTTCGGGGTCCCTTCAAAACCTGTTTTTACCTTAATCTAAAACTATGACCAACTTACAAGAAATAATAAGTGTGCATGGTTTGAACTGATTTTTAAGATATATTAATGGAATTTTTAATTCATGTTTGACGTTTGAAAATGCACAAACCAACATATGAAAACATTGAATGACAGTTGCTTAGATGGTCAAAAATAGGCGGTCCAATGCAGTGTTGACTCAAAAATCAAGTGCCACATCACACATTGTTTTATAGAACAGAATTTGCATGCACAAGCCTAGATTGGCGGCAGATAAGTGAACAGGTGGACTACGTGCATGCTCCTTTCTTTGCATTGAATGTGCATAGGCTCAGATGATAAAGATAATGTATGTTTTATTGATTTCAAATATCATAGGCTGTTAGAATTGAGTTGATGATGTAATTCTCGTACAATGCAAAACTTATTAAATAGGAAGGCAATCAATGTAAACAATGAATAGATACGACTGTGGCAACTATCATGTTCCGCTCAATGCTTGGATTTAAAAAAGGATACATTGATCATATCATTATTTTGAGCATTAGATCTCTAAGCACCAACATGATTTCACACCAGTTCATTATTCTATACAGTGACAGTGCAAGCAGTCTTCCCATGTTTGACACTTAGAGCTGCATGGTTACCGATTCACTTTCACCAAAAAAAACATCAAATTAATTTCACTATTGATAGAATTGTAAATGCATGTCAATCAGATAACAAATGTAATTGTATAAATATATTTTAAAAAGATCATGCACCAGCTGTTGAACGTATTGAGGAGAAGAGAGATGGCTTAACAACTTTGATTGCTAAAACCCCTGTAAACTTCAATACTCATGAATAGGGTGATCATAAGTACAATGATCCTACCCCTTCAACTTCATCAAAAGACCATTACATTAAACTTCATAACATGTGCAAGATCAAGCATGCTCTGATACTAAATGATGAGATTTATCAGAGTCTTCACAAAATCATATAGAAATATTGAAGCATACACAAAGATAATATTTTAAAACATTGAAAATATATTATTATTCACTCACACTTTGATACAAAATCATACTAGTGCTACAATTATATAAAAAAACTCTTTTCTATGATTGGAGAGATCATATCTCCACCAATTTCTCACTCAGATACACAATCTCTCATACGTAAATAATAACAAACTTATTTACATACTATTATTGTAACTTACAAAAGTAATAGAACTAACAATATATTCTTAACCAAATATATTATAACAAATTAACTATCTATAATATTGAATTATTACTCTCATAATTATTCACATTACGATGTACAAATTAATGTGAGGGCTAATTATTCCCTATGTGAGACACTTCTAGCAAGTCCTTTTTATCAACTTACCCAACACCTATTTTCATTGCCAAGAGACCGACCATAAAATTTGGGACTGTCCCCTTTATTTAGCTCATAACAATATTCCCAACCCCTCATCCTCTCCTCCTAAGCCCTCTCCAAAAGCTGGATAAAAGCTAGTTGATGACAGTTGGACTATGGTAGGAAAGAAGAACAACTGCACTAAAGTCATGAGCTCAAATGTAGGAAATCCTAAAGGAGGTAAGCCATCAACAAATAATGGCCCGTAGGATCAAGCTCCTGCTGAGAAAGAGCTTTCTCAGGCTAAAGCCCTGAAAGTAATAGAAAAACCCAGGGTCTTCAACACCCCTTTCGCAACCAATGTTCTATCTTAGGGTATCAAGGCTTCTCTACCCAGTTCTTTCAGTTTTTCATACTCACAACAAACCTCTCTACCACTTCCTACTTGGTAGGATGCACCCAAACACTCTTGTAGCCCTCCTAGGAGTTGTGAAGAGTCAGAAGAAGGAGAGTATCAGGTTGAATATGCTGAGAGGAAACAACCAAAATTAGATTATTTTTTAAATGCTAATAGTGGGCATTTTTTTATAGAATTGTTATGATGCCTTAGAAGGCCTAGACTCTGAGCATATGTCTCTTGACAATATTCATCTATGAATTGCTTTCAAAATAAAAGTTTGTTGTGCGTGATTTTAGAAGGAAGTTTCCTGAGATGGACATTCTTTGTTTGCAAGAAGTGAAGGTAGCAGATTTTTTATTGACGACAGTCAGTAACTCTATCTGGCATGATAGTATTATTATGCATAGTAATCATGAGGTAGGATGTGGTGGTGTGATCACGTTTATTTCTCCAAGGTGGTGGCCACACTTAGTACAATTTGGCATGAACCACACCAATTGATTAATTTGGGCCCTTTTCAGCATTGAAAGCCATTCCTTTGGATTTATTAATATTTATGCTTCAAATGACACCATTGAGCATACTCATTTATGGTGATGGATTGCATATGATCTCCTCAATGCTCATTGGGTCATATGTGGTGACTTTAATATGGTGGCATCTCTCGAAGACAAAGTGGGTCACAAGCCAATGTGTTGGGCAGTTGGCAAAAAGGAGGCATGGTATTATATGTGCATTAAATGGGGCTTATATGACCTTAATTTAATTTTTTAGCTTGCAGATGAAGTGTGGTACACCTAGAACAATCTCAGAGATGGCTCTACTTGGATTCTGAAGCACCTAGATAGAGCAATGATGTCCACTCAATCATATTTTTACTTTGATAATACTTTTTCTTCTTTGGTGTAAGCGTTGCCAAATTTTGGGCTTTTTAATCACTCCCTCATTAGGTTTCAAGTGACATGGCAATTCATCAAACCCAAGTTCCATAAAATACAATTCTTTCTTAATACCTCCCTACTCAAGCATGGGCCCATTGTGGCACACATTCGTAGAGTTTGAAATATGGATCCCTATCCATCCCAAGATTCTGGTTGGATTCTTTGGTGGGATGACACCATTAGAATGACTTCTTTATTTCTAATAATATATGGCTGCCAACTTGTTAAAATTTGATGACACTCTTACTCTGCTACTTCCTCAAAGTTTAGCCATGTTGCTTTAGCACTAGAAAAAGATCCCTTTAATGAGATCTTGCAGGCCAAAATCTCTTCTTTACAGCATCGCATCCAGACTATAGATAATTACAATGCCCATGGAGCCCAAATCAAATCTAGACTCCACTAGCTCAAGATAGGGGACAAAACCTCTAAAGAATTATTTCAAATGCTTTGAGCTAAAAAATCAAAGCAAAAAAATTCAAGCTATCACTGATGTTGTAAGGAGACTATCAGAGACACCATAGATTGTTCAAGCCATTGTCCACCATTATCAATAAGTGTTCAAAGCTCAAGCATCCTCCATAGAGTGTGACATATCCCTTCAACAGTGTCTCACAGTGGTGCTTTGCAAACTTACTCCCGCTCAGTGGGTGGCTTGCGATAGGCTCCTCACTATGGATGATCTGCATGAGGCAGTGACTCATATAGCAAATGACAAAGCTCTAGGCATTGATAGTTTTCCCTGTGAATTTTATAAAACCCTTTGGGATCTTATGGGTGCTAACTTATACCATGTTTATCAAGAGGCCTTTCGTACACATTCTCTAGGGAAGAATATAAATAAAGGAAACATTAAATTCATACCTAATCAAGGGGATCCTGAGTTGATCCGTAATTGGTGGTTGATCACCCTCCAAAATGTTTCCTACAAAATCATTGCTAAAGCTTTGGCACTTCAGTTATGTAATTTGTTGTTGCACATCATTCATCTTGAGCAAATAAGATTCATTAGAAGTAGATATATATTAGATAATATCATTGTGGTTTGGGAAGGAATGGACTAGGCTAGGAGATCTAAGCAAAAAGTTATGTTCACAAAAATTGAATTTGAAAAATCTTGTGATCATATTGAGTTCTCATTCATCCTGGCAATGATTAAAGCCCTGGGCTTTGGGCCCAATTTCATTCAAACTATCCAAATATTTTTTTAGATGCCTTGGTTGCCTCTCTATTAATGGAGTTGCCTCTAAATAATTTGGTTTATTTTGGTCTATTTGCCAAGGATGCCCATTGGCAATTGCCCTGTATGTGTTTTCAGCTGAGGGTTTTGGATATCTTCTTAGCAATTCCCAAGCTAGGGGACTTGTTAAACACATCTATCTCCCTCCAGATAAAGAAAACCCTTGAGAAGATATGCAATTACTGAATGGCCACTTTGTTGATGATTCTTTTCTTACTATTATTGAAGAAGAGGACAATGTCGATAACGCCTTGTAGTGTCTCAACACCTTCTACCTTGCCTCTGGCTCAAGCATCCAATGGCAAAAAACTCATTGCTACAGGACATCATACCTTCCCCCACTAGCATGGGCTACCAAGTATGGGTGGGCCTGGATCTAACATGATGAAATCTTCAAGTTTTTTGGCATCCCTTTTTCTTTTGATGCCTCTTCACCCATGTTGTGGTAATATGTTATTGATAGAGTAGCAAAGAAATTAGAATATTGGGTGACTAAGCCCTTATCGTTAGTAGGAAAATTTCAAATCTACTCGAAAGTGTTTGCAACCACCCATGTTTAATACTCCTCATACTGGGTGCCTTCCAAGAATTATTATCAAAAACTTGAAAAACTTCTCAGGGACTTTCTTTGGGTCAATTTTTTACATGGCCATGGCTTCCCTAGGGTTGCTTGGGAATACTACTACCTCACGTGGGACGTCGAAGGTATGGAGCTCCTTGACGTGGCTAGTCAAGGAGTTGCCTTATCTGCTAAATGGATTGTGTGGGCCATTGATGATAAGAAAGCTTGGAAGGTGTTGTTTCAACACTGCATCTCTTCAAGGTCTCCTTAAGGTAAAAAAACCTATAAAGGGCTTGACTTCTCCAATTTGCCCATCATCAAAACCCTTGTTCAAATTATAGGGTCCTTTGTGGTGAAAAGTATCTGGAAAGCATGGGAAAAGATCAAACCATGGCTTCTCTGGAATAGCTCAGGGTTTTGAGATGGGTTGTTTATTAACTCATACTCGCTATGGTGGTCACCTATTATCAATTTTAATGAAGTCCCTCTGGCTGAGGTTCCTTGGATTAATGCTCTCAAGTTGTTTCATAAAGGCATTCATACTATCCAAGATATCTTTTATAATCAATCTCGCTCTTGGCTATCCTAGGAGGAGTTGAAAACCAAATTCTAGTTAGCCAATGCTGATAGAGAATCTTACGAAGAAATCCTTAACGTTGTTCCACCTTCCATGCTTCACAAAATCTCTGTTAATTTTGCTTGCCCTTGGTGGAAGGATTGGAAGTGGTATGTTGAAACTCCATTTCATAATTACATCCCCTAGCTTGGCTATAGGTGGCTTACTCCCCACATGCCTATGGTCTCGCTCTTGGCTATCCTAGGAGGAGTTGAAAACCAAATTCTAGTTAGCCAATGCTGATAGAGAATCTTACGAAGAAATCCTTAACGTTGTTCCACCTTCCATGCTTCACAAAATCTCTGTTAATTTTGCTTGCCCTTGGTGGAAGGATTGGAAGTGGTATGTTGAAACTCCATTTCATAATTACATCCCCTAGCTTGGCTATAGGTGGCTTACTCCCCACATGCCTATGGTGGCCAAGTTTAACTCTCACTAGGCTCTGTATTCTTCAGTTCACCCCTGGTGCTTTCATTTTCATGTTGTCTGGGAGGCTTGTTTGGACCCTAATCTAGCTCAATTTGTTTGGTGTATTTTGTATCAGGGCCTACCTATAGGCAAATGGATTATGTATTTAGGAAGTTCCCTTCCCAGATGCCCTTTCTGTGGCCATCTGGAAATGTTCCCTCATCTTTTCTGGCACTGCTCCAAAGTTCAAAGGGTTTAGACATGGATTCATGACCTTTTCAAGCCTTTTCAACATATCCTTCTTGGAAATAAACCCGTATTACCTTTTAAATACACCCAAGTTTGGCATACTTTCAAAGTGGTGATTCTATTTTGGTTACAAAAAGAAATAAAGAAATAATGCAGTGTTTAGCAATGTTTCTTCAAATTGTAATTTTTCTGCTCTCAACAAATCTTCTATTATTTATAATGTTCTCTTGCATATTCAAGTGCAGGGAAATAAAGTTGACATTGAGCTTGGCCATCTCTAGGACCTTCTCACTCATTGGGGAGATGCTCCTTGTGCTATGGTGCAAATTCCTCCTTCTCTACCCAAAGATAACATAATTGATGGAAGAATTGCTAGTCTACCTTGAGGTGGGCACCGACGTAGCCGGTCTTGGTGCCGCTCTCATAGTGGTAATCCGTATCAGCACATGTCCCTTCCTGGACAATAACAAGGGTGGCAACCTCTGACTCCTTCCCCTGTTGGGTAGGATGGTTGGGATGTTACTCCTCCTCTGCATCCAGATGCTTGGAAGGCACCACCTAAAAGTCAAACAAACATAAGGATAAATATATTTCATCAATATATATATATATATATATATATATATATATATATATATATATATATATATATATATATATATATATTGATGAAATATATTTATCCTTATGTTCCAAACAAAATGAATTATCCCATCAAATAAAGATTAACTAGTATATATATATGGATACCATCATCACATGGGCTTGTCACATTTGTTGGGAATAATGTGAACTTATCACATGGGAGAGGGTACTCATGAAAATTCTTTTTGAAAATTTAGAACCCACTATAATGAGAGAATCAATATCAAATATTTATTTTTGATAGGTATGAATTAACGAATAATTAATTTATAATTCAATTAATCAAGATATGGCACATAATTTTTTTGCCAATCACCTTTTAACATTAGTCGAGGGCAAAAGTCTTTGGCCAATGCTAGTTAATCTTTATTTGATGGGATAAGTCATTTTGTTTGGAACATTGATAATTATATATATAATTATCAATGTTCCAAACAAAATGACTTATCCCATCAAATAAAGATTAACTAGCATTGGCCAAAGACTTTTGCCCTCGACTAATGTTAAAAGGTGATTGGCAAAAAAATTATGTGCCATATCTTGATTAATTGAATTATAAATTAATTATTCGTTAATTCATACCTATCAAAAATAAATATTTGATATTGATTCTCTCATTATAGTGGGTTCTAAATTTTCAAAAAGAATTTTCATGAGTACCCTCTCCCATGTGATAAGTTCACATTATTCCCAACAAATGTGACAAGCCCATGTGATGATTTACCATCTGACAAGGAATCTGAGAAATGCCCTCATCCACATCCGACCACTCTATATGCTTTTTTTTTAAACTTCAACACTCCCAATTGAAAAATTATAACGTTAAAGAAGCTTGTAAATTTTTTTTAATATAAACTTTTTTATTATGTAAATATCGTTTGTCTTTATTTGAATTATATAATATTAAATAAATATATTTAAATTAAATTATCATTATTAAAAATATTTTATAAATTAAAAATCACTACCAATTTAACCAATTTAATATAATAAAATAATTAACAAAAAATGATTGGAATCATTTTATTTGTAAAATAATTTGCAAGTAACATACATTGTACTTGTTTGTTTTATTGAATTAATGGTTTTTTAAATCAAAATCATTTTTAAAATGTGGTGGTTACTTTTCAAAACTAACAAATGCAATATCCATTATAAGTAATAATTTTGATATATATGTTTTATACATTAAATTTAAAATATAGAAAAAAAAAATCTATAAAAAAATTAAAAGTATTAACAATATGTATTATAAATTATATTTATAAAAATATATTATTTGTAAAAATTTAATACAATATTGAAAATTTAAAATTATTTAAAAAAAATCGAACAATTTCATTTAAGATATCATTATTTCACATTGTTACATAATAAATTAAAAAACAAAAACAAAATCTCTTTATAATTATTATATTTGATAATTTATTAATAAATATAATAAATGTGTCAACAATTAAATATTAAATATTAATTAGATTTTCAAATAATATTAGTCTTTAGATTTGAATTTTACCATCTTTTTAATAGTCTTTGTGATTTATATCTTAATAGATGGTGTGACATTATACTTTACCATCATATAATTTAAAGGTTCTATGTGAACGCTCTTGTAGTACGCACAAAAAAAAAAAACTACAACCCTTTTAATTAAACAACATATTAATCAAGAAATATAAAAATCCCGTCATCTATAGAAAAATTATAATAATTTGAATTTAATTGAAATACCCACACACCCACCCACCCAAAATCCCATCCATAAAACAGTAACCTTTTATTTATAAGTTATATTTTCAATAACAACTATATCTATTTAAAGTCACTTAAAAAGTATTGATTCTCAAACATTGAAAAAATAACGTAATAAATAATTTGAAAAAAATTAAAATATATTAAAAAATGATTTTTATTAATCCATCGAAAGATTGCGATGCACAATCCTTCATCAAAAATGTAAAACATATAAACTAACAAACCCTAAATTCCTTAAAAATATATTAGGTTTAGGAAATCCAAACAATATAAAAATATGAAGTTACTTGAAAAAAATGGCTAAAGACTTACTCCATAGAAATCACATATTCACATTTTTATACGGATTGAATTAAAAAAATAGGAAATAGGACAACTCTCTTTAAAACCACCCTCCAAAGTATATAGTTTAATTAGTATAGTCTATTAGATGATATTGGGTTTTAGTCTATTAGATGATAGGGAGAGATTTTGGAAACACATTTATAAATAACTTTTTGATCAATGTTTGTTTGGAATCAGATTCCCTAACTTTTGGAAACAATTACATGAAAAAGAGTTTGTTTTGGATTGCAGACTCCAATCGATCATTAGAATGTATGTTTCAAATCATACTCAATGCATGATCTATCACACTCTGGTTTAACATATTTTTAAAAATTAAAATGATATCTAACCTATTCGAAGCCAACCAACCTATGAATCGAGTGAATTAGGATTATTGGATCGGATATTCATTGATTGGATTGGATTGGATTGGCACTTTTGGATATATAGACCCAACCTCCAAAGTATATAGTTTAATTAGTATAGTCTATATTTTTTTGGACCTCCCACCCCATATATATATTGTGGAATATAGATTGGGCATATATTTATATATAAAGGTATGTTGGATCGGTCTTTCGATAAAAGGGAGAGCCCCGTATGGAGAGGGAAGTCTATATTATTTTAAGTTAAACACATCAGGGACTTAGGATGACAGTCATAGCTTAGTTATTTGGTGGTTTAACTCTAATTTTATCTGTTGAAGAATCTCATCCAAAGAGAGCTATGAATTAGGGATGAAGGGGGCCATATATATATGATCAACCTCATATATAGGGTAGTGATTGATAAGTAGGTGTTTGATCATACTAATAATTTGAGGAAGATGGTATATATAGTACAAGAGAGTCTTAAGCATACATAAATTCCATGAGGCTATATCTAGTAGGCAACCATCTCCAATTGCCATATATTATCATGGCACTTGATCGAACTTAAGTTGTTCGATTGAATATAAGTTGTGGAGGTTTGTTGATGCTCATTACCAATATAAAGCACTAGCCGTGAGGGTTTTGGCTAAGAGCTTGGTAGCAGCAAAGGTATTCAATTTAACCCAATCTTTACAAAGATTTCCAAATGTTTTGAGATAAAGAGTAGAATCAGTGGATGCATTATAAGAAATGATAGGGGTGATACCTCTTATATCAATATTAGCAATTTGAGTGGTAAGAGGCTCATTTTGAAGATGTTTAATGGTTTTGATGACAAAAGGAGGTTAAGCGATGAGATTGCCTTGGGAATTTTGAAGAGGAGGTGGGGGAACATTTTGATTATGCGTGCCCCAAGACGTTGGCTGAGGATGAGTTTGAAGATGGAGAAGGTGATTTTGCATTCTAATCATTTGATTTATATTATGAGCTTGAAAGGTATTCATTTGATTTATATTATGAGCTTGAAAGGTATTCATTTGATCAAGTGTTGGTAACAAGAATTGATGGGTTTCATTGGCATTGTTAGCATTACTTGAATCATTAGCATTGGAAGGAGTGGCTTGGGTACCACTATTGGTGTTGATAGGAGCTTGAGAGGAACTATAGAATGTAAGGCAGTAGTGGCAAAATTTTCTTATGTGACAAAAGATGGACTAGTGAAGGGATGAGAAGAGGAAGCACTATAAGTATGATTACCTTGGGTAGTAAACAATGCACTAATGGAAGAGTTAATGAGAGTGGGTCTTTGGAGAGGCCCACTAGATGTAGAACCTGCCATGTTAGTAGATATACTAGGCATGGAGGTGGAATAAGTTAAAGAAAAAGAAGTCATGGTATGAGAAGGGGTCATAATAGAGGGAAGACACTGAGAATCAAAGAAGGTAGAACCCCGAAATCCATGTGAGAATATGGGAGAAGGTAAATGAGGCTCTTCAACTTGAGCACTAATCATGAGATGGTAAATGGTATAAGGATCCTTTCCTCTATGTTGAGGAAATTCGAAGATAAAGAAGATCATTTCAAGCGTATACTCTAATTCGGGTTAATCTTCTAGTGAGAAGAGAGGATTACACTATGAAGAGGAATGAGGAGTGGTCCCATAGTTCATTGTGTGAGTGGCTATATGAACATTACTCTCATCCAGGATAGGATCCCTACCATGCTTATGGGAGACCCTATGAGGGTTGGTAAAACTTATCATGTATGTTGAATTTAACTTAATATTATCTTTAAAAAAATTCATGATGAAGGAGAATGACTAAACAAGGTAAGAGAGATGCAAAAATAGGGAAATGAGAAGTGATAGCAAACTGTACAGAGTTGACTAGGTTGACCTAACATAGAAAATAGAGCCTAAAAACTATACATATTTGACTGGGTTGACCTAGCATAGCAAATAGAGGCTAAAAAGTGTACAAGGTCGACCAGGTCGATCTAGCACAACAAATAGGGAAAAACAGACAGTCTATAAGAAATTGTGTCAACAAAAATGACTATGTACTAAGATAAGAATTTATTTCAAGTACTTAGGAAAGTAAGAAATGAAAGGAAACACAATCAATGGGATTATTGAGGTTAATCCAATTGAGGCACACATCACAAAACCTTACACCAATGTTGGCTAATGCAAGTTTTTTCAATACAACATATAATTGAGTAAAGAGCAAGCAATCAACTTAGAAAATAAAAGCTAACTAAGTGGTCAACCTGAATGTTGTTAGATTATTAGAGTATAATTTTAGATGTGATAGGAAGTTGGCTTTAAGCAAATAACTAGAAAGCAATCTAAGGATGGTTTCAAGATGTTTGAGTTGAGAGGGATCTATATTAGTAATGGTACATGCTTGTATTGGAGCCTACCCCCTCACTTCACACACCACAATGATAAAGGTGTTGGGTGCTTAGCCAAAATATATCATTAACCATGTATTTATACTTGGCCAGAAAACCAAGTCTGCTTCTCCCTTGGTGATGAAATCCAAGTAGGTTGGCTTTGGGTAAATAATTCTTAAAATGCTTTTTGAGATT
This sequence comes from Torreya grandis, assembly GCA_037957365.1. NCBI lineage: Eukaryota > Viridiplantae > Streptophyta > Pinopsida > Cupressales > Taxaceae > Torreya > Torreya grandis. The sequence goes on from JARHVA010004453.1 coordinate 1,102,967, forward strand.
TTGTGATTTGGTAGTGTGTGCATAAAAGATAAAATAGTGCAACTAAATGGTATATTGAAAACCACCTATTTAAACTATGTGATCTATTATAAGCATGCAAGCAACAAGAAATGAAAGTGTGAGCTAATTACTAGCATATAAGGGTTAATTTCAACTTTAAAACACAATATAGTGTCGATTTAGTCGATAGTGTATGCAGAGAATATAGAAGAGGGTCAACAGTGTCACCTTTGTACTATAGAAGCAAAAATTTTGAAAGTGAACTACATCGACAAAGTTGACCTAGCTTTCCAAACATAATAGAAAATACATAACTGTATCGATAGGGTCGACCTAGTTGACTGTATAGGGGGCAATTTTAAAGACTGCAAAATGTGAAAAACATAATTGTAGCAAATCCTAGAAATGACAAAGAAGGATATAAAGGAACCTTGGTCAGTTGGAGGATGCAGAGAAGAAAAAAATTGCTATTGAAGAACCTTAATTTGTACTTGTAAATTTTGCTAACTGTGTCGACCTAGCTTTGCAAAGCCTTGTTGTTGATAACTTAAAAATATACAGGGTTGACTGGGTTGATCTAGTATGATAAATCTGATGCCTAAAAATATATAGGGTTGATTGGGTTGACCTAGTAGTCTGAATTGGAAGTCTGAAAAACCTATAAAAATATAACAGAGTCATTTTGATGTGACTGTGTGTTAAACTTGTGCACATAAGTTAGTATTGTCTCAATACAATCAACCTGACATCACAAATATATGAAAAATAAAATGATGAAATAAGTGAAGAAAAATTGCAAGGTTTAGCTTCAAGTTGAGTTCACCAAAATGTATGCAATTAGAAATGCATCATATCTATAAATTAATCTTAACTCGAATAAGATAGATTATACCATACACTTTCGATTGGGAACACATTTGTTAAATAGGAACATGACCAATATGGGGATCTGCGAGACCCAATTAGGGGATCTCTTATCGTAATACACCATGCTAGGGAGGGTTCCAAAGCCTCCAGTCAAGCACAACCATGCAATAACCCTAAGGGGATCTTGAGTTTTAATATTTCACCTAAATTAATAACAAGTAAAGTAAATCTAATCCACCACTCACCAAAGCTTATGACACAAAGTGGGGGTTAGAAACAATAAAACTAAACATGCATAAGAGACATATACTCATGTCAATGTATACAAAATCATAATGCATGAACGAGAAGTACAAATACATATCTATCTATTCTTACAAAGGAGAAACAAAGTTAGCAATATTTACTTTTGAAGACGAACCTGCTGAGCCTTAATCTCTCCTTTGGCCAAGGTGCTTCACAAGAGGTTGTTGTGGTATGTAAGAATGACAAGGATAAATCAGCTCTAGGCTACATAACCTATCAATGCATCCAAAAGAGTTCTCCACAAGACAAGATTCATATCTCCAAAGAAAGTATGGAACCCTAAGCTTTGCTTCTCAAGTAGAATGGTCAATAAGTAGATGTTTGTTCGCTCTTACTTCTTCTTCTCATAATAAATGATGGAAATGAACTTGTATCTATAGGCAGATGTGACCCTAAACCCTTCTGAAAATTCTAATCGACAGGGTCGACCTAGTCGACCTAACACAATTTTGAACAATAATTCGCTAGGTCGTGAGCAAGGTCAACCAGAGGCCAAACTAATTCCTAAGTGAAAATAAGTATAAACTATACAGGGTCGACCTATTCAACCTAGTCCAATTGAATGACAAAAGAGGATTGAGGTGAGGAAAATGAGGATAAATGTAGTAAATGATTGGAAAGGGTAAAACGGAGAAGAACAAGCTTGGAGATAAGGTTTTCAAAAGATAAGTGTGTATATAACAAGTGGCAAAAGGGATAATAATCTTAAAAAGCACCAATGATCTGCCCACCCCTTTCTCGATGCACTCCTTAGGGCGTGAACTCAAAGAAATTAAGACTCGACGTGTTCCTGCAAGATACAAAGTGTCAGTAATCGATAAAGTTTGAAAATATTATGTGTATACATATGTCCCACTCGATGCTCATCACGTGTCACATGAGTGCAACACAGGATGGTGCTTCAAGAATAAAACATGATAACACTTAATGTTCATGCTAAGTAAGATGTAGTAAAGATCAAATAAGATAAATGAAAAGACATAATTAAAAAATACATACCTTTACTTACCTTAGTGTTGTAGATAAAGAATTAGACTGCAAGAGAAGTGAAGGTGTCCAAATGTGAAGAACATTAGGTGAACCTATAGAAGTTAGTGCAAAAAATAGCCAAAAATAAAAAAAATTGGAAGATAGGCATATAATAGTGGAAAATATTCTCTATGTCATGACGATTCTAAAATATTTTATGGTTCAAAAAATGGATGAGTAAAGGCAAAGATATAGGAAAAACAAGGAATTTGACACACACACACACTATATATATATATATATATATATATATATATATATATATATATAGTGGAAAATATTCTCTATGTCATGACGATTCTAAAATATTTTATGGTTCAAAAAATGGATGAGTAAAGGCAAAGATATAGGAAAAACAAGGAATTTGACACAAACACACACACACACTATATATATATATATATATATATATATATATATATATATATATATATAGAGAGAGAGAGAGAGAGAGGGTATGCCATTAGGGAACCAATGTTTACGTTATTCAAGCCAACATTCTCTCTTTTGATTCATCCACAATTACTCATGTGGATACTTCCTTCTAAGGCATAATGCTCCCCTACCAATGTATTTTGACATCCCATAGCTTCTGTAGATTGCTTGGTCTTGATCATATTCAATGTAAGAGTGATCAAGTGGTAAGCTATTGCCAACTTTTTAAAGGATCGTTGCTTCCAGGTGAGCCTCCTAATTATTTTTGTGGTCACCGAGCTGCTAAACACCTAGGAGAGCAAACCTATAGGCAAGGCCCCATATCTAATTTAAATCTATATATGGGATGGGGGTGAAGGGGTTGGGGCACTAACCACTAACCGATAGCCTATCTATTTATTCGAGTGGGTAATCATAGAGTAACCTCGACTCCAAACCTAGTTATATTGGTTATATGGAGAGGTCTATGCTTTTTAGTACTCTAGAGTGGGGGACTTAAAATCAATCACAATGAGATTTATGGATAATATATACAAACAAATAAAATGAAACAACCCCTAGAACAACCATATCTACCACAATGAAAGCAATATCTAACCCTAAGGGATGGAAGAGAGCACATGTTTACCAAAATATTTTATGAATAAATGGATCTAGGTCAAATTGCATCACAATGTAACACATCCACCCATAAGACATGCAAATTAGGCCTAATAAAATATAAATCGGACCAAATTGGTTATGAAAAATATTCATGATGTAGTAATAAATGATAAATGGAGTTCAAGAAGAATATCGTGTTTTGTTGTAGATTTAAATATAGTAAAGAAACAACGTAGTGCAGGTTCATACAACAAAACAAATAGAACCCATAACAAAATGGAAAATAAAGAATCTACCCAAAACCATAAGATCATTTCTAGAAGAGTATAGCTTTTCCATAAATATAGCGTCATTTTTATCAAAGACAGATGCATGCTAAATAATTTGACAATCATGTTCATCATCTTGAGGGCTTCAAAAAATTCACTTGTTTTTTATCCAAACCCATAGCATAACATCACAAACCATAAAACATTGAGGGATGCGTTTGAGGGTGTATGCTATCACTCAATTATTATCTTGCTCTAGGTTAGGAAATAAATTCAGTAACACTCTAAGTACAATGCATGTCAACAAGCAATTCAGTGAATGTAGGTCCTAGTCCTATATAAATTTTCATGATAGAATGAATGCATAGAAAATAAATAAATCCTTGAATTTTTATTTAAATATTCGAATTAACTACTTTTACACTTCAACAATTGATATCAAGAAAGATTGACAAATCAATAATGCACATACAAGAGACCCAAAAAAAGGTCACAAGGCCCACGCCAAAACCATACACTATACCATTCTAAAAGAAATCCTAGAAACTAAAACAAACAAGAAAAGGAAGAATGAGAAGGGGAAAAACACATGTAGTAACAATCATAAACACAAGGAAAATGCACCAAGAAGAGCCTAACATAAAACAAAAATCAACAAACACAAATACACTAGAATAATGCAATTCTATAATTAATAAATACTCTCTTACCAAAATTAAATGTTTATAATAATAAATGTTTCCTTAAAAATTCAACTTTGAGATACTTTAATTTAATTGAATTTCTTTTACTTATTGCAATGTTGAACATATTCTAAGCAAAACATTTTAATGTAATAACTAAATTAAAATCAATGATTAGGTTAATGTTACATTGGTAATAATTATGAGACCGGAGTGATTTATTAGACACTACGTTTACTAAAAACTTTATTAATAAAAAAAAAGGTTAAAGAGTGAAAAGCTCAAAGTGATTAATTACATTCATCATTCCTCCTCCTACTAATAAATACTTATGATCATTGTATGCTATAATGGATCTCCTTACCTTATAATTATTACATAAACATAATAAAAACCTTCAATTTAATATATCTATGAAGTATGGTATTGTTAGACTATAATATTTATGTTATAAAAATGATTTGATCTTTATACGTAAAATATGAAAAGCATATAATATCAATTAAAAAAAATATTGTTATATAATTTTATTAATAAAAAAAATATTCTAATTATTATATAATATTATCCTTTTATATAATTATTCAAATAATAAATTTAATATAATTTAAATTATACAATAACATTTGAAATCCCTATTTAAAAAATTGAACTTAATTGACCCATTATAATCAGTTAAATCTTTATTTAATATATTTTGATTCTTTAAAATATATATATATATAGAAATTATACAACTTTTTTTAAATTGATAGTGAAGACTTAAATGTAAGGTGATACTTAAATGATCACTAAAGTCCCCAACATTATTAACCGTTTTACATGTGGGTAGGCAAAGATTGATTGAAATTTATTAAGCATTCCAACCACCACGATCCAAAACTAGTCAAGATTGCTCCCAAAAATTTAATATAATAGTAGAGATTTATTTTATCCCTAACTATTTTAAAAATTTAAAAGGTTTAATTTAATTATAAATTTTAAAAAATTGAAATCAAAATTATTAAATTTAAAAAGTTAATTTATTTTACAATTTTTTTCAATATTTTTTTAATTGGTAGTTATAAATATTTAGGTACTAATTTTAATCATAAATTTTGTTAAGGAAAAAAAATTATAAAAAATGTGTTATTGTTTAGAAAATTATTATAAATATATTGAACTTTAATTTTGAGATAAAAATATTAATATATCATAATTTTATACCATTATATGTTATGACATTTTAGGTGGAAGTATATTTCAAAATTCCAAACAAAATTTAAAAAATTTGAAAATACTTTATTTTATATATATATATAAAGTGTAGTATTATTTAGTAAATTATTGTAAATATATTGAATTTTAAGTTTGAGATAAAAGGATTAAAGTACAATAACTTTGTAATATTGTATGATTATGACGTTTTGAGGTGGAAGTATATCTCAAAAATACAAATTAAATTTTGAAATTTTAAAAAACAATTTATTATTCATAATTTCAAAATTAAAATTAATTTATCTGACCATATTTTTTTTTGTAGAGTAATATGTTTCCTATAACCTAAATAAGATAGACTTTTTATCATTGTCTAGCACTTATGTGTAACACATCTTCATAACACATATTCATTGAAACGTTAAAGGAAAAAATTAAAAAATGATTAAAATTATGGGACATCCAGGATCAAATGATACTTTTATGTAATGTAGAACTAAAATAAAAAATAAAGTTTATGAAAATTTTATTTGAAAACTAAGAACTAACTCACATTCAAGTTATATAGCAAACCAATAAATAAATACTTTCAAAAACCCCTCACGAAAAAAAAGAATGTATTTATTGACTATCTCATATGAAATAGTCTTGTGAACAAGGAATATGTAGAGGGGAGGTTAGTCTTGCGTTAGTCCAATAAAAACAAATCAAATTAACGCACAAAAATCCTAACACTTTTAATATAGACACTAGGGAGAGCATAGGTAACACGCATGCACATGAAAACACAACTAAAACATGAAAAAAAAAAATACTCTTTTACTTTTCTTGGAACTCCAAATGACTTGTTGAAGTGACTTGCTCAGAGTGTGCATCAAGAAATCTTTATCAATGGAACTTTGTTGGCTTCACCTTTCCTTGGCACCTTGGCTTGATTGCTTGGCTTATGATTTGGGCAAACACTACTTGTATGAAGCTTCTCACTTTAAATTAGCATTATAACGCTACACTATCAAAGCTTTGAAGACATTTAGGCATGATAACTTTACACCAAGAGAGCTTAAACATAATGGGTATGGCCTTGTATTTATAGCCCCAATAATGAACTCTCACCCAAAGTGAGTTAAGGTTGAGTTCAAAATTGGATGAGTTCAAACTAACCCTATGTGAGTTGAGACTAACTACAATTGAATTAAAAGTTGTCATGTAATTATGATTTCAATGACTAGGCATGGCTCTCAAATTAGATAGGGATATTTTGGAAGAGCTTAACAACTCATAAAGATAATAATGAAAAGACTTGATATTTTTATATTTAGAATTTTCATTCTTAGATATTCATTAATTAACAAATGGATAATTCAACTAAATGTTTGATCTTGTTTAATTAGATAATTCATTTTGATTAACATTTTTGCTCTTTTAAGATTTGATTAAGTGCCCTACTTAATGGGTCTATAGGCCAAATTCCCAGTTGTTAGGTCGCAAGGTGATTATGGATAAATCCGTGAGATGTTATGATTGCATACAGATCAGTATCCCAGATAGGGATGCCTCAACATGATTTTGAGCATTGATGAATGATGTGCAACCACAATTACGGTATTTAGGGATTCTGAGGCTTAATTTGTAATAGTTGGTAGGAATCAATCTGAAGTCTGGTTGGAAGCCAATTATCGCCAAAAATTGGATGTCTACATTCCTAACATGCCTATTCTTTCCTTGTTCTTCTTAATTTCATTCCAACATTGTTATAGGGAAATTAATAAATCTGTTAATTTCCTTACTAATTTAAGAGTGAAACTTTGAAGGTGGGAGATAAGTAATTGGTAAGAATGTTAGTCCATGGAAAGATTTAAAAAAACTCATTATCTATGATAAAATGCATTCAAATTAATCATTGGAAACATTTTGGAGACTAAGATTATTTTGGGTGATGTGGGTGGCTTGGATGAGTTGACAGGGGATGTAATTTATTTCAATGCTTCTTTTATTAATTTGTAGATTATTTTTATATATATTTCTTAGTTCCGACTAGCAAATCCCTCTGGATTGTTCAACCATTCCTACCTGAAGGACTAAAAATCAAGCACTTCATTCCTTCTTTATCTTAGTTATGAAAAAAAATTGGTTGAGATTGCAATGATTTTCGTATGTTATAGTTTAAGTTTAAGCACTTGTCTTACTTTGTTTTTTGGTTGTTTGACTTTCTGGTTGAATTATTATACTTGCTAATTGATTGTTTTAATATGGTAGTCGATTACGTTTTTATTGGGCAAGTGTCCGCATTCCCTCATTTAATATATCAAAAAATATTCCATTATATTAAAGTAGAGGTAGTTTTTAGGTCATCGCCAAACAACACACCAATATTTACCTTATATTTCGTTCAATGTAGTGTACAACCCTACACCACTTTTGATTTCAAATATGTGACTCCACTATGGTATATATGTGTCTTAACCATTGGGCCAAATGCATTGTACATGCTCACATGTTTTAATGATATAAGAGGTGCTTTCAATAATATTTACAATCACAAATTCATTAGTAAATGGAATGGACTATCTACATGAGCAAACATAGGTTAGAACGTTCAAATTTTTTTCACAAATAAGAAGTTAAATTTATTTCTCTCATCAAAAAGTTTTTAGTCTAATAATGAGGATGATAGTTGTTTATATCCATCCACCAAAGTACAAATTCTTCTAAATACTCCACACAAAAATTCAAGCAATTAAGGTTAGAATCGTGTCCTAAATAATTTTAACTGTGTAGATACTCCTTACTCGTAGTTGTCTAACTAGAAGAACTCACTGATTTAGATACATGCTTACTCAACATTGTAAATCCTTTATATATATATATATATATATATATGAATAGAGATGCTGACATTATATATAATTTAGTGATTCCATATAATATTTTCAATATACAATAATAATAATAATAATTCTCTCTCAATTTAATTTTTTTTTAATTTTTATATTTAATTATTTATTATCTTTTTTTTTTTTTAAATTACTATATAGTTTTCTAAACTTTTTGATTTAAAAAAAACCAAAAATTACAAATATATATTAATTAGAAAATATCCAACAAAACTACAATATAAAATTAAACTCTAATCCAACAAGATTACAATATAAAACTTTGTAACATAAAATTAAGTCATGAAAATAAAATAAATGAAAGAAAATTTTAAAATCCAAAAACAATTCCTTTAACAAATATATTAATATCCCTATAAATGTCCGTACATTATAATTATTACAATATAAATGTTCTAAAAATAATTAAAATCGTGTTCCAAACAAAATGAATTATCCCAACAATTAAAAGATTGAGTGGCATTGGCCAAAGACTTTTGCACTCAATCAATGTTAAAAGGTTGTTGTCATAAAGAGTGGAATACCTTGATTGTTGGATTATAACATATCAAAAATGAATATTTGATATTGGTTCTCTCATTATAGTGGATTCTGAAATACTAAAAAAGGATTTTCATAAGTACCCTCTGCCATAAATACTAGGTAACATATGTGATGGTTAAAATGATTCCCTACAAATGTGACAAGCCCATGTGATGATTTACCATCTGACAAGGAATCCAAGAAATGCCCTCATCAACATTTGATCACTTTATATGCTATGTTTCTTCTTCACCACCCTTTTAAAATAATAATAATAATAATAATAATAATAATAATAATAATAATAATAATAATAATTGTTTTGAGTTATATATAATAAATTTTAATATTAAATAAATATATATTTAAATCATTTTTTATTAAATTAATGTTTTTAATAAAAATTAAAATGTTAAAAATATCTTATAAAATATAAAATTTAATTTTAAATTATTACAAATTTAATTATTAAAAAATGCTTAAAATCAATTTTTTGGTGAAATAATTTATAAATAATATACATTGTATTTGTTTATTTTATTAAATTAGTAGGTTTTGTGTAGGTAATCAAAATCATGTTGAAAATGTAATGGTTACTTTTCAAAACCAACAAATACAAAATATCAACCAAAAGTAACAACTTTGGTAGAGATGTTTTATATAATGAATTTAAAATATAGAAAACGGTTTATAAAAGAAATTAAAAACATTAAAAATATATGTTATCAATTATATTTATAAAAACATATTATTTGTAAAAATTTAATATAATATCAAGATCTAAAAATATTTAAAAAAAATCAAACAATTTCATTAGCGACACTATTATTTCACATTTTTATATATTAAATTAAAAAACAAAAACAAAATCTCTTTATAACTATTATATTTGATAATTTATTAATAAAGACAATAAATTTGTTAATAATTAAATATTTTATATCAATCACTAATGAGATGTGGGTGAGTTGGTAAAGTGATTTGGATCCTACAAGTCACGCACGGTCAAATCTCAGATGGTATTGGAGGTCGATTGTGATTGATCGTTGGTATCTAACATTCACCAAAACTGTATCAATCCATAAATATTTTATATCAATTAAATTTTTAAATAACATTAGTCTCCAAATTTGAATTCATCATTTTTTTAATATTCCCTATGAGTTAGATCTTAATAGATAGTGTGACATTACACTTTATTATCATATAATTCAATGATTTTATGTGAATGATGTCTATTGTAACACATACGAAAAAAACACTGCAACTCTTTCAATTAAAAAACATATTAAATAATAAATAATGGAAATGAACTTGTATATATAAGCAGATGTGACCCTAAACCCTTCTAAAAATTCTAACCGATAGGGTCGACCCAATCAACCTCACACAATTTCGAACAATAATTCATTAGGTCATGAGCAAGGTCAGCCAAAGACCAAACTAATTCCTAAGTGAAAATAACCAAAAATTGTACAGGGTTGACCCATTCAACCTAGTACAGTTGACTGATAAAAGAGGATTAAGGTGAGGAAAAGGAGGATAAAATGTAGTAATGATTGTAAAGGGTAAAATAGAGAAGAACAAGCCTAGGGATAAGGTTTTCAAAAGACGTGTGTAGATAACAAGTGGTAAAAGGGATAAAAATCCTACGAAGCACCAATGATCTGCCCACCCCTTTTTTGATTCACCCTTTAGGGCGTGCACTTAAAGAAATTGAGACTTGATGTGTTCCTACAAGATACAAAGTGGAAGTAATTGATAAAGTTTGAAAATATTATGTGTATACATATGCCCCACTCGAAGCTCATCAAGTGTCACATGAGTACAACACAAGATGGTGCTTCGAGAATAAAACATGATAACACATAATACTCATGCTAAGTAAGATGTAGTAAATATCAAATAAGATAAATGAAAAGACATAATTGAAAAATACATACCTTTACTTACCTTAGTGTTTTAGATAAAGAAGTAGATTGCAAGAGAGTGAAGGTGTCCCAATATGAAGAACATTAGGCGAACCTATAGAAGTTAGTGCAAAAAATAGCCAAAAATCATTTTTTTGGAAGATAGGTATATAATAGTGGAAAATATTCTCTGTCATCACGATTCTAATATATTTTATAGTTCAAAAAACGGATGAGTAAAGCAAAGATATAGGAAAACCAAGGAATCTGACACACACACACACACACACAATATATATATATATATATATATATATAGGATGCCATCAGGGAACCAATGTTTGCATTGTTCAAGCCAAAATTCTCGCTTTCGATTCATCCATAATTACTCATGTGGATACCTCCTTCTAAGGCAGAATGCTCCCCTACCGATGTATTTTGACATCCCATAGCTTCTATAGATTGCTTGGTCCTGATCATATTCAATGTAAGAGTAATCAAGTGGTAAGCTATTGCACACTTTTTTAAGGATCATTGCTTCCAGGTGAGCCTCTTAATTATTTTTGTGGTCACTGGGCTACTAAACACCTAAGACAACAAACCTAAAGGCAAGGCCCCCTATCTAATTTAAATCTATATATGGGGTGGGGGTGAAGAGGTGGGGCCACTAACCACTAACCGATAGCCTATCTATCTATTCGAGTGGGTAACCATAGAGTAACCTCGAATCCAAACCTAGTTATTTGGTTATATGGAGAGGTCTATGCTTTTTAGTACTCTAGAGTGGGGGACTTAAAATCAAGCATAATGAGATTTATGGATTATAGATACAAACAAATAAAATGAAGCAACCCCTATAATAACCATATCTACCACAATGAAATCAATATTTAACCCTAAGGGATGTAAGAGAGCACATGTTCACCAAAATATTTTATGAATAAATGGATCTAGGTCAAATTGCATCACAATGTAACACATCCACCCATAAAACATGCAAATTAGGCCTAATAAAATATAAATCGGACCAAATTGGTAATTAAAAATATTCATGTAGTAATAATGATAAATGGAGTTCAAGAAGAATATTGTGTTTTGTTGTAGATTTAAATGCAGTAAAAAAATAACGTAGTGTAGGTTCATACAATAAGACAAATAGAACCCATAAAACCAATGGAAATTAAAGAACATACCCAAAACCATAAGATCATTTCTAGAAGAGTATAGCTTTTCCATAAATATAGGGTCGTTCCTATCAAAGACAGATGCATGCTAAATAATTTGACAATCATGTTCGTCATTTTGAGGGCTTCAAAAAATTCACTTGTTTTTTATCCAAACCCCTAGCATAACATCACAAACCATAAAACATTGGGGGATGTGTTTGAGGGTTTATGCTATCACTCAATTATTATCATTCCCTAGGTTGGGAAATAAATTCGGTAAGTAACACTCTAAGTACAATGCATGCCAACAAGCAATTCAATGAATGTAGGGCCTAGCCCTGTATAAATTTTCATGATAGAATGAATGCATAGAAAATAAATAAATCCTTGAATTTTGATCTAAATATTTGAATTAACTACTCTTACACTTCCACAATTGATCTCAAGAAAAATAGATTTGTATCATTTTCAGCCATTTCATGTCCTATATGCACTTATGCAATTCTAGGCTAAACTTCTCAAATTAAAACTAGGACTCTATTAACACACAAGCTGATACACAACAATCAAGAAAGATTGACAAATCAATAATGCACATACAAGAGACCCAAAATAGGATCACAAAGCCCACCCCAACACCATACACTATACAATTCTAAAAGAAATCCAGGAAACTTAAACAAACAAGAAAAAGATTAGAGAGAGAAGAATGAGAAGGGAAAAAACGCATGTAGTGACAACCATAAACATAAGGAAAACGTACCAAGAAGAGCCTAACATAAAACAAAAATCAACAAACATAAATACACTAGAATAATGCAACTCGATAGTTAATAAATACTCTTATCAAAATTAAATGTTTATAATAATAAATGTTTCCTTAAAAATTAAACTTTAAGATATTTTAATTTAATTGAAATAATTATGAGACGGGAGTGTTTTAAAGAGTGAAAAGTTGAAAGTGATGAATTGCATTAATCATTCCTCCTCCTACTAATAAATACTTATGATCATTGCATGTTATAATGGATCTCCTTACCTTATAATTATTACATAAACATAATAAAAACCTTCAATTTAATATATCTATGAAGTATGGTATTGTTTGACTATAATATTTATGTTATAAAAATGATTTGATCTTTATACGTAAAATATGAAAAGCATATAATATCAATTAAAAAAAATATTGTTATATAATTTTATTAATAAAAAATATATTCTAATTATTATATAATATTATCCTTTTATATAATTATTCAAATAATAAATTTAATATAATTTAAATTATACAATAACAGTTGAAATCCCTATTTAAAAAATTGAACTTAATTGACCCATTATAATCAGTTAAATCTTTATTTAATATATTTTGATTCTTTAAAATATATATATATAGAAATTATACAACTTTTTTTAAATTGATAGTGAAGACTTAAATGTAAGGTGATACTTAAATGATCACTAAAGTCCCCAACATTATTAACCGTTTTACATGTGGGTAGGCAAAGATTGATTGAAATTTATTAAGCATTCCAACCACCACGATCCAAAACTAGTCAAGATTGCTCCCAAAAATTTAATATAATAGTAGAGATTTATTTTATCCCTAACTATTTTAAAAATTTAAAAGGTTTAATTTAATTATAAATTTTAAAAAATTGAAATCAAAATTATCCAATTTAAAAAGTTAATTTATTTTACAATTTTTTTCAATATTTTTTTAATTGGTAGTTATAAATATTTAGGTACTAATTTTAATCATAAATTTTGTTAAAGAAAAAAAATTATAAAAAATGTGTTATTGTTTAGAAAATTATTATAAATATATTGAACTTTAATTTTGAGATAAAAATATTAATACATCATAATTTTATACCATTATATGTTATGACATTTTAGGTGGAAGTATATTTCAAAATTCCAAATAAAATTTAAAAAATTTGAAAATAATTTATTATATATAAAAATAAAGTTTAGTATTATTTAGAAAATTATTGTAAATATATTTAATTTTAAGTTTGAGATAAAAGGATTAAAGAGCAATAACTTTGTAACATTGTATGATTATGACGTTTTGAGGTGGAAGTATATCTCAAAAACACATGATAAATTTTGAAATTTAAAAAAATAATTTATTATTCATAATTTCAAAATTAAAATTAATTTATTTGACTATATTCTTCTTGTAAAGTAATATGTTTCCTATAGCCTAAATAAGATAAACTTTTAATCATTGTTCAACAATTATGCGTAACACATATTCATTGAAACGTTAAAGGTAAAAAAAATTAAAATGATTAAAATTATGAGACATCCAGGATGAAATGATACTTTTATGTAATGTAGAACTAAAATAAAAAATAAAGTTTATGAAAATTTTATTTGAAAACTAAGAACTAACTCACATTCAATTTAATAATGTATATATTGACTATCTCAAATGAAATAGAAGATGTTGTTCATTTTCTCCTTGTGAACAAGGGATACGTAGAGGGGAGGTTAGTCTTGTGTTAGTCCAGTAAAACAAATCAAATTAATGCATTGAAATCCTAACACTTTTAATCTAGACACTAGGAGGAGCATAAGTAACAAACATGCACATGAAAACACAACTAAAACATGAAAAAAAAAAACTCTTTTACCTTCCTTGGAACTCTCAATGGCTTGTTGAAGTGACTTGTTCGCCTTGTGCATTAAGAAATCTTCATCAATGGAGCTTTGTTGGCTTCACATTTCCTTGGCACCTTGGCTTGATTGCTTGGCTTATGATTTGGGCATGGTAACACTACTTGTATGAAGCTTCTCTCTTCAAATTGGCATTATAACTCTACACTATCAAAGCTTTGAAGACATTTAGGCATAATAACTTTAGACCAAGACAGCTTAAACATAATGGGTATGACCCTGTATTTATAGCCCCAAGAATTAACTCTCACCCAAGGTGAGTTAAGGTTGATTGTAAACATGGACTGAGTTCAAACTAACCCTAGATGAGTTGAGACTAACTAAAATTGAGTTAAAAGTTGTCATGTAATTATGATTTTCAATTAGTAGGCATGGCTCTCAAATTAAATAAGAATATTTTGGAAGAGTTTAACAACTCATAAAGACAATGATGAAAAGGCTTGATATTTTGATTTTTAGAATTTCCATTTTTAGATATTCATTAATTACACATGGATAATTCAAATAAGCATTTGATCTTGTTTAATTAGATAATTTATTTTGATTAGCATTTTTGCTCTTTTAAGATTTGATTAAGTGCCCTACTTAATGGGTCTATAGGCCAAATTTCGAATTGTTAGGTCACAAGGTGATTAGAGATAAATCCGTGAGAGGTTATGATTTCATACAGGTCAGTATCCCAGATAGGGATGCCTCAACATGATTTTGAGCATTGATGAATGATGCATGGCCAAAATTGTGGTATTTAGTGATACGGAGGCTTAATTTGTAATGGTTGATAGGAATCAATCTGAAGTCTGATTGGAAGCCAGTTGTGCCCAGAATTGGATGTCTACATTCCTAACATGCCTATTCTTTCCTTGTTCTTCTTAATTTCATTCCAACATTGCTATAGAGAAATTAATAAATCTATTGATTTCCTTATTAATTTAGGAGTGAAACTTTGAAGGTGGGAGATAAGTAATTGGTAAGAATGTTAGTCCATGGAAAGATTTTTAAAAAACTTATAATCTATGATAAAATGCATTCAAATTAATCATTGGACACGTTTTGGAGACTAGGATTATTTTGGGTGATGTGGGTGGCTTGGATGAGTTGGCAGGGGATGTAACTTATTCCAATGCTTCTTTTATTAAATTGTAGATTAGTTTTATATATATTTCCTAGTTTCGGGTGGTAAATCCCTCTGGATTGTTTAAACCATTCCTACATGAATGACTAAAATCAAGCTCTTTATTCCTTCTTTATCTTAGTTATGCAGAGTTTTTGGTTGAGATTGCAATGATTTCCTTATGTTATAGTTTAAGTTTAAGCGCTTGTCTTACTTTGTTTTTTGGTTGTTTGACTTTCTGGTTGAATTATTGTATTTGCTAATCGATTGTTTTAATATGGTAGTCGATTACGTTTTTATCAAGTGA
Source organism: Torreya grandis (assembly GCA_037957365.1). Taxonomy (NCBI): domain Eukaryota; kingdom Viridiplantae; phylum Streptophyta; class Pinopsida; order Cupressales; family Taxaceae; genus Torreya; species Torreya grandis. Next base: position 1,118,954 of record JARHVA010004453.1, read on the forward strand.
GGATCCGCATTTCCTCATTTAATATATCAAAAAATATTTCATTATATTAAGGTAAACGTAGTTTATAGGTCATCGCCAAACAACACGCCAATATTTACCTTATATTTGTTCAATGTAGTGTACAGCCCTAAACCACTTTTGATTTCAAATATGTGACTCCACTATGGTAGATATGTCTTAACCATTGGGCCAAATGCATTGTACATGCTCACATGCTTTAATGATATAAGAGATGCTTTCAATAATATTTACAATCACAAATTCATTAGTAAATGGAATGGACTATCTACACGAGCAAACATAGGTTAGAATGTTCAATTTTTTTTCACGAATAAGAAGTTAAATTTATTTCTTTCATCGAAAAGTTTGTAGTCTAATAATGAGGATGATAGTTGTTTATATCCATCCACCAAAGTACAAATTCTTCTAGATACTCCACACAAAAATTCAAGCGATTTAAGGTTAGAATCGTGCCCTAAATAATTTTAACTATGTAGATACTCCTTACTCATAGTTGTTTAACCAAAGAAACTCATTGATTTAGATACATACTTACTCAACATTGTAAATCATATATATATATATATATATATATATATATATATATATATATATATTTCTAAAATATGAATAGAGATGCTGACATTATATATAATTTAGTGATTCCATATAATACTTTCAATATACAATAATAATAAAAATTCTCTCTCAATTTTTTTTTTTAAATTTTTATATTTAATTATTTATTATCTTTATTTTTTTTTTTTAAATTACTATATATTTTTCAAAACTTTTTGATTTAAAAAATCTAAAAATTACAAATATATATTAATTAGAAAAAATCGAAACTACAATATAAATTAAACTCTAATCCAACAAAATTGCAATATAAAACTTTGTAATATAAAATTAAGTCCTGAAAATAAAATAAATGAATGAAATTTTTAAAATCCAAAAACAATTCCTTTAGTAAATATATTAATATCCCTATAAATGTCCGTACATTATAATTATTACAATATAAATGTTCTAAAAATAATTAAAATCATGTTCCAGACAAAATGAATTATCCCAACAATTAAAAGATTAAGTGGCATTGGCCAAAGACTTTTGCACTCAATCAATGTTAAAAGGTTGTTGTCATAAACAGTGTCATACCTTGATTGTTGGATTATAACATATCAAAAATGAATATTTGATATTGGTTCTCTCATTATATTGGGTTCTGAAATACTTAAAAAGGATTTTCATAAATACTAGGTAACATATGTGACAAGCCCATGTGATGGTTAAAATGATTCCCTACAAATGTGACAAGCCCATGTGATGATTTACCATCTGACAAGGAATCCAACAAATGCCCTTATCAAGATTTGATCACTTTATATGCTATGTTTCTTCTTCACCACCCTTTTAATTTAAAAATTAAACATTAGAAATGTTTGTTAAAAATAATAATAATTATTATTATTATTATAATATAGATATTCGCATTTTCATTTATGTTTTGAATTATATATAATAAATTTTAATATTGAATAAATATATATTTAAATCATTTTTAATTAAATTAATGTTTTTAATAAAAATTAAAATGTTAAAAATATCTTATAAAATTTAAAATTTAATTTTAAATTATTACAAATTTAATTATAAAAAAATGATTAGAATCAATTTTTTGGTGAAATAATTTATAAATAATATACAATGTATTTGTTTGTTTTATTAAATTAATAGGTTTTGTATAGGTAATCAAAATCATGTTAAAAATGTGATGGTTACTTTTCAAAACCAACAAATACAAAATATCAACAAAAAGTAACAACTTTGGTAGAGATGTTTTATATAGTAAATTTAAAATATAGAAAAAGGTTTATAAAAGAAATTAAAAGCATTAAAAATATATGTTATCAATTATATTTATAAAAACATATTATTTGTAAAAATTTAATATAATATCAAGATTTAGAAATATTTGAAAAAAATCAAACAATTTCATTAAAGACACTGTCATTTCACATTTTTATATAATAAATTAAAAAACAAAATCTCTTTATAATTATTATATTTGATAATTATTAATAAAGACAATAAATTTTTTAATAATTAAATATTTTATATCAATTATTAATGAGATGTAGGTGAGTTGGTAAAGTGATTTGGATCCTACGGGTCAAATCTCAAATGGTATTGGAAGTCGATTGTGGTAGATAGTTGGTATCTAGCATTCACCAAAACTTTATCAATACATAAATATTTTATATCAATTAAATTTTTAAATAACATTAATCTCCAAATTTGAATTCTATCATTTTTTTAATATTCCCTGTGAATTATATCTTAATAAATAGTGTGACATTACACTTTATTATCATATAATTCAATAATTTTATGTGAATGATGTCTATTGTAACACATACGAAAAAAAACATTACAACTGTTTCAACTAAAAAAACATATTTTAATTATTAAAAAAATAAAAACTCCATCATCCATATAAAAATTATAATGATTTGAATTTAATTAAAATATCGACAGACCCAACCAAATTCCCACCCACAAAAGAGCAGCCTTAAGTTGTGGGTTATATTTTCAATAATAATTGTATCTATTGAGAGATTTAACGTTTTCATTAGCCTAGCCACTTAGGGAGCATTGCTTCTATAACATTGAGAAAACAGGGTAATAAATAATTTTGGAAAAAAAACTAAAATATAAAAAGAAGATTTTTGAAAAAAAATTGCATTGTATTTTATTAATTTATCAAGTTTTGGATTGCAATGTGCAATCCTTCATCAAAATGTAAAACATATGAACTGTGAAAACCATATTAATCTAGAAAATTCAAACAATATAAAAAACTGAAGTTACTAAGATAAAAAGGTGTAAACACTTACTCCAAAGAAATCACAGATTCACATTTTTATAGGGGTTAAATTAAAAAAAAGGGAAAATAAGGCAACTCTCTTTAAAACCACAGTATTCCATGATATTCAGTTTTAGTTTATAAGATAAGAAGGAGAGATTCTGAAAACAAATTTATAAATAACTTTTTGATCAATGCTTGTTTGGGATCACGCTTCCGAACTTTTTCGAAATAAATACCCTGAAAAGATATTTTAATCAGAGTTTGTTTTGGATCACACACCCTAATTTATCATTAGAATGTAGGTTTCAAATTGCATTCAATGCATGATCTATCATTAGATGTATATAATTCTTAATCGATGCATAATCTGTTATTAACATGTACAAATAAATATGATAGAAAAAATATTTACTAAGTTATTCTCAGAGGCTCTCTTTTTCAACTAGACATTCCCTTACTCACACGGGAAATGCCAAATTAATACAACTCTAAAAATAGTAAAGCTGAGTGTTGCCTTGTACCCCATCTAGAGACCTAATTAGGCCACAATGCAACAAAACAAATTCCATCTAGTACCCCTTCCAGCCATCACTAATGAGAAAAATTGGAAAGCGTAGATCTTGTATTCCCTTACCCACAAAAGATATGCCAAAATAATACAACTCCAAAAATAGTAAAGCTGGGTGTTGCCTTATACCCCCATCTACAAACCTAATTATACCACATTGCAATGATCAAATTCCATTTAATACCCCTTCCACCCATTACTAATTAGAAAGGGTAAATCTTGTATTCAATCACCCACCAAAAAAAAAATGCCAAAATAATACAACTCCAAAAATAATAACGCTGGATGTTACCTTGTACTCCCATCTCTAGACCTAATTACACCACAATGCAACTATCAAATTCCATTTAATACCTTCCAACCATCGGTAATTGGAAAAGGTAGATCTTGTTCTAGTGTAGCTACTAAGAGTTACAGAGCTCATAAAATCAAATAAATCATAAATATCATGAGCGCAAACCTAATAGTCACTGAAAGTTCTTCTGTTCCTTAGATGAGCCTTTCTGGTATTGTTCACTATAGAGGGCTCTATGGTATGTGCCTTCTAATTTTATGTGAGAGAAAAATTTGCTTTCTAAAATACTACTGGAGTTTCTTTTCTTTTTAAAAAGCTATTAAATTCTGTGAGCAGAAAAGAAACACAATATAACTTGATCCAATGCTAGAATTTATGGTGCAGAAATATGAAAACCTGTAAGCTTTATCTATGGTGCCCTTCTTTTGCATGCAAGGGTTTTGTCCGGATTTGATTTGAATTACTTATCAGAGATAAAATTACTTTTGATGGCTCAATCCTGATCCTGCTGCGTATCCAATGGCTTACTATTTTGATCCTTTATCCGCAAATAAAATATGGCAAACGATTTGGTCACATGCTGATTTTCTTTCTATTCTGACTTTTTTCTTGTGTTCCGAAGACCATTTTAAATGTGTTACAGATAATATGCATACGTAGTAGTGGTAGATCAAAGCACTGCTGCTGGTGGAGGTGCAGACTTGAAACGTGTCAGGGGTTTACCATTTTTTGCAGAGCTAATGAAGTTGTGTGCAGGGTCTGGCCTAGTGTGACACATAACAAATTTTCACCTTAAACCAACAAGAGTTGCCTGTACACCATTTTTTGTAAGGCTAACAGAGTTTTGTGCAGGGCCGGGTGTGACACAAGATAAGTTTTCATCTTAAAACAAAAAAAAGTTGCATGTTTACCATTTTTTGCTGGGCTAATGAAGTTTAGTGCAGGGCCGGGCCTAGGGCCTAGGCCCTAGTGTGACACAAAATAAGTTTGCACCTTTAACAAACAAGAGTTTACAAACCATGTTTCTTATTTCTTTTGTTTTAAGGGCATAGCTATGAATTAGATAATTTTCAGAAGCATGACATCTGTAATGGATATCTTTCAGTCCTTGACACTAAATCGAAGAAGTTCAATTATTTGTACACCAGATTGAGATGTTTGTCTTTTAATATAAAATAAATAACTTAATAATAAATTGCTTTTTCAAATCAAAGATCCGCAACTAGATCTGATTAAGCTCAATTCAAAAAGCCCAAATTTATCATCCTTCCACTTTTCAATGAAAATCTTCAGAGCAATCACAGATACTTGAGCAATCATAATAATAAGAGACTGAGATGAAAGCGCCTAGTAAACAGATAACTCTTAAGGTGAATGTAGGAAATAAGCACTAATACAATAAGAACCATTCCTCTTGGCAGGGTAACGACCCAGAATCTGTCGTGAAAGGGAAGGTCAGTGGTAAAGCAGTCCATTGCGCCATATTGGGTAGTTTTTGATTCTCCGGAATCAAAACTGGTGATACTCAGTCCTCAAACATTAACCCCTACTTATTAAGATCCCTAAGTTTAAAGATCTGCTTTTCCACCAGGGTACGCGTACTGCACTGGTCACAGGTGGCCAGATGATACCTGTAACCAGAGGATTATATCTAATTGCAAGAGCAATCCTTCAGCCCTCCAAATGGTAAAATACCCATAATCGCACCTCTAATACCTGACAAGAGGGTTTTCCCTACCCAATTTGAGGTAGGCTTAATGCATAACACTAAGGCACTAAGCCATATTGAATGGTCCTGAATTGAATGCCTAGCTTATATATGTCAGAGAGTTCCCAAAGTCTCCATTGAAATAGATCCACACATACACACACTATGCAACCGTTGTTATGATGAAGACCCATATGGATTTCACCTAACCCCATAAGCCAATCATACAGGATAAATGATAAAAAACAACCAAACTATTCAAATCCATAGTTAACTCGTAGCATTGAAATGGAAATATGTAATATCAGAGATCTTGCATGAGATTAACTCGTAGCATTGAAATGGAAATATGTAATATCAGAGATCTTGCATGAGATCTGCTGCTGAAGAATTCAATCCAACAGACCATCTAGTCTGAGTGGAACATAAATGTAATTACATACTGAAAAAAGAAGAAGAAAAAAGCATTAATTGTATGTACAAATCTTGTGGCACAATTGTCCAAATAAAATGCTCGGTTGAATGCCTGATTGCCAATACTCCTCCAAATATTTAAGAGAAGAGGAGCTCCTATGCCCTGAAAGTACCCAACACAGTGAGTGGCAAAATTGTTTTCTAAAATGACCTAATAGCAATACCAAAATTAATTTATCAGCAGAATCATAAAAGAGGCAGGTCCTTAATGAAAAAAATTACCCAACCGCAGGATCATAAAAAAGACAGGTTCTTAATGAAAAAAATTACCAAACTGCAGAATTAAAAAAGATGATTACCGTAGCCACCACATGCTGTGAAATCCATGGCCATGGAAGGAGGAGAACCAGAACATGAGCTCTTCTGTGAGTTCCTGCTCTCTCCTCCTCAGCCTAATGGCAGTTTCTTCAGGTATGAGAGACAGTCTGCACAGAGGACAGGTTGATTGTTGGTGATCCAGCCATTTGTCAAGGCAAATTCTGTGGAAGAAATGAGAGCATGGCAGTTCCCTTATCTGATCCCCTTCCTCAAACTTACACAGACAAACAGCACATTCCCCCACATGAGTATTATTTGCAGGTGTTTGGAAGGGCACAACAGGAAGGCTCTGCCTGATTTCATCAGCTATGAGGGGCAATTGGGCAAGGCCAGACCCCATACCTGGAGCAGTCTCTGATGATGTTCCAGGATTAGAATTAGAAAATTCCCTTCTGAGCAATTGGGTGTTCCTGCTATTCACTTGTATATTATTAGCAGGAGAAGAAGTAAAGAATAGGCCCAAGATATACATAACGGATTTGGCAAAATCCTTTATGGATTCGACTGGGAGGATCTTTAAGGATTGGACTGAGAGGACTGTATTGATGATTACCAGAAGCCCTGTGGACACACCAGAAAAGCTTGGGAACCCCATAACTATCTTCTTCCTCTTGCAAAACTGCTATTTCTTTGCAAATTTCGTTAGCCTCTGGATCAGATGATGATCACAGGCTCCAACATGGGAATGGCAGGTTCTTTTTTAGGTTGGAGTTGTTTAAAAGGTTAAAGGCGTGCAAGTTGAGAGGTTACTTTAGGTGTGGTCAATGTCAAATCAGTAGAAGCTTCTAACCACTTTCAAAGTTTTTGGTGGACTGTTTGTCAAATGTAGAATTTAAATTGGATTGATGAGGATGATGACAAGGCTTTTGGCTGGAGACGCGAGGTTTAACACTGTGAAGGAAATGACTCCAACCCGGTTTTTCCGGATGTGTGACTCTCAAACTTGATCTTGGGTTAGCACGAGCTGTTGAATGGAATAATCTGGTTTATTCACCATAAACATCTGCGATGAAAATGTTTTTACTGTAAATTTTGTTTTGAATTTTTATCATGTATTTTTAATTTATTTTAATTCTTATTTTTATTTTTTTTTATTTTTTTTTGAAAAAACTGTTTTTTAGGGTGATGTATTTGGAATCTTTTGCTATGATTTATCATCAAGGAAAGAAAGAATTCATCATCGAGGAAGAAAGAATTGATGCAAGGTATTTATAACCATGCTTTTTTAAGAACTAATACAAAGAACTTACAAAACTGAGTTCTTATAATACAAATAAGAACACAGTTTTGTAAGTTCTTTGTATTAATTCTTTTTTCCCTAATAATCAATCACATAAGATGATTTGAAACGTATCGATCTAAAAACACACACAGTATTTTTCTTCCAAAAATTGCTCTGTTAAATCTTATGAATTGTGAAAACATAAAACTCTTATTAATTTAATGAACTCTGAACATTTTTAAATTTCTTAAGAGGGTTCACAACAAAATTGTCCTTAGGTGGAAAATTTTGAATCGAACTATCAATGCATCCACCCCCTTCTACATAAATAGATGTTTTTTCAATAATACACACACACATATATATATGAATGAAATGGATATCTATAATATCTTAATTTTGAAGTCTTTTTGTTTAGATGTTTCCGTTGCAATCTCATTGGTCATCAAATTGTTGGGTACTCTTCTAAAAACGTTTTGAGTGCTCCTCACTCTCGATTGGTTTGGAAGCAAAAAGAAAGAGCCCCTGATCAAGACTTTCTATGGCGTAATCATGACATCTTCTATCGGTTGTTGGATCCTTCACCTCCTCCTCCTCCGTCTAAAGATCCTCCTCCAGCTAATTTGGTCTCCATGTGGAGCGAAGTTGATCCGATGGTACCTCCTACCCCTTCAAGTTCGTTGGCTTGCTTTGTTTCCCCCTCTCGTTCTCCTCAAGCGAAGCTCAAAGCTCCTATGACTACAATTGACAAGAGGAAAAGATGGAGGACTAAAGTAGAAAAGTTGAGATCCGATGTAGAAGATATGTTGAAAGAAGGGAACCAACGGATTATGGAAGGTCTTCTCTCTTGCTACGGAAGAAGACTGACTCCATCAATTGGTTGATATTTGTTATTCCTTCTTGGATGTCTTTTTAGAATACTCTTAGTGTTTTAGTGCAGTTTTGTTGATGACATTGATGAATTCTAACTTCCCGTTGGTGGATTTTTGTCAGATGATTCGCTGAACTCTGTGGCTTCATGTTTCTTTAGATGATTCTCACAGTTGTTTTATATGGTTTTGTTTTTGTTAGCGGTGGCCTTGCAATTTTGAATGTTTTAGTTTGTTGCTTCTTTGATTTGTCTAGTTGATATTGGTTAACGTTATATCAGGTTGAGCAGTCCTATCAAAATCATCTCTTTTACCTTAATTAATTTTATATATATATATATATATATATTTTAAGAGAATAAAAATTAAACTATAAATAATAATATTTGAAATCTTTCTTAATATGTTAAGAAATTTTTGCAACCTTAAAATGGAATTTAAACTATTTATACAAATGTTAAAATATTTGATCTTAATTTATTAATTTTTCTTTATTTTATTGTTTAGATAAAAAATTTAAATTATTTTAATCAACAATTTGATAAATTATTTATTAGTCAACAAAATAAATAAATTTAAAAATTTAATTACCGTTTCTCCTCCTCTAATAAAAAGAATGTAATGATTAGAAAACTATCATTTAACACCACAAAATTCTAAGATAAACATTCATATATATATATATACAAATTAATAAAATTTAGAATTTAAACATATTATTATAATATAATATAATATATATAGGATATTTTATATTTGAAATAAATGTTTGTTTGGTTGTATTTAGTTTAATTAATTTAATTTTATAAATTTTTTTATAAAAAATTATTTTTTATAAAATATAATAATATTTAATATTTTTAATTAATTATATATTTTTATTTAATTTAATAAACCCAAACCTTACCTCTGTTTATTTACTAACTTTTGATTTTAAATAACAGAAAATTAAGATTTAAACATTAATTTAAAAAATTAAGACTTAAAAACTAATCTTTTATAAAATATTTTAAATTAATACTCATAATTTATATTTATCATTATTTTTTAAAATTAAAATTTTACATAATTTAAAAATTATTAAAACTTTTAAAATTTTTGAAAATGTAAAACAATTATTTAAATATTTTAAACTAAAAGATTTATTGTATTTAACTGAATATTAATTTTAAAAAAATATTTTCCCAAATATTACTTCAATTTCAATATATTATAATCTTTATATTATTAAAATAATGTTACAGTTAAAAAAACTTTCCTCTTAATATAACTAAGATAGAAAATATTTACGTATTTTACTTTTCTTTCTTTTCCTTTATAATTTTAAAATTAAAAAACAATCTTATTTAATATTTTTGTATAAATCTTTAAACTATTACTCTAAATTAAATATATATCTTTAAATTAATTTTAGACTCTAAAATCTTCATATTGCCACTCCACCGGATTAAATTTATAGGATCAACATTAGATTTGGAATAAATTTATGGGATTCAATATTAGATATGGAATAAATTTATAGGGTCAACATTAGATTTAGAATATGTTGAAGGTGTAAAACAAAACACCAATACAAGCGGAGGATTGAGAATGACAAATGAACACTTTGCTTCTATGAAAGGCAACGGTACAACTTTCCCATGACCATAATAATTTTCAATATGCACACTTTGCTTTTATGAAAGGCAACGGTACAACTTTCTTATGATCATAATAACTTTCAATATATACATTTTGCTTCTATGAAAGGCAACGGTACAACTTTCCCATGACCATAATAACTTTTAATATGCACACTTTGCTTCTATGAAAGGCAACGGTACAACTTTCTCATGATCATAATAACTTTCAATATATACATTTTGCTTCTATGAAAGGCAACGGTATAACTTTCTCATGATCATAATAACTTTCAATATATACATTTTGCTTCTATGAAAGGCAACGGTACAACTTTCCCATGACCATAATAACTTTCAATATGCACACTTTGCTTCTATGAAAGGCAATGGTACAACTTTCTCATGATCATAATAACTTTCAATATATACATTTTGCTTCTATGAAAGGCAACGGTACAACTTTCTCATGATCATAATAACTTTCAATATATACATTTTGCTTCTATGAAAGGCAACGGTACAACTTTCCCATGACCATAATAACTTTCAATATGCACACTTTGCTTCTATGAAAGGCAACGGTACAACTTTCTCGTGATCATAATAACTTTCACTATATACATTTTGCTTCTATGAAAGGCAACGGTACAACTTTCCCATGACCATAATAACTTTCAATATGCATTTTCTATGACTTTCTTCCATAGGGCACATGTTCAAACACAGAGACTTGTATGTAGGCATAACTTCTTACCAATATTATTTAAAAAATAGAAGAAAACTATGAAGATACTTGGGGTTAGGGCAATCATCTTGGGTTTATTAGCACGTATATTTGAGAGAATAATTTTAATGTTTTTATTTTAATTTTTTTAATATATTTTAGAATAAAAAATGAGTTTCAAATTTTATTATAAGATTAAAATATTAAGATTTTTTTATTGACTTTTCAAAGTAAAAAATAAATTTATGAGTGACGATAAAAAAGACGTTAAAATTTCTTTATGAAATCAAATAGATGTCAATATTGAAATTCAGTATATTTGTGAACCGCTTAGTACATTACATTCCATTTAAATTTAAGGATTGAGAATATCTATTTCTCTAAATTTACGTAAGACATCAAACTTAACATTATTCTATTTGATATTTCTTAAAATTTTACATACACGTCAAACTTAAATTTAGAACAATTCTACAAATTCTAATAATATGATTTAAAATGATGATGACGTTTAACATTCTTCACAAATTTCCTTTCAATATTTTTTATAATTATTTTTATTGATACCAAGCTTCACAATCTTAAAATAATATCATGTCATCAATCTTCACAATCTTTAAAATCTTTTTAATATCATCTCTATCCTTACACTTTTCTTTCTAGAAATATTTAGAAAAAATCACAAATTAAAAAATATTAAAATAATAAATATTTAGATTTAAAAATAAGATAATAATGATTTTTATTTTTTTTTTAAAGTATTTTAATTGATTAAAAAAACATAATAATCAACAATTACATTTATTTCTTTAGAAAATAGATTTAATGAATATAATCACCATAATAATTCATAATTATATTTATTTATTTAAAAAATAGATTTGATGAATATAATCACCCATTTTAATTGAATAAATATATTAAAATAAATATATTTATAATATTATAGAATAGACATATTTAATGAAAATCAACAATATCTTTAATACTATTTTTTAATAAATAATTATAAATTAAACGTGATTCTTATTTTTGTAAAAGAATTTAGTACTACTTTAGAATAAATACTTATAAATTAAACGTGAATCTCATTTTTGTACACTAAAGAAGTGGAATAAGACTTTTTTTTAAAGACCGACCATTCTAACTAATAATATTCAAAACATTTCTTTAATGTTATGAAAACCTTACCAAAATTAGTTCCATCTGGTAAAAGAAAGCTTCTCCCAACTCGTATCATTTGTCAAACTTTCCTCACATTTTAATAATTTATTGTATTATATTATCCTCATAATATATCAAAATCTTATTTCATTTGCTTTACACAATAGTTAGTATTGTGAAAAAAAAATGCTCAACTTTATTATATTTTGTAATTATTTGTAGATTTTTTTAATTTTGTAGAAAATATTTGAGGGGAGATGTTACACTCAGATAAGACTAAAGAAGGTAAGGGTATCTCTTCCACTAAAATCATTCAGAGCTCGCCCTTGAACTACCCCTTCAACATACTTAATTACTCATAAATATTAATATAATATCATTGATATAATTTATATTATTTTATATAAGCTGAGTATAACTCCAATGACTAAGAATACATAAAGCAATAATTTTTTTTTTGAGTTTTAAAAATAATTTCAGAATGAAGATACATATTTGACTTAAGACATACTAAGACATGCACTTATGAAGTTACAAAGAAAGAAAGAGGAGCTTAAGTAATAAATGTATTATCAAGCAAAGAATCAATCATCATATTAGTATGAGGGTCATTTTCATTATTACATTACCTCCATTAACATAAGGATCATGGTATATAGTGTGTATATGTTACCATGAACCAAGTGTTTTTTAGAGTTGATGACATTCATAACACAAAGAAAAGAAAGAAAGATTTCTACTATGATTCATCATCAAGGAAAGAAAGAATTCATCGTCAAGGAAGAAAGAATTGATGCAAAGTACTTATAACCATGCCTTCTTATAATATAATTTTTGTGATTGTTTATCAGGAAAAAAAAAATTGTTGCAAAGAACTTATATCTCCACCTTCTTATAACCCAATATTTTTGTTATAAGAACACAATTTTATAAATCTTTTGTATTAATCCTTTCTTTCATAATAATGAATCACATAAGGTGATTAGAAACGCATCAATCTAAAAACACACATACTATTTTTCTTAACACACACACTATTTTTCTTCCAAAATTTGTTTTGTTAAATCTTATGAATTGTGAAAACATAAAACTCTTAATAATTTAATGAATCTGAACATTTTTATTCTCTTAAAAGGGTTCGCAACAAGTTTGTCCTTTGGTGGAAATTTTTGAATCTATTTATTAACGCATCAACCACCTTCTACATAAATAGATTTTTTTTTAATACATATATATATATATATATAAGAAATGGATATATATATAATACCTTAATTTTGAAGGTCTTTTGTTTAGATGTTTCCACTACAACCTCATCAGTCACTGAGCTATTGGGTGCTCTTCTAAAAGCGTCTTGAGTGCTCCTCACTCTTGGTTGGTTTGGAGGACAAAAGAAAGAGCCCTTGGTCAAGACTTTTTATGGCGTAATCATGACATCTTCTCTTGGTTGTTGGATCCTTCACCTCCTCCTCCTCCGTCGAAAGATCTTTCACCAGTTAATTTGGTCTCCATGTGGAGCAAGGCTGATCTAGTGGTACTCTCTGCTCCTTCAGGCTCGTTGGCTTGCTTTGCTTCCCCCTCTCATTCTCCTCAAGCGAAGCTCAAAGCTCCTATGAATACAACTGGCAAGAGGAAAGGATGAAGCACTAAAGCAGAAAAGTTGAGATCTGGTGCAAAAGATTTGGTGAAAGAAGGGAACCAATGAACTATGAAAGGTCTTCTCTCCTGCTACCAAAGAACACTGAATCCAATGATTGGTTGATCTTTGTTATTCCTTTTTGGGTGTCTTTTCAGATTACTCTTGGCATTTTAGGTTGGTTTTGCTAATGACACTGATGAATTCTAGCTTCTCATATGTGGATTTTTGGTGGATGATTTGTTGAAGTCTGTGGCTTCGCATCTCTTTGGATGATTTCTCTCAGTTGTTTCATATGTTATCATTCTTGTTAATAGTGGCCCTGTTATTTTAATTATTTTAATCTGTTACTTCTTTGATTTGTCTAGGTAATATCAATTAATGTTGTATGAGATTGAGTGGTCCCATCAAAATCCTCTCTTTTACCTATATATATATATATATATATATATATATATATATATATATATATATATATATATATAAGAGAATAAAAATTAAATTACAAATGATAATATTTGAAATCTTTCTTAATATGTTAAAAAAAATTGCAACCTTAAAATATAATTTAAATTAGTTTAAACAAATATTAAAATATTTTATCATAATTTATTAATTTTTTAATATTTTATTATTTAAGTAAATTCTTTAAATTATTTTAACCAACAATTTAATAAGTTATTTATTGGTCAACAAAATAAATGATTTGTAAAGATAATTAACAAAAACAATATAATGATTAAAAGCTTATCACTTTACATCATAAAATTATTAAATATTTTTTTTTAAAAATATATTAAACGTACCAATAATATTTTTAATTTTAAATTAATAAAATTAAGAATTTAAACATATTAATAATACTATATATAGGATATTTTATATTTGAAATGAATTTTTGCTGTATTTAATTTAATTTTATAAATTTGTTTATACAAAAAATATAATAATAATTGTTTTAATTAATTATATTTCTATTTTTAATTTTATAAAACCAAACCTTACCTCTCTTTATTTACTAACTTCTAATTTTAAACTAACAAAAATGTAAAATTTAAACATTAATTTAAAATATTAAAACTTAAACTTTGATTTTTTATAAAATATTTTAAATTAACAATTTTAAGTTATATTTACCATCATTTTTTAGAATTAAAATTTTATATAATTTAAAAATTATTAAAACTTTAAAAAAAAAACCCAATAAAAAAAATTTATTTAAATATTTAAAATTTATTCTATTTAACTAAACATTGATTTAAAGAATTTTCTTTTCTCGCATCTCACTTCAAATTCAGTGTATCATAATCTTTATATTATTAAAGTGATATCACAATAAAAAAGCTCTTATTTAAAATCTTTAAACTATTATTTTAAATTAAATATACATCTTCCTTCAAATCAAATATACATCTTTAAATTAAATTTGACTCTAAAATCTTCATATTGCCACTAGGGAGGATTAAATTTATAGGGTCTAACATTAGATTTTGAATAAATTTATGGGGTCAACATTAGATTTGGAATAAAGATGGAAATAAAAACACAATACAAACGTGATTGACAACGACAAACGAACGCTTTGCTTCTACGAAGGGCTTAACTTTCAACATGCGTGTTTCCTATGA
Source organism: Torreya grandis (assembly GCA_037957365.1). Taxonomy (NCBI): domain Eukaryota; kingdom Viridiplantae; phylum Streptophyta; class Pinopsida; order Cupressales; family Taxaceae; genus Torreya; species Torreya grandis. Next base: position 1,134,051 of record JARHVA010004453.1, read on the forward strand.
CTTTCCTCCATATTGCAAATATCTTCAAACTGTGGGTATAACTTCTTACCAATAACACTTCAAAACCACCATCCATACATGTTGTGAAGAAAACTATGAAATTTTTTGGGTTTGAGTAAATAGAATAATTGAATTATATAGAACGTTGGTATTTTAGTTTATATTTCGAAAATAAATATATAGTAGATTATAATGATGAGTAAATATATATTTAAATCAATAAGTTTTTTCGGTTATACAATTACGAGTGAAGGGGAATCATGTCGTCAAAATTATATAGGATATGATCTTGATGTTAATCGCATGACTTTCTATATCAAGTACGTAGAAAGATTTGTACTGTGATGAATGGATATAAACAACCACCATCCTTACTAATTGAAGTATAACCCTTTCGATGGTATACATATTTTAAATGTGTATAGAAATAACAATCTTAATGTTTTTATTTTAGTTTTTTAATGTATTATATTGAATAATAATTTTATTATATTTTCTATTAATTTTTTTTGTCGATTGCTGATAAATAGTATCGATTTAGTTATATTATTGCGTAGGTTTGAAAAATATTTGTGGGAATAAAAGAGAGTTTTAAACACTACTATATGGTCAAAACATTAGGATTTTTCAAAGAAAAAATAAATATATGAGTGATGATCAAATAGACGTCAAATTTAATGTTAAAATTTCTTTGTGACAATCAAATAGATGTCAAATTTAAGGTTCAAATTTACTTGTGACAATCAAATAAATGTCAACATTAAAATTGAGTATGATTGTAAACAACTCACTACATTACACTTCACCTAAATTTAAAGATTGAGAATATATTTTTCGCCAAATTAGTTTAGACGTCAAACTCGACATTATCTTTTTGATATTTCTTAGAATATATATATATATATATATATATATATATATATATATATATATATATATATATATATTATAAATATAAAGTTTAAATTTGAAATGGTCATGCAAATTCTAATAATATGATTTAATATAATTTTGACGTTTAACATCCTTCACAAATTTTCATTCAATATTTTTTATAAGTATTTTTATTGACGTCAAGCTTCACAATCTTAAGACTCTTTCCAACTAAAATATCATTAATCTTCACAATCTTTAAAATCTTTTTAATATCATTTCAAATTCTCAATCTTACATTCTTCTTTTAATATTTTAATTGACAATAAATTCAAAAATAGTGTGGAGAAATACAATCACCATAATAATTAATAACTATATTTATTTGTTTAGAAAATAGATTCCACAAATACAATCATAAAACTGGATGAATATATTAAAGTAAGCATGTTTATAATATTAAAAAAAAATTAACTAATTCTTTAATATTATTTTTTAATAAATAATTATAAATTAAACGTGAGTCTTATTTTTGTCATTAAAAGAAGTAGAATAAGACCTTTTTTTTTTTTTAAAAGACCTACCATTCTAATATATAATGAAAACCTTATCTTTAAGAGAATGTAGAAATTAGTTCCATCTGGTAAAAGAAAGCTTCTCCCAACTCGTATCATTGTCAAACTTTCCTCACATTTTCAAACTATTTTAATAATTTATTATTTAATACTATCCTCACAATATATATACGCCTATTTTCTCTAGAAAGACTCAAAACCTTATTTTGTTTACTTTACACAATAGTTAATGTTGTAAGAAAAAAAATATTCAATTTTATTATATTTTTCAATTACTTATAAATATTTTTTTGGTTTTATGAAAAATATTTTAAGGAAGATGTTATATTTGAATAAGATCTAAGAAAGTGGGGTATCTCTTCCACGAAAATTGCCCAATACTCATATTTAGACTATCCCTTCGACATGCTCAATTACTCGTAAATATTAATATAATGTCATTGCTATAATTTATATAAACTATAAGTATAACTCCAATGACTAAAAATAAATGAAATAATAATTATTTTTTTGAGTTTTAAAAGTAATTTCAAATACAATAAAAATACATATTTGACTTAAGACATACTAAGACATGTACTTATGAAGTTACAAAGAAAGAAAGAGGAGCTTAAGCAATAGATATATTATCAAGCAAATAATTAATTATCACATTAGTAGGAGGGTCACTTTCGTGATTGCATTACCTCCATTAACATAAAGATCATGGTATATTGTGTTCATATGTTATCGTGAACCAAGTATTTTTTTGAGTTGATGGCGTTCATGACACAAAGCTTGTACAAAGTTATTAACTATAGTTACTTAATTTAGGTACGTACGTAGTTTTAATTCTCAAATTACATTATTCTAGTATACTTGTGTGTTTGCTGATCATCCATTCATATTAGACTCTTATTGGCATGTGTTTACTGTATTTTGGATACTGTTTGTTTTCCCCTTTAACTTGTTTTCTCTCTCCTATGTTTTACTATTGTTTAAAGATTTTGACTAAGAACGTAACAGTATGGTTCTAGTCTACCAGAACTATACCACCACGATTCTAGTATGCCATAAATGTACTACTACATTTCTAGTGTCCTTTTTTGTGGGCCATTTTGTTCCTTCTTTTGGGTTTCCCATGTCTTATGTTCCTCTCGTCATCTTTCCCAACATGTTGTGTGTCATCTTGTCTACCAATAGGGTTGTAATTTGATTTTGGAATTTCTATGAATACTCACATGTGCATTAGTGCATATACGTAATGAATTGAAAAAGTGATAAATTAATTGAAAACAAGAGTCTAGCATTTATTGAAAGAGTATAAATTAAAATGTTTAAATCAACTTTTGATTCAATATTACAGTCTTTGTATTCCATTATGCCACTCATTCATACTAGTGAAAAATCATATGTCCATTAGGGCTTGCATCCATGAAGTGGTTGTTGAAGTGCATTGAGTGATGTCTTTGAAATTTATTCTAGATACGAGCTTGAAAATAATGGAAGGATAAAACAAGCCCCTCAATGACTCCCCCAAATTTTATTGGTTTTTGATGACTGATTAGGGTATCAAAGAAGATCAGTTTTCTAGAGATATGTGCAAAATCTAGAAAAGTGAGTGAGGTTTTCGAAGCCTAAATTTAAAGGAATAAGGTCGTCAAATTTATTTCTCATAATATTACATTTTCTAAGAACCTGACGATGCCAGGATAGGACTTAAGCATGTTTTTAATAAAAAATGAAAAGTTCTATTCCGTTTTGAGTTTTCCAAGTTTTATTTTCCTTGTTGTTTAGGTCTATTTTCAACTATTTTTTTCTTCTAAATATATCCATATTTGCAATAACTCAATATTTTTTTGAAAATCCCATCTTTTCAAATTTCAATTATTATAGAATATTCTTTATTGCAAATAAATCCGATATTAATGTTTTATTAAAATGAATTTAACTAAATCTAATTGCACATAATTTATGGGTAAATGTATTACATTTTTAATGAAAAACCACTTTCCCATAAAATATTAACATTATAACCTAAATCACTGAGAGAATCCCCATGCTCACACAACATATATTTAAACGCATTTGAAAAAAAATATTTTTGGGATTATAAAACCACAAAAGAAAAGAAAAGAAAAGGCCAAGCAAGCAAACATAATGTTAAATGCATGTAGATACGTGTACCACACTCCATTTCCAAGTAAAAGAGATGTCATTTTCATAAGCATTCATTATGCTAGAGGCATTCTCAATGGGGAAGCCCACCCTTCCTTTCTTCCACTTCCCATTAGATTGTTTAAAAATGTGTGCATTATATTTTGTTGATCTAAAGGAAAGGAACGCCTATTTACAAATGACCTACAAATTAACCAAAGCAAATGCCTTCACTATGACTAGGACTTGTTATGTTCCTTTATAGTAGATGTTTCAATGTTATTAATTGTTGTCTGATTCAAGGATGAGGCTGATAAGTCTTTATTTATAAATATTTGACAATAAATTTATTTCTAAGCATGGGGAAGTTATCCATATTTCTAACAACATATTCAATTTGCAAATGAGATGGCTATATGTTACCCTTTTGGATTTATTAAAAATGCATCGGTTTTGAATCCTCAAAAGTTTGCAAAGTAATTTGTAAGTATTTTTCCATTTTTTATATTAATATGGCCATTCTTTCAAACTCTTTGTATTTTCATCCATTATCCTAGATACTAGAGATTCACAATGTTTGTAAATGTAACATATATTTTGTTGATTTTTCTGGATTACTTATTTTTTGGTTTTGTTTTGAAAAGATTTTTTTTTAAAAATTATTGTGAGAAAATAAATGGCGTTGGTACTTCATTCCACACTTTCTATATTATTAAGTGGGAAAACTCTCTTTGACACAATCTTAGTTTTCTAAATTATTTCATTTGGTGGAATAGACATGCGTAAATTAATGAGCTACCCGTTGCACTTCACTCTAAATTAAAAATAAAACTTTTGTTTAAAAAAGGCATATATAAATTTGAAGATCTCCGATACTTATCATGTTGATCATGAAAACATTGACCTCTTTTAAAGGATCTTTTTCATTTAGAAGACACTAACATGACTATTATAACTGAAAATTTGCATTTTCTAGATAACTCATACATTGTTAATATGTCTACTTTTGTTCAATGTAACTTTGTGAAGGATTGGAGATGCCCTAACAACTGCAAGCTAGACCACTTCTCACTCAATTGTGTTTATTAAAAACTTGTCCTAGGGTTGTATTTGGAACAAAGGCTCAATTTGAAGTGGAAATGAAAATTCACTAAAGTTCAATGGCAGCACCTTGGAACAACTATTTGGAAGTCCAAAGATGATACCATAGCTCAAACCATTTCGTAGAAGCTTCTCTTCCACATGTTGCCTATTGGTGACTATTGTCACTTGGAGGCACCTTATGAGAAGAGGTTTTTTAGGCCTCTAATCCACGTGGCAACATTGGGACATCTCACTTGCTGTGGGTGAGTATACTTGTGAGATGAACCTTTAGATAAGGGCTAGCTCCCTTTGATGTATCATTCAAGCACACATCCCTACTAACAACACTTTGAAGGGTTGAAAAGAGTTAAGAATAGCACGAAAGTAAACCTAGTCTATGGAGGTGATACACCAAATGATTTTCTCAACTCATACCCTTTACATGCACTTGGAACTAAGGACAAGTTGCATATACATTACATCCAATGTCAATCTTCCCTCTCACATCAATGTTTCAACATGGGGTCTTAGAGATAGCATAGGATAGGAGGAACTAAACAATAGACACTCTAAGACACTCTATTGAACAACATACTATACATGCAATCTACTTTGACACTTTTTGTTCACCTGCAAAAGGAGAATACAAATACACAAGGTACTAAGGAGAGTACATGTGAAGGTAATTGAACTTACACTTGCACAAGACCAAAAAATATCATGTACACTTCATGAATTATTTTAATGAGAAAAAACACTTTTATTTATTATTTCAAGGTAAAATTTTGGTAGGGATTCAACATACCTAGGTAGAGAGATACAAACAATGGTCAAGAAGGCCCAATTTATAGAACTTGGAAGGAGAGAGAGAGAGGAGAAATTGAATAGGCACAAGGACATGTGTCACCAAGCAAATATCAATTAAAAATGAATGAGATGGAATTATGGGGTGAGACATATCATGTTCGGAGCTCAAAATGTCATCTTCAATCATCCAAGACCTGCAAATGGTCAAAAAACTCCTTTTCTATGCATAGAAAAAATTGCCTTCATGATTAGGCCTGTTTGAACATATTGTAACTAATCTAGGACAGGTAAAATGATTGGGATGTAAGGGTAGGATATTATACATGAATTTACATGCATTTTATGCATGATTTTTCTTTTGGAAACAACTGGTAGAGAGCCATCATCATCTGTTGTCTTGAAAACTACCCTTCCATGCACCCTGCACACTTGGCTTCCAAATTGGCATAATTTTTCCATGAAAATACATGGGATGGAGTAAATTAAAAGTTTAAATACCCTAAATTTCATTTTAATCATAAGGGGTACCTTAAAATCACTTCACTTTAAGATTTTATCCCCTCTCTCTAGCTTGTGCATTAGGCCAATTTTGAATAGCTAAAAGTAATGACCTATATGAAGCACTTGTAGGTTTATTCATGAGATGAGGTGAATTTTTGAAGTTATATAAAGTTTAAATATTCCTCTCAAAGTTTTTTTAATCTTATAAATCCTCTTTTATCTTGCACACCACTAAAAATAGTCAAAAAATGCCTTGTTTTCCTTTGATACTTATATTTATATACAAAAAATTCACATTTATGTGATCCTCATGGAGTTTTAAACAAATTATATTCAGGACTCAGGTTCATATTCCTCCATTTGGTGGCACTTTTAGGCTCATTTTCATCTCTAGGTCTCAAACAGGGTTTAAAGAGGGTTTTAGAGTGACCAACCTTCTTAACCTTTGTTCATAAAGGTATGACATTTAAATTATATCCAAATGGAACTTATGGATTCTTAAGGACCCCATAAAACTTCCTTGAACATCTCCAGATCTCATGCAAAGGTACATGAAATTTCCAAGCACGCGAAGTTGACCATTCATGCCATTTTGGGCTTTTTGTGAGGGTTTGAGAGCCTTAAAGTTAATAATTGGATTCCTGATGAGTTTATTCACAAAAATATATCCAAAAACCTATATATTAACCCAAAAATTATGTTTCCATCCTTATATTATCTTCTCAAAGTCAAAAAATGAAAACTTACCCTTGTTTGGCATTAGGCTTAGACCTTGCCAATAGGCCTGCTTGCCATTTGAGACCCAACCTAACACTCCAATGGATTTATTTAACTCATGATATATAAAAAACATCTTATTTACCCATTAAAACCTGTTCCAATCAAATTTAAGGCATGGAAAAGGCCAAAAATTCAAATGACCCTTTGTTGGGCTTCTAGGCCTAAGGATTCCCACAAGGTGTGCATACAAACCTTCTTGGTTGGAAAAAAATGTATGATTCCAGACCTTATAGTAAGGTTTTATATGTTTATTTAGGTCCCATACATCTTATCCAATCATAAATTTTTCCTTTATATCCTTTTGGTTCAACATTTCATCATTTTTTCCAAAATTGGCACCTCCATGCACACTAAAATAACCCCTGCTCTGAGACAAAATAGTGAGTGTTTTCCCTATTTTATCATAAAATATTATTATTTTATAATTTTATATAGGTAATAAGGGTAATCTATACCAAATCTTAGCACCTAAATATTTCGTTCGGTCCTCCAACTCAACCAATTTGCAAGGTAGACTTTTGTGAAAGCATAGTTTGAGGTGGACAAGGTATAGGATGCACTTGGAGAGAAAAAGAATGATTTGATATTATTTATGATATGTTATGTGATATCCATACCTGTAATTATGTGTTACAATCATTATATATTTCACTTTCCCATTTAAACACATCTTATGCTTTGAAGAACATGAAACTAGGCCTAAAACTACCTACAAAAGAAATCACGACCTTGTAATTGTTGTAGGTTATCATGAGCTTATCTTGGATTTAAAGACACAAAAAAAACATTCCTTGATGCTCAGAACTTCATTAAAGTGGTCATCATGCCATGCTTCTAGGCCAATTTCACTTTCTTATGCACTCATGCTCCTTTCATTTCTAAGGTTAAACACTTTATGCTTAACACTGAGACATCCCATGAACCCTACTTGTAGGTTATTTTAAGACTTAAGATGATGTTTGTGGATCCTATCTCAATGCTTATTTAATTCATAAAACCCTATTCATGCTTGAATTCAAATTGTAAATGCTCAAACCCTATCAACCTCCAACTTCTCTGCAACTGTTGACAAACCCTATTTTGACTGTGTTTATCATCTCAGTCTTGCTGTAAGTGCACAATTTCCTTTGCATGTAGGTTTCCAAGGTGAGTTTTTAGCCTCAAAAGTACATATAAACCTTTATTTATCTCTCTATCATGATTCTCATTTCATTCAATGGAAGGCATTGCTTGACCTTAAAATAACTCCCCAAACCTTCTACTAAGATCAAACTAAGAGTTTTGACTGCAGGTGTCTATTTATAGGCCTATAGGCTTACAAAAGCTTAGTTTGGGTCATGTTCATTTTGCCTGAAGTTTGGTGAACCTTACTTTATATTTTAGTACTCTCATTTAGGTTAGCTTCATCCATTAGGATTCTTCAACTCATCCTTTTGTGCCAATCCCTAAAACATTGCTCACATTGCCTCTCTGCCCTGTGTACGGATAGGGGATGGCTTAAAAGGTCATCCCATGCCATCATCACCCTTATCCACTATATAAATGCTTAGGAATGCTTATTAGACATTTTTTAAATGTTTCCTCAACTTGGACAAGGTCTAGGGTTCACATGTATAATGAAATTTGACATTTCCCATCCATTTCCTGTAGACATCATTGATGTAATGGAGTGATTTTTGTCCAGTTTAGGAGGTCCTAAAACCAATGCTCCAATCCATCCTTTGTCTTGAAAATTGGAATAGTTGTTCTTGGAGGATAGGGATACAATATTAATCCAAAAATGGGAATTGAAACTTTCTTTATCATGAGATATGTAATCCTAAAGGAAGTTGAGGATCTCTATTTGCCAATTTCAGGGGCTGCTAACCCAAAACAGTCAATTCATGATTTAAAGTGAAAACCTCTTCCTAGCATAGCATTAGAGTTTCATGGCATGAATTATATGACCTTTGGGGAGTGACAAGACCTCAAGAATTATTTTCACCATGTGTCCACCATTGAGGGCTCCGTATAAATCTCCTGGAGTTCAGATGCAAAGTGACTATAACAATTAGACATTTAACAATTGTGCCTAGTTTAGACCTTCCAAGGATCATGAAACCTTTGTAAATCTCTGTATATATCACCAAAATTAGGAGAGACATAAAAACAAGAATTAAAACCCATGTTTCCATGTGGAGAAACCATTCATAAAACCACTGAATTGATTGCCAACTAGACTAGGCCATTTGCAAGCACATGTATGCCTAAAGGAGGTTGTCCCAAGAATCTAAAAATTATAAAACCCAAAAAGGCACAAAAACACCTTGAGAAACATGTGTAAGCACCTGAAACAAACTATTTCATTAATCTAAATCAAGAAAAGTTGAAACAGGTTCAAAAAGAGACCCCCTTTTGGTTGAATAGGCACAAAATACTACCTAAGGTGTTAACAATTGTTCATAGAGGAGGATGTACCAAATTATAACTTATTATTATGGATGTGAATTAGACTTAGATCCCTATCCACCCCCAAAATTATTTCCTCCAACTTCAAGTGTACGGCTCATGGTGAGCACTTGAAGTTGAGCCTTCTTTGTATGCCAAGAGGAGAAAATGATAAAATGAGTTTCAAAAGAATATTTTTGCATTATCATTGAATTAAAAATGTGTATATAAATTTGGGAAGGTGAATATTTTCTCTTCCCATGTTTTTGGTTGATGATGGACTTGGAAAGTCCGTATAAGTGCCCAAAAGCTCTTATTTTTTAGGGAAAACTACTCCTTCTTGATCAACCTACCAAATTTCAGATAGGGACAAATATCACAAAATCCTTATGACACATGGCACGTTATATGACTTTTTTACACTTGTACACTTCCCAAAAAATCCATACAAAGCATTAAATACACTTTAAAATGGCCTCTAAATGACCCAAAAGAATAAATAAACCTAGGAGACTAATAACCAAAGGTATTATAATATAAAATGACATTAATTGACCCTTGAAATACTTTATAACATCTGTTTAGACCCCATATAGACCCTAAAACTCAAATTTTTGCCTATAGGTACCCTAGTTTGACTAAAAAGTCAAACTTGGTCAATAGTGACAACATACAGTTTCTTGCTATCAACCTCTTAAGTGTTCAATATGCAATCTCCATGAGTCTATCATTCACATACTTTAGAGAATTGTGTAGATTTTTTAAAAAGAGATCGACTATTGTGCAAAATCTCCTTGGTATCTTTTGACACTTGTCTTGGAAACAAGCTACTCTAGGGCTAATATTTCTCATAATGAGATTATTGACAATTTTAAACTGATGATTATTAAGAGAGTTCACAACAAGGTTATCCTTAGGTGGGAAATTTTGAATCGAACCATCAACTCATTCACACCCCTTTTTACATAAATATACATTTTTTCAATAATAAAGATATATATAATATTATAATAATAAAAATATATAAAATATTATAAAAAATAGTATCTATGATATTATAAGAGAACAAAATTTAGATTATTGATAATAATATTTGAAATCTTTTTTAATATGTTAAGAAAATTTTCCAATTTTAAAGTAGAATTTAAATTACCTTATACAAAAATTAAAATATTTTATCGTAATTTATTAATTTTTCATTATTTAGGTAAACTCTTTAAATTCTTTCAACCAATAATTTGATAAGATACTGGTCAACAAAATGAATAAATTTTAAAATATAATTGGGGTTACTTCTCCTTTAACACAAAGTAATGATTAGAAAACTATCAATCTACACAACAAAATTGTTAGATAAATTTTAAAAAATATATTCAAATTAAAAAAAATCTATATAAAACATATCAATAATTTTTCTAATTTTAAGTTACTAAAATTTAGAGTTTAAACATATTGATAATATAATATATATAAGATATTTTATATTTAAAATAAATGTTTGTTTAGTTGTGTTTAATTTAATTAATTCAATTTTATAAATCTGTTTATATAAAAATTATTTTTTATAAAATATAATAATATTTAATTTTTTTAATTATTTATATTTTTATATTTGATTTATTAAAGGGAAACTTTACCTCTCTTTATTTACTAATTTTTTATTTTAAATTAATAAAAATTTAAAATTTAAATATTAATTTAAAAAATTAAGACTTAAAAACTAATTTTTTATAAAATATTTTAGATTAACAATCTTAATTATATTTATCATCATTTTTTAAAATTAAAACTTTTCATAATTTAAAATTTACTAAAACTTTTGAAAAAAAATTGAATTCAATAAACAAAAATTAATTTAAATATTTTAAACTAAAAAATTTATTCTATTTGACTAAATATTGATTTAAGAAATTTTATTTCCGAAAATGTTACTTTGAAATTTATCATAATGTTTATATTATTAGTCCCGAAGGGATAACTAAAGGAATCATTTTCGTTTAACTTTTCGTTAAACTATACCTTTTCAACCAATCAAAATTCATTATTTATTTGTGCATTGGAATATTTGAAAATTTTCAGTAGTTACTTATGCATTTGTTAACAAATATTATAAAAAATATCATTTAACAATATTTTGATTGGTGAAAGTGACTATGATGTTATTAAAGTACAAATTAATGATGTCATAAAAAATAATTGTAATACTTATTAACCCATGATAGGGGCGAAAATATCTTAACAAATACTTCTATAATTATTATTAATTGTAGACATTAATATCATTACATGTTACAACTGTTGTTAAAGGTAAGGTAATGGTGTTGATGACAGTTTTATTAGCTAGTCAAACAACCTCTTCAGAACTTAAAGGTGGAAGATCCTCACAAGTTCCTGCATGCTTTGAGATTCTCTTAATTCTTCTATAGGGTTATAGTGTTGATTTCCATCAAAATCCTTATCAAAAGAGTTCAGTCTCATAAATAATTGTCTTGGAGATAATTTTAGGCAAGATTTCTAAATTTTATTGTTTGTGAAGAAAAGTTCCCCTCTTCTAGCCTCAAATATGTTGTCATTTTATTCTATCAACATCTATAAGTGCAGCCTGAGTGTATTTACTATTTGTATTTTTGGCTTGTGATACTTAGGCTTTAAATGCCTTTTATTCTGTTGGGTGAATATGTTGTCGGCCAGCTAACTGGTGACCAAAATAGTTCCTATCACCACAGCATAGGGAGATGGGTCGTCCTGGTGTGCAGATTTACTACATCAATTGGAGACAAATCTCTCCTCTCATTAAGGGGAGGTTTCCTATTAAATATGCGAAGCTATATACAATATAAATAAGCAGAAAGTAAGACACATGCGTGGGACAAACCATCCATCTCTCTTCTTTCAGAGATGATGCACACAGACAAAGGAGAAAATCCTGGCTATAAACATTGAAGGCACTTCTCTTCTTTCAGAAGTGTCCTTACAGGAAACAACAGGAGTTTCTTTCAGGTAGTAAAAGTAACTGGTGACGAAGAGCGCAGTAACCAGCAGGATGAAACAGAACACAAAATTTCCACCTCAACTGCCCAAAGAGTATAACACAAAGGATAATGGGGGCACAAAGTCGTCCCAGAATCCTCAACACAGAAAAGAAAAACACGGACTAAAAACAATTGTGAAAGCACAAAGTCTTCCCACAGTTGGTTTCAGGACACCTCCCTTTTTACCTTCACTAATTCTACTTGTCAAATTAAATAAATAAGAACACCTTCAGAAGACAGATGTAAGAATGATCTTCTAAAATGATACAAGCCAAAATAGCACAAAGTCTGTAAACAACCTGCTTTCTCATTCAGATAAAAATGAAAATGAAATTACAAACTGAGCTCAAAGTCTCAGTAATGCCTTTCAATTCGGGCAGAGTTTCACTTCTGGTAAGGGGAAGATCTCCCTTGTAACAAATGAGAGATTACAATATATAGCGCTCCAAGAAAGACTTGGGCGCTTGTTTTCATGAAAAAGGCCCATGCTGCAGTCAACGTCTTCAATGGGCCTTCAGTTTTGTCTGGAGGGACCATGTTGGGAACAATGTATTGCCATAACTATGGCATGTCCATTCTTCTAACATGTCTCTTCTTTGGCATGGATTGTCTGGTCCTTTCTCTGATGTCTGCGCAGCTGTCCAATTCGCCATTACTTCATGGAAGAAAAATAGGCTTGCGTCCTTGATTTGGTGCGCTCAGAAGTCTACTTGATCCACTGTTTCACCTACTAGAAATAACTCTTTTGAACATATTTTTGGTCCTTTGGTCTCACTCCTCTCTTCACTGCTTAAGCGCTTCTTTGCTCTCTGGTTGAACCATCACTTTAATTGAACTTGCCTTTGGAATCATCCATGTTGCTTCTTTGTCCTTTATAGCCCTTCTTGTCCAAGTCTTTGGGGGGTCCTTTCTGCGTCTTTGACAAGTGGCAAGTTCCACTTTTATGAAACTCATTAGAAACTTACGAAAAATGGGGTCCACAACACGTTTTGCCCGAGCAACTCCAAATGGGGAACACGGATGCAAACACTTGTCATGTTCCACTAAGTCATAACAGGACATTTGACGTATTCTGCTTAACTTATAGAAGCTTTAGAAACCTTTGGGGGTCCTGCAAAAGATGACACGTGGTGGCTTCCACTTTGCTTTATAATGGACACGTGGCAGCTTTCACTGTACTTTGTCTTTTTCCATCAGGCATTTTTTGTGGGCTTTTCTCTTCAGTCGGGCTTTTCCTTTGCTTTCTTCGGGCTCTCTTCCTAGGTAAATTCCTTCAGACAAAATGTCTGAAGGAATTCCTTCGGATAATTTGTCTGAAGGACTCTACTTTGCCTTTTGCCTTGTTCAATTTTTTGAAGGAGTTCACTTTGTTCGTTTTGGCTCACGGCCCTCTGCAAGGGCACTTGACTTGATTCATGACCCTCTGCAGGGGCATTTGTTCCTTCAGCCGTGGGGCAGCCCCTTGAACTTGCCGATTGAACCGACTGATTGAACCATCTTTGGTTCAATGGTTCAACGGTTCATGCCTCTCTTTTTTTTATAAGTGTTTGAAGTCGTGGGACATTTGAACTTAGATGAAGCGTTTGACCCATTTGAAGCTTGCCACTGATATTAAAACTTGAACCCATTGAACTTTGAACCAAAGTGGTTCAAGGCTCAACGGTTCATTGGTTCATTTGATTAGAAGATTGCCGATGACCCTTTTTTGATTGAACCAAAGCGTTGAACCTGCCCCGAAAGTGTCCAAGGGTGAGAAACTAGTCCCTTTTGATTGAACTCACCTGCAGAAGCCTTTGAACCCATTGAACTTGCTAATCTCTTTACTGAAAAAGCTTGAATACTGAAGAATTTGAAAGCTCAGAGAAAATTTTGAGAAGGGAAGAGAGAAATTTTGGTTCGATGAACCAAAATAGTTCATAGGTTGTCCCAAAATTGAGTGACATTTTTGGGGACCAACATGTTCCACAAAAATCAATTCCATGGATTATAGCTTCTGGCTTTTTGATACTTTTGGCAATAGGTTCTTTATTTAGTTTTAAGTACTTCAATATTTTAAGCTTGTGAATCTTTGGCATAGTTTAGTGCTATTGGTACTTCCACTTCTCCTGTGTTTGTTATGTTTTCACAATTATGAATATACGAGTATGGTGATTTAATTTCACAGCGAGATTACTTGTTTCAGTAGTTTGAAGCAATTCACAATATTATCTATGAATTTCAAGGTATATCCAATCACCCTGGGGGAAGATCCTTGGAATTTGTCTATTACAACAAACAAATTCATACCAAAGGGGGTTTTGTAGCTTTTTTTGTGACTACAAATGTTTTTCATAGTGAAGCTAATAAGATTTCAAAGAAGAGCAACAAGGTTTTTCGATGTAGTCCAGATGAGATTGTATTTGGTGATGATTCTAAAAAATCCTTGTATTACCATCTCCTATGTGAATTGCTCTATTCAAATGAGGTGCAATACATGCAATCAAATTTTTCTTGCAACATGGTAGATGCCTTTAAGGACTTTGAGCAATTTTGGTAAGAACTTTATACGGATATCAAAGAAGGAAAACTTAGTGAACGAATCAAAGAACCTTTTATGAGGGAATCCATTTCCAAATTGTTGAAACTTGATATAGATTTGGTAGATGCAATATAAAAAAAAAGTAAGAGTATGGAAAATTGGTATGGAGTTATTTTGCAGTTTTGGCCCAATGCCAAGTATGTTCATTCTATCATGACACGTTCTATGGAGCCTTATTTAAGAAAATTGAGAGACATTATGTAGCCAATCTACCATTGTTGAGTGAAGATTACGCTTCTTATGAATGTGCGATTTCTATTAATATAGATCCCATAACTCCACTAGAGAATACAACTTTCACACTTGTACCAAATATTGCATATTTTGAATTCATTCCACTCCATCTACATCTTGAAGACTCAAAATTGAATCAGAATGTAGTTAATGCCCACTATACAAAATCTGAACCTATTGGTCTGATAGATGTGAAAGTTGAGTAGGATTATGAGGTTATTTTCACAACATTCACTGGTGCATTCTACCTCATCATTTTCCAATACACAATTTATAGTTTGTATTTTGCATTTTTCTATTTGTCTTTAAAATTTTGGTTTTATTTAACCAAAATACATGGAATTCTAGATTATAGTGTTTAAAAGTTTATGTGATATGGAGAATCTATAACCTTTATTGCCTTTGTCTGCATATAGGGATTTGCAGGTACAAGCTTGTGATGTTGTAAGAGTAATTGGATTTTACAATTCTAGTCCACAGTTGTCATATATATGCTAGAAGAACCTCGTTCTTACAATCAACATTGACAAGACAACTGCAAAATATTTACAAATAGCTATTGATAAGGCTACCAAAATCTTGACCAAAGAAAATATTGAATTGGTTGACTTCACAAGCTATACAGATATGTCAATTGAGCCAGGGCACTATGTTATATTTTGGGAGCTTAGTAGCAAAATAGATGAAAAGGTTCTGAACAAATGTGGTTTAACAATGGAAAAATCTTTTGTTGATGTGGCATATGTTTTTTCTAGAAAATCTAAGACCATTAGACCCCTTGAACTTTGTATTATGGAAAAAGGTACATTCAATAATATTTTAGATCACTCATTAGGCCTTAGAGCATCATTGAGTCAGTTCAAAACTCCCCACTGCATCAAATCTAATCAAGACTTGTCTAACATTCTCAATAATGATGTGATCCAGGCACATTTTAGCACATTTTTCTCATGATATTGAACATGATTCAAAATTTCTTTCTAGTAGTGGGTATCTCATATTATATAGAACTTGAGAGAAATGATGACCCTAGTCATAATTTGTGATGCTACTGGTCAAGGCTTAGCAACACAAGCATTCCCTTTTAATTTATGTTTTTTTTTATTATAGTGCCCACTATGCCATTCTATAATTAGAAAAGTATGTGTTGTGTTAACTCCATGAAACTGTCTGTAGTTTCAACTTGATGTATGTGTTGATTTGTATTGTGAGTTAGTATTTTTTTTTCTACACTTCATGTTTTCCAAGTAATAGCTAGATAAATATTTTATTGTAAATGTGTGTGATACGGTATAAATAATATTATTTTGATTATTTAAAAAATATTAACTAACATAATATAATATTTTATAATCCTTTCAAATTCCACTTTTTATTACTATTTATTACAAGATTTTAAAACACTATTCATCTTTCATACTTTAGATTCTGTATGTATTACTAAAATTTACTTAACACCTTCAAAAATATTTTCACAAAAAATCATTATTTTTACAAGAATGTTTACTTATATAACAACTCCAAAAATGTTTACATCATATAAATATATTTTTTCCAATGAAATTTGGGTCACTAATGACTATGCTCTTTGTTCTTTACTTATTCAATCCTTCTTGAGGTTTGGCTTTACATTTCATTATCTCTAATAATTAATAATTGATATTACATAAAAGAAAATAGTTTTTATCCAAATATCATGGCTAAATGAACTAAGATCTTAAAGCATTGGAAGTATACAATATCAACACAACCCCTTATTCACATTTCATTTGACTCTAATGAGTGATGATTGGGATTGCATAAAATAGTATATTATTTGTTCTAATATCAAACAAAAATGAATTCAAATATTAAATATCTGGAATTATATAATATCAAGTATTTCAAGAAGTACAAAAACATGCAATTAAAGAATATTAATATATAACTGTAAATAAATTCCAACTTCACTTTGGGTCCACATTATTTTAGTGCTAACCCAGTTAAAATAGGATGAAAGGATGACTAAATTACGGTGATTTTAATGCTCCTTGAAACAAATTTGGGTAACTCTCTTAAAAAGATTGGTGGTTAAATTTACAAAAAAAAATGAGTTGTTATTCCTACAATAAAATTTGTCAAATATTATGACATTAAATGATTATTTACCATCAATTGCATAAAGTATAATTTTATCATGGAAATTGTTTGAGAAAGTTATTTTTAATCTAATATGACTTATTTTTTAACACCATAAGTTTGATGAAGGCAAATACAACTCTAGACAGATTTTGAAACATGTATTGTGTAATATACATCTTTTGAAAAGAATCATCCTCAATTTTTAAATACATCTTAAGATATTATATTTGAAATTGTTTGTATGTTCATTAGCCAAATCCATCCTTAACATGTATTTTACTATGTAAAACTTCTCGTATTATACTTTGGAGTTCTATAAAAATTTGATGACTTATTATAGCTATTATGGTATGTAAAGTTTCACTTAACCATTTGCCACAAAAATAATGATGTTTTGCTTCTTTAAAAATAATTATTCTCTTGTTTGTAGGTCAAGCCTAAATCCAATGTCTTGCCACAACTCTATTGTAATTGGATATATTCTGGAATCTCATTGAACTATTTTTGTTCATTCATGGATAAGAATATGATTTCTTTATTTCTTTTGTAAAACATTCTCTGCGATGTAACAGTCATCATATTTGTCTTATTCTTTTCAACTTTACACTTTTAGGGAGGCCCAAGGTCTAGTTTTATCTACTACAAACACTCTTCAACAAATATAATAAATATCTGTAGAGTTGGGTATCAAGGTGGCTTTGATATAATGTTTAAAACATTGGGGTTTTGGTTTATTATAGTAGATTTATGGCAATTGCATCCAAAAAATAAAACTGATATCATATATAGTATAAATTCAAAGGAAGGAGGGAGCAGGAGAAGATAGAGGATCATTTTTGGCCATGTTCCTTTTTTTGTAAACTGATGTTGAAGGAGCAGACACATGGCCAAATTTATTTTTAGGAGACAATTTTTTAATTTTAGGAGGGATATAGTCCTAGTCACAATCATCACTAGCAATGTCAATGGGGGGGATGGGGAGCTTGGGGGGAATCTTAACATAACTCCTTAGGGTTCTCGAGGTCCTAGGGGGGATATGGTTCTTGGGAGTGGGTTTGGGGGGTTTGTGGGGAATAGGAAGGGGGGGAGAGGAAGCCAAGAGAAACTTGTGAATCAAGAAGATGACAATGTGGTGGAGAGGTTCCTGCTTTTTTCCCTTTTTGACCTTGTAGATGGAGGATTCCATGGAATGGAGAATGTAAAAGGGAAAGCTGAGAGGGATTTTGTGATGGAATTAATTAAGAATTGGAAGATAGAAGTGGTGAAAAAGGGAGTACCTACCGTCCAATGTCACATAGTGCATGATCTGCTCAGTAACTCTATCAAAAGGCTTGGGAACATCCTTCTACAGGAAATTATCTATGCACTTAGGCATTAACTCACCATCCTGAAGAATTTTGTCTCGATCCTCTTTATAATCCCTACTAAATTTAGTGAACTTCACATCCTCTATTTTCAGTCTAGTGACTTGAGTAATAAGGTCTTCACTGACCTCAATTGTGACATTGTTAATGGTGACCACCTTGTCCTCCCATGATTTGGAAAATTTACAAGAGAGATGCTTATCATACCTGTAGATATTAGAAATGAAGTTAGTCAGGGCACCGATTTTTAATATATATCAAAATTATCTATCCTTCCTAAGATGCTCATAGGTCATGGATTCAATTTTTTTTAGCTCCCCTCCCATGGTGGAAAGAAAATGAAAACAAAAAGGTAAAGGGTGGTGATTGTGGCAGATGGGAATACAGGGGGTAAAAACAATAGGGGTCCTTGAGCGGCAGTGAAACTGGAAGGTTTCGATGTGATTCTCACGTAAGAGGAGGATAGTAGTGTGGGATAAATGATGGTTCATGAGAATAGGGATGGGTAAAAAAGAGGTGAATGACATGACCATCATTGAAAAGGGGGGGTTTTTCTCTTTTAATGACTTTGAAACAATCATGAGGGAGTAAGTCATCCTTGGTCCAAATTTTAAATGCAGTAGCTGAAAACCATCTATTAGCGAAGGCTTTGGCTAAGTGGTTACCTTCATGGTAAGTATGTTGGAAGTTAACCTCGATAAACTCTTTGCCTAAGACCAGACTCTCTCTAAATGATATCATCTACGGTTTAGGAGGCTTTGTTTAAATTATTGAGGCAATTGATAATGTTGAGTGATAATGTTGAGGGAGTCTCCTTCCATAAGGAGTTTTCTAACACCAAGGTTTTTAACCAAAAAATGACCCATAAATTTGCAAGTGCTTCAAATTTATGATTGGTTTGGTATCCCATACCACCTTCATAAGTAGCTAGGAAATGGTTTTTTTCATCAAGAAGCACACCACCACCTCCAGATAATCCTAGGTTACCTTTGCAAGCCCCATCAAAGTTAAGTTTGATCCAACCTTGAACAGGGGGTATCCATTTGGTTCTACTCCTGATGGATTTCTTGGGGTCGATTGTAGCAGAGGATGATAGTGAGGGGATCCTATTTTTAGATATGTTTTCTTTGCGCTAAGAAATTTGTTGATCCTTTACTTTTTTAAAGACTTTGAAGTTTTCAGTAATGGAGTTGAAAACTTTGAGAGCAACCCTATCAAAAGTTATCGAGGAGTCTTTGAAGATTTTGTTATTCCTTTCTTTCCATATTTCCTAAATTAAATGTTGGAAGGAGAAGGTCCATAATTTCCTGAGGGTCTAATTGGAAAAGGTAGAGTCCCAAGTAGTCCAGGAGTCAATCAAGATAGCTAAGTGAGTCCATAACACATCAAATTTCAAGAGGAGTCCCCAAATCTAAAAGTATTGAGATTAAACCATAATTTTTTACAAGAGGAGGGTGATTTTGGGGCTTAGATACTAGAAAGGATCCATGTTTTATCAGAATCTTTAACAATGAAGAAGATAACAAGGTGATGGGGGATTTTTAAGAACACATCTTCAAATAGAAGCCTGTCATCCCAATAAGTGGCTATGACTCCATAAGTCCTATTGAGCTAACCAAAGCCATCTTGGCCCTTTTTTAGACTTTATTCTGGATTTCATCTAAACTATTTTCTTGCATTTTAGTTTCTTGAATTGCAATGATGGAAGGGAGTTTGTTATTTTGAAGATCTCTAGACATTTGATGTTTGTTTTGGTGGTTCATGCCTCTAATGTTCCAGCTAACTATTTTCATGAGAACTTATTATGGAGGGTCTATTGAATCTTTCCTATATTGTAGATTGATGTTCATCTGATATACCCTGGTCTACTTACTTTTTCTTGGTGTCTACTTTGTTTGGCCTACTCTTTTTACTGAACTTCCAATATTCAAGAGATGTCTATTCTTATTTTTTGATTGGGGGATGAATGGTTCTTTATCCTTGCCCCTTCTATTTACTGGAGAAGAAAAAACTTGTTGGAATCTCTGTAGAGTAGCTTGGTCTAATTTATTATCTGTGTTCTATTGGTTGGAGTTATCTTCTTCATGCATTTCTAGATCCATGGATTGGTTTAGAATATCATTTTTCTACTCTCCTTCTTCCTCATAGGATTGGAGGCATTGGTAGTTATTGTTGATGATGAACGAATGTTTTGTATCTAATGGATTTATATTAGGTTGAAAGTTACTAACCTTATATTTAATTTTAAGAGGCCCTACTGGAAAACCTATTAGAAATATTTGGTGAATCTAGTGAAATTTGATTTGTTGGTGTGGCGAATCCTCTATGGGCGATGGTGAATCTTCTATTACCTATTTTTTCCATACAATGGTTCAATTATACTAAAAGATAGATATTAAGTATCCACGTCATATGTTTGTGTTGGATGTCCATGCTAATGGCTATGTCATTTGGTTGTGTCATTTGGCTATGTCAAACAAATGTGCCGAGCAACTGTGTTAAATAGTTGTTTGAGTAATGAATGACCTAGTAGAATGGTGCATGGTGGTTGATATACATCATATGTATATCATTGAACAGTTGTGTCAGACATCTTTTTGAGATTTTAGTGTTGAACAGTAATGTTGGGACATGCTAACAGGGGACCTGTATGGCCAGGCTATTGTCTGGTTGCTCGGTCGCCCCCTTGTTCTATAAATACTCACCCCCTGCCCTCATTTTTAACATTTTGTAGAATATATTTATCGTCCCCCCTTTCCCCCACCTGTATCAATTCCCCATCCATGGAAATAAAAATTATTTGCAAGAACATGTTATGCCTAGACATTTTGAAGTTAATAGAGCAACTAGATGCGTACAATGATTGGATTTTGGAATGCAGATTTAATATCCTATTTTATATGCCCCAATATGAAATAGACATTGTACTATTAAAAACACTCATGTATTCCTATGACCATAACGAGAAGATCTTCACCATAAACGTGGACTCTAGAACAATTTGCTTTGGTACCTCACCAGAAGAGATTCACAATCTGACAGGTCTTCCATTTCACAATGCAACCCCAGTTAGTTCAAAATCAATGCTGACAAATGAGGACAAGAAGTTTTTTGTGACAACTTTCAACTTTCACATCGGTTGAACTGGTATACAATTATAAATTTATTTTTATATTCAAAATTCAACTTTTGAGATGTAAAATCCTTGTTTTCTCTTTCATTTTAGATAGTCAAAAGAGGGGCTTCCACGTCAAAGATGTTACTAACCCTTTTTTAAATCAATTGTTTAATTTTTCCAAGCCATAATAGTATTTTAGGGAAGACCAATAGATATTCCCTATAGGGCATTGGTTTACATTATTCATTCTCTTGCTAATTTGAGATATGACTGATGCTCTTTTATTTTTGCTGGGATAAGGCTTGAATTAAATTGTGTTTGTACCAATCCCAGTTCCACTATTTCTTATTCAAATTTATTCTACCATTATACTATGAGGCCTTATAGGACCTTCAAAAAACACAAATTTTAGCTATGCTTAATCCAAATATGAGCACAAATGCTTTGTCTCTGGAGGAACAAGATGTTAGTTTATTTTTTTAACTAAGGTTTAATATTTGTTTATTTTTTAAATGGTTACTATGGTAAAGATTAATAAATATATAAAATTTGTTTGTTGTAGGCAAGAATTGATTACACATAAAAATAATCTGCCTCAAAAGGACAATGTGGAGGTGAAGGATCTATAGATTCAGAGTTTGTAAAATCATCTTTGCAATCATTGTGGCTTTAAAAATATCTAAGAGTTTCTTTGAGGTTATCTCCGTGTTCAGGTTTGCTATTTAAAAATTTCAAATGATATTTCAACTTTTTAGAGCATTATTTAGTTATTTGTTTTATTGTTGTAGTTGACTCGGTGAAAATTTAGATCATGGAACAACCACCACTGCAACAAACCATAACATTTACTATACCTTCTCGACCCTTTGTGGAAGGTATTTTACATTACATTTTTTTTTTTTTGGTTTTTGATTATAGTTTTTTAGATTGAAATTTTACATCATGCACCAACTCAAAACACCCACGTCACTCGTAACATAGTGCGTAGATTGGAGGATACATTATCTTCAAATACAAGTTCTAAACCTTTAATTTCAAATTAGCATATAACTTTATTCTTAAAATTTATTTGTTTTTTAAAATAATTTACATTTTTCAAGGCATCCTCAATCTCTGAGGAACAATATGCTACCACCTCTGCCCTTGAACTTACTTCGCTCAAGGGGGAAGACTCTTCCATTATAACCACCACCAATAACTAGTAGAGCAACAACTACAACACTTCAATTATCATGTTTCAATTTCCCCACTTTATCTGTTAGAGGTGTATCAAGTGCATAGGGATTGAATTCTTTGCAAGATATTGAACTTGATGAGGAATATCTAGGGATCAAAAGTGGTGATGTTGTTGGAACTAATTTCAATCCACATGATTTTATCCAAGGAGCATCAGTAGATGTTCTTATGACTGCTCAAGAGGAACCTTTACCACATAATCCCCCCCCCAATAGAGAATGTTGTCCTGTATGATGATGCCATTACACCTTTTCCATTAAAAAATTTGGTAGTAGATGGTATTACTACTAATCTTCAGGAGGGAGTAATTGATGAATTAAAAAATTTACGTGTAGTATTTTCAGGCAAAGGCATTGATAAAGGAAATAAATTCCCATTATCACAACCACTCCCAACAAAAAAACTTGTTTTCATTGGTGCAACATGAACCCATAAAGATTAATGTTTTAATTTCCAAAGCTAAATATGGGTCAGTTATTGTTACCAATAGTTATAATGATAATGTGTTGACTATTGTGCTTAACAGGTTGGATAATTTGAATGCAGAAGCCTAGGCATATTTTAATAAATGGGTGAAATACACCACCCTTATTTTGATTACAAATGCAGAGAAGGAATTTTTTTGGTAATATATCTTTTTTTAAATCAAATTTCATGTCATACTTATTTTTGTTCACATCTAATTACATTTTGTTTTAAATTGTAGGAAAAATATGAGAACTTGAAAAAAGAAGCTGAGGTCCTTAATGTGCATCTAAAAAATGCACAATTTTGTTTGTTATCTGCCATTTAATTCAAGGAGAATCTTATTCTATTGAATAAACAGAACAACACACTCTAAAAAATCATTAAGGATCAAGGATAGGATCTCGATGCCTTATTTAAGCATAAGACAGTTTTCGATCTAAGTCTACTTTATGCAGGAGATGCTAGAAAAGAAGAAAAGAAAAATATTGGTCATATAAATTTTACAACTATGGATCATGAAAAGGCAGGGATATTGAAGGACAACAATAACACAGAGGATGTTGTGGTTGAGAAAGTAGTTGAGAAAGTGGTTGTGAAAGTCGCTGAGAAAGTGGTTGAGAAAGAAGCTGAGAAAGTTGTTGAGAAAGTAGCTGAGTAGTTGAGAATCTATTCTATAATATTTTAAAACAATGTTTTCTTTTAAAAAATATATTTTGAATAACAATTTCAAGTTTGGATATGCATTGATCAATTTATTCAATTTTAATTATTGGATGAGCCACGTAGATTGCAATTTCAATTTGAATTTTATGATGTTGTACAGTGTTAGGCCCCCTTTTGATATTTGTGATGCACTTGTGAAACTCACATCTCAATATAAATGGCTTAATCTCAATATATTCCTTTATATAGTGGTCCCCCTAACACAATCACAAAATATTAATCTTTTGTTGTCAGCACTTAGCAAGAAATAAGGAAATGCATCTCATAAAATGTATAATAATTATTGCATCTTATGATAAAAGAGTGAGTTGTTTTGTGTGGAAGATCTCTTCTTATTATATTTGGAGTGTTTCTTGAGTAAATCATGATTTGAGATGCCTTTGAGGCCATTAGAAAGGCACATTGATGTTTGGTAGAGGTCTGTGTTGAAGATAATATTGTGATAGTAATAATGAGGATTCATCAAAGTTGAAAAGATGTTTGAATGATTGTGATCATGAACTATAAAATAGGTTCATGGATTGTTTAATGTTATGAAGATGTTTAGATAAATAAGGACTCGTGAAATTAGTTTTGTTCATATGAAAACTGGTATAAATTAGAGGTAAGGTCTTTACAAATCTGTGAATTGTGTATTGGTGAAATTATGACAAAATAAGACTATGTAGGAAACCCTTATCAAGAAATAGGTATCCTATATGGCATGACTGTCATTCATATTCATTGATATGTGATTCAAAGGTTATATTTTATTTGATCACTTCATTATGAGAAGAATCAGTTTTAAGACTGACTAATAAAAAAAATAAGGGCATTTTTGCAAGGTTTGTTGATGTATGAGAATATGATTTGTCACAAATAAAGGAATCTAAACCCTTTCTTAGTTAAATAAAAAAAAGATTTCATATTCTTTCTCAGGATAACACAGTTGAGGAAATTCGATAAAACATGTAGACAGAGTCCTTAATAGACGTATAGATTCATGTATGGGGTTAATTTAACATTTGGAAAAGTTGGACTAGTTTTTAAAGATCCTCGGGAAAGTGATTTGGCATTGAGATAGTTATTATAGTCTATGAACAATTGAAAATGTATAATAATTATTACATCTTATGATAAACATGTGAAAAATACTTACAAACAATTAGATAAAGTAAAACATGAATACATTGAAGGCACATAACAAAGTGCAACTAGTCCACATCAAACACATTGTAGACACATCAATTATGAGAAAATACATGTCAAATAAATGGAAAGAAATAAATTAATCACTGTATAAAGGAATATATGAGGTACTATGAAAGCATAATAAATACATCACATATGTAGAAAAAATAGATCTATAAAAAATATGTATCAAAGACATAGAGAACCATATTAAGGAGTGGAAATCAATGAAGTAAGTCCTCTATTTTGTGTGATATTAACCTAAAATGTTCCCCCTAACACAATCACAATATATTAATCTTTTACATTCAACACTTAGCAAGAAACAAGGAAATGAATTTCAGAAAACGTATAATAATTATTGCATCTTATGATAAACATCTAAAAAGTACTTACAAATAATTAGATAAAGTAAAACATGTATACATTGAATAGTAGTCACTAGAAACAAATTAAAAAATTATATGAAATTGAAATTCAAAAACTAGAAATTAATAATCTAGTAGTTGAAATAATCCTACACAAACCTGATCATCGCCAGTGATATTTGCATCTGTCGTGTCAGTGCCATATACAGTATCATTATTTACATCCTCTTTATTTGTAACTATATTGCCGATGCCTCTTATTTTAGTTAGATAAATCCATGTTTACATAGCTCTTTCATAAAGAAACATGTCCACATCATAATGTGAAACATATAATCTCAAACAGGTTTCTAAATTTTTATCCAATCTGTTTTGAAGTTTTGACTATATGAATGATAATTCACTGAATACTCTTTCATCTTCCATGGAGCCCAAAATCATTGTTTGACAAAGCTCATATAATTCTTAGAATTTTCTACAATATACTACTAGGATAAAGTTTTTTTCACAACCGTGTAATTGCCCCATTTTCTATTGGTTCGATTAGAAGATGATATTTTTCAAACATTATAATTCTAAAATGAGTTGACTTGGATGTCATTAAATCCTTTCTCAAAATACCTTTTATTTCTACTCCATTCACCTCTACAGATTTACCAAAATTCTTTACAAGATAACCCATGTATTTATGAAATAAATTACTAATCATCTTTTGACTGTTATTACTATTCTAGAAAATGGGATTTACAACTGCCATGGCCTCCAACAAATCATCCCTTTGAAAATGATCTCTGATCTTCACAGATAATTTTTGGGAAACTATACTTAGTTTCATCTGGGTTTCAAATAGAATAGTGTCATACAAAATATGTGATACAGGTAGTTCTTTGGATTCAACTCCCACAAGATCAAGTCTTTTGTAGAAAATATGCATTGGTATCTCCTTGCCATTAATAAAGACACAAATATGATCATTGAAATTCAACTTCAAATAATTGTCAGGGTTCTTTAAATCTATCAAACATTGCCAACTATTAAAAATAGGGCCTTAAAACTTTTCATTTGAAATGTATAGTACATCTAGAGATTGCCATACTCGTTTTCTCATCTGCATGAAGTCAAAAATATAAATGGATCTCTCATGAACATGTTTCATTAAACAATTCATTTCCTTTAGCATTCAAAAAATTCCACATAATGTCAGCAATGTTTCTAAATCTGTTAAATGGTACAATAAATTTTTTGCCTTATCAATTTCTTTACGATATTTATATATAAAACCTACTAATGATGGATATCATTCAAAAATTTGGCATGTGGGTTTATACATAGAAATCCACCTTATATAAACATCTTTCAACAGTTTCTTACCATCAGTGACTCCTATTACAAATTTTTGGAACTCTAAAAATCTTTTTGAACTGCTTGACATATAAGCATGTAGGCAACGAATGAGCTCCTCCGCTTTTGCCACATTAGAAAATTTGCTAACCATTTTGTATGCAAGATTCAACCTATGAGCCATGCAATAAATTGGAATAATATATGGGGCAACTGTTGTTTGTAGTTAAACACACAAACCATTTCTATGCCCCTACATAACTAATGCACCTTCAGCCCCAACACACACTAGCTTCGTAGCTATTACATAATCATCCATCCCAGCTTTATCTTTCAAATAAAATACAACCAATTTGTAAATATTTTTTGCATTGTAATTTTATACCATTTTATGAACTGCTAGTAGATGAGGTTGCCTTGAATAGTTCTCAAAAGTATACACATGCATGTAAATCTAGGTTGTGTTGTGAATTAATGTGACCTTATCAATGGATAGTGAGATGAACAATGAATTTTGAGCTTTTTGTTTCAAATCTTCCTTCTCAACCAATTCTAAACATTTTTCCATTTCCCAAGCACTACTATCTGACCAATATGATTGTGAAATATCTAAAAATCTATTACATTGAAATATAATCTTATAATCTAAAAAATCATAAATACATATGCCTTTTTTTAGAATATGGTATACAATAGAGAACTGTATATATTTCACCTTTAGATGGAATTGCGTGACTTTTCCAAAATTTGCTTCAATTTTCCCCCTTTCTCCACAAGATGTTTTTGACATTTCTTATCATTTTCATAGTTACATGTGTATCTTACATGCAAGCATTCTTCTGCATTTCTCCACCTGTGTGTTCTTGTTATCAGTCCATCTGGGTGCTTCATTGTCTCATATACTTTTCTATAATGTTTCTCAATCGTGTCTGATTTCAGTTGCATTATGTGTTCCTTTCCTTGTTTCTAGCTACATATTGTACATTTGCATTATGTTGGAGTATCATCAACATTTTCAAGCTCTAAAGGTTCTATGAAAGGAAATTTTGTTTCCTAGTCCATCTTAAAGGACCTTTCAATTGTCCATCTACTTCTCTTCCTTTGTGAATACTTCTAAGTGGAGGTTTTAGCTGAACTTTGTGTTTGGCGAGAACCAACAATCTCTTCTACCATTTGAGTGTCAATGTCATTGTCATCAAAAACCAGAGGAGCATTTTGAGTGGTGATATGTCATCATAAAAAAAAATATTTAGGGGGTGATATATTATTCTGGTTGATTCTTTTTGGTGAGATAATAGTGGGGATTTCTGCATGTAAAATTGTTTTAATATTATTGAACAGTTGAAGTTAAATTTATGACAAACTAAAAAACAATAAATACTTGAATTTTGAGTGCATTATGATTTTGTGGATTTTTTGGTTGGATCTTTAAAATAAGACAATAATCATGATTTTCATGATAATTGGCATGTACTTTTACCATTCCCACCAGATGCCATGATGGTCAAAGATGGAACACTTCAGTTCTATCATCCAGTCAAAGAATAGATGCTACAGAGCAATTCTATCACTCAGTTATTTCTAGAAGCTTTTTGAATTCGTTGTTTGATAATCCTATTCGATACTATCGTTCAGTATAATATTTTTAGCTATGTCGCTTGATACTCCCATTCGGCATTGTCATTTGGTAGATGCTTTTCAACTCGATACTCCCATTCGGCACTATCATTCGATGTTTAATGTTTGGTGTTATCGTTCAACTCTATTGTTTGACACTATCATAGGTCTGAAGATATTATTGTTCAACACTATCATTTGGTTCTTCCATTTGACACTGTCATTTGGTTTTGTGGTCCTTCAATTTTAGTTTTGCTTGTTGGCTTAATTGGTATCAGTGGATAGTTATACTATATATATGTGGGAAATTGAAGTGTAATTTTATATATTATTATAAAGGGTTGATGATTCGACCCCAAAAGTAATTTATATCCCTAAAATTTTAGTGATATGTTCCCATCTTATAACCCTAAAAAATCACCAAAACCAAAATCCAAAAATTGGAATATTCGTGAATTAACGAATATTTATCGCTAAAATTTACCCTATTTTTGCCATAGCTTTAGCTAAAGTTTTCATCTATATATTTTCAAGAAAGATCTCTTTTGAGTGTTGAGTAGTCACCTTTGGACTATGTTGCTTTAAACCAGTTTGATGAATAACAAGGGTGGGGTGTGCTACTGTAGAAGATTGGGGATCATCCTATTTTCTCACCCAGTGTTGTTTATCCTTTCTAAAAATAATGGTATTGCCTCTTTTGATAAAATTTGGGCACTCCTTGCTTGGATGGCCAAGTTTATTACAAACAGTCACATTTTAAAGTAGATTTTTCATAATCTATCTTTTGGATCCATTCCCCACTTGAGGAGTCCACGGCGATGGATGTAAGGAGGTCCTGATCCATAAAAGCATTGATGTAGAACTTTGTGTGGACTAGGTGGGTTTTATTTTTCATGGAGAAATTAAAAGCAATCAAATAAACCATCCTTTTAGCAATACTGATGAATACATCCTTGTCCCAGAACTCTAGGGGGAGACCTGGGAGATGAACCCATACAAGCATGAGATTTATTCTTTCTTACTCTAGGTCAAAGCTTGTTTTCCATTTTTTTAAAAAGAGGCCAGACTTACCCAGGAACCAAGGGCCTCCAACCAGAATATTAGCATAATCTTCATCATTGTTGCAGTGGATTAGAAATAAATCATTGCTCATTGAGGTGATTACAAGGTCCCCTTTAGGTGTCCATCTCTTTGAAGCCTAGAGCCTGAAAGTGTCAATGTTCAAATGTGATCCCAGGAATGTCCCAACTAAGCCATTATACAGACCTACAATGCAATTACCTTTCAGAGATTTAGGAATAAAGATACGATACCTCTCACCTTTCTTAGAAATTTTGATCTCTTGGTTTGGGTGGATCTCTTTATATTCTCCTATATTGCCTTTGAGCTTTGTATCCCAGGAGATATTGTCATTGGGGATAGGAAATAGATTCCTCCTAGCCTAAAGAGCAGGCAACAGGACTTTATCTCCAAGGATTTTAGACCCAACCTGTCCCTTTGCTAGCATGAGTTAACCCACATCAATATAGGTCTGATCAAATTTGTCACCTTCTTCTGCTTCAGCTTCACCATCACCTCCTTATTTGTTAAAATTTGGATTCTCACCCTTACTTCATTTTCTTTTGCTCAATTTTGTTTCCCTTGTTGTCTAAGCCTATTTTTGACTATTTTAATCTTCTAAATATCTCCATGTTTGCAATAACTCAATATTCTTCTGATAACCCCATCTTT
Source organism: Torreya grandis (assembly GCA_037957365.1). Taxonomy (NCBI): domain Eukaryota; kingdom Viridiplantae; phylum Streptophyta; class Pinopsida; order Cupressales; family Taxaceae; genus Torreya; species Torreya grandis. The sequence goes on from JARHVA010004453.1 coordinate 1,164,334, forward strand.
ACACATTTTAATAGTTATAGAATATTCCTTATTGCAATTAGACCTCTGATGTTACTATTTTATTAAGGCAAATTTGATTAGTACTAAATTTACATTATTTATGGGTAGATGTATTACATTTTGATGTAAAACCACTTTCCCATAACATTAACAATCTCCAATTTATAACCTCAACCATTGGGGGGATCCCTATGCTCACGCAACACGTATTTAAATGCATTTGAACAAGAATATTTTTGGGATTATGAAGCCACAAAAGAGAAGAAAAGGCCAAGCAATCAAGCATCATGCTAGATGCATACTAGATATGCGTACCACACTTCATTTCCAAGAAAAAGAGATGTCATTTTCATAAGCATTCATTACGCTAGAGGCATTCTCTATGGGGAAGCCCTTCCTTCCTTTCATCCACTTCTCATTGGATTGTTGAAAAGTGTGTGCATTATATTCTATTGACCTAAAGGAAAAGAACGCCTATTTACAAATGACCTAGAAATTAACCAAATCAAATGCCTTAACCTATAACTGAGACTTGTTATGTTTCTTTATAGTAGATGTGTCGATGTTATTAATTGTTCTCTAAATCAAGGATGAGGCTAACAAGTCTTCATTTATAAATATCTAACAATAAATGTATTTCTAATCATGGAACAATTATCCATATTTCTAACAACACCTTCAATTTATAAATGAGGCGGCTATCTATTACCCTTTTGGATTTATTATAAATGTGTTGGGTTTGAATCCTCAAAAAATCACAAAGTAATTTGTAAGTATTTTTCCATTTTTTGTATAAATATGGTCATTCTTGCAAACTCTTTGTATTTTCATCCATTATCCTATATACTAGAGATTCATAACGTTTATATTTAAATGTAAAGTATTTTATTGGTTTTTTCTAGATTATTTATTTTTTATTTTGTTTTGAAAAGTTGGTTTTTGATTGTTGTGAGAAAACAAATGGCGTTGGTACTTCATTCCACACTTTCCACATACTATTAAGTGGGAAAACTCCCTTTGACATAGTCTTAGCTTTCTAAATTAATCCATTTGGTGGAATAAACATGTGAAAATTAATTAGCTACCTCTTGCTCTTCATTCTAAATTGAAAATAAAACTTATGTTTAAAAAAAGCATATGTCAATTTGGAGATCTCTGACACTTATCATGTTGACAATGGAAACATTAGCCTCTTTTAAAGGATATTTTTCACTTAGAAGATAATAACATCACTGTTGTGACTAAAAATTTGCAACTCCTGGATAACTAATACCTTTTTAATATGTCCACATTTGTTCAATGTAACTTTGTGAAGGATTGGAGATGCCCTAACAACTGCAAGCTAGACCACTTCTCACTCAACTGTGTTTATTAGAAACTCATGATAGGGTTGTATTTGGAAGAAAGGCTCAATTTGAAGTGGAAATGCAAATTCACTACATTTCAATGGCAACACCTTAGAACAACTATTTGGAAGTCCAAATACGATGCCATAGCTTAAACCATTTCTTAGAATCTTCTCTTCCACATGTTGCTTATTGCTGACAACATACAACTTTTTACTATCAATCCCCTTAAATGTCTAGTGTGTAATCTCCATGAGTCTATCATTCACATATTTTAGAGAATTGTGTAGATTTGTTAAAAAGACATGGGTAACTATGCATAATGATTTCCCTAGTATCTTTTGTCACTTATCTTAGAAACAAGCTACTCTAGGGCTTAATATTTCTCATAATGGGATTGTTAAAAATTTCAAACCAATGATTATCAGCCACTTGTGAAAGAATAGATGTATTTTTATTTTCAATAACTCTTGTATTCCATTTTAAGTTGCCATTCAAAAGATTTACTATAACCGTATTTTATAGATGATTAATATTTCTAGGTTGCCCTAGAAAGATTTTACTCATAACACAAAATTAGCTCAACAAATGGCAAAGATCTATAAGCAATTAAAAAGCTATAAAATGATCAAGCAAACCTTTTCAAAAAATTGAAATTGTAATTTCTATTGTAATATTTTTGTTGTTGATATTCTAACTTCTTGTTTTTTATAGTTCAGATTTCTATTATAATGTAAACGTTACAAATAAAGAAGGTTATTGATACTATGGTTTGGCTGCAGAAGATCGAATGCCAACAACCCCTTCTTGTTAGATGTGTGGAACCTATTTGATTTCATAGATGGTCTCATGGACATGGCACCCTACTGATGGGTGTCATCATCCACTTCATTTAATCAACTTTCTGTTGATGTCATATTTAACCAAAGCTGTGTCTAAAGCTATATGCAATAAGAGGAATCGTAGCAATTTAGTAATTGAATGGAGGTATTTGTATATATTTTTTGTTTGGGGGGGGGAGGGGGGGGGGTTTAATGTCTTAAATATTTCTTGGTTAAAACCTTATTGGAATCAAACTATGCAAATCTGCTAGAAATAAATACACGTTGCACAAATGAAATAGATTGCTAGAAATAAACACACATTGCAGAAATGAAATTGATTGCTGGAATCAAACACACGTTGCAGAAATGAAATTGATTGCTGGAATCAAACACATGTTGTAGAAATGAAATAGATTGCTGGAATCAAACACACATTGCAGAAATGAAATAGATTGCTGGAAACAAACATACATTGCAAAAATGAAATAGATTGCTGGAAACAAACACACGTTGCAGAAATGAAATTTAATCTAAAATGTTTGTAGGAACAAATTTACAACAAATCTTAACAGAATTACCTATTTACTTTTGCAAATAGAAATATAAATACCAAAAAAAATGAAGATCCTGGTTCTTTAGAGGAGTGGGCCCTTGCTCCGCCTAGAACAGGATTTGAACAATTTAATGTGCTTTCAAAACAGAAATGGCTATTTCATTGATAAAATGTTCTATATTACAAATGTACTAATCTATCATTTATTCTTCAATAATTTTTTCTATCTTCCATATTCTATATCTATCTCCCTTTTACTAAATTCCCAGGTCTGTATATATAAATGCTTTGATGGCTGTAACTGTTTCATAGATACAATGGAACTGAATCGTGCCTAGAATATTTGTTGAATCAAGATGTAGCTAGATGTCCAGTTGTGTGATAAATGTCTTGATTCTGCAAGTTTATAAAATTAAGAATCTATTCTTGATTTAATAGGATCATTGATCTGACAGATCATCAGCCGTTTGGAATAGATCCTCATCAGTTCCATATCTAACCGCAAAAGTTTTGGAGCTTATCTATAAGAGTACCGGAGCTAAATATAGAGTTTCGGAGCTAAGTCCGAAAATGCGACAAATTGAAATAGTATGGTGGAGTTTTGAAACTAATTGTGATCATTTCGAAACAGATTTTGTAGGTTTTAGAACTAACTGTGATGATTCTATAACAGATTTTGTAGGTTCCAAAATTAACTATGATGATTCTACAACATATTTTGCAAGTTCTAAAACTAATCTGAATTGAGTCCAATGCTTCAAAAAACATGCAATCCACTTCATATTTGTTCTTTACCCTGATGATGACTTGTTTTATTGCAAAACTAAAATTTTCCAACACACTTGTTAGGAATTACAAGTCTTTTAAAATGTTAGAATCACAATCAACAAAAGATGGATAATCATATCGTAACTCATCTCAGATCAAAATAAAAGTTACAAAATGCAATCAAACTTAATAGAAAGGGAGAGTAAGATGAGGTCATTTATTATACATTTATTGGGCTTATCTTGGCCTCATCACTTCCCCCATACTTACTTGTTTGTAAGTCCCTTTACAAACTTCACTCTTCAAATTCAGGATTGTATATCCTGTATTCCATTTGATTGCTCAGATCAAATGGCTAGAACTGAATATCCTAATGCTTTGACTCATAAGTACTATACCTTATTCCTGCTTCTACTTTTCTTTTCCATTCCTCAAATTGAGTGGAATGTTGAGGTTCTCTGTTTTGCCAAGGAGATATGGGGGTGAGAAGTAGAGGTGGCCTTGTCCGCATTCCTATCCATATGCTCAGGGGAGTTTCATTGATCCAGAGAATTATTGTTCATAAATCTTTTGCCCTTTTTAAACCCCAAATCAAATTTGAAGGGGATATTACTTCCCTTCTTTTCAATGCCACTGGGAGAAATTCCCATCTTTTTAAATATGCATCATAGATATTATCAAAATTTGCCCTTTCATAAGAGGTGAAGACATCCATGCTTTGTTGTAAACTAAAAAGATAAGGTCCTTTGAATTTATCATTAAATGCATGTGATTGGAAATATGTATCAAAGACGGGTGGATTACCATAATGAATTCTCATACAGAGACCGGATGAACTAGCCTTTGACCAATGCTCTGACTCCCTTTCTTTCCATGCAATCTGATTTTGAAAAATAGAGATAAATACGTTAAGCTAAATTTTTCTTACATACAAATTGATCATAAAACTTGTATTTCTTTCTAGCATAAAATTGAAAAGGTAAAATTTACAAAGAAGGTTTTTCTATTCTATATTAGCTAAGGAGTAGGCGGCTGAGAAATTAGCTTCATCTTTTATTTCATGTGGAAGGTCACATGCTATCCTTGCCAACTGCCAGCGAATGAATTGTTCCTCTAAAAACATGCTATAAATAGGAGAAGGTCTTCTGCATGCAAGCAGCTTCTCACCCATCATACAAAATATTTGAATTTTCACAAGACATTTATACTTATCATTTTCCTCCTTGTAAAATTTGTCTTCCCATTCCTTCCTTGCTTTCTCTTCTTCCACCAGTTTGCCTTTCAAGTCTATATTAGATGCTTTGATTTCATTGAGTTCTCTGCATGTGTCATCCCATAACTGCTTGAGTGGTAGATAAATCAATTCAGTGTGTACAAAGACTGTTGACATAGAGGTCTGTATTTTACATTTTTCTTCATTCTTCATTAGTTGCCTTTTAATTTTTGCTAATTCCTCATTCTTGGTTGTCAACTGGTTTGTTAATTCTGCAAGGAGCATTTCCTTCTGTTCTAACTTGAGTTTGAGGAAGTTTAATTTCTCATCTTTTTCCTTGATAATGCGTTCTACTCTAAATAAAAATTGAGCCTGTTTAATCTGTTGGTTTTGTTCTTTTTCTGAAAGTTCTTAGGGAGTTAAGCATTCTTCTTCCACCATAGGATATTTCCCTTTCCTTCTCCAAGATGCTTGTTCATCTTTTGTATATGATGGTGCTACAGTCTCACTTATTTCTTGGAAATCTGGGTCCTCGAATCTTTCATCTTCTTTTTCCTTTTCTGCTTGGCTTGGTCTAGGAGGAGTCATGGCCATGCTGCCCAAAATATCAGTAGCTTCAGTTTCTAGTATTTCTTGTTCTTCCAGCTCCTCTAAACTTTCTTTAGACTTTTTATGATGTTTTCTTTCTTGAGGAGCCTCAAAATGTGTAGACATAGGTCTCCTCTTAGAACTTCTTCTAGTTTTTGCCTTTTGCTTAGGCTTAGGTGAACTGTCATTATCAGAGACAGGTACCAGTTCTTCAATAGCTTCAGTAGAAGAAAAAATGGCTTCAGTAGGGTCTACAATTTTAACTTTTCTTCCATATTTTCTTCTTTTTGGTATTTCCTCCTCCCCTAATCTTTTCTTTTCCTCAGCAATGGTAGTAGTTTTCAAATGAACTGAAGGAGCAGGAGGAGTTGCTATTATTCTTCTGGGAATACCAGGGTTTTGTCTAAATTTGCCAAGAAATTTATCCCACATTTCTTCCACATTTTTCTTGGAAAAGAAATGGTGTTGGCATACTAAATAAACTATCCCATGATGTCTAATTATTCCTACACCCCAATAATACCTCTGGGCCATGCTATGGATGGAGTCAAAAAGAAACCCTAGAATGTTTACTATATATTTTGATTTTGTGGCTCTATATTTAATGTGTATAAGGATTTTTAGGACTTCTTTTCTTACTGTCCCAAATTGTCCATCACAGGTTAAGTATTTAACTATCCAAAATGCTACTCTATCAAAGGGTTTGGGCAAGCTATCCCTCTTAACTCCTTTGATGATTTTCTTTGTATTATAAATATATTAGGGTCCAGCTTCCCCTTCTTTCAATAGGGTTTCAATCAGGTCTTTCAATGTCCCTTTGACAGGGTTTAGGACATGCATTATTGGTATTTCAAACATCTCACTTATGATATTCATAAAAAAAGGAATGAAAACCTTCCTAATCTTTGTCCTTATTTGTTCTAAATTGATAATAAATTCTCTTACCAGTTCATCATTGTATTTGGAAAATTTCTTCAGAAACTCCAGCCATCCTGCCTGTTGAAAGATATTTGCTACTTCTGCATCTGCAAGGAGTTGGGTATCATTGTCTGGTTCTGACTTCTTTTTTATTTCCATGATTCGTTCTTCTTTGAATCTTTCATAGGTTAGCTAAAAATTGTTTCTCATATCGACGGAACTAATGATTTTGGCTGCAGAACTAGCAGATTCGATTACTAATTTGGTGAATTTGGTTGTAAAATTACTATACTCAGCGGTGGAACTTCTCAATTTCAGCTGCAAAACTATTGTACTCAGCTACAGAACTAGTGGATTCAGTTGCTTCAATAATAAGAATGATTCTTTATGGTTATCTGCTAACTCATTCCATAAAATTACTATACTCAGCGGTGGAACTTCTCAATTTTAGCTGCAAAACTATTGTACTCAGCTACAGAACTAGTGGATTCAGTTGCTTCAATAATAAGAATGATTCTTTATGGTTATCTGCTAACTCATTCCATCATCAATATCCTTCTCATGATTTTGTAAACTTAACCATGATGTATAATACATGACTCATCATACTAATCTTTCTAAATCAAGCCTAATCACACATGCAAACTTTCTATTTAACCTTTAACAAGTTAAAAACATAATTACCGTCCTTGATAATGTAATCCCTTCGTCATGCTAACACATCATCCCTGAAAAATAGTTAGAATTCAAAAAAAAATTATTTGAATTAGCCATTTATTTGAGAAGATCAACCATCATCACTGATTTCAATTGATCTCTGATTTTTTTTTTTGAGAAGAGAATGCCATTTATTGGTTTTCATTCTCTTCCCTTTATATATATATATATATATATATATATATATTGGAAGGGAACTCCATTTACTAGTTTTCATTCTCTTCCCTTTATTCTAGATCTTTTCATATGATTATTGATCATTTTAGAAGAACAAGGTTCTTCCATATGATCAAATTATTTGTTTGCTTCAATCTGCTTCAAGAATTCATCCTTAGTAGGAGGCCTCTTATAAAGTTTTAGCCTGTGTCCATTGATCAATAGTATTCATCTACTGCCATCAATGGGAAGTAACTGGATCGAACAATTTTCAAATATCTGCTTGATCTGATAAGGTCCCAACCATCTGGTTCTTAATTTACCTTTGAATTGTTGGTACTTAGAATCAAACAGCAATGCCCAGTCTCCTACTTTAAATTGTCTTTCCTTGATATGTGAATCATGCATTCGCTTCCTTTGACCTTGGGTTATCTCTGTCTGGTGAAGTGCTTTCATTCTCAATTCATCTAATTCATTAAGTTGAAAGATTCAATCCTTTTGAGCTACATCCAATTCAATTCCCACCTTAGATGTTGTCTTCAATGTCTGTAGTTCAAACTCAATAGGCAACAAGGGCTTTTTTCCATAGACTAACTCATATGGTGAAAACCCTGTTGTAGTTTTCCAAGTTGTATTGTAAGCCCAGACAGCTTCAGGTAGTCTTTTTACCCAATCTCTTCTTTTAGCTTCAACTATTTTAGTGTGGATGTTTTCTAATTCTTTATTTGTTACTTTAACTTGTCCATTTGCTTGTGGGTGATAGGGAGATGACTTCCTATGATTGATCTGATAATACATTGTGAAGGTCTGGATCATATTGGACATAAATTATGGTCCCTAATCTGAAACTAAACTTCTTGGTGCTCCAAAATTTACCATAATTCTATACCAAAGGAAATTAGTAACTTCTTCTTAAATGGCATTTGTTAAAGCCTGCACTTCTACCTATTTTGTTACATAATCAGTACACACAAGAATGTGTTCTTTTCCTTATGAAGGAGGATTAAAAGGTCCAACAAAATCCAATCTCTATCTCTCAAATGGTTCAATCACTACTTTTGGTTGCAGAGGCATTTCATTGGTAATGGTTGGTTGTCCCATCCTTTGACAAGGATCACACCACCTGATATATCTCTTCACATCTTTGTACAGAGATGGCCAATAGTAACTAGTGCCAAGTATCTTGTGAGTTGTTCTTTTCACTGAATAGTGTCCTCCACTTGGTTCATCATGACATGCCCGGAGGATGTCAACAATTTCATCTTCTCTTACACACCTGCATAAAATCAAATCAGGACCACATTTAAATAGTATTTTATTTAACTATTTGAATTATGCACTAGTTTTGATTAATTTTTTAATTTATTTTTTAGTGAAAGAAGGAGGAAACTTCTCTGTTGCAAGATAATTCACCATGTCAGCAAACCATGGTGTGTTAGTTGAAATAACAAACAATTTTTCATCTAGAAAGTTATCTTTGACTGGATCCTGCTCCCCTATACTAGTCAATCTTGACAAGAAATCAGCCACCACATTAGATTTGCCTGGATTGTCCACAATGGTAATATCAAATTTTTGTAGAAGTAATGACCATCTAATTATTCTACCTCCAGCCACTGGTTTGTTCATTAAATATTTAATTACTGAGTGATATGTATGTACAAATATTTTATACTTTGTAATGTAATGTCTAAATTTATTGATTGCATAGATCACAGCCAAAAGTTCTTTTTCAATGGTAGTGTAATTTATTTCAGTGGGAGTAAGATTTTTACTGAGATAGTAAATAGCATACATTCTTCCTTCTTCATCTCTTTGTCCTAAAACTACATCAGTTGAGGTATTTGAGGCATCAGTTTGGATGTGAAAAGGTTTCTCCCAATTAGGTCCTTGAAATATTGGGGCAGTTACTAATTTCTCTTTAATTTCTTCAAAATCATGTTGACACTGTTCTTCCCAAAGAAATTCACAGTCCTTGGTAAGCAATTTAAACATGGGGGCAGCAATTTTACTAAAATTATTGATAAAATGCCTATAGTATCTAGCATGTCCTAAGAATGATTTGATATATGTGGGAGTTTGAGGAATAAGCAAGTCTGAAATAATCTTGATTTTGTTTTGGTCAACCTGAATTTCTCTTTTTGAAATATGGTGCCCTAATACGATCCCTTCATCAACCATCATCAAACATTTCTCATGACTAAGAGACAAGTGATGTTCACATCTTGTTAATACTCTATCCAAATTTTTTAAGGCATCATCAAATGTATCTCCATACACAATAAAGTCATCCATGTATACCTCCACACAGTCATTTGTTAGGTCTGAAAAAATTGTTAATACAGCTCTTTGAAAGGTTGCTGGAGAATTACATAGTCCAAATGAGAATACCCTTTAAGCAAAGGTACCCCATGGACAAGTAAATGTAGTTTTGTCCTGATCCTCAGCAATAATTCTGATTTGATTGTATCTACTAAATCTATCCAAGAAGGGAAAGTACTATTTACCTGAAAGGTTGTCTAAGACTAGATCTATGAATGGTAAGGGAAAATAATCTCTTAGGGTGGCTTTGTTCAGTTTCCTATAGTCAACACAAATTTTCTATTTTTCGTTCTTTTTAGGGACAATTACAAGAGGAGACACCCACTAGCTATCTGAGATAGGGTAGATAAAACCTACTTGTAATAGTTTTTCAATTTTTTGTTTGACTATATCCCTTAAGGCTGGATTAATCCTTCTCTGAGGTTGCCTAACTGGTCTAATATTTTTAGTATAAATGTGATGGGTGCAGATACTTGGATGAATTTCCTTCACGTCTTTATAGTCCCAAGCAAATGCTTTAGTATGATCTTTGAGAACATCAAATAGTTTGACTTTTTCATCATTCTTTAACCAGGTATTAATATTTAAAAAATTTCCTGGTTGAATCTGAACATGTTTGGTTCTAGGATATGATGAACTGATTTGTTGAAAGGGTTCCATTAAGGTGTTTAGTGGACAAGCATGTGGTAACAATATATGATATGTAGCAACATCTATGAAAGTTGCTAGACGCAGAATGCTGGACAAAGGACAACAAGAAGAGTTATGATACTCATCTTGTTGTAGGTTAAACATCTCGTTACTTTTGTTTTTTAAAAATTCTTCACCATCTCCTGATATCTGTAAAGCTAATGCTACAGATCCTTCCTCTCCCCAAGAGACATCACGTTCCTCCAGAGCGAAGTTATCTTCACTTGCAGAGAATTGGTGTGGTTCCAGAACTAACTCTGATGGTTCTAGAACTAACTGTGATGGTTCTGGAACTAATCATGACTGCTCCAATGACGATTGATGTTCATTTAATGAAGGATTAACCATATCATCTATTTCCCATACATGATCCTGCAATGTTATCATAGCTAAAGAAGACAGATTTTGCTCATTAATATCAAGATTATGAACCCATAATTTCATTTGATTATCAATAAAAGGTCGTGCAAATGGATATAATAAAATTTCCTTAGACATCTTACCATTTGAAATAGTCATATCACCTGACTTGCAATCAATTAAGACAACAACTGTAACTAACCATGGTCTCCCAAAAATAATGGGATAACCAAGTGTTTTACCTTTTGACTACAATATAAGGAAGTCAACTGGATATTCCCATGATTCCACCATTACTGCCACATCTTCAATAACTCCTTTTGGTTTTGCTACAGACTGATCTACCATCTGCAATATGGTATTAGTAGGTTGTATGCCTTTAATGGTAATGTTTTTAAAGTGTCTATTGTCATTACATTGATAATTGCACCCAAATCAATCAAAATGTTATGTATATCCTTATTCCCTATAGAAATAGAAATAACAGGGCTTTTAGGATCTCCATATTTAGGTAATAAGAGTTTCCTTGCTAATAAATCAGCAAGTTTCCTGACTACTTGAATAGTCCTGCGGTACTGCGTCTTTCTTCCAGGTTTTTTAAAACATAACAATTTGATTAACTTGTTTAACTCTGGAATATCCTTAATTGCTTGTAACAATGGTATTTCAATATTCAATCTTCTTAGTTCCTGCCCCAATTTAGATTCCTTAAGTTCTATGGTTTCTTTAAGTCTTTTTGAGAATGGAATCTCAGTAGAATTTCTTTCTGGTTCCTTATCTTTTTCTTTGTCATCTTCCTTAGGTGTAACTGTGTTAGGGGTTTTAGCTTCTTCTGTCATCTCAGTGATTATAACAGGTGGACTGCTAACTATTTTTCCAGATCTAGTTTGAATGTTTTTACAATCTATTGTATTTAAATCAACTGATTTTTCTAGTTCAGTTTCGTATACATGAGTTGTTTGTTTGTTTCTTGAGTTTGCTACTGGTTGTGCTAGTATTTGGGTTTGGACTATGTTTTCAATCTATGGATTTTATGCTGGAGGTCCCATTATGGCTTGTTGGTTCTAATTTGAATATGTTTTTCCTTGCACATAATTGCTAGGACTCCATCTAGGTTGTGGCCAAGCATAAAGATTTCCTTGACTAGCCCAAGGTTAATGATGTCCCTGAGTATACCAAGATTGACTTGCCCAATTTTGAGGATGCCATGTGGGTTGAGGGGCCCAAGGTTGTTGTCCTCGAATTTGTGGTACTGTTTGAGCTGCCCATGGCATCATCCAGGGATTAGGAGCTGGTCTTGGCATAAATTGTCTTTGGTTAGGTTTTCTCTGAACAAAATTTAATTCTTCTGTAGTGGATGATGTATTGGTTTGTTTGAGCTGATTTTTTATGAGTGGAAGAAGAGAACAAATGTGAGTATCATGTTCTTTAGATTCACAGAAAAGACATACTTTCATTTTATCCAAAGGACATTCCCTTATTGCATGCTTCTTCCTGCATCTAGGACAATTGATGCAGGAGCATCTACAATGGCTACATGAAGACATGGTCAAGTTGGAAATTCTCAAGCATACAAAGCTCAAGTCATGTCTTAGTTTTGTATTTGAATTCATATTGTTGTCTTTTCCCTCCAAAATGTTGTTAAGGAGGAATAAATGTAAATATTAAATGTAAAAGTAAAAGGAGTGAAAAGGGGTGAAAGTGGGTTGAAAGGAATCCCCATGTTGGGCGTTTGTTGAGTAAAAGAGGAGTGGTTGAAATTATTTCAACCTTAGTATATTGTTACAAATTAAAAATTGTTTGTTGTTTTATCTTGAGCCCAAATTGGGCGTAGAGGTTAAGGAGAAGGCTCTTCAAAAGAGCAAAAGAGAGAATTCAGGAAAAAGGAGACAGAGGGGGACACCGGTTAAGAGGATTTGATTCAAGGTGGAGCCCGTGAGAACGTTGAGAATGGAATTGTAATCCCATTGTTGGATGATGTCTTGGTCCATTTAATAAAATCCATTAGCATCTCTGTTAAAAGATCATTGACTGAGAACCGAACAGAAATGGCGAAGTGAATATGCATCCAGATTCACGCGGACTTGAATAGAGAGGGACACTATTATGGAATGGTAGATTTTTTTAAAATAAGAGACCATTAGTTCCATGCCTTTTGGAGGGGCATTGTTGAATTGAAGAAGAGGGAAGATCTATTCTCATCGTTGTTGGAGGCCAAGCAAAGGTATGGAGATTAGTCTGATAGCGAGCCTGGAGGGAGATATTCTCTTTTATGTTGTCAAGCCGGTATTAATCTAGATTTATTCTATTATATGGTGTAAATCTATGGAATAAATAGAAGTGCGGCTATGTAAATAAAGGAGAATACAGTCCCAAGCATATTCTACCAGACAGTTTCGGGTGGATTACATACACTTATTGAAAGTCGTTTGACTCGGGTGAATCGTGTATCTTTTGCAATTCACGATTTGAATGATAAGGTAAGCGATACGAGTGACTGTGTATTACTTGCATACCATTCGTGTATGGTTGAAAACTTTTGTTTGGTAGAGCCTGGATGGTACCCGAGTGAACCCGTTAAAAAAAAATTATTGAGGGGATTCTGTAGACAGTCGTAATTGACAAAGTTGAGTTTGGATAAGGAATGTGTCTATGCTAGAAATCCTGTTAGCTTTTGAGGCATGATATTCAATTACAAACAAGCATATCTCAATTTTATAATTATAAAAGGAATCATTGATGGTGGATAGGAGAGACACCTATTTGCAAGACCGTGAGGTCATCCATTTGTTTATATTCTATGTTGAAATTTGAGACATGGATAAGGATTTTCTTGTAAATGGAGCCATTTGAAGATTAGGCATCCATTTTGCAAAACTATTGGATCATGGATATACAGTGATGGTGTTACAAGAATACACAGATTTTAAATTTGAGGACAGACATATTTTTGAACATTAAACGTTGAAGGTATTGAAATCCAAGACAAAGGTGAGAGATGTCTTTCTTTATTTGTATGGCCTTAGCCATGAAGATGTAAGCATAAGAGGTAATTGTATAATTGCAGCCATAGACCTGAGTCTGTGTTTATTTTTACATTATGCTTATTGGGTCATAGGCAACATGTGATTATAAATGAGAAGACAGTCTGATTCAGCGTATCATTTTGGTATCAAAGCAGTCCAAGGTCAGTTTGTCATTTTGGTATTAGAGCTTGAAGCTCTTGGGAATTGGTAATTTGTTGATGGTTATGTTGAATCAAGACTCCTAATAAGTTATTACAGGATTTGGCAAAGGGATCAACAGGACAAAGCACTAGAAGACCCTGTGGAGGAAAGGTATGAGTAACTTTGATATTTGATTTGAGTTTATTGTGTTTGAGAAGTAAATAGGTGAAGAGGAAGGCAGTCAAGCCATTGAGGCTTAAGAAGAGAAGAAGCCAAGGAAGGCTTAGTGAAGAGCCAAGAGAAGCTCTAGAAGAAGAGCATAGTGAATGCTCAAGAGGAAGATCCAAATCAAGGTAAGCTTGGATTTGTGATTTGTGTTTGTTGAAGTGTTGTATAAAGAGTTGCTGCAGGATTGAGAAAAAGATCAAAAGACTAGGATGCAAAAGGCCTAGGTGAGATCAAGGAGATTGTCAAAAGACCAGTCAAGGAGAAAGGCTTGGTAGAGACAAGTAGACCTGAAGGGATCAAGAGACCAAGGTGGAAAAGACTTGGGTGAAGATCTCAAAAATGGAAGCATTGTTGAAGGCACTACAAAGCAGCAAGGTACATGAGAGTAACAAGAAGAAATCAAGTATCCAAAAGAAGAAAGGTATGGATAGTATTGCAATTGATAAAGAGATTGATAGTTGGAAAAGAGATTTAGCTAACTTTGCAAATAGATATGAGTCTTGGATGCAGATGGATAAGCAAGCATGGGTATGGCCAATGAGGAAAAGGTTGAAGTGGCCAATAGATCTCCTAATGAAGAGGAGAAGAAGGCAAAATGAGATTGCCAATAAGAGAGAAGCCCATAGAGGCTTGAAGAAGATAAGAAGGTTGCCAAGAGAGCAACAAAAAGAGGAAGAGGTGGAGAAGAAGGTTCTCATTGTAGAGAACAAGAGAAGAGAAGAAAGAAAAGATAAAGTGCCAGGAAGAGCACTTGGAAAGATGAGAATGTCCATTACGAGGACACTCATGGAGACATTATGGTCTCTTGTTTTTATATCTAATGCTATTTTTACATGGGTAATTGCATGTATGAGCAGCCTTATGAAGGTCAAGAGAAGGGCCTTGAATAATGAAGAGATTGGTGTAAGAGAAGACACCAAGTACACAAGTGAATGTGTAGGAGAAAAGAAAAAGTTTGCTGTTATTGATAAAGAAGAAGAGATGCATTGGTTAATGCATGAGGGAGGTGTTGAAGAACCCATACAAGTAAGAGAAGAGGTAGAAGATGAAGCTAAATTCCATGATGCCATTGAATGCCAAGAGGAAGAAAAAGAACATCCAAGCACAAAGGAAGAGAAAGATTGCTCCATGGATCAAGCTATCCAAGAGGTAAATGAAGTGTTAAGACCTAATTTTGATTATTATTGTGAGCATGAAGATGTTAATACACAGGTTAGAAGAGGCAAGAGGAAGATGAAGTCCTCACACAAAGTAGTCAATCATGGATACATAATGCCTAAGTGGATGGTGAAGCACATAAGCAAGCAACAAGTAAGCAAGCAGGCAAGTTTACCTTATAAGATTGATTTTTCTCATATTCCTAATATGAATGTAGGTGTGCAAGAAAATAAAAGGACAAACAAAATTGGTTTTTCAGTATTGTCAAAAGAGCATGGTTACAGGATGCCTAAATGGCTTGTGAAGTCAATTGATAAGAAGGAGAAACAAGTATGGGTGCCTAAGAAGGCAAAAAGTGAAGAAGATGTGAGTGTTGAGGCAACAACACCAAGAAGTCAATGGAAGAGGATTGAAGGTGATTCAAGCAACCAAGAGAATGAAGGTGAGATGGTGAGTATGGAAGAGGCATTCCATGAAGACAAGATGCTTGAGAGGTATACTAAAGAGGTAAAAGGTAAACAAATTGTTTATGATGATGATTTTGAATCCTTCAATGATATTTTCATGAGAAATGACAAATGGATAGTGGCTATGAAAACTAATGTGCAGCAAGGAGAGAGTTCCAAGAGGATGGATGATGAAAGTGGAGATGTGAAATCGGTTCACATGCTTGAAAAGAACAAGGAGAGACAAGGTAATAGTGTTCCTATTGTTTTTGATAAGTATATTGATGATGATGAAGAAGCCGATTTGTATGAAGAAACCATAAAGTGGATGAATGTATTTATAGAGGATGAAAGACAATTTGGTCCTAAGTTTGATATAGGACATGAAGATTTGGATGAGTTTGTGTTGAGTGATGAGATGAAGAGTAAGGGTAGTAAGGAACAAGCAATCCTTCAGGTTGATAAGCCCAAGTTTGATGAAGTGAATGGGGAGATAGATGAGAGCTCACTAAAGGAAGAAATAAGAATGTTGGAAGAGCTCTTTAGTTCTTCAAGAGAGCTACATACAGGTACAAGCCATGGTGAAGACACCATTGGAAAGAGTGAAATAAGACAAGAGCAAAGCAAAGAGGTTAAGGCAGTTTTGGTCAAGGAGCAAGAATGTGAAGGCAACCAAGAGGCTTCATGGCTTAAATATTTTGATTTTAAGGTGGCTTTGAATGTTTTGTATGTAGGTATGAAGGTCGCTAAAGTGAATGACATACATGAGTCATTGGAGAAGCTCATGAATCAAGAAAAACAGCAAGAAGATCTAGAAGACATGTATGAAGACGAAGAAGCATGGAAGCGGGAGATGACAGCTGAAAAGGAGATGAGGAGAAGAACATACCAGAAAAGGAAGAAAAGCAAAATGAAGGACAAAGAATATTTCAAACAAAGACAAGCATTGGTATTGGCAACAAGACCTTGGGATCCAGGCATATAGTGAAGACTAATGCATGGAGGAAGCATTTCATTTGAACTAAGGTTCAAATTGTTTCTAGAGGGAGAGTATGATGCAGGAGCATCTACAATGGCTACATGAAGACATGGTCAAGTTGGAAATTCTCAAGCATACAAAGCTCAAGTCATGTCTTAGTTTTGTATTTGAATTCATATTGTTGTCTTTTCCCTCCAAAATGTTGTTAAGGAGGAATAAATGTAAATATTAAATGTAAAAGGAGTGAAAAGGGGTGAAAGTGGGTTGAAAGGAATCCCCACATTGGGAGTTTTTTGAGTAAAAGAGGAGGAGTGGTTGAAATTATTTCAACCTTAGTATATTGTTACAAATTAAAAATTGTTTGTTGTTTTATCTTGAGCCCAAATTGGGCGTAGAGGTTAGGGAGAAGGCTCTTCAAAAGAGCAAAAGAGAGAATTCAGGAAAAAGGAGACAGAGGGGGACACCGGTTAAGAGGATTTGATTCAAGGTGGAGCCCGTGAGAATGTTGAGAACGGAATTGTAATCCCATTGTTGGATGATGTCTTGGTCCGTTTAATAAAATCCATTAGCATCTCTGTTAAAAGATCATTGACTGAGAACCGAACAGAAATGGCGAACTGAATATGCATCCAGATTCACGCGGACTTGAGTAGAGAGGGACACTATTATGGAATGGTAGATTTTGTTAAAATAAGAGACCATTAGTTTCGTGCCTTTTGGAGGGGCATTGTCGAATTGAAGAAGAGGGAAGATCTATTCTCATCGTTGTTGGAGGCCAAGCAAAGGTATGGAGATTAGTCTGATAGCGAGCCTGGAGGGAGATGTTCTCTTCTATGTTGTCAAGCCGATATTAATCTAGATTTATTCTATTATATGGTGTAAATCTATGGAATAAATAGAAGCGCGGCTATGTAAATAAAGGAGAATACAGTCCCGAACATATTCTACCAGACAGTTTCGGGTGGATTACATACGCTTATTGAAAGTTGTTTGACCTGGGTGAATCGTGTATCTTTTGCAATTCACCATTTGAATGATAAGGTAAGCAGGATACGAGTGACTGTGTATTACTTGCATACCATTCGTGTATGGTTGAAAACTTTTGTTTGGTAGAGCCTGGATGGTTCTTGAGTGAACCCGTTAAAAAAAAATTATTGAGGGGATTCGTAGACAGTCGTAATTGACAAAGTTGAGTTTGGATAAGGAATGTGTCTATGTTGGAAATCCTGTTAGCTTTGGAGGCATGATATTCAATTACAAACAAGCATATCTCAATTTTATAATGATAAAAGGAATCATTGATGGTGGATAGGAGAGACACCTATTTGCAAGACCGTGAGGTCATCCATTTGTTTATATTCTATGTTGAAATCTGAGACATGGATAAGGATTTTCTTGTAAATGGAGCCATTTGAAGATTAGGCATCCATTTTGCAAAACTATTGGATCATGGATATACAGTGATGGTGTTACAAGAATACACAGATTTTAAATTTGAGGACAGACATATTTCTGAACATTAAACGTTGAAGGTATTGAAATCCAAGACAAAGGTGAGAGATGTCTTTCTTTATTTGTATGGCCTTAGCCATGAAGATGTAAACGTAAGAGGTAATTGTATAATTGCAGCCATAGACCTGAGTCTGTGTTTATTTTTACATTATGCTTATTGGGTCATAGGCAACATGTGATTATAAATGAGAAGACAGTCTGATTCAACGTATCATTTTGGTATCAGAGCAGTCCAAGGTCAGTTCATCAACAATACATGGCTAATGGTTCAAGTTGGGCATTTTCTTTAGCTTAAAATCCATCCATGGTGGAGGTTAATTGAACTCATATGTCTGTTTTAAAGTTTGTCAATTCATCCATTAATTTTTTCATATCTGGGTTCAAATTTTTAACCGTTTTTCCCTTTCTACGTCCACCCCTTGTTCTTGAATAGTTTCTACAAATTTATATGATTTCGTCCATTCTTAATTGAGCAATGTTTTCTCCACCAATTAAATCAAGGGTTTCCTTAGATTCATCATCTAGACCTTTGAGAAAAATGGTTTTATTTAAATCTTCTTGAAGCACAAATCCACATCTTTTACTCACAAAGAGGAATCTGTCCAAATAATCTTTCATATTTTTATCTTCTCCATGTTTGATTTTGAAAAATTCTTTCTTTCGATTTCTTCCTCTATAATAATCTTGATATTTGTCTAAAAAGACAGTTTCTATTTGTTCCCAATTGGTAATAGAATTAGATGTTAATCCCATAAACCACCTCATTACTGCATCCTTCAGGGTAGATGGAAACAACTTCAATTTTTGATTATCTATCTTGTAATCACAAGTCTGACATAGTACTTTAAACTCAAACAAAAATTGGTCAGGATCCTTAGATGACATTCCACTAAATGTGGGTAAATGTGCAGGAGAAATGTTTTTCATAGTGATTTCATCATCCTTGATCTGAATGGGATAGGTAAAGGTTCTCTCAGGTTCTCTTCCAGCGTCTCATTTCATCTCTCTGGTATTTTCTAATCCCTTCTCCCAATCAATGTGGTATGTGGTCTGTTTTGGGGATGGTGAAAAGTCAAGAGTAGGGGGTTGACTACTCAATTGAGATTCAAAACTTTCCCTCAATGGATCTTGAGAAATAATCCCCCTCCCTAAGGTTTTACTTAGTTCTGGTGACTGATCCAAAAATTCTAAAGATGGCACTTTTGCTTCTTGTCTTGTAGGAGATAATGGTGCCTCCAATTATTGCTCAACGTCCTTTCTTAAATTAGAGGATGATGGAATTTCTTGTTCAGATATTTTGTGGATAAATCTACCTTTCGTGGTCTACTCATAAATCAGGGAAAATTTCTTTAATTACTAAATGAATGATTGTTGCTCTTGTTGACACCTAATTAGAAAATTCCAACTAGTGATCCTCGGCAATGGTGCCAAAAATGATGGGTGTCGTCATCCCCTTCATTTAATCAACTTTCTGTTGATGTCATATTTAACCAACGTTGTGTCTAAAGTTATATGCAACAAGAGGAATCGTAGCAATTTAGTAATTGAATGGAGGTATTTGCATATATTTTTTGTTTTGTGGGAGGTTTTTAATGTCTTAAAAATTTCTTGGTTAAAACTTTATTGGAATCAAACTATGCAAATCTATTAGAAATAAACATACATTACAGAAATGAAATAGATTGTTAGAAATAAACACACATTGCAAAAATGAAATTGATTATTGGAATCAAACACACGTTGCAGAAATGAAATTGATTGTTGAAATCAAACACACATTGCAGAAATGAAATAGATTGCTGGAATCAAACACACATTGCAGAAATGAAATAGATTGCTGGAAACAAACACACGTTGCAGAAATGAAATAGATTGCTGGAAACAAATACACGTTGTAGAAATAAAATTTAATCTAAAATGCATGCAGGAACAAATTTATAACAAATCTTAACAGAATTACTTATTTACTTTTGCGAATAGAAATATAAATACCGACAAAAATGAAGATCCTGGTTCTTTGGAGGAGTGGGCCCTTGCTCCGCCTAGAACAAGATTTGAACAATTTAATTTGCTTTCAAAACAGAAATGGCTATTTCATTGATAAAATGTTCTGTATTACAAATGTACTAATCTATCCTTTGTTCTTCAACGATTTTCTCTATCTTCCATATTCTATGTCTATCTCCCTTTTACTAAATTCCCAGGTATGTATATATAGATGCTTTGATGGTTGTAACTGTTTCATAGATACAATGGAACTGAATCGTGCCCAGAATAGATGCTGAATCAAGATGTCGTTGGATGTCCAGCTATGTGATAAATGTCTTGATTCTGCAAGTTTAAAAAAATGAGAATTTGTTCCTAATTTAATGGGATCATTGATCCGATAGATCGCTGGCCATTTGGAATAGATCCTCATCAGTTCCATATCTAGCCGTAAAAGTTCTGGAGCTTATCTATAAGAGTGCCGGAGCTAAATATAGAGTTCCAGAGCTAAGTCCGAAAATGCGACAACTTGAAATAGTACGGTGGAGTTTCAAAACTAACTGTGATGGTTTTGAAACAGATTCTGCAGGTTTTGGAACTAACTGTGATGATTCTGGAATAGATTCTGCAGGTTTCGAAACTAACTGTGATGATTTCGGAACAGATTTTGCAGGTTCCAGAGCTAATTTGAATTAAGTTCAATGCTTCCAAAAACATGCAATCCACTTCATATTTATTTTTTACCTTGATGATGCCCTATTTTATTGCAAAACTAAAATTTTATAACACACTTGTTAGGAATTACAGGCCTTTTAAAACGTTAGAATCACAATCAACAAAAGATGGATAATCACACCCTAACTCATCTCAGATCAAAATAAAAGTTACAAAATGCAATCAAACTTAATAGAAAGAGAGAGTAAGATGAGGTCATTTATTATACATTTATTGGGCATATCCTGGCCTCATCACCTACCACCATAGGGAATATGAAGGATAATTTTATGTTGTCGCTTATGCATAGATTGGCTAGAAGGAAACACACGAGGCTCATATTTTGAAGGCAGATCTTCCTGGTAAAAAAAAAATACAATTATTATATATTATGATCCAATTTTTCAAATGGTTATATAATTTTTTTCAATTTATTTCTAAAAATATATTTTTTAAATGGATATATACAAAGAAGGGCAAGGGTATATGGTATCCATACATTTGAGCATTTTATTATTTTGTAGGGTTGAAGAAGGAAGACATTTGACTAACATGTGTTGTATATAAGGATAGAGCATTCAAAAGAAGAGGTGGATAAAAATGACAAATAAGAGAGAAGTATAGTAGTGATAACTGCTAATTTTGGGGTTCACACTGACACCTAGGCGTCACATATGAGCGTAAAAAATAATTCATTTGAAAGTTTAACATTTTTTTTATTTATATTTTTTGTTTGGTATAATGAAATGGAGCGAAAATCACAATTTATATTAATTTAAAACAAGAATTTTGAAACCCATTCAAACATGTGTTGTCCAATACATAAATGTGATGTAACTATGTTGTACTTTAGTGCACTAATTATTAAAATGATGACATCTCATGATGTCGTTAGGTACTATAAGATAAAAGCTGGATAATTAATACATAATACTATGACAAATATGAGAAAGGACAAAATCAACTAACGAACATTATATATTCAATATCCATTTCAACTACTAAAATGCTTTGTCTACGTGTCCCCTCCCCTATCACTCTGCTGTAAAATTTGGTTGTGAATAGTTATGGGGAAGGGGGCATGACATTTCGTTAGGATGGTTTGAATTGAATTGATTGAAGCACATCACTTGGATGGCTGATTAACATTGTAATTATGATTGCTGCTTGGATGGCCTTTTCCATGCTTATGAATGGCATTAAATTATGAGATGTTATTTGGGAAGGCAGACGTGACTTCACCCCATCTTAACCAACCTTTTATTTATTTATTTGTTTGTTTGGTATTGTTTTAATGTGTTTGTCGTTTCTTCTTCTATATTAAAGTTTTATGGGAGTGTTTTTTATTTTTTAATTATTTTTTTTGATAATTTATTGTATTTTTTTTTTTTTTTTTATTTTTCTAATTTTTTATTGTTATCGAGTTGTTTTTAATTTTACAATTACAAATTTTGTGTCAAAAATTATATTTATATTATTCTTATTCTCTTATAATTAAATAATTATATTTTTTGGTTTTGTAGATCGATATAAATATATTTTTATTATATTGTATGATCTCTTTTTTATTATTATTTTCATTATTATATGTTTATATGTGCACTAATATAATTTTAATTTGAACTCAAATAATATATTAAACATAAATATTATACAGTATAATTTGTTTATAATTAATATTAAATAATAAATAAATAAAAATTTAATTAATATTCATAATATCAAAATAATTTATAAAATTTTAATAATATTTGATTTGGATTTGAGCGATTAAAAAAATTAATAAAATAATACGGTTGGATTTGGGCCAAAATGTCTTACTACAATGTATGGAAGAGATGGTTGACCAAAAAACGATGCTTTGTTTTCTGCAATGAATTATAGTATTAAATTTGGGGTTGCAATAGAATGGTTGAAAAATAATTTTGATAAAAATAAAAAAGAATTTATAATGGACATGGTAAGTAGAAAGAAATGGCGTACTAAAAAAGGTTTATTTGTAAATATGTATTTTTTGGAAATTGAAAAATCTTAATATTTTTTATTATTTGAAATTATTATATTTAAAATTTAAAAATGGTATAAAACTATGAATTATATATTTTAAGTCTAGTTTTTAAAATATTATAATTTTTAAAATGATTAAATATAAATAAATCAAACATTTAAAATTTAAAATCTAAAAAGAGATTTTTATTTTTTAAGAAAAATAAAGTAAATAGTAGTTTGTATGGTACAATTTTTTAATAACAAAGTTTAGTATTTTTTTTTTTAAATTATAAAAATTTAGATAAGATAATCTAATTTGTGACTTATATTTTATTTAAAAAATTAAAGAATATATATATTTTAATTAATTTTACAAGTAAATAAATATTAAAAATTGATTAAAAAAAAAAGGATAGATGAATGTATAACCTCCATAACTATTTATCCCTTTTTTTATATATACATATAAAATTAGGTCTTGTTTGTGACCATTTAATTTTTCGTATTTGGATCAACAAAATAAAAATACTTAAACATATATAAATACACATATTTGCTACATGCAGTGATTTAAAAAACCCATAGGTAAAAATCAATATAGATAAAAACCTTAAAATATTCTAAAATTAAAAAAAAAATCACATATTTAAAAAGAGGAGAGAATGCTCATCATTATGGTAATAATTTTATGAATTAGCTCGTTGAAATTCCTAGTGTATTTGGTAATGGAAGTTGAATTTCCTTATTTTATGTCAATGATCTCATATTCTACTATGTGTTGACAAGTTCAAGCCGTTCGCTCAGAAATCCAAGCCATTTCTAAACCAAAAAGTTTGGTTTTTTAATTCAAACATAACATAGTGCATCGAATGAGTTATGTTGACATTGCACACAAAAATTAGAAAAAAACTATTTATACATATTTATGTTTATGTTTATATCTATTCACATTCATAATTTTATATTTTGTCTTAAAGAGAATTGTGTCAATATATACACTACCACAAAAAAGATATATTTGATGTAGTGATACAATTTTGGTGTGTTTACACCTGCGAACATAATTTTGATTATAAAACTCTTATTTATTTAATGAGTTTGAACATTTCTAAATTTCTTAAGAGGGTTCACAATAAGATTGTCTTTAAGTTGAAAATTTTGAATCGAGATATCAACTCATCCACACACCACCTACATAAATAAATGTATTTTCAATAATAAAGATATATATAATATTGAAATAATAAAAATATATAAAATATTATGAAAAATAAATAATATGATATTATAAGAGAATACAAATTAAATTGTAAATAATAATATTTGAAATCTTCTTTAATATGTTAAACAAAATTTCCCATTTTAAAATGGAATTTAAATTACCTTATACAAAAGTTAAAATATGTAATCTTAATTCCTTAATTTTTCATTATTTTATTATTTAGTTAAACTCTTTAAATTATTTTCAGCCAACAATTTAATAATATATTGATCAACAAAATGAATAGATTTAAAAAGATATTTAGGTTTTCTTCTCCTCTAACACAAACACAGTAATTATTAAAAAACCATTAATCTACACAATAAAATTGTTAGATAAACCTTTTAAAAAATGTATAAATTAAAAATATATATATAAAACATACCAATAACTTTTTTAATTTTTAATTAATAAAATTTCAAATTTAAACATATCAATAATATTATTAAGATATTTTATACTTGAAATAATTGTTTGTTTGGTTGTATTTAGTTTAATTAATTTAATTTTACAAATTTATCTATAAAAAAACATTTTTTTATGAAATATAATAATATTTAACTTTTTAATTAATTATATTTTTATATTTGATTTATTAAAGTTAAACTTTACTTCCCTTTATTTACCAACTTTTAATTTTAAACTAACAAAATTTTAAACTTTAAATATTAATTTAAAAAATTAAAACTTAAAAACTAATTTTTTATATAATATTTTAAACTTATAATCCTAACATATATTTATCATTATTTTTTAAAATTAGAAATTTTAAAAATTTAAAAGTTATTAAAACTTTAAAAAAAATTAAACACAATAAAAATTCTTTTATTTAAATATTTCAATTTTTTTTCTAAAACTAAATATTAATTTAAAAAAAAATCTTTTCCCAAATATCACTTCAAATTCAATGTATCCTAACCTTTATATTCTTATTCAATGTATCCTAACCTTTATATTCTTAAAGTGATGTTACAATAAAATTAGGATGAGAATGCTTACGTGATCTACTTTTCTTTCTTCTCCTTTATAATTTTAAAATTAAAAAACAATCCTATTTAATATTTTTATATAAATCTTCTAACTACTACTCCAAATTAAATATTTTTTTTAAATTATTTTTATGACAGTAAAATCTTCTTATTGCCATTCCAAAGGATTAAATTTATAGAACGTGATTGACAATGACAAATGAACACTTATAATTATCATTTAAAAATAACCATCCATGCTGGTTGTGATATGACAGAAGAAGATAACTATGAAGATTCATGGGGTTTTGGTATTTATCTTTGATATATTTAAGGTTTATATTTATTTATTGTGTTTGTCATAATAAATAGTATTTATATAGAATTATTGAATTATATAAAATGTCGGTATTTTTATATTTTAAAAATAAATATATAATAAATTACAATAATGAGTAAGTATATACCTAAATCAATGAGCTTTTTCAATTATAACAATCAATATTTTTATTTTAAATTTTTTATATATTATATTGAATAATAATTTTATTATTATTTTTTGTCAATTAGTAATAAATATTATCATTTAGTTATATTATTATGTGGGTTCTAAAAATATTTATAAGAATAAAAGAAAGTTTTAAACTCCATCAGATGGTCAAAATATTAGGATATTTTCATTGCCTTCTTAAAATAAAAAAATTAATTTTTGAGTGAGTGTCAAATAGACATCAAATTTAAGGTTAAAATTTCTTTGTGATGATTAAATAGATGTCAACATTAAAATTGAATATAATCTACACTTAAATTTAAGAATTGAAAGTATCTATTTTGCCAAATTTATTTAGATGTCAAACCTAACGTTATCCCATTTGATATTTCCTAAGATTTTACATAGGTGTCAAACACAACGTTATATCTTTTGATATTCCTTAAAAATTATATATTTTTTAAATTATTTTAAATATAAAATTTAAATTTGGAATGGTCTTACAAATTCTAATAATATGATCTAAAATGATGTTGATGTTTAATATCCTTCGCAAATTTTCATTTAATATTTTTTATAGTTATTTTTGTTGACGTCAAGCTTCACAATCTTAAAACTTTTGTGAACTAAAATGTCGTCAACCTCCACAATTTTTGAAATCTTTTTAATATCATTACAATTCTTACACTCTTCCTTCACGCTTAAAAAAACTTATAATATTGAATTAATAAAATTTAAAAATTAAAAAAAAAAATTAACCAAAAAAAATAATAATCAATAATTAGATTTACTTGTTTAAAAAATAAATTCGATGAATACAAGCACCATAATAATTAACAACTACGTTTACTTGTTTAAAGAATAGATTCAATGAATACAATCACCTAATTTTAATTCGATAAGTATATTAAAACAAACATATTTATAATAATATTATATAAAAAAACATATTAAATGAAAATGAGTTAATTCATTAGTACTACCTTTTAATAAATAATTATAAAATATACGTGAATCTTTTTTTTTTGGGTCATTAAAAGAAGAATAAGATTTTTTTTTTAAAAGACCTCCCACTCTAACTAATAATACTCAAAACATTTCTTTACTTTACTTTAATGAAAACCTTATCTTTAAGAGAATTTAGAAATTACTTCCATATCGTAAAAGAAATGTTAATATTGCGAGGAAAAAAATACACGCCTCTTTCCCTTTAAAAGGAGTCAAACTTTCCTCACATTTTCAAAGTATTTTAATAATTTATTATATTATATTATCCTTACAATATATACACGCCTCTTTCCTTTTACAAGGAGTCAAAACTTTATTTCGTTTGCTTTACACTAACTATTGTGAGAAAAAAATACTCAACTTTATTATATTTTATAACTATTTGTAGTTTTAATTTTTATTTTATTTTTAAAAGTTTTGTGGAAAATATTTGAGGGGAAATGATATATTTGGATCAAATTTAAGGTGGAAGTATTTCTTCCATCAAAATCACATATAATTCGTATTTGAATTGCTTTTTCAATATATTCAGTTACTTGTAAATATTAATATAATATTATTGTTATAATTTATATTATTTTATATAAGCGAAGAGTATAATTCTAATGACTAAGAATTAATGAAGTAATAATTATTTTTTTGAGTTTTAGAAGTAATTTCAGAGAGAATGAAGATACATATTTGATTGAAGACATACTAAGAAATGTACATATGAAGTTTTTAAAGAAAGAAAGAGGAGGTTAAGTAATAAATATATTATCAAAGCAAAGAATCGATCATCATATTAGTAGGAGGGTCACTTTTATTATTATATTACCTTCATTAGCATGAACCAAGTATTTTTTTGAGTTGATGACGTTCATGATATAAAGCTTGTAAAAAGTTCTTAACTATAGTTACTTTATTTAGGTATGTGTATAGTTTTAGTTCTCAAATTACATTATTCTAAAATATGTATGTGTTTGTCAATCATCAATTCATATTAGACTCTTATTGGCATGTGTTTATTATATTTTGGGACCTGTTTGATTCCCCTTTTTCTTATTTTCTCTATCCTTCCATGTTTTCCTATTGTTTAGGGATTTTGACTAGGAACGTAACAGTATGGTTCTAGCTTACCAAAACTATACCACCACAGTGCTAGAATGCTATAAATGTACTACTACATTTTTAGTGCCTTTTTTTTTGGGCCATTTTGTTCCTTCTTTTGGGTTTCCCATGTCTTATGTTCCCTCGTCTTTCTTTTCCACCTATTGTGTGTCATCTTGTGGGCCAAGAGGATCATATTTTGATTTTAAAAATTCTATGAATACTCACATGTGCATTAGTGCATATAGGTAATGAATTGAAAAAGTGACAAACTAATTGAAAACAAGAGTCAAGCATTTATTGAAAGAGTAGAATTTAAAATGTTTAGAGCAACTTTTGATTCAAGATTACAGTCACACACACACACACACACACACACACACACACACACACACACACACACACACACACACACACACACACACACACACACACATAAAAGTGTGGAATTATGTAGACACCAAATTTTGGTACGAGGGTGGTTATTATTTGTAAAATTTCATTATTCTACAGTACTTGTGTGTTTATCAATTGCTAGTTCTTGTTTGGCTCTTCTTGGTGTATTTTACTTATGTTTATGGTTGTCCCCTTGTATTTTTCTCCTCATCACTCTCTATTTCTATCTCAACATTATCTCTTCTCCCTTCCCTGTTTGATTTTGTCTATGGCAATCTTCTCAAAATTATATAGTGTACACTTTTGGGATAGGCCCTTGTAACCCTTGTTTTGGGTCTCTTGTGCCTTGTGTTCCTAAATTTTAGGCCTATCCTTATTTTTGTGTGTTGGATCACATACCAATAAATTTGAATTTTTTCTTTTTTTGGATCCATTCCCATTGATAGTGTTGTAACCACTCAAGTAAGGGCGTCATGTTTTGTTTATAACATAATTTTTACCCATTGTAGGCTCGGTCCAAAAAAGCTTTGCAAAAAATCTCAAGGCATGAAAGCACTTCTTTAAAAGACACTTCTTGCTTGTCAAGCTTGAGGAAAGAGTCATCTATAAAATTCCCATTGATGAGAGGATAGGAGCGATCAAGAAGAGCAATTCCCCTAATAAGCCCTTGGTCTACTCTATGAGCAATAAAATAACCAAACGCCTTCAGTAGCTAAGATATAATTTTTTTTCAAGAGATAAGTCTTGTTTAATGGATTGAAAAAGCCCAAAATTATTAGACTTATGACCATTGATGGTGAGACAAATTGATGCTTCAAAAAGCAGAGTCTGAATTTTTGAAAAGAAGAAATCACCAAAACCCAAAGATTTAAGCATGGTGAGAATAAATGGTTATTCGATCCCATCATAGGCTTTTTCAAAATTGAGTTTGAGAAAGATGATCCTTTGTTTAGAGATGTAAGCCCATTCCATTACTTCCTAAAATGCCATGATATTGTCTCAGATCTACCTACTTTTAATAATTTGTGATTACTTTGGTAGGATGATTGCATGGAGGATGTGGCAAAGGTGGAGCACTAAAGATTTGGATATGATGTTGTAAGAAACATTTAACAATGTGATAGGGTGCTAATTGTTAATAAGCTCTAGGTCTCCAACCGTGAAAACACAATTAATATTATCGTTATTGATGACCCTAAAATATTTATTGTATAGGGCTTATTTGTAAACATATAGTAAATCAGGGCCCACTAACTTCCAAGTGGATTTATAAAATTAAAAAGGAAATCCATCCACCACCAATGCTTTATCATTAGCCATGCATTGCACATTAGCAAATAACTCATCAAGAGAAAGAGGGGCATCATTGAGTTTTGAGATGAAGGGATCTACTTGCAAGACATAACATTTGAACACTCCTATAAAAATTGTGCTCTCCCCGCCATATTCCCTTGGGCTTGGAATGCAAGTTTATAGTGCTCTAGGAAGGCTGATGAGTTCTCTAGTAGGGTGGTTCGATGACTATGCATTGTTTTGATTGATTTATTTACTCATTGGCTTATTTGGCCCTAAGGGATTTAAAAAATTAATTAAGAGGCATGATCACCAATATTAATCTAGTGCAATTGGGATCTAATTGAGCACCTTTAGAAGTCTATCTTTCAACCACCTTATTCTTGTGCTTGAGTGAGGTAATCATTTATTGTAACTGAGAATCAAAGGGGCATTGTTCAAGCAAGGAAGAAACCTTCTAGTACTCCTTAGATATAATGCCTTATGCTTGCTTATGAACTCGCATAATCTACTTGTCATAATGGTGGAGGAAAGTGGTGGTACAGTTGATCATGTCATTATATCACTCAACACGGATGGTAACATATGGCGAACATGGAGCCAAGTTTCACACTCAAGTAATGAGTCAAATTTTACCCTCGTGGTTCACTAGTGTCGTATTCATAATTGAAAAAAGTTTGTGAGGGACTTTATGAAATTCACCTCCCCATTAAAATATGTAAGTGATGGGACTATGGTTAGAAGGGAAAACTCCCAAGTGGACCGTGATAGCTTTCCCATCGAAAATAGAAATGGAGAATATATGTTTCTTATAAAGCATTACATGGTCCAACTGTTTAAGAACTTGAATGGCGTCAACTTGAAAGTTGGATCAAGTGAACCATGGTTTGCTAATTAATGAATGTTGATAAAAGTGAGGGTCCACTCAGCTCCAACAAAGTTAAAATAATACTAAGCTTCACGTTTCCCAACACACCACCACAAAGGGAGGGAACCAACTTTGACCTAGGGACTCTCAATCAGTTTAAAGTGGCCAAAAATAAGTCAGGATGAAAAAGGTAGATTATCAATGAGCCATCTACAAAGGATTATTCTTTTAAGGCCATCATTAAGACCATAAACATCGATAACTCCTCAAGTATGACCATCAATACAAGCATAACCCAAATAAATTGATGTGCATCTTCCCTTGATGGAATTATTGAGGGAAAATTTTTAGTGAAACCAAAATACTGGGACTGTCACATCCATCTTCATGTGAAGTGGAAAAGTGTGATGTGTTAGGCTAGATACTTCTTAAAGAGGTCTGCAAAATAAACCCCAAAAGAACTTCTTATGAACATATAAACTCTAAACCGCCTAACTGTTGACAAGTGACGTATACAAAGAATTTGTGAGACCTTGAATGTTCCATGAGAGAAGATTCATTAAAAAGAATCCTCTATTTGTAGTTCTCCCTATCCATCCTCTAAGTCCTCATTTGATCCAATCACTACAAAACAATTACCTATTAGTGGCTAATGGTGTGGTAGTAATAAATTGTTTAGTGATATGGAGTGATGCTTGGCCCCAATCTCTTCCCATGGAGAGTCATCATCATCGCGAGGTGGATTGCGTGACATCTACATCATGGGAGCGCTATTAGAGGATGTCCCAACATTAGCAAAAATAAATGGCAAGCAATTCTCTTGAGAAACTTGGCTTTACGGGGTAGTCAATAAACTAAAATACTAAGGAAGAATGAGGGGAGGAAGAACAATGTTATCAATTTTTTTCACACCCTATTGGGGTTCACTAATGAGAGGAACGGGAGTCTGTTCAGGGTTTTTTATTCCTAGTAGATAATTTTTTGTTAGTCACAATGGTCCACCCATCATTCTTATTAGCCACCCTTTGCTTTTTAGGTGGTGCTTGCTTGACATAAGGCTTTGACTGGACCATGAGGGGTAGTGCCTAATCTTATAAACAGGTGATTAACATCATAAACACGTGTTCGAAACTTTAATGTAGGTAATTTTGTGCAAAAAATGTTTATTCCTTATTTAAATATTGATAGACTCTTTCTTGTAATTGGTCATATCAACCTTGGCACAAATGTGCTTGTTAGGGCACATAAAATAAAACTTGTCAAGTTCATGACAAAGCACCCACCCTATGGGTTTGGCAATCTCATAGAGGATGGCCCATAGTGGAATCGAAAGACCTAGTAGCTCAAGCCAAACAATGACCATAAGGGATGTTTGCTTAGAAACCTTACAATTATGGGATGATGGGGACACAATCATTAGGGGTTTCTTAAGGAATCAACAATTTGACCTAAAAATAAGAGCTTACATTTATGAGGGTTTCTTAAATGAGAAATTGAAAACATCCTTGGTGAGGTTATGGACACCTATAAACTAAAGCCCATAGGATTTCAATGGTATCAAATCTAGGCATTGGGGGATCCTTAGAGGATATGTGACCAACATAATAAGTAACGAGACAATTATTTTCATACCATCTAAGAACATTTTCAACATCATTTACTTGTAAAAATATGTATGGCTAAGAAAGATTATCATAATCTATACTTCGTCATAGTCCTTCGAAACAACTTTTTGATCTCATTTCGACACCATTCCTCTTAACGTTAGAAACAATAGTTGTAACATATTAACTAAGGGCCATTTAAAAGATCTAATGAAATTAAAATTAAAATAAATATAAATTAATCTTGAAAATTCTGTATAAACGATTTAATACAAGACAAGACAACTAAATATAAGACAAACATATAAAACCTAAAATATGATGTTTCATCCGCCATAGTGATGTTAATTATAGTGTGGGCCTA
The DNA here is from genome assembly GCA_037957365.1 of Torreya grandis. Lineage (NCBI taxonomy): Eukaryota > Viridiplantae > Streptophyta > Pinopsida > Cupressales > Taxaceae > Torreya > Torreya grandis. The sequence goes on from JARHVA010004453.1 coordinate 1,196,309, forward strand.
AGCAATACGTTTTTATTCCCTAGGCTGCATGCACAGCCGTAGGATTAGAACGGTGTACGGCGAGGATCAGGTGTTCTAAATTGAATTGGAAGATTTAAAATTAAAAATTGCAACGTGGGATTAATGGAAAGTGGAAGAATAGTTTAAATGAATTTAAGGGGCCCACCTCACCTACAACAATAAAATCTTTGTTAATGTTAGGCATGTCATTTCATGTTTCACTATAAATATGATTGACCCTCTTGACCCCTCATCGTATAATGTTTCACCAACACTAACTTGACATGTATATGTATTATAGCCACTAAATAATTGAGCATTTCTTAGTCCATAACATTGGAAAAATATTTTTTAATAAAATTGTGTAGAATTTCATTTATGTATATTTTATACAATTAAATGTGGATGCATATTTATCTTTTTTTGAAGTTCATATATCCATTAGAAGTTATTTTAAATGTGCAAGTTATATTAAGTAGAGTTTCGTTATGACTTTTTTTAATTATTTATATTTAAAAAGTATATAGAGTAAATTGATAGATATATGTTTGTTATTTAACATCAATTTAAAGGTGAGGGTCATTTTCTGAGATTACAGATCAAGAATATGACATGAAATAAATATTCGTGAATGTTAATATTTTATTATATTTTAATGAAAACTTTAATGATCTATCAAATATATGTTGTTTAATCCTAAAATTTAGATAGGGTGAAATCTAAGGTTAAAGGGGTAGAAAAGGTTAGATAAGTAAATAGATAAAGAGAGATAGTGTATGCAAGTCTTTTGGTAGTAGGAACGGTCTGGAAGTTAAAGGTACATCCATGATATGTATTTGTCTAGTGTACAACACTGAGGTGTTATATAATTCATAAAGAGTGTCTACACATACAATTTCGTAGCTATTATCTAATCTTTTCATAGCAAGATTGGTCCTCATAGTCAGCTATGTCTCTATCATCATCAGTGTTTGCAAGATCATTTTTGTCATCATGGATGGTAATGTGAACACTCCCTAGAGTCTCTGGTAGAGGTATGTCATGACTAACAATTATTTAATATCTTCTATAAAGTCTTATTGATGGGAGAAGAGTTCCAGAAGGATACACGGATTCTTGCATAGTAATCTAATTATATTTTACCTGCCATTGAATTTTATTCAAAATAAAAAGGTTAATCATTGAGTGAAGGGAAATTTGGTAGCATGGTTATATTTTACAAGCTACATATGATTGTCTAGTTATACTATTCATTTATGTAAATCTTTTTCTAAGTTCTTCTGCTAAAATAACAATTGATCGGAGATGATCTGAATGCATGTATTGGTATCTATGTCAAACATCTTTTGATTCATTATGAGTAATCATTGTAAGAAAATTATACCCTGGATTATGCTCATGGGATACAAAATATTTCTATATGTAAAAGAAGCATGATGTGAAGCCATACACCATTTCTAAGTATTGTTATAATTAGGCATCTCTATTTGTCTACTTTATCTAGTTCTACATATTGAAATTATAATGTTTAATGATTTAAACATTTTTTTGTTACACATAGTTGTCAATATGTTAGTTGCATACAAATGTGTTGAGCTTTTGAAATCTTCTTGTTCTTCTAGAGGCATGAAGGACATTGTTCTTGACATGAGCATATTCCAGTCTTTCTTTGTTGGGTTTGTATTTCTGATATTGGTTAATAAATTTTTGAACTGTAGTTGGTTTTATGTGCATCTTTGTTGATATAAATCTATTTCTAATGTTATAATTATGTCAAGTGTTTGCCATAGTGTGTGACAAAAAGGATACCTTGCATACATTGGAATGCCATTTACAGGTGGAAGTTATCCCATGTCTCCAACAAGTATAATTGAGTAGCTGCCAAAGTCTTTATTATTTTGTTGAGGGAATACCTCATCCAGTTGGCTATTTATATTGATAAGCATCTTTGGGCTTGTAAAGCTCATTTCATTTATGAGCACATATTCAGTGTGTCTCATTTCTTCTTGTAAAATTGTTAGTACTTGTACCTCAAGTGTTTTCATTTCTTGGATAGGAATGTGGAGCCTTGAATGTATTTTTGATGCATTTCTGTTAAATGTTGCAACTCCAGTTAGAGTGAGGAGAAGTAGGAAAGACCTAATTTTGCCTATAAATCCATAGATAGGCAAAATAATAAGACAAGTTTGCATGTATGGTCGTTGGACAACTTTTAAACATTGGCAAGATTACCACTTAGCAACTTATTTTGACTTAGAGAAATTTTACGTGGATTTTTTTTTCTCTGACATGTTGAGGAAATTTTATCCCATGCTCTCACTCAAGGTTTTCAGATTGATGCATCACTTTACTATGTTGAATTTCATTCAAACTGTGAAGCCTTTGAAATTATCTAAACGCACCCAACAATGGAGAAGTACTTTTTGTCAAAAAAATTCAAACTTTTTTTTTCTTTGAGTATCAATGGATATATATTTCACCACCCTAGTCCCTTATTTAATAGTCACAAAAATTAAATGAACTTTGGCCTAGTTTTTATTTTCCACTAGTATAACTTCATCTAGTTCGATGATGTTTGGGGTTTTCACCATAGTTTTAAATTTTAGTAAAGTAAGATTTTGGAAAGAGAAAGAATATAAATCGATATTTGTACCTTACTCAAAATCTATGACCATTGACCTTATCTCACCTTTTGTACAGGATGTAAAATGTCACATCTATCAATGCAATTTATAATTTTAGACCTCAATGTCTTGTCCCCACATCAACAACATTGCTTCATTGATTCAAGCCACACATCAGATGTGGATCCCTATTGCAATCAAATCAGATCTTATGACATCCTCATCCACCCTTGACAATAAGAACAACCATTAAAAGATGTTGCCACATTGCAAGCTAAAAATCCTTTTGCAATGTGCAATGGTCATGTAAATCCAAAAGCTGCCTTGAATCTAGGTCTGGTGTTTGATATGGTCCCTTGGTGTATGATAACATCAAAAATACTTTGTCATTACCCCTCACATTCATTGCTCATCTCACTTTGAAATATTTTACTATTTACATGTTGTGGAAGATAAATGTGTAAAGTTTAATGACATGTCAAATTTGTCAATACAATTTAGACCTTCAACTGAACTATTTTAATTACCCAATAAATGCTTGAAACATGTGTCACCTAAATAAAAATAGGGGTTGAATATCCAATGGATCGTCTAAAAATATAGAGAATGCACCACGTATCAATTTAAAAGAGTTTAAAACTATTAGACAAAATTTTTGACTACTTAAACTATTTAAAACCTTATATATATATATATATATATATATATATATATATATATATATAGTTGTCTTAACACTTTGTGCATAAAGGTGAGATAAAGTCAACAGTCATTGGTCTCGTGTTCGATACAATTATTTATTCATATTCTTTCACTTCACAGAATCTCACTTTACCAAAACAAAAAGTTACATCCCTTTTGACATAACTTGCACCTTTGAAACAACTAATATATATATTATTCTAAATGGTAACATATAATAGTATTAAACATTATATATATATATATATATATATATATATATATATATATATATATATATATATATTATATATATATATATATATATAAAATACCAAAATATGTAAGCAAATATATACTTAGAAAATTTGTTATTAATATATTATGTTTTTTATTATAATAATATTAATATTTTAATATATATTTATAATTATAATAAAATGATATTGTATATAATAATTTATTAAAATATTATATTATATATATGTTAGTATTTTTTTGTTATAATCATATTTTTGTAATTATTAGTAATATAATATATTATTAAAAATATTAAATATATTAATTATTACTAAAATATAACATATGATATAGTTAATATAAATTATATATATTATATATATTATATTTTATAAAAATTATATACTTAAATATATTAATATAGTAATAATATTATGATATAATATTATTATTTATAAATTACTAATTGTTATCTTATAATCATATTTATGTATTATATAATATTAAAATATGTATACTAATATATATATTTCTAAAAAATATATAATAATTTTATAATATACTAAATAATATATATAACGATATAATATTAAAATATTAGTAAACATGGTTATATTATATTATTATTTACAATATATAGTAATATTATAAATATAAAATAATATATCTCAAAAGGGGTAGCAAGTGAAAATGGGTGGGCATTGGTTGAGGATGACCGATCGATCTTCAAAATGTAATATATACAATAAGGCTTTAATCGAGCTGGTAATGGAATTGATGAATTTGAATATAATCTTTTCCCTGTTGATGGTTTCTCTCCCATGTTAATAGTCATAAGCCTAGTCTCACTCACCCATACATTTTGCCACATGGTTCCATGAAACATAACAAGGGACACACTTAGAGTTGCACTTGTGCTTCCCTCTCATTTGAATTAGATTACAAGGGAAAAGGAAAGCATAAGTGAAGATGCAAAACTTAGTGTAAATTTATTTATTTATTTTTGGGATGAATGCATAGTTTTTTTCTAGTTTGTGTATATGAAAAATTCAATTGGAAAACTTTTTCAAAAAATCATTTTTTCAGTGATGCCTAGGATAGCCTTAGGATGTAGACATTATTTTTTAATTATGTAGCATCACAGTCTTGTACACTTGGCAAATACATATTATGAATGTACCTTCATCTTTTAGACCTTTCTTATTACTGAAAGGCTTGCATGCAATATTCACTATGTATATTTATTATCTCATAGTATGACCAATGTTATTTTGATGACTCGGATCTTCTATGATCCTTGGAATGTTATAAACCTATTTATCTTCTATCTCTACAAGTTCTAGACCTGTGCATGTTTTTCAGCTAACCAAACACTTGTGTCTTAGTCAGATGCCTACATTGATGCAAGTATCCTACCCAATGCAAGTGTCAAGTGCCCTAAAGTCATCTAATTTACAAATGAAATGGATTCCTATGGTTGGCTTAAGTGATTTTATGTGATATATTCTTCAAAGGGATTGGTATAAATACAAGTTCAATCCTCATTCATTCCTCACTTAACATATACCCAACAACTTTTTCCCTCTCACAATGTAACTTGCCAAAATCACTCAATCAATCACTCAAGTGAGCAAAGCTTTCCTATTTTCTCCTATTTCCATAACCATCATAGGGACAACACATCTATAAGTCTGAAGTACTGAAAGAATATTCCATGGACCATATTTTCTAAGTTACAAGCTAGGTCACTCTATGTACTTGCATATCACACATTGTATCCTTATGCACACACAAACCAACATGTAAGGAAGAACTACATAAGTTTGAGGCCCTCTTTCGAGTATTGGCTATGTAGTTAGCGCTCATTGATATACAAGTCTTTGGGGTAGCTCAACACTGTATGCCCACTAACCCATTTTTTTTACAAGCACTTTGAATATGAAGAATAAGGTTTTTAATATTTGACAATGAGTGACAGTCAATGACCTAGATATGAATGCACCAGAGCGATGATGACATAAAACCCAAAATCATCCATGTGGTTACATCCAATTTGAATAGGTATTCCATATTAGACACTTACATCTAATTCAGATAAAAGTGTCGATGCAAGTGTTTGTGGTTACAAAGGTACAATTTATATAATCAAATGTCTGATCTAAAATTTAGATCTAGTCTATGTTCTTGTTCTAGATCTAGATCTGTATTAGCATCAAAACCAACTAAGTATCTTATTTCCATGATCATTGCAATACTTAACATACTTATACTTTCTATTTTTAACATATCTCAACATAATATATTCAATAGGTTTATCTAGATTTTATAATTAATTAACCTATTTTAGAAATAGTTTATCACCCTTGTGCCCTAAGTTATCTCTACCTCTTTTTTTCTAGATTCCCTAATCTATATTTTAGGGTTAAACATTTGGTGAATCTGATCTATATGAATGCAAAATCTTTCACAACATTTTAGAAGCTTCCTAAATTTTCCCAATTATAATTTGATTAATTTTTTTTCAAAAATCATTTTTTTTCAAAATTTAAGGAGTACACCAACACAATGGATTATTCCCTAGAGTTTGTGTGTCTCTCCTAGCCTATCCTCATTTCAATATTTAGAACTTTTAAAATAGACAAAGTGGAGTCTCTTCCATTTTTTAACCCTAAGGAAGGTGATAACTACCATCCCTCTATCTAGGTCTATATTATCACTTCTCAAAGGGTAAAGTAGCCCATTCTATCGTGCCCAGAGAAGGTAATATACAAACCCTTCCTAAATCCCTAAATAGTATATATATGCATATTCAATTAGAAGCACCTAGGGCTTGTGCTTATGAAGCCCTAAAATATCAAGTTACCACTATATACAAGTCGATAGACATATTACAAAAACTAAACCAATATTTGGACTTAGATCATGAATCATTGCAAAATGTACTTTTTCATATACGAAAATCAATATTAGAATTTTTTATTGAGTTTTCAAAGTAAAAAATAAATTTATGAGTGACGATCAAATAGACATCAAATTTAAGGTTAAAATTTCTTTGTGACAATCAAATAGATGTCCACATTAAAGTTGAGTATAATTGTGAACAACTCAATACATTACACTCCACCTAAATTTAAGAAATGAGAATATCTATTTTGCCAAATTTAATTAGACGTCAAACCCAACGCTATCCCATTTGATATTTCTTAAGATTTTACATAGATATCAAGCCCAATGTTATCCCTTTAGACATTTTTTAGAATTTACATATTTTTAAAACTATTTTAAATATAAAATTTAAATTTGGAATGGTCATACAAATTCTAATAATATGATCTAAAATGATTTTGACATTTAATATCTTTCACAAATATTCTTTCAATATTTTTTATAGTTGTTTTTGTTGACACCAAGCTTCACAATTTTACGTTTTTTTTAATTAAAATGTCATCAACTTTTATAATCTTTAAAATCTTTTAATATCATTGCAATCCTTGCACTCTTCTTTCTTGAAATATTTACAAAAAATCACATATTAAAAATATATTAAAATAATAAATATTTAAATTTAAAAATAAAATAATAATGAAAGAATATATATATTTTTTAACATTTTAATTGATAGAAGAAAAATATATTGATCAATTACTTGTTTAGAAATAAATTCGATGAATAAATTATTATGATAGTGAACAACTATGTTTACTTGTTTAGAGAATAAATTCAATAAATACAATCACCCAATTTTAATGGCACGAATATATTAAAATAAACATATTTATAATATTATATAAGAGACATTAAATGAAAATAGGTTAATTCTTTAGTACTACTTTTTAATAAATAATTATAAATTACACGTGAATCTTATTTTTGTCATTAAAAGAAGCGGAATAAGACCTTTTAAAAAAAAAAGACCTACCATTCTAATTAGTAATCTTCAAAACATTTCTCTAATTAATAATATTCAAAACATTTCTTTAAGAGAATGTAAAAATTACTCCAAAAGTAAGCTTCTCTCAACTCGTAAAATTGTCAAACTTTCTTTACATTTTCAAAGTTTTTTAATAATTTATTATGTTATATTATCTTCACTATCTCTCTCTCTTTCTATATATTTGAAAAAAAGAAAAAAAAAAGAAAAATTTATCTCGTTTGCTTTATACAATAGTTAATATTGTGGGGAAAAAATATTTAATTTTATTATATTTTTTAATTATTTATAGATTTTTTTTTGGTTTTGTGATAAATATTTTAAGAGAGATGTTACATTTGAATAAGACCTAAGAAAGTGAGGTATCTTTTCTGGTAAAATTGTTTAAAGTTTGCTTATGGACTGCCCCTTCGATATTCTCTATTACTCGTAAATATTAATATAATGTTATTATTATAATTTATATTATTTTATATAAGTTAGGAGTATAACTCCAATGACTAAGAATAAATAAAGTAATAATTATTTTTTTGAGTTTCAGAAGTAATTTCAAATATAATTGTAACAACCCGTTGCATTAGACATAGAAATACGTAATTTTTTTTGGAATAAAACACATATATACAAGTATACTACATCCCGAGAGTCTAACAAAAATCACATATATACTCGAGTGATAACAATAAGTACACATTACATCTTAGATCTCAAATATTATGACAATGCTTCATAAATGGATAATGAATGAAATGCAACAACTCAACCATGGCCGATACAACTCTGCAAACACTGCAGTCAATATATAATAATAAGTAATTATAATTCTTCAAAAAAATGCTCAATAGTAATATTCAATCTAATACAATGTATATAATTTAGATACCTGGCTCTCCAGAGCATGAGTTCTCCAGACTCTCCAGTATCTGTGGTAATCTCAAGTGTTCATCTCAATAGTAGTACTGTTGTAGGGAGGGAAAGCATCATCTGAGCACTTTTTCAAACCAACCATAGACCAATGATCCTCCACACTAATCCCATCAGGGTATGGCCCTCCCTTCATAGATGGATAGATAGTGACAGTGTAGGAATCTAGAGAGACAAGCTAGTACCTGTGTGGTGTATGATTTCTAACTAACTAAACATGCAGTGTATCATAGAAAACTCGATCTATTGAAAGATATCGTACATATATGTAATCCATACTCATAAACTGATAATGTCTCACTAAACATGCTTTGGCCCAAAGTCTTACAAACAATATATATAAAATGATCTAGATCAATCCAATTCATACTCACCACTTGATAAGATCGCCTTCATCTAACATTGCAATGCTAGTAAACCAACAAAGTCAATATCACTCCTTACTCTACATTAGCAATGTAGATTGGTCAAATATAAATTCAACCACAAGATTCATCAACTTACATCCTACTAGCAAATGCATCAAATGACACACTATACATAGGAGTAATACCAATATACATTTAGTTCGTCAAACATATGCATTAATCTTTCATTATATTCTATCCCATATTAGAAATAATGATTACAAATATACTACCCGGTAAACATAAAATTTAGCTATATAATTTCAAACAACATAATTAGTTTTCAGTTATCTACACTCTATGGCAACCCATATTACCACACTCCAGTGTTCTAAGACTTGATTACTAGTTTTTCATAATCAAACATTTCGAGTAGTCTTAAGTACATGAAAACACAAGCGTTTACAAGTAACTATATATAATAAAGCAAGTCATCGTTCCCATTAGACACAATAATATTCTAACACAATATTTTCTAAATTCTCAGTGTTTGTATGCACACATACATAAGTCTACCAATTGCAAAAACACATGCTATCTATAACAATGACTAATATGTATGCAATATACAAACAAATGTAGATATGAGTTAGGTATAATAACTACAGTAAGTACTACTTGGATACCATTTAATTTTAAAGTATAGTACCCTATGATATCTCATACTATCATAGGTTCCCAACTACATGACATCACATAAACTAAACTTATGATTTTCAAGACTCAACTAACTCATGTAGATAATAACAAGTATATAATAAATAATTATACCACCTGGTATACTGCATACCAACAACATGCATCACAATGCACCACTATACATTAAGTATAACAAAACATTTATAATAACACACTTATAGTATATAATGTACACAAGTATCCCCTATTAAATATATATAAAAATAGTCATTCATATTATTATTAGTGACTCAGATAAACCCATTATTCTATTGGCTCATTTGCTTATAGGAGACTAATTCAAGGGTTATAATTACCTGATTCTTAGGTAAAATAATAACTTATTTTAATTGTCTAAAAAAATATCGATAAAATCTCTATTTATAAACATTTGCACAACCTAATGTGCTCCACAAAAAGGTATTCTAAAGATATTCCACTTCTAACCATGGTTTAGTGTTCTAATCATAACTACTAGGCATAGTAATCAAATCATGAAGTAGTTTAATCACATAGATCACATTCTTTACAATAATAACCTAGAACATTATTTTTCTTGAAAACACAAGATATCTAGTTTCATAATCAATTTATATTTGGGGTTAATAAGAAATCATTTGCAGAACCACTTAGTCATTTTTTTCACTTTTTTAGCTAATATTTTACTTGAGAATAATAGCTAAGTAATCTACCCCAAATTTTTAATTATGTAATTAGTTATGAACACATAACTCAGTACATTGTCAAACTCCAAGTAACAGTTTCTATATATTAAAATATTTAAAGGCTCCATAAGATTTAACTAACAATAGAGAGTAGTTATGTTCCACCGTTCAACTTGTATGATTCATCCACTCTATGTTTGACAATAACTATTTAATTAATCAAGTTTTAGGAATCAAAATATATATATATATATATATATATATATATATATATATATATATAGTCTAGTTATATATTATATCCAATTTAATATTAGCAAAATACATATATATTATAACAGAATATATATCCGAACATGTGTATCATGTTAGGTACTAGATTTATGACCTAGCTCAATGGTAAAATAATTCTCAATTATAGATGAATATTTACTATGGTAAAACTCTTAGAGGATATATCATAGCGAGATATATTGATAACATATCATGTATTACCACATATATTAATAACTTTATTAATACATATGCCCACCGTTATATCCATTTTGTTATCTCCACCTATTAAGATAGATTAATTATTTATATATAATCTATTTTGATATTGTATACAATATTAAATATCTAATTTTATACTATAATATTGCATATCTAAGTTCTAACCAAAGTATTGAATATATATTGAATTCTTTTTTGCTACATATATATTCCATTAAAAACATCTGGGATGCCAAAGTAGATATATTGATTTCTTTTACTCAAATTATTATTAAATAATTTGATCGTATATTACCATAATATACTATACATAAATATGAGGGTATCATAAATCAAGTTTTTCATAAATTTCTACTACAATTGGGTTTATGGTAGCACCACAATTCTATATAGCTAGGCTGATAATTTTTTGTTACATACATATATTTTGGAGTTCTCAATTCTAAATAACCAAATATAATTTACTAGCTCGCTAAAAGTGTATTTCCCTTTACTTTTCCCATTAATTCACAATAACTTAAAATCAAATATGCATCGGCCAATATATAATGAAACTCATGACGAAATGGAAAATACAGGAAATAGACATGAAGTCGCTCGCACCCCAAAAAGAAACATGACCATAGGATATATATATATATATATATATATATATATATATATGTCATTTCCAGACATGGAGATAGACACATATTTGTAATCTGTTGAAAATGCAGGGAACTTTTTGAGTTCATTGAAATCGTTGACTGAAATGGTTTGTGGTTTTGCCTGAATTAAATCTGCTGAGATAAAAGAATGGTGGCGGTGTTGCTCATGGGCTGAGTTAAAGAAAAGAAAAGAACATAACTTGATATGGCAACAATGTTAAAGTTGTTGGACAAAAATGCTGCTTTGGGAGGTTCAAACCCTAGATGTGGTGATAATAAGTATTATGTGAAGGCAATAAAGAAGGCGAAGATCAACACCTTAGTCAATTCAAAAAGTGATGCCATTATATAACCGGACTCTCTCTTTAAATCGGTCTCAAATACTAGCAAATACGTCTTTAATTTACAATTAGGATATAAATCCACAAATACCATTGGGATATAAATATAGATATAATTAGACTGGGTATAAATACTAGCAAACATGCCATTAACTATAAATACTATAAGATTACATAACAATGAGGTTGAAATTGGTTTCAATTAAATACAGGTTTCTAATGTTATCTAAAAATATCAAATCATTCTTTGTCAATTATAAAACATTTTGATTTAATTTTTTTGAAAATATTGGAGTTTTATTCCTAATTTAAGCTAAGGATTTGGATTGATAAATCAGTAAATAATATTGAAATAATTATAGTTCTGACTTATATAATTTATGTGTCTTTTAAAACTATCTAAAAATAACAATAAATAAGAAGAAATGCAACTTAGCTTGAAACTAGACTGAGACAGCTGAGATAGAGGTTGAAACTGGCTGTGCAAGACTAGGATAGTGTCACAAATCAAAATCTACCTTTCATTCAATGAAAGGATAGGAACACTGAAAATAGGACACTTCGGAGTCTGATGTTGTAGTCCACTCTTGTCGTTGTTGTCCAAACTAGTCACATAGATCTAAGCTTTTTAGGTTTTATTAATTATCCCTATATTAGCCTGCCTGTGAAATCTTGAGTGTTGAATTTTGATAGAGCTCTTTGTAGAGATGATTTAATATTTAAACCCTAAATCTTAATTATGCTTGATAAAACTTTGAGAAAGAGGGGGGGATTAGTGTGTGTAAGATGCAAAGAATGTGTGATCCACACCCCTTGTGTGGGCATGTTGCCTACATACCAATACTTCGAAGAGGGATCAAGCCATATGTAGTTCTTCCACCTAAATGTGCTTTGTGTAATAGTATGATGCTAATGCAATAATGCCAAATTAAGAGTGTTTAAGGTGGTTAGGGATTGGTATGAGAGCTTTAATAGGTTTGTAACTATGCTGGGTGACTGTATGCAGAGAATATGAAAGTTTACCTTAATAATTTGCTTATATGCTTGCTTGCTTTGTAAGATTAGTCACCTCCCCCTTTGTAAATAACCTTTGGATGGAATTTTATAGAGAACTATTGGTCATGGTTAGATTTATTCATGCTAGGCCAACATGATGAAAGATAGGAATCAGATGAAAACAATCTTTTGAACTCAAAATGTAAATTAGATAAGAGTACTAAAAATGGGACACCCTAGGGTTTGACATTGTTGTCTACATATCACACTCTTGTCCTATAGGCTTGGGACCTGGTGGATAGCATTGGCCTAGGAAATAGAGTTTGGCTGAGCTGAAATGAAGGTCTGGAAGGGTATGGATGATAAACAATAAGCAAAAAGGTGTTTAGGAGGGTCACAAGAGCATGAAAGAAGGTCTTATGGATAGGGTGTCACAAGCCCCACTCAAGCTACTAATTTAGACATTTTATATGACTACATTTGCCCTCCCTTTATTCTAGTGATGCAGTAAAGCAAAATACTATGATAAAGGAAAAAGTAGAAAGCGTACCTAAACTTACCCATAAAGGTGAAGCCCATGGAGATGTGTAATGTTGAATGGTGTTGGGTATGTGTTAGGTATATGTTGGATATGTGTTGTACCAAGAGTAATATTGTGAATGGAGCTGAGTGCTCAATTCTTCGATAGTGGCTCAATAATGTAAAGGCTGACCCTTTGGCTCCATCATTGCCCACTGTGTGAAGCTGTATGATCTTAAGTGCGTTAATCAATGTTTGGACTATGTTTCCAATCCCTCTGAGTAGGTGGCTCAAGAATACAAAGTCTAGTTAGTCCTTTGACTCCATCGTTACCCACTAAATAAAGTTATAAAATGATACTGATATGAATGTGTGTTGTATGAGTTGGATCATGAAGCCCATGAATGCTCTGTAAGTTGATAAGGTAATGTGGATAGCTAAATATATACTAGAAACTAGGCCAATCTTGGCCACTTTGAGTGGTGGAGATTAGGATTATATGGAATCCACTTTAAAACTGAAAATTAGGCTTATATGGAAGCCACTTGAGAATGATGCCAACCACTTGTAGAGGGAAGAAGGCATGCAACTTCTGAGAATACCTGGGTAATGTAATGAACTAAAATGAAGAGAAGAAAAATGTATCACACACAATTCCCCAAATCATTGATGTTTGTAACATGAATTTTGATCTGAAAGTTGTACCAACTACCCAATCTAAAACTAGAAGTGAGAGCCATCATGCCATGCATGATGCCCCCTATATCTAGATTATTTAAGAAAAAATATACTAAAACTATCTAATCTAAACTAAAATATAGCTGATAAAACTATAACTAAACTTACATTTCTATCTATTTCTATAAAATTTGGGTTTTTTGTTGTCTAGACAGAGGCCACCAAAAGTAGGACACCTTGGTGTCTAGTGTTGTAGTCCAAGTTCGATGCTCTTTTCCTTTGCTATTTTTGACAAATGTTCTATATTCATCACTATTTTTTTGGTTTATTCTATCTAGTTTGAATTTTGAATGTTATTATAAGTATTCTAAAAATTAATTTTTTACTAGTAGAGGGCTCTGATCACTGTGACAAAACCCCTGTTTGTTTCCCACTCTTATGAGGGTAGGAATAAAGACCCTATAATGACTACCCTCAAAAGAAAGAGCCTTTCAAGTGTGTTATGCAATAAAAATACATGATATAGTAATGATAATAAAAAATGTGTCTTAAAATATAGCATAATTTGTATTGGAGATTGTTAGATCAACAGGGGTATGCCTAAATAGATGTAACAATGTAATATCATGTGCAGTATACTAAACTGAAAATGGAAATGTTACTTTTTATTTTTCAAGGAAGGATGGATCATTATGTCCATTATGGCATCCAAGAAAGAAATAATAATGCATGATGTGAATCATGGCATTGCAAATAATTGAGAAGCAAAATAAGCAACAGGCATGTAAGGCAATAAGTAATAAGTATACAAGAGTGGCCAAGGCACCAAGCAAACAAGGGACATGGGCACATGTCACTCAAAATGAAAATCAATAATACAAGACATGTTAAAATTCCCACATATGCATATAATTGAAAACAAGCAAGGTTGGCATGAGGGCCATAAGTACATAGAAGAGTAAAAGCAAAGGACATTGGCAAATGTCCCAAGGCACACACAAGAATAAAAGAAAAAGACATTATATAATATCCTAAGGCATACACAAGGGATAAAATAGGAACTGAGAAATGCAATCACATCTAGATATGCAAAGCAAGAAAGGAAGGCATGTGAATGGTAGAAATACAATCACATCTAAGTAATCAAAGCAATAAGTGAAAGTATGCAAGACATGTAGTACAAAACTTGGAAGATGTTAAGAAATACACGAGTGTTATATACTAGTGAATATTGATATAATAATCTATGTAAACTAGTAAGTAATGTAAATCATCATGATAACTAGAGTGTGTGGTGTAGAAATGACATAATCTGGATGGTGTAGTCATGTAGAAGATGCCCTCAATGGCTAGATATGTCAATGTATGTCTCAAATGTAGGAGTAGGATGCCCCCTCAATGGGTAGAGTGAAGCAATCAAAGATATGGATGTTACTGCACACACTCAAAGAGGATCAAGTGAAGCATGGTAATGTAGATAAATTGACAAACAATAACATGAAATAACAAAATGTAAGTCTAGCATGGTAGTAGAAATGTAAAGCATGGATAATGCATATAGTTGAAATGTTTTGGTGTTTTTGATTTATTTGAATGGTTTTGTATTTTGACATATTTGAATGTTTTTGTATTTTGACATGTTATATTGTTTTTGGTATTTTGAAATATTTGAATGTTTTTGTATTCTGAAATAAGCTCTGTACAAGCAATCATATGGAAACTATGTACAAAAAATCAAAATGAAGCTATATACAAGAAAGACTGAGAAGAATTGATACTAACTGATGAGTTTCATAAGAGACTCCCTATCATGGTGTCCTGTATCAAGGAGAGGGATCGTGCATGATCATGAAGCATGGTGGAAGGGTTGAGACTATGACTCTAAAAAGTTGTGTATGTTGTAAGTGTTCTGAAATATCTGTAGTGGAAACTAACTATGGGGTATCCCTGTAACTTTGAGAAGTGGGGACCTTAGGGATCCATCTGGTAGTAGCTCTCTAAAAGTGTGCTTTGTGTATGGAGGCATGAGATCTCAATGATACTACATTGGGTATGAATATTGTAGCTATAAACTATATAGAGTCTTTAAACTGTTGTTGATGTAGTGGTCACTCTAAGAGAGGCCTCCGTGGAAGTGTATGAGCTCTCTGTGTTGGGGAGGGAGGATTTTATTGTGTCTAAATCTCAATTGGAGGAAGAATTGTAACTAGTGAAGGAGATGAAACTAGTGACTACAAAGTAGGAGATGGCTATAAAGTGGAGATGTAAGATATCACTCTATGCATATCAACCCCATGGTTTTTGTATCACTATCTGAACCTTATGGCCAACTTAAAAAGTGGCCATACTGATCATGCTATGTAGGAACATGACTTGTATCTGATGCTTCTTGTGGTACACTAATTAAACCTGTACATGGAGAGTCTATAATATGCAACCTCAATAGATGCGTAACTAAAACCATGTGTTATGAAGGAGGTTCATCTGTCTGTAATCGTAGTGGATTGCTACATGAAATAACACCATCTGGCCTTTGTTATGATGCATATGATTGAGACATAGATCAAGATGAAACTATCTATAATGGGGGCTCATATAATCTCAATCATAGTGGGTTGCTACGTGAAATAGGTCCCTAAAAAACTGGTTGTAGTGAATATCTATCTAGAGCAATACTCTATGATGTGGGTTCATTTATCTTAACCGTAGCAGGCTGTTATGTGAGATAGGACCCTAAAAAATTGATTGTGATACCTATGAATGTGATGGATATGTATATATAACTGTACATATACTCCATTAACTATATGATCCGAGCAACAATTTAGATGACAATTTGGGTGATGGGTCCACCCTAATTGATGGCGAAACTTTTGGGAGCCATAACTTTTGCACCATAGCTCCAATTGACTCACCGTTTGAACCGTTGGAAAGATAATAATGAGGGGAACATCATGATATGGCATGGAGCTCTGCTCAATAAAGTTTGACCCCAAGAAACCCAATGAAAGTGCCCCAAATTTCAATTTTAGTAGTGCAGTCTAAAAATAGTAATTCCTCAAATTATGTATTTTTGTAAATTGTGGAAGTCAAACCACTTAATCTCCCTTGATATTGGTGACATTCCACATCCTCCTCACACCTCAAAAACATTTATATATGAATATGTAACTTTAAATGGAAATTAAACATCTCTTCTCAGAGATAGGCATATGTTTGGGTCTGCAATTTTGATCAATAAAACATCTTTTTTCAGAGATAGCATTTTTTGAATTGTGTTGTTATTATTTTTGAATTATCTTTCAACTAAAGATTTCAAGTTTTGGATCACTATAATTCTATATGTAGGTTACTCTCTTTGTACTAGTCTCCAAACCCTTTGAGTAGGTGGGATAGAAGATTTCCTATGAGGCTCTGTCTTATAAATCACATCACTCTCATGATGAGTAATCGATGATTCTTATGAAGGAATGTCATAGGATGACTCATTCATGGAGGAATGAGGTCTATGGATCCATAATGGAGGATATCTCGGTACCCATAGTTTGAATTCTATGATACCATTATCAACACATCTATTAATACAATCCCTGAGTCTATAACAATCATTATCTTTATGTCCATAGATACGATGATAGTTACAAAATGACTAATGTGGTTGTCTATGTAAGAGATGTGGGTTTCATTGATAAGTATAAGGTAATGTGATCAACCTCCTATGTAGTACCACCGATAGTATGACATATGGTCTATCTTGATCTGATTCAAACTGTAGTGGTGCCTTGCTATTATTCTTTGTAGTGTATACTATAGGTGGTGCTTTGGAGACTAGTTCTCTATTCTAAATTGGTTTTTTTCCTAGTTGTGGTTTCTTATATTGTTTGTGACATGGTGGATGTTGTGTGTTAGGAGATGTAGATGTAGGTATTGCTGTGAAATCTAGAGTAAGCCAATCAACTTAATCTACCTTAATCAATCCCAATTTATTGTCTAAGGCTAGAACTATATAACATAAGTGTCTAAAAGAGGACTCTTTATGGTATAATATATGATTTATGAGGGGTTAAAAAATCCCCTTAATAAATATATGTTGAATCTCTACATCTGTTGGTTTATAGATCAATCTTAACATGCGAGTCTTGAATCATAAGATATAATCACTTTCTAGCTCTAAAGAATTTTGATGCAATGCCACAAGTTTTTCATATGTAACATGAGGGCCTATGTTTTCTATGTAATATTTGAGAAATTCCTGCTCTAGGTCATCATATGTATGAAAGGAACCAATAGGGAGGAGATGAAAGAACCAATTTTGTGTATCACTAACTAATGTCTGCTGGAATAATTTTAATAGAATCAAAGTACTCGCATGAGATGACAAAGCCTTACAAAAGGCATTAAGGTGCACAAATGGATTTCCAATTCCATCAAATTAAGGCAATGATGGGATCTGAAAATGCTTAGGAAATGAAGCTTTGACAAATGTCTTCAGAAGAGGGTTACCATGCAAGTCATTGACATCCATCCAAGAATTATAAGCCTTGTTTTCTAAAGTAAGGAGATGTACTTGATGTTTTAATTCACCAATTACATGCATTAAATAAAAAATCTCTTGGGATGGTATATTAGTATCTTGAAGTGGTTTGTTTAAGCATTGAATTTGATCATTTATATTAGCCATGGGAATGCTACATTTAGCAATTAGATCATAGAGAGGGAGTGTGCTCACTTGAAACTTTTGAGGAATGGTAAATTGGACCTTAGTAGAGGGGTGTGAGCTACCATTCTCTTTGGGTAAAGAGTGAGAAATAGGTGCTATTATAGTAACGGGTGGCTTGGGAGATTCATTGGTATCTTTAGTATTTAGTGAATCACATTTTAATTGAATAAAATATGTGATGTTATCATTAACATGTGAATCATATGAAATAGAGTCATGTATAGAAGTAGAAATAACATTTTGTAATGCATTATGTTTGAGAGGAGTGAGATAAAATTTAGAAGCATGGGATGCATTTTCTTCTTCACTATGTGCATAATAGTCATCATTATTCTAGGCATTATCATAATCAAAGTTTTGTTCATATTCACTCTAATTTTCATATTCATTTGCATTTTCACTATCATACTCATTATCACTAGGGAGAGGGGTAAGAGAAGATGTTAATTCTTTTCTTATATGAAATAAATTGTCATGTGAAATTGGAATACTATGTACATATGTGTTATCCTTGGATGAAGTGTATGCATTATTTTCATTTACAATATGAGAAGTAAAAGTAAGAGAGTTATCATTTAGACATTATTTTTTTATTGTTTGAGATGACAAAGTAGAGTTAGGAACATGAGATGGAGCATTTGAACTATACATTGGAATTTTTATTCTATTGCATTTATATTGTTGTAATTTGAACATAGAAGTAGTAAGAGAGAGACAGAAAGAGATTGGGTTCAAATGGAAGAAAATTATCATCAATGAGAGATTCACTTGAAATGCATGACTAATTTGTAAATTTAATGTTTTGTGCATAGGAGAATGAGGTGAAAAGTACCTTTCCCATTTATCAATATTATTTTCTTTAGAAGAGGGAAGGAAAGAGATGGGTTTAAGAGAAGAAGATGCATCTACTTTTTCTTCACTATCACTTTCATTTGCATCATCATATTCCTCAATACAACAATAGTAATTATCTTCATTGTAAATGAAATCATTTTTCACATTTTTGGCTAATGTGCAGTTTTGCAATTTTTCAATTTTGTCCATTCATTATTATAATCATGATTTTTTTTTAGAAATTTATCTATGGGATAAGAGGGAAGAAGTGCCTTAGTGGCCATTTTATTGATTTTACCAAAGAGAATATGGAAAATTACTATTAAAGAAATAAATACAAGAATAACTACTAACATAGAGATTTTGAAATCATTTTTGACACTTCAAATAATTTGCAAAAATTTCAAAAAAATTATCTAAAAATTGTGAGGAAGGCTTGGGGATTGAGGACCTAATTTGGAAATCTAGGGTTTTGGGTTGGGGTTTTAGAATTTTTGAAAATTATTTAAATCATTTAAATTATAAAATAAATTTGAATCAATTAAATGCACAAAAAATTATATAAAAATTAGAATTTTGAAATTCAATTTTTGTACAAAATATGAAAGAAAAACCCGAAGGGTACCTAGGGTTTAAATGAAATAATTTTAAAAATTACTATGTTAAATTTTAAAAATTAAATGTGAAATTTTGACTTAAATATGCAAGAAAAATTAGAAAAATACTAGAATAATTAGGAAGGAATTTTTGCCTAGGGTTTCTAGGGTTTTTGTGAGCAAACAAAGTAAGTCAAGTTTACCATATAATTTAATTTTTTTTAGAAATATTGGAGTCTTATTCCTAATTTAAGCTAAGGGTCTAGATTAATAAATCAGTAAATAATATTGCAATAGTTACATCCTTGATTTGTATAATTTATGTGTCTTTTGAAGCTTTCTAAAAATAACAATTAATGAGGAAAAATGCATCTTAGCTTAAAACTAGACTGAGATAGTTGAGATAGAGGCTGAAACTGGTTGTGCAAGACTATGACAGTATCTCAAATCAGAATATAGATTTCATTTGGTGAAAATATAGGAGTGCCAAAAATTGGACACTTTGAGGTCCAATACTATAGTCTACTCTTGTCATTGTTGTCCAGACAAGTCACAAAGATCTAAGCTTTTTGGGTTTTATTCACTGTCCCTGTATGAGCCTACTTGTGAAATATTGAGTGTTGAATGTTGACATAGCTCCTTATAGATCTGATTTAATATTTAAACCCTAGACCTTCATTATGCTTGATAAAACTTTGAGAAAGAGGGGGGGTTGATGTGTGTAAGATGCACTGAATGTGTGATCTACACCTCTTGTGTGGGCACACTACCTACATACCAATACTTTGAAGAGAGATCAATCCATATTTAGTTCTTCCACCTAAATATGCTTTTTGAAATAGTGTGATACCGATGCAATAATTCCAAATTGAGAGTGTTTGAGATGGCCAGGGACTGGTATGAGAGTTTGAATAGGTTTGCAACTATGTTGGATGATTGTGTGTAGAGAATAAGGAAGTTTACCTTAATATTTTACTTGTATTCTTGCTTGCTTTATAATATCAGTCACTTCCTCCTTTATAAATGACCTTTGGATGGACTTTTATAAGAAACTGTTGGTCATGGGTTAGATGTATTCACGCTAGGATGACATGATGAAGGATATGAATCAGATGAAAATTGCCATTTGGGCTCAAAATGTAAATTGGATAGGAGCACCAAAAATAAGACACCTTAGGGTCTAACATTGTTGTCCAGGTGTGGCACTTGTGTCTTACAAGCTTGAGACCAGAGGAATAGGACTAGCCTAGGAAATAGAGTTTGGTTGAGCTAGAATGAAGGTCTGAAAGGCTATAGATGACTGGTAACAAGCAAAAAAGTGTCTAGGAGGGTCATAAGAGCATGAAAGGTCATATGAATAGGGTGTCACAAGCCACACTCAAACTACCAATTTGAACATTTATACTTTGTCACAAATTCAACTATTGAATTTCAATAGTATGCTTACTTGTTCCATATGCTTGAAAGAGCTTGATCTGAATAAAACTATTCTATCCTCCTCTTGCTTCCTTCAAGAAATGCTACCTCCTCCAAGCTACCCTTTCTCTCCCCAAAATATAGGCATAATATTGTTTTAAATAGAGTTTTTTCCCTTTTTGTTTGATCTTTTTATTTTGTTCTTTATGTGTTTTTTTAAATTTATTTTTAAGAATTATTCCTTTTTTTTAAAAACATGATTTATTTCCTTTACTATTTTATTTATTTATTTATTTTCTTTATCTTTATTTCTTAAATCATAGGATTTAATTAAAACTTTCCTAAAAATCTAAATCTTTCCTAATTTCCATTTTATGAAAATTTCTAGATTTACAAAGTTTTACTTTCTTTTTCTCAAATTTACCATTATCAATATATTTATTAATTATCATTTCAAATTTTCATTTAGATTAATTATTTAAATTAATCCAATAAGGCAAATCTTAAACATTTCTCGTCACATGCAAGAAAATTTCATAGACCAAAGAAAGCAACACTCCAAAATAATTAAATAAACATACCATGAATAGTTAAATTTCATTTATACCATGATTAATTATTGTGTGTGTGTGTTTACAGGGTTTTACTAGTTCTCTAAATACCTTCAACATCTCCATCTATAGCATCCTCTTTGATGATGCTCTCTCTCTGGTATACTCAAGGGAAGAATTTTCCTACATCCACCTCACAATAAGCAAGTCATTAGATCATTTCACATGATAAACATAAGCAATAATATAACTAAAATAATACATTAATATGCTTAGAATGTAAACGCATAAATGAACCGGTCATAATAAAATATCATGTATTTACATCTAAATAAACAACATTCTATTATCCTAAAATAGCATAAATCTCAAGCTTTAGTAAGAATTATATCCAAATCTAAATTTATTCACTGTAGATATCCATGGATAATATAACAAGTTTGTCTTGTGAAGAATCAGGATGTAAAAACAATGAAGATACATATTTGACCTAAGACATAGTAAGACATGTATTTATGAAGTTACAAAGAAAAAAAGAGGAGCTTAAGTAATAAATATATTATCGGGCAAAGAATCAATTATCTCATTAGTAGGAGGGTCACCTTCGATATTCCATTACCTCCATTAGTTTAAGGATAATGATATATTATGTTTATATGTTGCCATGAATCAAATATTTTTTTGAGTTGATGACATTCATGACATAAAGCTATTATAAAGTTCTTACCTATATTTACTTAATTTAGGTATGTATGTAGTTTTAATTCTTGTTATCACATACGATTGCACATATCTTGATCCTACTTGTGCAATTGCCTAATGATATAATGGAAAAACCTCCAAAGCCATGGGACTTTGATAATTTAAGGTTAATCTATGGAGAAGGTCAAATTCCTTTCACTAAATTTGATGTAAACTGATAAAATATCAGTTTTGTGAAAATCTTGCTCTTTAGTGCTTTTGAATCATAAACTAGGGTTTTGATGGGGAAAATGGTTAAAAAATTAAAATTTACAATAAAGTAAAAATATGGTGATTGCACCAAATATTTTATAGTGGATTTTAATGTTGGCTTTGATAAACATAATAAAGAATACAATAGGTTGAATTTTTTTAAGAACAAACTCATACAAATAAAAATCAGAGGTAGTATTTTACCTATTTTTTAGAAAAGGGAAAAAATATATTTATTTCAAAAAAAATTCAAGAGGGTAAAATACCACAGATGAATTTATTGAAAGTGAAATAAAGAGACAAACATTCCACAAATAATCAAATAAACTGCACACACACACACAGATCTCTCAAGATAAAAAAGATAAATCTTCAACTTTATTTCTCTTCAAAGGTTACAACTTGTAGTAAATACATTCACAATGTATAAAATATAACTAGTAGTAAAAATATAGATTGGGTCATGAGGTCTGCCCATTTTTATACAAAATATGTCATAGAAGATATGTAGTTGTTGAAAATTAAATTCTTAGAGAATAAAGTCATGCAAATCTGAAAACTTCATGAAAGAGAGGCAAGCTCTTCTATTTCTAGCATTTTTTGGACATGCATAATGGTTACAACATGGCATGCACGAGCTTGGCATAACATGGCATGGTATGGCGTGGTTGAAATTGAAGATCTCTATGTAATGCTTCCTTATCTGATAGTGGTTGAAAATAGATTCCTCATGCAAAAAGAGGCACCTAAAATAGAACTTGACCTTTCAAAATAAAAAATAAAATTGAAAATAATTCCAAGTTTCTTTTCATGCAAAACCCTAACATGCAAAACTTTAAGTGAGATTTTTACAACTTTCTAAGTCTTTATAACTTTTGCCAAAATGCACTGTGCAATTTACACTTCATGATTTTGCACCTTTTTAACAATTCACATTTATCAAAATGAAAAGTGCAATTTTTTTCACTTGTGATTTTTGCAACTTTCACATTATCAAAAAATATTAAGTGTTAAAAATACATCTTTCTCTTTCTTAAAAAGAGTTATAAAAATATAGATTTACTTTTGTAATTACAACTTGCAATGTCTTGAAATGAAATTACAAATGATAATAACATTTGAAAATATTCAAAAGAGAGGGAAAATTAATCAACTTTCAAAACTTCTTTAGCTTTCTTGTCCATGTCAACCTACAACTTGTTTGTATATGCATCAAACGATTTGAAAATCTCTTGAATTTGCTTTGCATTCATCCCATAAGAATAGATGTTGAAGGCTACATAATCTATCTGGACATCAAAAAATTCTCTTCTAAAGGTTCTTATACCTTGCATTTCAGTCCTCATCTGATAAATTACTTTGTCATACCTGATGAACCTATAGATAGAACATAGGACGAAGACTGTGTCCTTTACAAAATCCTTCTCAACTATTGATTTCAAATTATTTTGAACCTATTTTACCTGAAGGAGATTATTGACATCATCTACTAGTTAACATGTCATTAATTTTGTGATGTTGTCAATCTTGTATAATACATCAATTACCTTATCGTGAGCTTCCTTGGCTTGCTCAATAGACTCTATTAGTACTCTTATCCAAAATTGAGTAGTCATGTGTAGTTCTTCATGCTCAGCATCACTCTTTCATAATTCTCAATAATGAGGGTATTCATATCAATTAATTTTATGACTGTCACTTAGGGATAATACATGTTTAAGGTCTAAATTTCTCCTTCATAGCTATTGATCTACTCCTTCAAAATTTCTTTCCTCTCTATGATGATTTCATAATGTTTCATCATTGCTACAAGAACCCTATTGCCTTTAGTAATCAGTTCCTCAGACCATTATTTTTTATCCCTTCCCATGTGAGCAATCTCACGAACATAATCGATTATAGCTTGATTTAGACTTATTGGATGCACTATCTATGGTTGTTGTGATGTTTCATTAGGATTGATGAATTGGTTCGGTGCTTTAGTCAATTGATCTACCTTTCTTTTCAGCTCATCTTTGGTGGCTTTATCATGATGAATTCTATGGAAGAGAGAGTCGATACCTATATTCACATTATGCTTGAGTCTCTCTCTTATTCGTCGACTAAGGTGTATATGAGAAACTTGATAATATTTCACCACAAGATCCTCTTTTGATTTGTTCGGCAGGGGAACTAAACTTTCAACATATCTATCTCATTTTTCATCATTGAATGTCCTTGAGAGGGTCCTGGGAGTGGGTTTTGATTTCTTCTTGACTTATGACATGCCAAAGTCCAAAGTGTTGAGATTAATCATTATTTTCCACTTCTTACTAACTGATTGTGCTAACCAACTGGGGGTAGCCTTTTATTGATTTGACATTGTCACTAAAGAATCTATAACTAATGTAGCTACACTAGCTGATATTGTGACTAATGTAGAATCCTGCGAAGATGATACCATTGGTTGCTTTGGAGGTGCATATGAAGATCCACTCTCATTAGTGGTTTACAAATCAATATTTACATCAAGTATCTGGTCACTCTAATCTCTACCAATGGTATAGTTGAAATAGTGTAAATGGGGGGAATGAAGGCAACAAAATCAATTATGCCTGTTGGGGAAGTGGAAGATGGAACATACACAAGGGTTGTGAATTTGGGAACTGGTGGAAGGGTGGAAGCCAAAGCCCTGAATGTGTCAATTAAGTGTGTAGGACCACTTAGGGTTGGTGATGCGAAAATAGAGGGTTGAGATGAAGGGGAAATAATACTTATCTCAGGGGTTGGGGTGGCCTACATAACTATAGTCAAGATGAATGATTCCATGATAATGTACTATTGGGTGGTGTTGGAAATTAATGGTGATGAAATGGAAGAAATTGTAAATGGAATGGAAAGCAGGAGTGGTTCAAATAGGGAAGGTAAAGTGGGAGGAAGGGAAAGTGGAGTGGAAACTTGAGATTCCATTGTAGGGGGACCTTGAGTGTCCATTTGATGTATTTATGCTGATTGCACTTGGTTTATTGATGTGGGTGTAATGGTAGGTGAAGTGGAGACAAGTGGAGGGGTTGACACTAGAGGTGTAGGAGCTGAAACTTGTGGAATAATGAGGACCTAAGATACTTGAGGAGTGGAGACAGCTATTGGAGGTGTTGAAACCTCTTGTACATGATGGGTAGGAGAAGGGGGAGTAATGGAAATAGGATTCAAGGCTATGGGATCTAAAATTATGGATCCCTATGCTGCTGCTGTTGTGTCTTTTATTGAAAGATCAATTGGTTCATTTGTAGCTCCTTTTCTATTTGATTCTCCTATTCTTGCCTTTGTCTTCTTCTTCTTAGGTTCCTCTGATGATTCATCATGGCCCTCTTCTAAAGGAGTGATACCTCCTATTTTAAGCTTCAAGAGATTATCCTTAACCCCTATTATCTCCCTTGTGATCTGAACCCCCTTGTTTCTCAGCCAACTAATTGTTCTATTGATTACAGGGGATTTTATATCAAATAGAGAGAAGGATTTAGGAATTGACCACCTCACTAGTGGTAAAGGTCTAGTAATGATTTGTGTAAGGTAGATTGGGTCTATTCTCAAGTTTTCATCCACCAAATCATCAGGGACTAGTGCCAAATCATAATATTTTATTTGTTGTAGGGACATCTTAGAATAGTCCCTCTTTCTAACCATCTCTTCATTATTATAATCTTACTAAAAATCCTCATAATATGGCACATGTTCATATGTTGCTAGTTCTATTGTAGTAGTGAGCTTAATGTATGGATGAAAATAAGGTTTGGACTCTAGAGTCCTCAGTGTTACTTGGCATATCTCTGCCTCTATAGTTATGGCATTCAAGAGGTATTGGCATGTGTAATTGATAATGGAAATAGGCAAATGTATCCCTACCTTGTGTATATATAAGAGGAGCTTGTGTGTCTCCAAAAGTTGCCTTACCAAATCCAACAATGCCCATCTATCACTTACATATTGGGGAAGTGTTGTTAGGAACCTGTGCCTTACCCTTCTTTTTGCAGTATTAGTGTAATAATTGCTATGGATGCATATGCTTTGTAAGTCATCCCTTAGAGCTTATTTGAATTGTCCCACATACAAGGGAAGTAGTTGTTGTTAGAATAGAGTTAGTATATAAGTAAGTGTTCAGGCCCAATGAAGGCATCCATGATTTTATTGTACTGAGCTTTCTCAAAGGAGGTTGCCCCCTTGAAGTGGCCTGTGATCAATATAAGCTTTCTGTGTTTGTGTTATTGGTAAGAGTTATTTTATTTTCACATATTTTGATTAAATCTATTATAGGAGGTAATCTACTATAGGAGGTTCTTCTCATCTAGTATTAGAGCACTTTCTTGGCTTTATGGGTAGATTTGGAACAATTCTTTTCTTGAAGTAGGGCTTCCTAGGAGTTGCACCATTTCTGGCAAGAATTTTTTTCATTACAGGTTCCATCATTTCGGATTGGGTAAATACCTATCCACTTAACTATGGGAAGTGCTTGGGAATAAGCCCTAAAAATCATTGTGAGGAGTACCACAGGAACCTCGAAGTAGCTGGCCCATTAAGAGGACCTACTAGCGAAAAGGGAAACGGCCCCATCCTGATTGACTAGTTCCCACCCGTGAGGTAAACCAAAAGCTGTTGTTAAGGGGTAAACCTGTGGCCAAATTTTTTTGGAGAGTGGTACTCGATTAGATAGCCTTGGTGGCCAGAGAGAATTTTTTTAAAAATCCTTTAGGCAGCTAAACAAACTTGGGGTCCATATCCAACTTATCAGGTTCAGAGAACAATCAACAACATATCCATAGTTGAGGATATTTCCAACCACACAATTGCAGACAATCCATTTCTGAAGTAGGCACAAAAATCATGCAGGAAGAAATTGCCACATTGAAATCTTAGGTTACAGAGTTAACCAATATGATGCGTGGCTTGAATTAAAATAATAACATCTTGCTCAATAGAGTGCAGAAGGAGGAGTCTTCTTCAGAGCATCACTCTTTTGCTTCTAACTTCTCACGTGGACCTAAACTAGACTTTCTATGGTTTAATGGTATAGATCCTATAGGATGGATATATCGAGCTGAACAATTCTTCAACCTCCACAATACTTATTCTATAAATAAAGTCTAAATTGCTTCCTTTCATCTGGAACAAGAAGCACTTCAGTGGTACCATTGGTATCTCAAGACAAATGATGAACCTGATTGGTCAAATTTTGCATCCTTAATTCTGGGCAGGTTTGGTCCCTTAGCATTCAAGGATTTCACAGGAGCTCTCACCAAACTTTGTCAAATAGGTACTGTTCGTGAATATCAGATTGAATTTGAAAAACTCACTAATCACATTGAAGGGTTGTTAGATGACTTCTTCAAAAGTTGCTTTGTTAGTGGCCTCAGAGAGTTGATATGCTCAGAGGTAAAAATGTTTCGACCTGAAAATATGATGGATGCTTTGGGTCTGGCTAATTTAGTAAAAGATAAACTCTCCATACAGCGTTGACCTCCCACCTTTTTACTAGCAAAGAACATAGTGAATCCGTGGACAACCATAACCACACCAATCAAGTGCCTAAGGCAGAGATGTGGGATTGCAAAGAGAAAGGATTATGTTACAACTATGATGAAAAATGGGTTAAGGGTCACAGATGTGTCCAATAAAAACTTTACTTGCTAGATGTGGAGTCACCACTAGAGTAGGACAACGAGCCTAATATTCCAAAATTTCAAGATGCTCAAGAAGAACCCGGCACTGAAGAGAGACCCAACGGTTCAAGAGACTCAACTTGAGATCTTAGTGCATGCACTAGTAGGTGTCACCACTCCCCAAACCATGAAGGTCAAAGGGTGCTTCAAAAATATCCCTCTCACAATCCTCATTGACTCGAGAAGTACTCATAATTTCATTGATCCTTGCATTGCTAAGGCGACAGACTACTTTATATACCCTTGTTCTAGCTTTGAAGTCATGATTGCTCATGGAGGCACATTGCCATGTAAAGGGAAGTGTTGAAATGTGCGTATTACAATTAGTGATTATAATTGTCGCTCTGATATGTTTACCCTACCTTTAAGAGGGTGTGATGTGGTTTTAGGGGCACAGTGGCTTCGCACATTAAGACCTATTTTATGGGACTTATTTGAGCTTTGGATGCAGTTCAAAGATAATGGTCAGAAGCACACCTTAAAAGGGTTATTACCAAGATCTCCTAGCATCATCAGTTCTCATCGCATGGAAAAACTTTTGAAGAAAGGCTCATATGGGGTCATTGGACATCTGCATTCCATTCAACTCCAGCCCCCCACTGCTACTAACCACCCTACAAATTTACAAGCCATACTCGACAAGCATGCAATCATTTTTTAGAACTAGTAGGTTTGCCCCCTTCATGACCTGAAGATCACCACATTCCTCTCATTTTAGGAAGCATCCCACCCAACATCTGGCCATACTGATACCCCCATCTGCAAAAGATTGAAATTGAGAACTTAGTTTGGGAACTCTTCAAGTCTAGAGTTATTCACCCCAACACCAACCCATATTCCTCCCCAGTGCTTCTTGTCCACAAAAAAGATGGATCATGGTGCCTTTGCATTGACTTTCGAGCCCTTAACCACTTCACTATCAAGGATAAATTCTTAGTTCTTGTCATCGATGAGCTTCTTGATGAGCTCCATGGGGCCAAATTCTTCTCTAAGTTGGACCTGCGTTCTGGCTATCATCAAATTTGATTGCATCCTAATGACATTCCCAAGATAGCCTTTCATATGCATGAAGGTCACTATGAGTTCCTTGTCATGCCATTTGGCCTTACAAATGCCCCTTCCACTTTTCAAGCACTCATGAATAGAATCTTTCAGCATTTTCTCCGTCAATTTATTTTAGTTTTCTTTGATGACATTTTGATCTATAGCCACACATAGGCCAAGCATCTACAACATATTGATAGGGCATTATAATTGTTAGTAAACAATCAATTATGTTCCAATCAATCCAAGTGTTCATTCAGTCAAGAAGAAATTGACTATTTAAGGCACATTATTTCAGCCAATGGGGTTCGCGTGGACCCAAAAAAAATTAGTGCTATGCAAAATTGGCCTCAACCAACCACCCTCAAGATACTTCATGATTTCTTAGGCCTAACAAGATACTATCACAAGTTTGTCAATGATTATGGAAAGATCACGGCTCTTTTGACTTCCTTATTGAAGAAATATGCTTTCACCTAGGGTGCAACAGCTGATCAGGCATTCATCCAACTCTAGGCTATGTGTAGCACACTAGTTTTGGCACTGCCAGACTTCACCAAAACTTTCACCATCGAAAGTGATGCCAGTGGCATCAGCTTGGGTGCTATTCTTCTCCAAGAGGGCTGACCAATTGCCTTCACTAGCAAAGCCCTTTCTGGCTGTAATTTAGCTTTGTCTACATATGAAAAGGAAATGATGGCAATTTTAAATGCAGTACAAAAATAGAGACCCTACTTCTTGGGAAACCATTTTTTCATCAAAATTGATCATCAGAGTTTGAAATATTTCTTGGAACAACGGGTATCATCCCCAGCTCAGTAAAAGTGGGTCAACAAACTCATGGGTTATGATTATGAGATCACCTATAAGAAGGGAAAAGATAATGTTATGGCTGATGCTCTCTCAAGAACCTTCAACGACCAGCATTCCCTCTGTACCATCTCCATGCCCAATCTGAAATGGTTGGAATCTATCCAACAAGGGTATGTAAATGATCCCTCCTTATGCCACCTCATTCATCAATTGGACACTAACCCCTCTGCAGTAATGCATTATTCATGGGACGGTGCTTCTCTATAATACAAGGGTCGTCTGGTGCTTCCCCAAAGTCTAAACCTGCATTAGGCTATCTTCTATGAAATCCATGCTTCCCCCTCAATAGGGCACTTAGGATTTCTCAAAAACCAATGAGCGAGCATGTCGACACTTCTTTTGGAAAGGCATGAAAGCCAAAATTAAATAGATGGTGGCCAAATGTGATACCTGCCAATGACACAAAGGTGAAACCACATTGACTCTTGGTTTGATCGAGCCCTTGCCCATTCCTACTAGGTTCTGGATAGATATTTCCATGGATTTCATTGAGGGCCTCCCTAAATCTGGGGGAAGATAGTGATCCTAGTCGTAGTCGATCACCTCTCTAAATATAGTCATTTTTGTGCACTCAGCCACCCAAACACAACCTCCATAGTCACACAGGTTTTCTTGGATTAGATCTTTCGTCTTCATGGCATTCCTTCTTCAATTGTTTCAAATCATGATGCCACTTTCACCAGCCATTTTTGGATGAAACTATTTCATCATACAGGCACACAGTTGAGAATGAACTCTGGGTACCACCCACAAATAGATGGCCAAAAAAATAGTCAACAAATACTTGGATACCTTCCTTCGATGCTTTGCTTCAAAATAACAACATCAATGGGCCAAGTGGCTTCCCCTGGCTGAATGGTGGTACAATACCTAATACCACACTTCCACCAAACTGACTCCCTATGAAGCATTTTATGGTCAAGCACTGCCACTAATTTTTCCATATCATCCTGACAGCTCACCAGTTTAGGTAGTTGACACTACTCTTTGAAACTAGGATCAAATTCTCCACACCTTGCGGGACAATCTCCACATGGCACAGAACCGAATGAAGCAGTAGGCTGATCAAGACCGCTCTGAGCGTACCTTTCAACCTGGTGATATGGTCTTTCTTTGTCTGTAGCCATACAAACAATCATCACTAAAACTAAAAGGGTGATAAAAGCTTGCTCTAGAGTTTTATGGACCATATAAGGTTCTCTAGAAGATTGGGTCAGTTGCTTACAAATTAGAGCTTCCACCTTCCTCCCAAGTTCATCCCATCTTTCATGTCTTCTATTTGAAACAAGTTCTTGGATCCAACATCCGAGTGCAGATAGTTTTACTAGCACTTGATAATGAAGGCTCCATCCTTCTTGAGCCAGAAGAAATCTTGGACAGGCGCACCCACCAACTTCAATCCGACTCCATCACAGAGGTCTTAATCCAATGGCACGGCATGCAACCAAAAGATGCAACATGGGAACCACTCTTCCATATTCAACAACAATTCCCACATCTAAAGCTTTGAGGGCAAAGCTTTTTTTAAGAGGGAGGGCATGTTAGGAATCTGTGCCTTACCCTTCTCTTTGCAATATTAGTGTAATAATTGCTATGGACACATATGCTTTGTAAGTCGTCCCTTAGAGTTTATTTGAATTGTCCCACATACAAGGGAAGTAGTAGTTGTTAGAATAGAGTTAGTATATAAGTAAGTGTTGAGGCCCAATGAAGGCATCCATGAATTTATTGTATTGAGCTTACTCAAAGGAGGTTGCCCCCTCGAAGTGGCCTGCGATCAATATAAGCTTTCTGTGTTTCTGTTCTTGGTAAGAGTTATTTTATTTTCACATATTTTGATTAAATTTGTTATAGGAGGTAATCTGTTGTAGGAGGTTCTTCTCAAGTGGGTAGGGATAACCACTGAATTTAGCTTCCACAACATAGGAGTAGGTGCGGAACTGTATGAAGTGGGAACCCCTTTTGGTGATCTCATATTTTATTGCTTGGGAGAACCTTGTTTTCCTAAGCTTCTGATCAAACATGATAATGATGTTGTATATGAAGGCATCATTGACTCTCTTGAATTGCTATTTACTAGCCTATAGTGTGAGATCATGGTAGTAGTTATAAACTATGGTTATTTCATCAAGAATTGTATTGAGGCCTAATAACAATCTTCCGTTGGCCAATATATATATAATATATGATGTCATATATATGATGCAAAATATTTGAGGGGAAAATGAGGGTTTTTATCAAATATGATATATGTAGGATTTGGAAAATCTTTGAGATGAATCTTTCATAAATGAAAACCCTAGATTACCCTGGACTACCTTATAGTTCCCTAGACATATGATTTCAACCTTTAAGCAATAACTCTCAAATTAAAGCCCTGACCAGTAACCCTATAAGAACCTTGATCTAAAATATTGAAAGAAATGTAAATGACTAGGAAAATATTCAAAATAAAAGATAATGACACAAATAACATGAGGAAAGTACTGCGTAGTAATCAAGGATGACATGGCAAGTTGAGACGTAGTTACAGCTAGAATTTGTAGGTACTTACCAACATGTGGATTGAAGCTTTTTTACATGGAAAGGGTCATTATCAGAGTTCTAGTACTTAGTAATTTCAATGATAAACAAAAAACCCTAATTTACCTAGTTAAATAGTGAAACTTGCAATTAATGCAACGTCATGGCAGTTGGTGGTGGAAGTTGGCCCTGCTTGGAGTAGGTCCACTTTCCATGGTCAAAAAAATGTGGTTCGATGGAAGTTGGAATCCATGGGGCACTTTGCAAGTTTTTAATGTGAAAATTACACTTAGGGTTCACATCCCATGATGTTGTAAATTGGTAAACGATTGGCAGAGGTTGGACCTACTGGAAGTAGGTCCACTCTTTACAGGAAGGCTTGACTTGGTGAGAAGCAAGACTCGATGTACACTTTGCATGTTCAAAAATGTGCAATATGCACTTTAGTTTTTGCATTCTAAAAGAAGGGGGTTTGGCTCTTTGATGGGATACATAGCCCGTTGTGAACTTTGCACATTGTGAAAATATGAAAAGTGCACATCAAGTTTTGGATTCCACTAGCTTTGGTGCATGGTAGGATCTGGATCCTGCCATACATTTTGCACATTGGGAAAATGTGAAAAGTGCATGGTGGGTTTTGGATTACAAGATTTTTGGATATAAGTGTTTCATTGGATTTTGAACTTGAAATGAAATTTGCACAAGTGTAAATTGCTTTTAGAGTTCTATATTTTGCAAGGGAAAAAAAGGAAAAATAGGTTTTTGGGAGGATTCAGGGTTTTTCCTAAAAAACAAAGCGGGTCTCCCTTAGGGTGTTAGATGTAATGAGACCTTTGGGACCAAATCTCAACATTTTTGGTGACCTCTATGGGATGATTACTTGATAATCATTTTGAATCCAATAGCTTTCTTTTACATTAGGCATGGAGTGAACCTTGCTCTAACAAAACTCTAACCTAGGGAATAAAAAACTAGGATTTGCCTAGACATGAACAAAACAAGAAAAAAAAATAAACAAAATAGGGAAAACCAATATAACCTAAAGAAACAAATTTTAATGAGTCTAACTTGTGTAGAAGCACTTATTAAAAAACACAACTAACCTTATTACTTTTAAAATTTAATCTTTTTAGAACAAGGTCCTTACCTCAAAGGCAAGCTTTAAGGTATATCCCATTTACTGGGATTGGCAGCTCTGCTCCATCAAGCTTGGAGAGCTGGAATGCATTAGATCCTTTGCACTGAGTGACTGTATATGGAAAAATCTATATTACATCAAATTTGGTGTGCTTCCCTAGTTTTACTTTATCTACATCCCATTTGAGGACCATGTCTCCTTTATTGAAGCTTTTTGTAGTTTCCTTTTTTTCAAAAGTCTTTTTGGTTTGTGCCTGATTTGTTTCTAAAACATTCATTCATTAATGCTTGATTTCTTCAAGTTCTATGAGTTTAGCCAGTCTCACCATCATTCCATCATTATCGATTAGGTCCAATTGGTGATTGAGCTTTAAAGAAGGAAGTTCAATTACCAGTGGTACTTGTGCTTCTCTTCCATATACCAACATGAAAGGTGAATTATTGATGGCTATTTTTAGTGTAATTCTATCAATCCACATTGCTAATTATTATTTTTTATGCCATGTCCTTTGGTTGTCTTCCATCATTCATTTGATAATTCTAATCAAGTTCTTGTTGGTTGACTAAACTAGGCCATTACCCTGGGGGTAATAATTTGAAGAAGTGCTTAGGTACACATTATGGTTAAAAACCCATTCACCAACATGAGTGCCCACAAATGCTTTAGTATTATCTGATATTATGGTGTGAGGAACACCAAATCTTGAAACTATGATTTCCATGAAGTCAAGAATAGATACTTCAGTGACATCTTTTAGATCAACCACTTCAGTCCATCATGTGAAATAATCCATTCCTATGAGAGCCCATATGTGACCTACACTTGATGGTGGATTGATCATGCTGATGAAATCTAATCCCCATTGGGTAAATGGTTGATCTATTTGAATTGGTTTGAGAGGAAGTGCAGCTAGTCTTTGCTTACCAGTGAAGTAAGCACAATTTTCATAATTTATTACCAATTCATGGACATCCTAGAGTAACTCACAACAATAGTAGCCTCCTCTCATTATCTTGATGGTTGTAGTCCTTGCTGAAAAATGTCCTCTTGAAGGTCCATCATGAAACTGCTCAAGCACTTTGGGAACTTAATCATGTTCAATACATCTTAACAAGACTCTATTTATGTGTTTCTAAAATAAAATTCCATAAATAAGAACATAAGGAAATGATTGGAGTCAAAAATGCATTTTTTTACTATTGGAAGTCATAGGGGTATTCGCTAGTTTGCAGGAAATGAGTCATGTCTTGAATCTAATTATTGAAAGAAGGTGGATTATTTCACTGAGGTGTAGTTTGAGCATATACTATGTCAGATACTGGTTCAATAGTCTTGATGTCAATGGCCAATTATTCACATAATCCTTTTCCTCTTACTAGCTTCGTGATCATGATATCCACATCGTACTCCATGACTTTGGTAATCCATCTCGCTTATTTTTCATTTATATCCCTACTCAGCAAAAATTCTTTGATGCTCTAGTGACTCACCATTAAATGTATTTTGTTGTTGAAGAGTATATGCCTAAATTTATTAAGTGCTTTGATCACTGTATAAACCTACTTCTCCACAAAACTATAATTCTATTCATAACCTTTCAAAGATTGGTTGAAGAAATAAATGGGTTGTTCTAATTTTGTTTATTTTTTTGAGTCAGAATGGCTGAGATGCTTCCTTCCCCTCCAAATGCATAGAGAATAAAGTCTTTCTCATATATTGGGTTGACCAGGGTAGGAACGTGGGAAACAACTTATTTTATGGCCTCAAAACTATTTTTTCCATGTTGAGTCCAGTTAAAAAAAATTCCCTTTTTTAGCATTGCAGTAAGGGGTTTTGCCAAAAAGGAAAAAATTGGTACAAATATTCTCATGAAATTAATCTTCCCAAGAAATATTTGTAGGCCCCTTTGGTGACTTGGTTATGCTAATGCATATCTGGATCTAACTTGTTCATGGTCTATTACATGGTCTTCTTTTGACACTATGTGTCCTAATATCTTCCCCTCATATACTACAAACACACACTTCTTTAGGTTAAGAGAAACCCCAAATTCTCTAAACATTTTAAAAATATTTCTTATGTGGTCTAGATTTGCGTCAACATGCTTTGAGTATTCTATAATATCATCTAGATACACTAAAATCATTTCATTTATCAGGCCTTTGAATGCCATATGCATGGCTCTCTGAAAATTTTCTCTTGCATCTTTTAGACCAATTGACATCTTCTTGTATGTGTATGTGCCCCATTTGGTGGTGAAGGTGGTTTTAAATTGATCTATTTCTTGTACCAATATTTGGTTATAACTCGAATAACTGTCTAGAAGAAAGTATCCTTTAGATCCTGATATTGTTTGTAGAATTATTCCATAGTGGGAAGAGGATAGTGATATTTCAATGATGCTTTGTTTAGGTCTCTAAAATCCATGCATACTCATATCTGACTATTTTTATTTTTGACAGAGACTAGATTTGCTAGCCAAGATGAGTGCTTGATTAAACATATTATATTATCCTCTATCAACATAGAGAGCTCTTTTTTCATTAAGGGTTCAATTTTGGGATTGATGGGTCTCTATTTTTGCCTGATAGGTTTTGTATTTGGATCTATTTTTATAGTGTATTATGCTAAACTCAGATCAAATCCTCAATTCATGATAACTCTAAGCAAATTTGTCATCAAACTCTTGACATAATTGAACAAAATCATGATTCTCTAAAATATTGCATACCTTGCCTATCTTGAGGTAATTACCTTATGAGATGATGACGAGTTCAAAATATATTTCATTGAATGTAATGTTTTTTCACCTTTTAGCTGGTCATCTGAATTGAAGATGTTTCCTAATGAAATGAGACCCATAGGTAGCTTGTTCATTTTGGCTGAATAATCTGATCACCATATTGGTCTTATAGCCTTAGTTGATTCCTTTTTGGAAACTCAACCTCTTCTCTTAGAAAAATTATAATCTTCTTGTCATTATCAAATACTTTCCAATTAGTTGAATTATCAGGGATATAAGGCCTTATGATCAGCCTCACATGCTAGCTATTCTTATTTTTTACTTCGACTGGTAGGTTATATTGGGACCCCACCAAGGCCATACGGTCTGCATCTTTATTCTATGCCATTAGTAGGGCATGAATATTTAAAGTGGTGAAATATTCTAATAGGTCCCAAACCCTATATCTGTAAGACATTTTTAGGTTGTTTTTTGTTACACTTTTTGATCTAACTTGGTGAATGATGAGCTCAGTATCACCAAATATCTATAAAAGCTTGATTACTCTATCTTTGGACAACTATAGGCCTTGAATTAAGGTTTCATATTTAGCTACATTATTGGTGAAATTGAATTGAAGTTTGAATGAGTAGAAGTAGTTCTCCTTCTGTGGGTATATCAATATAATTCCCACACCTGCACTATTTCTACTTCTTGAGCCATCAAAAAATAACTGACACATCCCTTGAAGATCTTCAGTTGGTTTGACTAAATTTAGGATAATTGCATCTTTCTCATGAATGAAATATGTCCCTAACCCTATTTTTTGTACATAGTCATAATGATCGAATTACGGGGTTGATCCCCATGCATCCAAATGAGTGTCTAGATTTATTCCATAGGTGTTGTATTCTCTTGATCTGTTTCTTCCTCTTCTTGATCTTTCAATGTATAATTCATTTCTATGGGAGGAATAGGATTGTATAAATCTATATGATCTTTTGTAATTAGCTCAAATATTATTGTTACTCTAGTTCCATATCTAGTTCTAAGCAATATGTGAGAACAATCTACAGATAGATATCCTCCCATATTTACAATGAAATCTCTTGAAAGATAAAATGGCAAAGTAGGGGGGAAGATATATGACTGAAATATCTTGAGTAATTGATAGGCTTGGGAAAGCATGAATAGTGAGGTTCAGTCTATTTATGGTTCCTACTATTTGAATAATAGTCCCATCTAGTTGCACTACTCCCTTATTAATAGGTGTGTATTTTATTTCCAAAGCATCAACTATTTTCTTGGGCATTATTGAACTACTAGCCCTTGAATCTACCATGCAATTAGATACCAAATGCTTCCCTATTATACGTGAAAGATATAAGGGGGGAGGATTACCATTTTTGCTCATTTTATTATAAGCTTGAGGCTGACCAAAATTTATTGTAGGTGTAGGCCTCTTGGTTGGAACCTTTTCTGATATCTATAAATTCTTTAGAGCCTCTTATAGTAAGTCCCTTTGTGCTAGTATAGATAGTGCTTCCCACATAGTGACGTTTAGATTAGTCTTCTTCATTTGATCAATTATGATAAAAGGGATATTACCAACCTTTGCTAGTTCTTTTGTAGGGGCTACATCTTCTTTTACAAGATTTAGAGTGGGCACCTTTGCTTTGAATTGATTTGTAGGCACAAAGGGTGGCCTTTACACTGTGTTGCTCTTTGTTGGTTTCATTTCAGATTTAGAAGTTGAAGCTTGTTCTACCTTACGGGGATGATCAACTTCTATTGATCTTTTCTTAGAACCCTCCACCATTTAAAAATGCTTCATTTTGGCTTATCCCATTGAAGTCATCCTCCTACCAGTTTAGAATACTTACTTCACTTTGAGCAGGTTCTCGTGTGTCTACTTGTTGGGAAGTAGATTTTTCTTATTGTCCTTGCATGCTTTCTATGCCTTGAACCATAAAGGCTTGATTGATTACACCCTTGGGGAAAGTTTTATGATTATGGGGCTGATTGAAAGGGTAACACCACTCGTACTCTTGAGCAAAATTATTTTTAATAGGGACAATGACTTTGAAAAATCCTAGTGCTGATAAAGCAAGAACGTTTGGAGGTCTTGGCTAGGAATTTTGTCCTTGTTGATAGTTATTACCTTGATATGCATGCTTATCTGCTTGATATGGTTTCTTATTCCCTTGGTATGCAGGGTTGGATAGATGAAAAGGTTTATAGTTTTGGGCTTGTTGCCTTTTCATTGTCACTAACTCATTTTCAAAGCTCTTAAGTAATGAATTTACCTCATATAGATCATCTAAAAGTGCAAGAGTCAAAGTAGGTACCTTGCTCATAGTGGGAATTAGAGGAAGTGCAGGTGGGGAAATAGGGGTTATTTCTATAAATAGAGGCATTGGTGGCTTTGGTGTAATTTTTCCAACTTGGATTAAACAATTCTCTGCCCTTATTATGATATTGTAAGATACAGGAAGTGTGCTACCACCCATTGACCAAATCATTACAACTATATCACTATTAAGGGCTTTCAGGTAATACAAAAAAGCATTATTTGCAGTGGGTTTAACCAAAACTAGGATTTTGTTCTAGGTCTTATAGAGATGATAATTAAAGTCAGTCATTTGCTCATGAGGATCTCATTGAATAATAGTTAATTTTTCAACCAAGGAAAGGTGGTCACACTTGTCCTCAAAATGGGTGCACATTACAGTGCATAAATCATCCCAAACTTGGATTGAGGCAGGAGTAAGGTCTCTATACCATTGTAAATATTTCCCCTTGAAAGAGGAGACTAGAAGTCTGATTGCAACATTGTCTTGGACCATGTTATGGATTGAACAAAGGTTATCAATATCTTCTATGTGTTTTGAAGCAGTGGTAGAGGTTTTACTAGTAAAATATGGTAGGCTTTTAAAGGATTATACTGGTATATCATCATGTTGGGCCAAAATGAGTGGACTGTGTATATTGAAAGCTATGAAATTCTGATTTCTAGCCATTATGGGAGGTATAACACTAATAAA
The DNA here is from genome assembly GCA_037957365.1 of Torreya grandis. Taxonomy (NCBI): domain Eukaryota; kingdom Viridiplantae; phylum Streptophyta; class Pinopsida; order Cupressales; family Taxaceae; genus Torreya; species Torreya grandis. Next base: position 1,236,246 of record JARHVA010004453.1, read on the forward strand.
AGTTACCAAATGGGATGGAAATAAAATTGTACGATACAACTGAGGCTGAGGGGTGACTGCTTTTGATCTCTTTTTGGATGGAAATGACAATTCTAAAAAATCAGCCCTCTTATATCTAGTAGATGATCTTGTTTGTTTTCTTGGCATACATCACATTGAAATTGTGAGTCCGTAAGCCAGTGGAATCTCCAAGTGATTTTATATTTTCATGAAACTTGTACAATTCTTGCTGAGAATAACACTAATCTATGTGTAATTTTTGGGTCCCATCAAGTGTGCCAAAAATTGTTATCACATAGGATTGTACTTGTCTTGATCCTGTAGCTTATTGTGCAATTGCTTGATGATACAATAGAAAAACCTCCAAAGCCATGGGTCCTTGGAAATTTGAGGTTAATATCTAGAGAAGGCCAAATTCCTTTCACTAAATCTGATGCAAATTGATAAAATGCCAATTTTTTGGAAATCTCACTCTTAAGTGCTTTTGAATCCTAAACTAGGGGTTTTGACGGGGAAAAGGGTTAAAGAATTGAAATTTTAAAAAAACTAAAAATATGGTGATTGGACCAAATATTTTATAGTGTATTTTAATGCTTGTTTTGATAAACACACTAGAGAATAAAAAATGATGAATTTGTTTAAGCACATACTCATACAAATAGAAATCAGAGGTGGTATTTTAGCTATATTTCAAAAAAGGGAAAAAAGATCTTTATTTCAAACAATATTTTCAAGAGGGAAAAATACCATAAATGAATTTCTTGAAATTGAAACAAAGAGACAAAGATTCCATAAATAATCAAATAATTTGCAGACACACAGAGATCTCTCAAGACAAGAAAGGCAAATATTCAACTTTATTTCTATCTAAAGGTTATATCTTGTAGTAAATACATTCAAAATCCAGAGAATATTACTAAAAGAAAAAAGATAGATTGGGCCACGTGGTCTACCCATTTTTATACAAAATATGTCATAAAAGACATGTAGTTGTTGAGACTCAAACACCAAGTGAAGAAAGCCATGCAAATCTGAAACCCTCATGCAAGAGAAGCGAGATCTTCTATTTATGGCATTTTTTAGACTTGAAAAATTGATGTAACATGACATGCACAAGCTGGGCATGATCTTGGGTGTAACATGGCATGGTATGGCATGGCTAGAACTAAATATCTCCATGCAATGCTTCCTTATCTGATAGTGGTTGAAAAAAGCTTCCTCATGTGAAAAAAGGCACCCAAAATAGAACTTGGCCTTTCAAAATAAAAGATATCATTGAAAATAATTCCAAGTATCTTTTCATGCAAAACCCTAGCATGCAAAACTTTAAGTGAGACTTTTACATATTTCTAAGTATTTATCACTTTTGCCAAAATGAACCGTGCAATTTACACTTCACACGATTTTTCACCTTTTTAAAAATTCACATTTATCAAAATGGAAAGTGCAATTTGCACTTGTTCTTTTTGAAACTTTCACATTATCAAAAAATATAAAGTGTAAAAAATATGTCTTTCTCTTTCTCAAAAAGAAGTATAAAAATATAGTTGTACTTTTATAATTACAACTTGTAATGTTTTGAAATGAAATTAAAAATGATGATAACATTTGAAAATATTCAAAAGAGAGGGAAAATTAATCAATTTTTAAAACTTCTTTAGATTTCTTGTCCTTCTTGGCCTATAACTTATTTGTATATGCATCAAAGGATTTGAAAATCTCTTGAATTCACTCTGCATCTGGCCTATAAGAATAGATGTTGGAGGCTACACAATCTACCTGGACATCAAAAAATTCTCTTTTGAAGGTTCTTATGCCCTATATTTTAGTCCTCATCTGATCAATTCCTTTCTCAATAGCTGATGAACCTATGGATACAACCTAGGACAAAGACTGTGTCCTTCGTAGACTCCTCAACTATTGCTTTGAAATTATTTTGAACCTATTCTACCTGAAGGATATTATTGGCATCATTTACTAGTTGGCATGACATTAAATTCATCATGCCATCAATCTCATATAATAAATCAATTGCCTTATCATGAGCCTCCATGTCTTGCTTAGCATAATTTGTTAGTACTCTTATCCAAAATTTAACAACCCTATGTAGTTCTGTGTGCTCAGCGTCACTCTTCAATATATTCTCAACAATGAGGGTATTTATATCAATTGATTTTATAGCTTTCAATTTGAGATAATATATGTTTAAGGTTTGAATTTCTCCTTCATGGCTATTGATGTGCTCCTTCAAAATTTATTTCCTCTATGATGATTCCATAATGTTCCATCATTGTTGCAAGAACCCTATTGCCTTTAGTGATTAGTTCCTTAGACCATTATTTTGTAGCCCTTCCCATGTGAACAATCTCTTGAATATAATCAATTGTATCTTGATTTGAATTGATTGTCTGCACTACCTACAGTTGTTGCGATGCTTCATTAGGATTTATGAAATGGTTTAGTACTTCGATCAATTGATCTACCTTTATTTTTAGCTCATCCTTAGTGGCTTTATCATCATCAATTCTCTAGAAGAGAGAGTTGATACCTATCTGCACATCATGAGTGAGTCCCTTTCTTGTTTGCTGACCAAGGTGTATATGAGAAATTTGATAATCTTCTACCACAAGATCTTTTGATTTGTTTGGTGGGGGAATTGCAATTTCAACATATCTCTCTCCTTTATCATCATTAAATGTCCTTGAGAGGGTCCTGGGAGTGGGTTTTGATTTTTTCTTGACTTTTAACATGCTGAAGTTCAATGTGCTGGGATCAATTAGTTCTCAAATTATATTTTTCTAGGATATTGGTGTGTTTGTCGACCATTGATTAATATTATACTCTTCTTGCCATGTCTTTACTATATTCTAAGTCTTGTTGTTTCCTCTTTCTCTTGTTTTCTCTGTCCTTCCATGTTTTCCTATTATTCAAGGATTTTGACTAAGAACGTAATAGTACGGTTCTAATCTATCAGAACTATACCACTACAATTCTAGTATGCCATAAATGTACTACTACATTTCTATTGCCATTTTTTATGGGCCATTTTATTCCTTCTTTTGGGTTTCTCATGTCTTATGTTCCTCTTGTCATCATTTCCCGCCTGTTGTATGTCATCTTGTGAGATAATAAGGACATATTTTGATTTTAAAAATTCTATGAATACTCACATGTGCATTAGTGCATATAGGTAATGAATTGAAAAAGTGGTAAACTAGTTGAAAACAAGAGTCAACCATTTATTGAAAGAGTTAAAATTAAAAATGTTTAGAGCAAATTTTGATTCAAGATTAAAATCTTCATAATCTATTATGCCACTCATTCATACTAGTGAAAAATCATATATTTGTTAAGACTTGCATCCATGAAGTGGTTGTTGAAGTGCATTGAGTGATGTCTTTCAAATTTGTTCTAGACACGAGCTTGAAAATAATGAAAAGATAACACAAGCCCATCAATGACTCCCATAAATTTTATTAGTTTTTGATGAGTGATTAGGGTCTCAAGGAAGGCGATAATTTTTCTAGAGATATGTGCAAAATTTAGAAAAGTGAGCGAGGTTTTCAAATCCCATGTTCAAAAGAACAATGTCATCAAATTTATTTATCATAATATTACATTTTCTAAGAACATAGAAGTACAATTTTGACAGTGTTAGGATAGGAAGAGCATGTTTTTAATAAAAATTGAAAAAGTTCTCTTTTGTTTTGAGTTTTTCAGGGTTTGTTTGCTTTATTGTCTGGGCCTATTTTTGACTATTTTATTCTTCTAAATATCTCCATATTTGCAACAACTCAATATTATTTTGAAAACCCCATCTTTGTACATTTCAATTATTATAGAATATTCTTTATTGCAATTAGGTCTGATATTATTATTTTATCAGGATAAATTTGATTAGATCTTATTGCACATTATTTATGGGTAGATGTATTACATTTTGATGGAAAACCACTTTCCCATAAAACATTAACATTCTCCAACTTATAACCTCAACCACATGGGGGATCCCTATGCTCATGCAACATGTATTTAGACACATTTGAACGAGAATATTTTTGGGATTATGTAACAATAAAAGACAAGAAAAGGCTAAGCAAACGAGCATCATACTAAATGCATGCTAAATATGTGTACCACACTTCATTTCCAAGCAAAGGAGATGTCATTCAATAAGCATTTATTACACTAAAGGCATTCTCAATGGGGAAGCCCTTCCTTCCTTTCATCCACTTCCCTTTGGATTGTTGAAAGTATGTGCATTATATTATACTGACCTTAAGGAAAGGAACACTTATTTACAAATGACTTATAAATTGACCAAAGCAAATGCCTTCACTTATCACTGGGACTTGTTATGTTCCTTTATAGTAGATGTTTCAAAGTTATTAATTGTTGTTTGATTCAAGGATGAGGCTGACAAGTCTTCATTTATAAATATTTGATAATAAATTTATTTCTAAGCATGGGGTAGTTATCCATATTTCTAACAATACCTTCAGTTTGCAAATGAGGTGACTATTTGTTACCCCTTTGGATTTATTATAAATGTGTCATGTTTGAATCCTCAAAAGTTCACAAAGTAATTTGCAAGTATTATTCCATTTTTTGTATAAATATGGCCATTATTTCAAACTCTTTGTATTTTCATCCATTATCCTAGAGACTAGAGATTCACAACGTTTGTAAATGTAAGGTATTTTATTGATTTTTCTGGATTATTGATTTTTTGTTTTATTTTATTTTGAAAAGTTGTTTTATGATTTGTTATGAGAAAACAAATGGCGGTGGTACTTCATTCCACACTTTCCACATATTATTAAGTGGAAAGAATCCCTTTAACACAATCTTAGCTTTCTAAATTATTCCATTTGGTAGAATATACATGCTCAAATTAACGATCTATTCCTTGCTCTTCACTCTAAATTGAAAATAAAACTTCTACTTAAAAAAGGCATATGTCAATTTGGAAATCTCTGACAGTTATCATGTTGATAATGAAAACATTGGCCTCTTTTAAAGGATCTTTTTCACTTAGAAGACACTAACATGACTATTGTAACTGAAAATTTGCAAATCCTAGATAACTCATAGCTTGTTAATATGTTTACTTTTGTTCAATGTAACTTTGTGACGGATTGGAGATGCCCTAAAAACTGCATGCTAGACCACTTCTCACTCAACTATGTTTATTAGAAACTGATCCTAGGGTTGTATTTAGAATAAAGGCTCAATTTGAAGTGGAAATGCAAATTCACTAAAGTTTAATGACAACACTTTGGAAAAATTATTTGAAAGTCCAAAGATGATGCCATATCTCAAACCATTTCTTGGAAGCTTCTCTTCCACATGTTGCCTATTGGTGACAATATACAGTGTCTTGCTATCAATCCTCTTAAGTGTCCAGTATGCAATCTCCATGAGTTTGTTATTCACATATTTTAGAGAATTGTGTAGATTTGTTAAAAAGACATGGGCTACTATGCAAAATGGTCTCTTTGGTATTTTTTGACACTTGTTTTGGAAACACGCTACTTTAGGGCTTAATATTTCTCATAACGGGATTGTTGAAAATTTTAAACTGATGATTGTCAATCACTTGTGGAAGAATAGATGCATTTCTATTTTCAATAACTTTTGCATTCCATTTAAGTTGCCATTCAAAAGATTTACAATAATTGTATTTTACAGTTGCATAATGTTTTTAAGTTGTCCCACAAAGATTTTACTCATAACACAAAATTAACTCAACAAATGACGAAGATCTATAAGCAATTAGAAATCTACAAAACAATCAAGCAAACATTTTTCAAAAACTGAAACTGTACTTGCTATTGTAATAGTTTTGTTGTTGCTATTCTAACTTCTTGGTTTTTTTAGTTCAGATTGCTATTATAATTGTAAACATTATGAATAAAGAAGTTTATTGGTAACGTGGTTTGGTGGCAAAAGGTTGAATGTCAACAACCGCTTCTTGTTAAATGTGCGGAATGTGTTTGATTTCGTGGATGGTCTCATGGACTGGCACCCTAGCATCATAGGGATTAAGAAGGAGAATTTTATGTTGTCACTTACACATAGATTGGCTAGAAGGAAACACACAAGGCTCATATTTTGAAGGTAGATCTTCCTAATAAGAAAAAAAAAATAGTTGTTAAATAGTACGATCCATTTTTTTCAATGGTTATATAATTTTTTCATATATATATATATATATAAGAAGGGCAAGGGTATTCGGTATCCACACATTTGAGCAAGTTATTATTTTATAGGTTTAAAGAAGGAAGATATTAGATTAACATGTATTCAAAAAAAGAGGAGGACAAAAATGACAAATATGGGAGAAGTATTAATAGTGGCAACCCTTAAGTTTGGGGTTTACATTGACACCTAAGCGTGATTTACTAATGTTAAAATTAATTCATTTGAAAGTTTAATTCAAACAATATATTAAACATATATATTGTTTGAAAGTTTAACTCAAACAATATATTAATTCATTTGAAAGTTTAACTCAAACCAAAATAGTTGTATTTTTTGGTTTTATAAATCTATATAAATCTATTTGTATTAGATTGTATGATTTTTTTAAAATTATTTTCTTTATTATTATACATTAACATATACATTAATATGATTTTAATTTGAACTCATATAATATATCAAACATATATATATTATATATTTTTATACTCAATATTAAATAATGATAAATAAATAAGAACTTAATTAATATTCATGATATCAAAACAATCTATTAAACTTTAATAACAAAAATAAAAATAAACAATAAAATACTCTTAATATGTTGTCCATATGAATGGCATGGTAATTGTTAGTCTAACTTTTGTTGAAGAGTAAATGCATGATTGATTGGATGTATTTGTCTAACATTTTACTCACATTAAATAAAACTAATAAAAGGCTAAGATAATACGGTTTGATTTGGTCCAAAATTTCTTAATACAATGTATGAAAGAGATGGTTGACCACAAAATAACGCTTTTTTAAAATAAAAAGACTTTATAAGACGGGTTGCGAAATAATTGTTGAAAAATAATTTTGATAAGTTAAATAAAAAATAGTTCATAATGGATATGGATAAGTGGAGGAAAATGATGAAAAAGAGGTTTGCTTTTTTTATATATATAAATTTATTTATTTTGATTACTGAAATTGTTATATTTAAAATTTAAAAATGGTATAAGAATATGAATTATAACATTTTAAAGTTAGTTTTTTTGGTAAAATTATTATTGTTGTTAATTTTTTTAAATTATTATTAATATTGTTATTATTAGTATTTGATTGTAAATGATTAAGTATAAATAAATTAAACATGTAAAATTTAAAGAGGAATTTCTGTTCTTTACCTACAATTTCGAATAAAGCTTTAAAATGTTATTTTTATCTATGATTTTCCTTGTAATTTAATCGATGCTAGTTAGCCATCAATATGTTTGATTTAATAGTTATTTGTATAGTTCTATATTTTCATAGTAAAATTTAATATTTTTTGAAATTTTTTTGTGAAAAATTTACAATTAATTAATTTTACAAGTAAATAGACATTAAAAATTGACAAAAAATGGATAGATGAAAGTACGATTTCCATAATTACCTTTAAAAAATGATTTTTTTAAATGCATATAGAATTAAGCTTAATTTATGGCCGTATATTTTTTTGCATATGGATCGACAAAAATAAAAATACTTAAACATATATATTTGCAGCATGTAGTGGCGTAAAAACCCATAATTAGAAATCAATATAGATAGAAACCTTGAAATAGTCCAAAAATTAAAAAAAGTCATATATTTAAAAAGAGGAGAGCATGTTCGTCATTGTTGTAATAATTTTATTAATTAGCTCATTGAAATTCATAATGTATTTGGTAACAGTTGAATTTTCTTATTTTATATCAAAGATCTCATATTCCACTTTGTTGACAGGTTTAAACTTTTGGCTCGAAAATCCAAATCATTTCTAAGCCAAAACACTTGATTTTTGAATTCAAACATAGTATAACAAATTGTACATGTTATATTGATATTACACATAAAAACAAAAAAAAATCTATTTATATGTGTTTATGTTTATATTTATATCTATTAACATTTATAATTTTATATTTTTATTTTAAAATGGATTGTGTCAATATATACACTACCAAAAACGTAATTGTTATAGTAATATAATTTTAGTGCATTTGCACCTGGGAATGTAATTTTGATTATAAAATTCTTATTTATTTAATGAGTTCGAACATTTCTCAATTTATTAAGAGGGTTCACAACAAGTTTGTCTTTAGGTGATTTTTTTCAATTCAATCTATCAATTCATCCACACTCCCTTACATAAATAGATAATTTTTCAATAATAAAAATATATATAATATTAAAATAATAAAAATATATAAAATATTATAAAAAATGGATATATATAATATTATAAGACAATAAAAATTAAATTATACATAATAATATTTGAAATCTTTCTTAATGTGTTAAGAAAAATTTCCAACTTTAAAGTGGAATTTAAATTTATACAAAAATTAAAATATTTAATCAAAAGTTGTTTATTTTTCATTATTTTATTATTTAAGTAAACTCTTTAAATTATTGGTCAACAAAATGAATAGATATACAAAATAATTATGGTTTCTTCTCCTATAACACAAACAAAGTAATTATTAGAAAACTATCAATTTACACAACAAAATTGTTAAATAAATCTTTTAAAAAATATATGTATAAAATATACTAATAATTTCTTTAATTTTGAATTAATAAAATTTAGAATTTAAATATATTATATATATACACACAATATTTTATATTTAAAATAAATGTTTGTTTGATTGTGTTTAGTCTAATTAATTCAATTTTATAAATTTGTTTATATAAAAATTATTTTTTATAAAATATAATAATATTTAATTTTTTTAATTAATTATATTTGTATATTTGATTTATTAAAAGCAAACTTTACCTCCCTTTATGTATTAACTTTTACTTTTAAACTAACAAAATTTTAAAGTTTAAACATTAATTTAAAAAATTAAGATTTAAAAATTATTTTTTTATAGAATATTTTAGATTAATAATCTTAATTGTGTTTATCATCAAATTTTTAAAGTTAAAATATTTTATAATTTAAAGATTATAAGAATTTAAAAAATAATTGAATTCAAAAAAAAATATTTTATTTAAACATTTTAAATTAATAAAAATATTCTATTTAATTAAACATTAATTTAATTTTTTTTTATCTTCATAATATCATTTCAAATTCAATGTATCATAATCTTTATATTATTAAAGTGACCTCCCAATGAAATTGGTTCACCTATTAATATAATTAACATGCGAATGCTAATATGTTGTAATTTATCTTTCTTTATTCTTTATAATTTTAAAATTAAAAAACAATATTATTTAATATCTCTATATAAATCTTTGAACTATTACTCCAAATTGTATATAATTTTCATATTTTCACTGCAGGATCAACATTAGATTTAGAATATTTTATAAAGACCCAATGTAAAAAATAAATACAAATAAAAACAAAAAGAAACAAACAATATAAATGTGATTGACAATGACAAATGAATACTTTACTTCTAAGAAAATCAACTATACAACTTTCCATGACCATAACTTTCAACTTGCATTTCCAATGACCATATTGCAAATGTTCAAACACATACCCTTATGTGGGCATAACTTCTTACCAATATCATTTAAAAAAAAACCATTCATGTTGGTTGTGATATGACATAAGCATAAGAAGAAAACTATGAACATTCTGGGGTTTGAGCATTCACCCTTGACATATATATAAATAAATAATAAGTGTATATAAAAATAACAATTTTAACGTTTTTTTATTTTTTGGGTATTTTTTTTGGTTGAATATTGGGTGAAATTTTATGGCTTTAATGTTTTTCCCATTTTTATGTTTTTTGTTTTCTTAAAAAAATTATTATTATTATTTTTAAAGGTGTTCTTTTTTCCTAAAGGTGGTGGTTTTTGTGTTAGTTATTATTTTCTATTGTTCTTTCTTTTTTTTTTTTTTTGGAGGGAATGAGTCCCTTTTTATATTTTATGTCGGTTCATAACTCTAATCAAAAGTGTTTATTCTATCAAATAAAAAAATAATCTTAATGTTTTTATTTTAATTTTTATATATATTATATTGAATAATAATTTTATTATATTTTCAATAATTTTTCTTGTCGAATATTGATAAATAGTATCGATTTAGTTATATTATTGTATGGGTTTGAAAAATATTTGTAAGAATAAAAGAGAGCCAAAATATTACAATTTTTTAATTGATATCTTAGGTAAAAAATAAACATTTGAGTGATGGTCAAATGGATGTCAAATTTAACATTAATTTTTTTGTGTGATGATCAAATAGATGTCAGCATTAAAGATTGAGAATATATCAAACCCAACATTATTCTATTTGATATTTCTTAGAATTTTACATAGACATCAAACCCAGCGTTATCTCTTTTGATATTTCTTAGAATTTACATATTTTGTAAATATAAAGTTTAAATTTGGAATGGTCATGCAAATTCTAATAATATGATCTAAAAGATTTTGATGTTTTATATCATTCACAAATTTTTTGTTAGGAAATGTTAGTCCTCACATTAATTTGTGATTATTGTAATGTGTATTATTATGTGAGTAATAATTCACTATTAGTTTTATTCAGTTAGTAATTGGTTGTCGTAATATTGTTACAATAATATTACGAATATAGGTTAGTGTTAGAATATATTATTTTGTTATAATATAATCGGTTGTGATATATTGTTGTATGCTACAATAATATTATTCATATATCAGATTGAGTATTCATAGGGATTTGGGTGAGATATTAATGAAGATATGTTCTCCATGATTATAGGAAGAGTTTCCTATAGGATGTAATGTCCCGAATGAATATAATATAGAAAATAATCATGGTGTAAGAAATATAATTTTGTTTTTAATTATTCTATGATTTAGCTAAATTATTTCTGTGTCAATTTTATACAGATCTGATCCAGAATCTGATTAACCTTATTATCTGGTATTAGAGCAAGAATAATAATGGCATGTTGATTTATGAAAGGGAAAATCCGCTACCAGCTCTGCATTGCACCTGTAGATGGACTTTATTTGTTTGTAAAACCCTATATAGAAATTTTGTAGTTTTTGTTATAGTCTTTCTACTATTAATAAGTAGATATTGTTGTCTACTCGCAAAACCATAAAAAGAGAAGCATGAGGCTTCACATATAAGTAATGAGTCAAAAAGGTCAAAAGGTGTATTCATTTATTGCAATTATTTTGCATTGGGTTTTACATCAAATCTGATTGTGATCAACTCTTCATCAAGCTCAACACTTGGCATCACTTTCCATCTTCAAAATGACATTAGCTCAGGATTCATCCATTATGGTGACTTATTATCACATATAGTCAGATCCATGCCTTCATTCATGTGCCTTTTGATTTGTAGAGCTAACTAATAGAATAGTGTGGTATATCTTAAAAAAAAAAGTATTCAGTGTTATACAAAGATCTCTGCAGATTATTTATTAGTGAAACCCATGTGATATGATGCTTGAAGCATTGGAAAGGATTGAAAATATAACTAGAGCCCAAAATTAAAGATATTTATATGATAATCTTGTAATATTATTGGCATCTAGCCTAGACCTACAATGGTGATCTATTTTCATCTACATCAAACTCAACATTGATGAAGATCTATATTCTTATGCCCAACCATTCATTAATTTGGTGCCACACTATAGATGCAACTTGGCCTATGCATTGGCCACAAGCCTGTCCATTATTGAGCTCTGCTTTACTATGTTTGGTTGTATCCTGGATCCTCCACTAATAAATAAATCTACTCAGATTCATCATTTGTAGACATGTTCCTTCACTATTCACATCTATGGCTACAAGCTCCTTGACAAAATGGTGATGACATAACACCACAACTTTTGCTCTTGAGCTCCTCACCATTCGTTGTCAAGATCTGCAATATCAAGCACCCAATCTCATCCCACAACGAAGCATAATAGGGTTAGTTTTAAGTTTTTAGGTATTTTTTAATTTTATGCCCGTAGTTATAGTTTTCAAAATTGGTTAAAAAGCTATTTGGTTTGTTAAAATCGAGCCAAAATTTTAAATTTTTTAACGTTGCATTGAATGTTTATGGTATTTAAGGTGATTAGTAGTAGACAACTTTTTACTTTTTGGTATTGTTTCTTTATAGTTTTATTATTGGCATCTTTATCTAGATTGACTTCCAAGTATGACTCCTTCGACAGTCACATGGTATTGTATGTATTTAAATATAGTAGTGAGTCGAGCTATATTAATTTTAGTTATAGTCATATTATTTTGTCAAAATATTTGTTTAGTGTCAAGCATATTGATGGTGTAAAGAGTGATTTTTCTATCAAAAAGTTCAAAAGTCATCTTTATAAAAGATTCAAAGCCATAATAGAAAATGTTCAAATGTATAAGGATGCATTATCGCTTGTATGTGACATCTAATCTGTGGGGTGGATTTCTTTCAAAAAATTAATGCATCTGAGCTTCATCGACACTTTTGTTGAGTGAGCAACTTCACCTATTAGAGGTTGGAAGACACTAAAGGATGGAGACTTTCTATGCCTCTCATTAACCACTATATATATATATATATATATATATATATATATATATATATATATATATATATATATGTTTTTAATATTTGTTTATATGTATGATGAATAAGAGGTGTATTTCCTATTTTTCCACATAATGTACTGCATAAAAAAAGTTTTTAGAATATGCAAGAGTGAAAATTGAACATATGATTCCTGCTTGCAGTTCTCACATTTTATAGGTTTATGTGGTTCCTTTAGTGAATGGTTGATGATAGATGTACCTGTTTGACGTTTCAACACTTATTCGATTGATGTGTTCTCGACAATGAATGGTTGATAAGAAATTGATTTATTACTTCTTTACTTTCATTAAGTCTTGTGAAACACAAATTGCCATGTAAGGCCCAAGGGGAGAATATTAGAAAATGCTAGTCCTCACATTAATTTGTGATTATTATAATGTGTATCATTATGCGAGTAATAATTCACTATTTATTATATTTGGTTAGTAGTTGGTTATCGTAATATTTTTACAATAATATTATAAATATAAATTAATTATTAGAATATATTATTTAGTTAGAATATAGTCAGTTGTGATTTATTGTTGTATGTTACAACAATATTATTCATATAGGAGATTTAGTATTCATAGGGATCTGGTTGAGATATTAGTGGAGATATGTTCTTTATGATTATAGGAATAATTTTCTATAAAGATGTAATGTCCTGAATGAATATAATATACAAAATAATTAAAGTGTGAGAAATATAATTCTATTTTTAATTATCTTTTGATTTAGCTCCATTATTTCTGTGTCAATTTTATACAGATCTGAACCAGACTCTGATTAACTTCATTATTTTCTTTCTATATTTTTTATAGTTGTTTTTGTTAACACCAAACATTACAATCTTAAAAAAAATTCCAATTAAAATGTCATCAACTTTTACAATCTTTGAAATCTTCTTAATATCATTGTAGTCCTTGCACTCTTCCTTCTTAAAAAGCTTAGAAAAACTCACAATTTAGAAATATATTAAGATAATAAAGATTTAAACTAAAAAATAGGATAATAATACAAAAAATAGTTTTTAACATTTTAATTGATTGAAGAAAAACATAATAGTCAACAATTACGTTTATTTATTTAAAAAATAAATTTGATAAATACAATCATCATAATAATCAACAACTATATTTATTATTAAATAGATTCGATGAATACAATTACCTGATTTTAATTGGATGAGTATATTAAAATAAACATGTTTATAATATTATATGATAAACATATTAAATAAAAATGAGTTAATTATTTAATACCATTTTTTAATAAATAATAATAAATTAAATGTGAATCTTATTTTTGTCATTAAAAGAAGTGGAATAACACTCTTTTTTAGACCTACCATTCTAATTATTAATATTCAAAACATGTCTTTAATGTTAATAAAGCCTTATCTTCTAAAAGCAAGCTTCTCCCAAATCATAAAATTGTCGAACTTTTCTCATTATTAATAGTCAAAACATATCTTTAATGTTAAGAAAACCTTATCTTTTAAAGGAATGTAGAAACTACTTCCATCTCGTAAAAGAAAGCTTCTCCCAAATCGTAAAATTGTCAAACTTTTCTCACTTTTCAAAGTATTTTAATAATTTACTATAATATATTATCTTCAATATATGCATGCCTTTTTCCCAAAGAGTCAAAAACCCTATTTCGTTTGCTTCACACAATAGTTAACATTGTGGGGAAAAAAAATACTCAACTTTAGTGTATTCTTTAATTATTTGTAAATATTATTTTTTGATTTTGTGGAAAATATTTTATGGGCGATGTTACATTTAGATAAGATTTAAGAAGGTAGCGATATCTCTTTCGTCAAAATTCCTAAAAATTTGTACCTAAACTGTCTTTTCAACATACTCAATTAATTGTAAATATTAATATAATATCATTGCTATAATTTATATTATTTTATATAAATTAAGAATATAACTCTAATAACTAAGAATAAATGAAGTAATAATTTTTTTTTTAAAATTTTAGATGTAATTTCAAATACAATGAAGATATATATTTGACTTAAGACATACTAAGACATGTAATTATGAAGTTGGAAAGAAAGAAAGAGAAGCTTAAGTAATAAATATATTAACAAACAAAGAATAAATTATCGCATTAGTAGGAGGGTCACTTTCGTTATTACATTCCCTGAACCATTGACATAGGAATCATGGTATATTATGTTTATATGTTGCCATGAACCAAGTATTTTTTTGAATTGATGATGTTCATGACACAAAACTTGTACAAAGTTCTTAACTATAGTTAATTTAGGTATGTATTTCATATTAGTTCTCAAATTACATTGTTCTAGGATATTTGTGTGTTTGTTGATCATCGATTCATATTAGACTCTTATTGACATGTGTTACTGTATTTTGGGTCTTGTTCATTTCTCCTTTCTTTTGTTTTCTCTCTCCTTCCATGTTTTCCTATTGTTCAGAGATTTTGACTAAGAATGTAACAGTATTGTTCTAGTCTACTAGAACTATACTAATACCGTTTTGGTATGCCGTAAATGTACTAATACATTTCTAGTGCCCTTTTTTGTGGGCCATTTTGTTCCTTATTTTGGGTTTCCTGTGTCTTATGTTTCTCTTGTCATCCTTTCCCACATGTTGTGGGTCATCTTGTGTGTCAATAGGGTTGTGATTTGATTTTAAAAATTCTATGAATACTCACATGTGCATTAGTGCATATAGGTAACAAATTGAAAAAGTGATAAATTAATTGAAAATAAGAGTCTAACATTTATTGAAAGAGTAGAAATTAAAATGTTCAAAGCAAATTTTGATTCAACATTACAATCATCATATTTCGTTGTGTCACTCATTCGTACTAGTGAAAATTCATATATCCATTAGTGCTTGCATCCATGAAGTAGTTATTGAAGTGCATTAAGTGATGTCTTTTAAATTTATTCTAGACACGAGTTTGAAAATAATAAAAAGATAACATAAGCCCCTCAATGACTCTCCTGAATTTTATAGGTTTTTTATTAGTGATTAGGGTCTCAAAGAAGGATATCAGTTTTCTAGAGACGTGTGCAAAATTTATAAAAGTGAGAGGTTTTCAAAGCCCAAATTCAAAGGAACAATGTCGTCAATTTTATTTCTCAGAATATTACATTTTCTAAGAACATAGCAATAGAATTTGGACAATGCCAGGATAGGAGGAACATGTTTTTAATAAAAATTAAAAAGTTCTCTTTTGCTTTCAATTTTCCAAATTTTGTTTGCCTTGTTGTTTGGGCCTATATTCAACTGTTTTATTGTTCTGAAAATCTCCATATTTTCAACAAATAATTATTCTTCTAAAAACCCCATCTTTGTACATTTCAATTATAGTATAAAATAATCCTTATTGCAATTAAGTTTGATTTTACTACTTTATTAGAGTAAATTTGATTAAATCTAACCACACATTGTTTATGGGTAGATGTATTACATTTTGATGCAAAACCACTTTCCCATAAAACATTAACTTTTACCAACTTATAACCTCAAC